>CM035102.1:39600514-40335514 GCA_020205505.1 Panax japonicus | reverse complement strand
GAATACATGATAGAACCTTTACATCACACAAACCTGACCCAGATTCCATGTTATGAAGCTTCAAAGTAGCACCTTTTGTACTGTTTAAATTTCTGGGCAGCCGCCTAGAAATTCAAGAGCATGCCTTACATCGATTTCTGTAGCTTAGATCTTGCAAAATTGATATGTTTTAGCCATACAAATTGATGGAGATTATAGTATTACATTAATACTACAAACCTATTACATTACATTGCCCAGAAATATTTTAGATTGTGAATTAAATCCGATCAAACTAGCTACCTCGAACTCTGACATGAAGATCTGGGTTTGGGTTGAAGAACACCAAGAACACCTATAGTGACGGTTCTGTCACTATAGAGCCCCTTTAGCGACAATTAATTACTGAAAATTATTAATTAATTAAACAAATAGAAAAAAATAGTTTTTAATTATTAAAAATACAAAATAAATTCCTAAAAATTATTTTAAAGTCTGAAAAATAGTTTTTAATTATTTTGAGTATATTTCAAAAATATTTAATATTTTTGAAATATAAAAGGTATTTATTTATTTAATTATAATATTAAATAAATTATTTAAAATGGTTTTAATTCATAAAAAATCATGAAAAATTATATTATAATATTAGAAAATATTTTAAGTTGTTTTTGATGATTATTAATATTTTGAGATGAATTTCATTAATAATATATTATTAATGGTATTTAATTTATTTAATTAATGTATTAAATAAATTGTGGAAAAATAGAATTAATGATTTAAAAATCATATAAAAATGATTTAAGTGTTATAAAAATATTTTAAGTTATAAAATATAACTTTTGATATTTTGTCATTAAAATATTAATATTAATTATTGGATAATTGATTTAATTGTTTAAAATCATATAAATATGATTTTAAAGTAATAAAAATACTTTGTGATATTATAATTATATTATAATATTATGTTATGATTTTCATTAATATTTAATATTAAATAAATATTAATGATAATAGAATAATGTGGTATTTATATTATATAAATGCGATATAAATGATTGAAAAATTATGATAAATGATATTAATTATCTAAAAATTATTATGAGCCGATGAAAAATATTTTGAATGATATATAATAAATTATCTAAGATATTGTTAAGTATTTAGCCAGAGTTTAATTGAACTTAAACTCGATTTTTGTCCTACTTGAACGTTGAGAAGATAGAATTGTGTCGGTTTCAAGTCAAACTGAAATTGTTTGACCTGATACTAAGTCTTATATGTATTGTAGACTGATAGGATTATGTGTTATGTGTTTAGGTTATTCTATATATATATATATAATAGTATTATATTGTGATGATATTATTCTAATATTGGAGATCTATATTACTAATA
The DNA here is from genome assembly GCA_020205505.1 of Panax japonicus. Lineage (NCBI taxonomy): Eukaryota > Viridiplantae > Streptophyta > Magnoliopsida > Apiales > Araliaceae > Panax > Panax japonicus. Next base: position 40,334,131 of record CM035102.1, on the reverse strand, counting down.
TTAGATCTTCGGATAAAGCAATATAAAATGTGTAACGGTAATCAACGAAGCAGGCAAGTTTTACTTAACTCTACTAAGAGTTGTTTCATTCAGATATGTTTATGGTTAATCATTGCTGATTGCCATGTAGAATTATATTATGTACATATTGCATGTATAACTCATGTATGAAAGGCAGATCACCTTCATTACCAAATGGTCCAGATATATTTGTTCATGTTTAATACTTATTTAGTCAAAAGTTTGCTCGTGCTATTTCTCAATTATATTGATGAATTATAGCCAGCCTATTATTCAGACTCTTTCAATCATGATATATCGTTAAATTGTATTTAAACTTGATGGGAAACTTTCATGCTCACCCTTGCTATATCATGATAAACATTGTAGATAAGGCGAATGCGTTCGGATACAGGAAAAGGATAATGCCAAGTTCAACTTGGGATAAAATGTGCAGCTAATTTGTAATATTATAGTTTGATAATAATGTTACGTGTTAGATACTTTATGATTTATATATAAGTTAAGGTTACTAGATTTTGGGGAAATAGTGTGTAAAGTTTATTATATAAACAATTTATGTTTATATCTTCCGCAATAGTTTAGAATGATTGTACCAGATCCGTGGTGATTTGGGACCCAGATTTGGGGCTATCACAGTAATTCTACGAATATATATTTTTCGAGTCAGTAATTCAATTTGAATTATTAAACATGCACTAACTGCGAATAATCAATAATAAATTATTGGATGTGGTCTAATTAACAATAATTAACCACCATAAAAATTAAACAATATTAACTCAAGGTTGAGCTAGGAAACTTGCCTCTTCTGCTGTTTACAGTTACACAATAAACTTATCTGCTTTCGAAAGACCTATAACTAATAATATTGGTCTCACAATTAGCATAATATTTCATAACACGCAACACTGTAATTCATAGTCAATCTTCTCCTAGACATATTACCACATAGTCACATCAGTGTTTATAACCTATATAGACACTTATCAAGTCTAACTAGTTTGGTCTGGTTGGACTTCAGTCTCATCTCGATGTTCTGGTCACCCTAACCAATAATTATCATAGTTATTGTAAAGTAAATTCGCCTTCTAAGCTATAATATTATTTTAGATAAGTCAAATATCATTAACAATATTTTTCGAGAGCTTTTAATAATTTATAAGCAATTATTATAATTTATAAGAATTTTTCAAACATCGAAATCATTTTTAAATGATTTAATTATCAAATAATCTTATCATCATTAATATTTAATAATATTAAAATATTAATGAAATACTTGTCAAAATATTAAAGTTATTATCAATAACTTAAAATATTTTTAAATCAACAATATTCCACTTAAATAATTTTTTAAATAATTAAAATCATTTTTAAATCTTCACCATGAATATTTAAATATCAATGAAATTATCATCCAAATATTAAAAGTCATTAATTATAACTTAAAAATAATTTTAAATAATTTTTCTCATCTTTAAATGATTTTTAAATCCATAAATCATTTTTAATTCCTTTATTTAATATAATAATTGAACAAATCTAGTATCATTAATATTAATTTATTAATTAAAATTCTCCAAAAATATTGAAAATTATATTTTATGATTTAAAATATTTTATAACACTTTATTCTCGTTTAAAATGATTTTTAAATCAATAAATTCATTTTAACTTATTTATTTAATTTAATAATTAAATAAATCTAATATTATTAATGTTAAATTATTAATGAAAATTCTCTAAAAACTTTAAAAATTATATTTTATAACTTAAAATATTTTTAAATACATTATTCTTATTTAAAATAATTTTTCATAATATTAAATCATTTTTCTCTAATTTATTTAATATACTAATCAAATAAATTAAATATCATTTTTATTCAAATAATTAATATTATTAATTAAAAATAATCCAAATTCTCAAAAATTATTTTTTATGATTTAAAATAATTTTTAAAAACATTTTTAGTAATTTTTATAATTTATTTCTATTTTTTAATAATTTTCGAAAAATCAGAAAATAAATATATTTAAAATCATCGATATAGGCCTTTAGCGACACAAAGCGTCGTTGTTGGTGTTCTTGAGCATCAAGAACACTGACAGCTCAGTGTTTAAGGGGTCATGTTTGACCAGCCCTAATTCTCATATGAATCATGTTCTGGACTTGGTTATGCATCAATTCTGTAGTAGGTATTTAATACTACCATTAACAACCATCATCTTGGTCCAACAACAACTCAGATGCAAGATCTGAGCTTTGAAAGTTCTTGCCAGACGGTTTCTAGGTTTTCCCAGAAACACAGGTAGTCCTACCAGTCACCTTCATGCTCGATTTTATATAAGTTCCAGTCATGTTTCTTGTGATCTAATTGTTCTAAGTTATAGTCCTTATGTCAAGGAACAACACTAAAGCAACAAATCGGTCCAACAACAAAACAATCACAATTTATCATGTGGTCAAACTATTTCAGAAACTTAGCTCACATGTTTTCTGGAAATTCCAGAAAACAGAAAACGTGATCGAGGATGCTACTTTGACCGATCACTCCATTCGTTCTATTTCTTGTTTAAAGGATCTAAAGACATGAATCTAAAGTCCATTTTACAGGCTACAACATGGTTACCATAACATTATCATATCATATAAAAACTGTCAGATCTATTGCGATGCCCCCAAAACAGGTATACATCATCCATCTTGGGTTGCCACATACATGGTAAATAAATTCAAATGCAACTTAATTATACAACAGTCGTGTAAAATACAACAAAACATAGCTGAGAATTTAAACAAGAATATTGTCATCTAGACAATATCCACACTCAATGGTGTCCTCATTACAATTATTATCACATTATTCCGTAGAATAGTGAGGACTACTAAAGCCATTTATCCTGGACCATCACTCCATTCCCCGACTCGTCCCAACTCTATTCTCATTTCCTGAAGAGAACAATGAAAGAAAGGGTGAGCTCAACTAGACCATTGAGAAATATTATGACTAAGATAATGCATAAGAAATGATCCTTAGCCTTCAACAGTATAACAACTGATAGAATACAATAGACAACAAGTTTAACTGCAACAACTGCAGCGGAAATAAGCAATCCATTAGAAGAGTAAAGTAGAGCATAAAATCTACTATCTTCTATGATCTAAAAAAAATTTCATCAACTTTATCGTCGAGACTCAGCTTAATAAATAAAATGGAACCATCCCTGCACCACGGCCAAAGATATTCATGTAATCATCAATGGTCATGATTATACCGAATAATCCCTGGTCATAATCATACCAACAACTGTCCATCAATGAACTACAGGCCAATGAGGACTTTTACCACATCATTCGTCACATTACGGTCATGATTATACCGAATAATCCCTGGCCATAATCATACCAAGTCAATCTGTGCACGTAAGCCAAAGATGACTTTCATCACAATATAAGCATGAGGATGATGACAATGACATAATAATTCAATAAAACAAGTTCAAGGATAAATTTTAAAAAAGCTGAAATAGTTTAGATTTATTCAAATCTAGTTCTTGTTTTATCTTTTGTACATATTGTTTTATCATGTGAGCCTAGGAATCATGTGATCACTGATTCAGTTCCTGAATTTAGATTCGGTTCCTATGATGAACATTTTCAGCTGCAGCCAGCTTGTAAATTATTCATGATGTCTGAATTTTCGATGGCTCTCACGCACACAAGGAGTTCGGCACTGCTATGTATCTTATTTTCTCGAAGATCTTCGCATGTCGAAAATAATAAAAGAAATCAAAGTTGAACACTTAATAAAATGGAAGTATCAAAGGCCTTAATTACTATTGAGCACAAGGGTGTGAAAAACCTGTTTTACAAAATATCACTTCCATATCTCGTTAAAATTAAACTTTTATACAACAGAAAAACCCTTTGTATATAGGTACAAACAAGGCATAATACTACTTCCAAATAAACTGCACATAGACCTAACACACACACACACACACACATCTTCAGATAAAAGTTTAAATCGAAAAGTGGCGGTAACCGTGTTATCACGAAAGTCGGGGGGTTCCTAACACCTTTCCTCCTCTTAATCAAGCCCCCGGACCCTAATGAATTTCGGTTTTGCAGACCAGTTAAATAGTGTCACATTACTAGGTCTTTGTGCAAACCTTTTCTCGGTTGAGTTATTGCAACCATTTAAAAATACCAACTGACGAATCTTACAGTCAAATCGTCGACATATACATGTCAGACCTTTTCAAACTTATTTTTTCAAACAAATCTCACCTAACATGAGAACACAAAAAGATAAGAACAGAAAGGGACAAATAAAAATCCCGACGTCGACAGGTGGCGTCACTGCTGGGGACATCCAGTAAGAGGACTTAAGACGCTATTTAAAAACTTTTCAAAACTTTTATCTGCTTGTGTGTGGATGTTGCATTTACATTTGAATGAATGTTTACTAATGCTTTATTTATGGCACTTAGTGCTTCGCACCATATTTGTATGTGATATTAGTGCTTTGCATATATCATGATTTCCATATGGTGAGACGCGATGTATCTGAATGTATGTTGTGTGGTCCCTCCACCAGGAGGCTATCCCGTCAGTGTTTGATTACTGGACTCGTTGGGAGACTAATTCCACGAGGCTCGTGAAAGGCACAACTCAAATTCACTCCAATTAAAAGATCGGATTAACTTTCCATCGAGTAAATTGCGATGATCTGGGAACCTTCATGCCAAAAAGCCACGAGAGTAACCTAAGATAGGTCAGCCTCTGATAAACCAAACACGAAGGAAAGTCTGTTCATACCTTCCCATTTCAATTACTTGTAATTTCATTTCGATGTCAATCTCAATGTAATGGAAAATATAAAGGAATATGTGAACATGCATTCCCTTTTTTATCAAAACCTATCATGCTATCTTATCATTAAAACAACTGACATATTACATAGCATTTAACATTTCAATGTTTCCCTAACACTAAACTACATAATTCTTTTTGTAGGGAAACGATTGGTCCCGTTAACCATTCAAAGTCCACGAAGACACTAAGCCTACAGCCAAACATGGCTACATCTGGCCAGCCTAATCCTACTCTTATCTCTCGCGAGGAATTTGAAGGGTTAAGCAATCAAATTACAGAGTTGGTTGTTCTTCTTAAAGAATTACACAAGTCAACTCAGGGTCCACAAATACCCATCCACAAAGAACCCTCTGCACATGGAGGAATCCAGGGTCTGGACATAGAAGTTCCAGCAGCTAAGTCTCAGTCTGATAAGACTAACAAAACCCTTGAAATCACCCATTTTAAAGAAGATCAAGACACCTGTGATATTTGGAAGAAGGTTCTACAAATGGAAGAGACCATTCGGTCCATCAAAGGGATTGGTACACATGGAAGTGTTTCATATTCAGACCTTTGTATCTTCCCCGGGGTTCATTATCCTGAAAAATTCAAAAATCTCAATTTTGAGAAATATGATGGATTGGGAGATCCTTACACCCACTTAAAAGTGTTCATCAGAGAGCTTGGATCTTATGCCGAGAATGAAAAGCTCAGAATGCAGCTATTTTAGAAAAGTATGATTGGAGAAGCCAGAGCATGGTACACCAGATTGGATAACTCCAAAATTCACAGTTGGGAGGAGTTAGCCCATGATTTCCTCAGTTAATACAGCTTTCAAACTAAAATGGTTGCAGACTAGTATCAAATTACCAAGGTCAAGAAACAAGTCAATGAGTCATTCAGAGAGTATGCCCAAATATGGTGACGTCTGGCTGCTCAAGTTATCCCATCTATGACAGAGTCTAAAATGGTGATGACCTTCATAGACATTCAAGAAGCTCCATTTTATGAGACGGTCCTGGCTGGAATAGGCAAACCATTCTCAGAAATGATTAAGCATAGAGAAATGGCTGAAATGGGATTAAAATCAGGGAAGATTCAAGACCTCACTGCATTGAAAACCTTAGATGAGCATATCCAATCTAGAAGTTATAGGAATAATCCATGGAAGGTCCATAAGAAGAAAGAAGATGATGTTTCCTTGATACTACAAGGACAAAAAGGCAATCAAAACTTGCCTATTCAGAGGAAAAATTATTCCCCTTTCCAATCACAGTTTTCAAACCCTCCATTGCTAAAGAATGGAGAAGTTAGATGTACATGAGTGTTCACAATATTAGGGGATTCACTTGAAAACATTCTCAAACTTCTGACAGCACAGAAGAAAATTACACATCTCCTTCCACCAGCCAACCCGAGTTAAAAGGGGTTCAATGCAAGCAAGAAGTGTGTTTACCATGCTGGAGCTCCATGCCATGACACTCAGGATTTTTGGGCGCTTAAGCATAAGATCCAGAACTTAATTAAAAATGGTGAGATTATGGTGACCAAGCCCGACCAACCCAATGTTCAAGACAACCCTCTCCCTCAACACAAGGAAGAGGAGGTTAACATGATCAACAAAGGCAATGAAGAGACCTCCAAGTACATCAAATATGTGGGAGGATAATTCTGAAAAATGGGATTATTCCCAATTCCAATTCATGATGGAACGGAAAGTCATGTCTCTTGGCAAACAAGTTAATTAATTGGCAGAACTGATGATTCATCAACACCAAGTCACACATCAATTATTCAGTCGGGAGCATGCTAGCCTCCTTTCTCTTATTACAAGTACTCCACCACTTACTCAGGAAAGTGAAACACTAGAGGAAAAGATTACAAGAAAAACAAAAGATAAAGTCCCTCGGGACTTCGCCAACAAAAGGGAATTCACCTATTTAGGCCAACCAATGGAAGAGATATTACAGATGCTTATTAATGAGGGAAAAATCATAGCACTGTTACCTCCAGTCAACCCAAGCTCAAAATGGTTTAATTCTAATGGAGTATGTCAATACCACTCCCACTCTCGCTGTCACAGCACCGAGGAATGTTGGGCACTCTGCATTCTTATTCAAAATATAATTGACAGCGGTGACCTGCAAATGGAAGATAACGACGCTGTATTATCTGAGATTGGGGATATATTTTCTCTAGAATGGAAGGGAGTCATAGCAGTTATATCCTCTGAGGGAGATTTGGCTGCCACACCACTTATAATTCAACCAATTCAGCTCAAAGGCGTTGAAAACCCTTTGAAAGTGGCTACACCAAAGCACATTATATTGTCATTCAGGCCACAGTATCCTATTGTCAGCCTCAAGAAAGTGCCATGGAAATATGGAGAGGCTGAAGGATCAACATCAATCACAACTGCTGCAGTGTAACACCCCAGTCCCACATCGAAAGATAGGGGGAAAAATTTGTCTGCACTTAAGGAATTAAGTAACTACCAATAGTACCTTCAAGTCATGACCTTTTGGGAGCCTGTGGTGGGCTAGATGACCCAAGAAGATACTATTGGGCCAGTGGTTTGAGGCCTTATTTGGATGGATTCGATTCGGACTTGGGATTTGACACAAGATTTATTCCGGATTCGGGATTTGACCCGGGTTGTTTCATATGGTATCAGAGCCGACTCTCGAAAGCTCGGGTCGAGTCATCCGATCGGGTTGCCGGAGGTGGGGACACGAAGGCTGGTGGTATTATCCCACAATGGAGAGATGAAGGTCCAGAGGTGGGGACACAAAGCCAGCCGGTATTATCCCACAATGGCTAGAGAGGCAAAGATCTTTGGGCCGTGTGTATGATCGGATTCTGACGGGGACATCAGAAATTTAAGTGGGGGCCTTTGTAACACCCCAGTCCCACATCGAAAGATAAGGTGAAAAATTTGTCTGCACTTAAGGAATTAAGTAACTACCAATAGTACCTTCAAGTCATGACCTTTTGGGAGCCTGCAGTGGGCTAGATGACCCAAGAAGATACTATTGGGCCAGTGGTTTGAGGCCTTATTTGGATGGATTCGATTCGGACTTGGGATTTGACCCAAAATTTATTTCGGATTCGGGATTTGACCCGGGTTGTTTCATGCAGTGTCTAAAGAAAATCCATTGTATCTTCCTCAACAGGCAATGAAGCCTATCATCAAGACAATGGGGAAAGTTCCTAGGGAGAAGATTGAAGAATTCTTCCGTCAGATGGGACATAATAAAGTCAAGGTAGTTCAAAGCTTGAAGAAGCTCCATAACAGATCTCTATTATGGACTTGGTTTTCTCTTCAGAAGATCACCGGAAGGTCTTACTGAAAATATTAGAAGAAGCCCACTTGCCAAAGACAGTGGATATTGAAAAATTCCATCATCTAGTAGATCACATCTTCAACAGTAATGTGATATCCTTTACCGATGATGATATACCTCTTCAAGGGATGGGTCATTGTAAACCGTTGCACATAGCAATTATGTCTTTCAGATATGTGGTTGGAGGAATTCTAATAGATGGAGGATCGTTCCTAAACATCTGCCTCTATGCCACATTGGAAAAAATGAACATCAATCTCAACAGGATTCGAAGTAGCCATATAATCCTCAAAGCTTTTGATGGTTCTCGGAAAAATGTTGTTAGAGAAATTGAGTTGCCCGTGGAAATCGGTCCACATACAATCTACATATCCTTCCAAGTGCTTAAGATCACTATATGATACAACTTACTGTTCGGAAGACCTTGGATTCATATGGCAGGAGCAACGCATTCTACATATCTACTATTTATCAGCAACTCAAGTATATCATCAATAATAGTATGGCCACGGTCAGTGCTAAGCCAGAATGTCCTTTTCAAGGTGATATACCACTCATCAGTTTCAATGAAGAAGTTGAGCCTGTCAGCTTCCAGGCCCTTGAGGTGAGAAAAACTCATTATCAACCCATTAGGGCGCCACCTCTAAAACCCATAGTTTCTGCCGAGGTAATGTCGGTAAGTCAAGAGATGATATCCTTGTGTTTTCAACCTGGGCAAGGGTTAGGAAAGGATCACCAGAGAATCAAATGCCCAATTCAAGTTCCAAGCTAGACAGGGATAGCTGAATTAGGCTACTATTTTGGGTCCAGTCACAGGAACCCTCACAAGTACAAACCAGTTCCTTCATCCACAAGGAGTTTGCCTAAACCTACAGGGGCTAATCCTATATAACCTCTATGGAAAGTTCATGTTTGATTAGTATGTTTTATACCTACTTATCCAGTATCTATTACTTGAATTAGTTGCTTGAACCTATGCTTCATAGTTAATTTTCATTCATTTTGTGTTCATTTTGTAGATCTTATGCTTGGGAACAGTATGAGCGGCTATTGGAATGAAAAAACAAGGAAAAGTAATTAAGACATTGTTTGGGATTTCATGATCATTTTATGTTCTTGCCTTGGAACTTTTATTATATTATAGAACTTTTTATTAGCTTTTCGGAACATCTTGAATCATTCCAATCGGAGTTCGGATGCAAGAGTAAAGACATTTGTACCAACGAACGTTCAACTTCAATGTTTTGGGTGGCCATTTGCATAACATCCACTTCCAACCCAATTTCAACCTTTATCCATCCATTATTTCTCAATTTGCAAATAATGAAAGTTGTAGAGCTCGTCGAGATCTTCGATTTGACAGGTGGTAAGTCCAGTAACTCCTCCCGGATCAAAATTTATGGCTGTTTTACCAGATGACACTGCAGTAGAAAATCTATGGTACGGGCGCGCGGATTTCTAGTGCATTTTGAGCGTGGCCGCGCCATCCCCTGGACCAAAAAAATGTCATCTACTACTTGAGCATTGACTCTCCTAACTTCAAGCCATTTCCAGCTCGGCCGTCCTACTTCAGCAATTGACTATAGTTAACTTCTTCATTAATCAGTATCAGTGCAATTGGAGCGTAACTTTGACAACGAGTCAATTAGGGCTTATATATAGAAGACATATGTGACGCCCCCAAAATAGGTATACATCCCCCATTCTGAGTTGCCAAATACATGGTACAAAAATAACTACAACTTTATTATTACAATTGTCGTGCAAAATACGACAATACATATATTGTGGATACCAACTGTGATTCTCATCCCTTTACTTGGATATATAGCACCTCACATTGATACCTTACAATGGTATCTTACATAAAGGTACAATTAATAATTGTTTTAAAAATTAAAATCTTAGGAAAATGCTCAAGAAAACCTTCATACATGGAAGTGAAAGTAATATGCACACAAGCCAATCATGTTTGATGATAAAGCATATACTTTGTAACAATCTTATTCATTTATTAATAAAAAGTATTAATTTATTAAAGGCTTTTAATTATCTACATGTTGCTGTTTTATAATATGTGATAAACCCATAGTTTTAAGCAATGCTTTTAGAATAATGATGATGATCATTCTAATGAGATCTAAATTCTTAGAAAGCTTAAAACTAAAATAGTTCCCAATCGTTGGATTACTAAATTGGGGTTTAGTGAATCCGGATAGATTGGTACATACGTTGCTTGCTCATTGGATGAGGATGATTGATCTCATGATCATTTGTGTGGAGACACTAAAGCAAATATGTAGGTGCTTATTAGAGAATAAGTTCACTGAACGTGACTCGCTAAGGAATACCTAATGGAGTTTTACTTGCATGTCAATAGGAATTCTTGTAGTGATAGTAGTACAAGTGATCCTTGGATTTGAGATCATCATAGTATCTTGTGTATGATGAGTTATACTTTGACTTATTCCTTAAGACCCTTAGGGTATATCAAAGGGTATGCTTGGGTATAATAAGTTGTACATGGAGATAATGTATGATCAATAAAGAATCTATCACTTCTAGTAAAAGAAGAGAAATGTCCTATGTGATTCGATAAATGACAACCCAGTAGTCCTTGGCCAAGGCAGAATGAAATTAGAAAGGAGTTTTTAATTTGCATTATTTGGGGTTGTGCATTTAAGAGTCGAAATACATATAATTAAATAAAATAAGACTTGACAGAAATTCCATGTCTTATATTTAATTGGGACATTGTATGGTAGAATGATTGAATTGTACGGTAACTATTTACTCAAAGGTTCTTTTATGATTAATGTTGAAATCTATATTATCTGGAAAGTCGTTGATCGCTAGGGAGGCTTATCCCTATTGTAGAATAAATATTATTTATTTAAATAAATTATTAGTTTAATTTATTTATTTAAATAAGATTAGAATTGTTCTAATTGATTTATTCACAACCGGTTTAATATAGAGAACCTAAAGGGTCACACTATAAAAGGAAGAATAATTATTTAAGAAGTTAATGGCATAATCGTAATAATAAGTTAAGTATATTTAATTTAATCTATGGTGATAGAATAAATTAAATAGCTTAATATTTATTATTTAATATTTTAGAAATATTAAATATAAATTAATAAGAGGAGTCTTATTATTATTATTACTATTATTATTATTTAATTCCTAAAGGAGTTTGGGAATTAATTAATAAAAGTACTCTCAAATATCCTAATAGGATTAGGAGGTAAATTAATTAAAAGAGTATAATTAATTATCCCTAATAAGATTAGGGAGCTTAATTAATTAAAAGAATTTAATTAATTAAATAAAACACAATTCCTTAATTGTTAAGGAGGGTTGCCTACATCTATAAATAAGAGGAGTCTTATTATGGGTAAAAGGGGTTGTTGACTTTTACAACATACGTAATTCCAATTGTTGGAGAGTACGCTCCTTTTCTATAGAGATAGAAAAAATTAGGGTTTAGCCAACCACCTACCTTCTCGAATCCTTCTTCTTCCTTGGTGGATCACCTCTAGAGGCCAAACACTTGGGTGGCTAACGTTGATCAAAGGAAGGAACCAAACCCGGTGGATTCAAGTTGAACGCGAAAGGATTTGGAGGTGAACTTGTACCTGAGGAAGCTCGATTTTCAAGGGTATGATTTTATTCTTTATCTTTTCGTTTAATTAATAATTGTGCATAAAGGGTGATCCGGGTTTATGGTTTGTAAAAATTTTTAAACTCTGATTTTACACGCTTCCGCTAATTTTGTGCAATTTGATTGCGCTCATGAATATTACAAACCTAATAGTGGCATCAGAGCCAAACCTTTATGCGAATTATTAATTATTTTAATTTAATATGTATATTGATATGTGTTTAGAACAATTTAATTGTGCATAATTTTTGTGTATAAAATTTATTAAACAAAAAAAATTGTGGCCGATTTTTTTTTCCTGCAATTCACGTGGCCGGAACTTCTTTCAGAACCCTTTCCAATTTCGGGAATTATTGTTTTGTTTTTCATTAAAACGTGGACAATTTTTTTTTTCATCCAGATTGCTACAAGTATAACGTGGCTAGCATTTTTTTTACAGAAGATTCATAAATTGCAAGGGATTCTAATTAAGTGTCAGGTTTGGCATGTGAATGGAAGTAAAAGGATTACAGGATTTTATTTTATTGGATTCATGCAATTGGTTAGTATACGTGGCATGGGATTCAAAGTGAAAAGTATTCAGAAAATCTTGGTTTCATGATTAACGTTATATATATAATAGTTATATATATTATATTAATTATTTTTAATTATTTTATTATTAAAATAAAAAGTTTATTTTAATTTTAAAATAAAAGGTTTATTTTAATCTTAAAATAAAAGGTTTATTTTAATCTTAAAATAAAAGGGTTTATTTTAATTTTAAAATTAGATTTCATGCTAACTAATTAGAGTTGGAATTGGATTCCATGATAACTAATTGGAGTTGAAATTTGATTGCCTAATTTTCTTAAATAAAGGAGTTTATTTAGATATGAAATAAGATTTCATATTATTCAAAATAAAGGAGTTTATTTGTGAATAGGAAAGAGAATCCTAATTTCCTTAAATAAAGGAGTTTATTTAGATATGAAATAAGATTTCATATTATTCAAAATAAAGGAGCTTATTTGTGAATAGGAAAGAGAATCCGTGTTTCTTTTAATAAAGGAGTTTTTTTTTTACATGGAATTGGATTCCATAATTAATTAAAATAAAGGAGTTTATTTTGATTAAAAATTTTGATTAAAATAAAATAGTTTATTTTATTCAAAATTGGATAAATTAAAATAAAATAGTTTTATTTTGATTTAAATTTGGATTAAAATAAAGGAGTTTATTTTGATTCAAAATTAGATTTTATACTAACTAAATTTGCCCATTAAATGATATCAATATATATATTAAATGTTTATTATTCATGAGATGAATGTTATTTATTGATACATATGGTGATGTGTATGATAATAAATGGGATTGATTATGGACTATTGACCAATGTGATTGGATTTTATTTTAGTTGGATGCATGAATGTATGGGTTTTATTAAATGGGGTCTGTGTACCTCGTCTTCTCTAATTTTTCTTAATGTAAATTCTATCTCCCTCCTATGTACTTCCCCTTGACTGCTGATCAAGGTTTCTATTTATTTTAAATAGTTTTGTAATAGGAATAGTTAGAATTATTTTGAAGAATTAGAGATCAAGGAGTAAGGAGCGCGTGAAGACCCGTTTGTAATGGAGCCCGGGTTTAAATGTAATAGTTATATTTAAATATTAATTCTTGCACTTCTAGGGTTTGACCTTTTGGTTCACTTGGTGGCTCTAGTAAACCAAACTAGAATAAAAGTCCATAATCAATCCAGGTAGAATATAGTATTCTATATGTGCATGCTTATATTATATATATTATATATTATGCAAACATGCTTCGCATGTTTATTAATATGACGCGTATTTTATATATATATGTGCATGCGCGCTAAACAAGATGAGACACATTAATAGCAAACCCCCCAAATATTTTATATTAAGTTGTAACGTTCAAAGATATTTGGAATATCGAACGTCGCCTTCTAGCATGATAGAAACAATAGAGTATTGAATATTTAATATGAGTTTGTTGTGCACACACAAGGCGAGTATTAAATATTTAAGATGTTGTTTTTATTACATATGATGTTTATAAGGAATTGAACATTACTGCTTTGTTGTGCACACACAAGGGCTGTAGTTTTCTCTTCACTTATATGGAAATGTTGGGTCTGACTTAACTTAAATTATTTTAGTTCGGATGTGCACACACTTGACCATTATGATTTAAGAGGCCAAATACAAGGAGTTACATAGTTGATGTAATTGACAAAAGTTGTCTACCTATTTATTTATATATAGTTTGTTGTGCACACACAAGGCTATATACATTTGAAATGGGATCCTTATTCTCACTAGCAAATCTTTAATTAGATTTTGCCGAACTATATAAGTGAGGGTAATATAGTTTGAAGAAAATAGTGGAAGATACCAATTTAAAACAAGACCTAAATTATTTTGGTAATTAATAAAAGAATGTATGTTAAAATGTTGTTAATTACAAATTCATTTATAGAATTTTACAATGTCTAAAATTACTATCACTGCGTAGCATATTAGATGTTAAATTAACCGGACCAAATTAAATGGATTGGTTAAGGAAATTGAGAATAGTTCTCACGGCTGAAAAGCTATCTTATGTCCTTAATACGCCTATCCCTGCAATTGTTACAGACAATGCCTCTGAGGAAGATATTGCTACTTTTAGAAAGTGACTAGATGATGCATAGTTGGCTCAATGCATCATGCTCGCATCCATGAGTAACGAGCTTCAGCGTCAGCATGAAACTATGGATGCTCATATTATATTCCTGCACATCAAGTAGTTGATGGTGAGGAAAGTAGGACTGATAGATATCAGATATCTAAGGAGCTCTTCCGATCTAGAATGACCGATGACACTACGGTACAATAAAAGTCCTTAACATAATCAATTTGATTGATCAATTTGGACAACGGGTTTTGTCATGGATGGAGAGTTGAGCCAAGATTTGATCTTGCACTCACTCCTGGACTCCTTTCACAATTGTTGTGAATTTTTCATATAGACAAGCTAGATATCAGCCTCGCTGATTTGCTTAACATGTTGAAAAATGTTGAGAGTCACTTTCCAACCAAGAAAGACCAAGTCTTACTGGTAGGGGCCAAAGGATCTTCTGAAAAGAAGAATGATTCTAAGAAGGTAAATAGAAGAGGCATAAACAAAGGATAATAAGAACAAAACTGATATGGATAGCAAAGGAGTTTGCTTCCACTGCAATAAGCCTGGACACTGGAAAGAAACTGCGAGAAGCATCTTGCAGAGGCTAACCAGAAGAAGCTTAGTGAAGTTTCGGTTACAAAAACAAATTTGTTCATGATTTAAAATAAATTTTTCTTTAAGTCAATGTTCTACTTGGGTATTGGATACCAACTTTGGTTATCATAAATAAAGATTTATGAAGGGACCAAGTAGAAGTAGAAAGCTAAACAAATATAAGTAAACCTATGTGTGGGAAATGAAGCAAAGGTTGCTGCATTAGCCATATGAACTTATAGTTTAGCAATGCCTACGGGCAAGTCTATTAAGTCAATAAGTTGTTATTGTATTCTAGTTCTCGTTGGAAACATTATTTCTATTTTATTGTTGGACAATGAAATCTTTGGTATTATAATTAAGAACAATTGTTGTTCTATTTATAATAATAATGTTTTGTATAGAACTGGAATATTACTTAATGGATTTTATATACTTGACTTATGTGAAAACATATTTTACAAATTGAACAAACTAGTATAAGAAAAGGAGATGATCATTCAAAGAGTTGAATGTTTGTATTTGCTGAAATACAAGTGAGAATTATTTGAAAGGTTCAAAGAATTCAAAAATGAAACAAATTGACAAAGTATTAAGATTCTTTGATTAGATCAAGGAATAAATACTTGTGCAATAAGTTTCTAGATCATCTCAAATGGTTTTCTCATAATGGACACATCCTGATACGCAATAATTGATTGATGTATCTAAAAGGAAAAATCGTACCTTGTTGGACATGGTGCGGTCCATAATGATTTTACCGACATTCTAGTATCCTTCTGGGTAATGTCCTAGAAATGGCTGCATATCTACGAAAAGGTAACCTCAAAATCCGGCCCCAAGACTCCATAAAAGTTATGGACAGGGAGGATTCATATTCTTAAGTATGTTAAAATAAGGGGTTGTCCAACTTATGTGAAATGGTTTCAAAGATTAAGCTTGGGACAAAATTTGACAAGTACTGATTTGTGGGACATCCTAAAGTAAGTTTAGGGCATATGTTCTATAATCCTACTTAGCAAAAGGTGTTTATTGCGAAACATGATGCCTTCTAAGATAAAGGTGTTTATCATTGAAAGGGCTAGTGGGAGGATAATACATCTTGAAAAGTTCAAGAACCACAAAACACTACAAGTCAAATAAGAGGAACCTATAGATAGACCTATTGTACCACAACCGAATCGTAAATCTGGAATAGTACCGAAGATACCTAGCAGGTATGGATTCATCATGAATGATGATGATGAGGTACGTATCATAGAAGATGATGATCCAGTTACATACGATGAGGTAAGAGTTGTAGACACTCAGAGAAATGGATTGAAGCAATCTTCTCAAAAATGGAACATTCATTTTGATATGATAATCAAAAGAGTTTGATTTTATCAAAAACAAGAATGAACCTAGTGTGTACAAAAGGATCAGTGGGAGCGTCGTAACATTCCTAGTACTATATGTTGATATACTACGGATAAGGAATGACATACCAATGCTATAATCAGTAAAAATAAAGTTGTCTAAACATTCCTCCATGAATGATTTGGGAAGAGTATCGTAATTGGGGATGAAAATCTATATAGATAGATTTAAAAGGATGCTCGGCTTAACCCAAGAAACGTATATTCATTTGATGCTAAAGTCGTTTAGCATGGCAAACTCCAATAGATATCTCATATTGATGAGCCATGGAGTGTATCTCTCTTAATAGTCCCCATAGACTCCTAAAAGAGAGATCGCATGAGTAACTATCATATATGCGATGAAATGTACGAGACTTGATGTTGATCATGTTCTGGAGAAGTTCACTGTGAGTCAGTGAAAAACATCTTAAAGTACTTAACCAGCACTAAGGATGTGATATAATTCATGGCGGGTCTGAATTAAAACTAGAGGGCTTAACAGACTCAAGTTTTTCAGACAGACCAAGACGACAGAAAATCCACTTTAAGGTAAAGGGTTACCTTGAACGGTGGTGCAGTGAATTGGAAAGGTTCCAAACAGCAAAGAGTTGCTGGTTTAGTGATAAAGACAAAGTATATAGCTATAAATGAAGCTGCAGGTTGATTGTTTGGATTAAAAGTTCATTACAGAACTAGGAATAGTTCCTAAGTCTCATCTTGGATCCAAACATGTGTTGTGGCACTTTCATTTGATTATAGGAATCATTGAAAGATGGGAAATCACTATAGAGATAGTAGACTCTTAAGAACAACATTACATATCCATTAACTAAAGCTTATCCAACAGCAGGATAATCGTCACTTAGAGAAGAAGAGTATGAGATACCATGACGATTGGCTTTAGTGCAAGTGGGAGATTGAAAGTAATATGCACACAAGCCAATCATGTTTGATGATAAAGCATATACTTTATAACAATCTTATTCATTTATTAATAAAAAGTATTAATTTATTAAAGGCTTTTAATTATCTACATGTTGCTGTTTTATAATATGTGATAATCCCATAGTTTTAAGCAATGCTTTTAGAATAATGATGATGATCATTCTAATGAGATCTAAATTCTTAGAAAGCTTAAAACTAAAATAGTTCCCAATCGTTGGATTACTAAATTGGGGTTTAGTGAATCCGGATAGATTGGTACATACGTTGCTTGCTCATTGGATGAGGATGATTGATCTCATGATCATTTGTGTGGAGACACTAAAGCAAATATGTAGGTGCTTATTAGAGAATAAGTTCACTGAACGTGACTCGCTAAGGAATACCTAATGGAGTTTTACTTACATGTCAATAGGAATTCTTGTAGTGATAGTAGTACAAGTGATCTTTGGACTTGAGATCATCATAGTATCTTGTGTATGATGAGTTATACTTTGACTTATTCCTTAAGACCCTTAGGGTATATCAAAGGGTATGCTTGGGTATAATAAGTTGTACATGGAGATAATGTATGATCAATAAAGAATCTATCACTTCTAGTAAAAGAAGAGAAATGTCCTATGTGATTCGATAAATGACAACCCAGTAGTCCTTGGCCAAGGCAGAATGAAATTAGAAAGGAGTTTCTAATTTGCATTATTTGGGGTTGTGCATTTAATAGTCGAAATACATATAATTAAATAAAATAAGACTTGACAGAAATTCCATGTCTTATATTTAATTGGGACATTGTATGGTAGAAGGATTGAATTGTACGGTAACTATTTACTCAAAGGTTCTTTTATGATTAATGTTGAAATCTATATTATCTGGAAAGTCGTTGATCGCTAGGGAGGCTTATCCCTATTGTAGAATAAATATTATTTATTTAAATAAATTATTAGTTTAATTTATTTATTTAAATAAGATTAGAATTGTTCTAATTGATTTATTCACAACCGGTTTAATATAGAGAACCTAAAGGGTCACACCATAAAAGGAAGAATAATTATTTAAGAAGTTAATGGCATAATCGTAATAATAAGTTAAGTATATTTAATTTAATCTATGGTGATAGAATAAATTAAATAGCTTAATATTTATTATTTAATATTTTAGAAATATTAAATATAAATTAATAAGAGGAGTCTTATTATTATTATTACTATTATTATTATTTAATTCCTAAAGGAGTTTGGGAATTAATTAATAAAAGTACTCTCAAATATCCTAATATGATTAGGAGGCAAATTAATTAAAAGAGTTTAATTAATTATCCCTAATAAGATTAGGGAGCTTAATTAATTAAAAGATTTTAATTAATTAAATAAAACCCAATTCCTTAATTGTTAAGGAGGGTTGCCTACATCTATAAATAAGAGGAGTCTTATTATGGGTAAAAGGGGTTGTTGAATCTTACAACATACGTAATTCCAATTGTTAGAGAGTACGCCCCTTTTCTATAGAGATAGAAAAAATTAGGGTTTAGCCAACCACCTACCTTCTCGAATCCTTTTTCTTCCTTGGTGGATCACCTCTAGAGGCCAAACACTTGGGTGGCTAACGTTGATCAAAGGAAGGAACCAAACCCGGTGGATTCAAGTTGAACGCGAAAGGATTTGGAGATGAACTTGTACCTGAGGAAGCTCGATTTTCAAGGGTATGATTTTATTCTTTATCTTTTCGTTTAATTAATAATTGTGCATAAAGGGTGATCCGGGTTTATGGTTTGTAAAAATTTTTAAACTCTGATTTTACACGCTTCCGCTAATTTTGTGCAATTTGATTGCGCTCATGAATATTACAAACCTAACAGGAAGGCCATACGTCTAAGTTATAATAGATATCATATAACTCGAGAATTATCCTTGGTTGACCCAATAGACCCCAAAGAAAAACGATAAGATTGCTATCATGTTCTTTCCAATGGTGAGTCTTCTCTTGATATATAATTATCTCCATTGTCTTCAATTGATAATTATATTTCAACCAAACTCCAAGATTATATAGGTAGTGCTCGTAGATATAATCAGCAACTGGATGTGCACAACCCTGTCTTATGCTAACACAAAGTCGTAGGACATTAGACATCTTGTATGATAGTGGCAAAACACCCTTCCAAAGTTGTGTTCACCTCACCCTATTCGGTTCACCAAAATCAACGGTTAAATGACGTATAAATTACGACACACTTATCTCAAATTCTTAATAAATTATTTTCATACTGTTTAGGGAGAACCTCTATAGACCACCGTTTTATTCCTGTAACAATCCCAAAATTCATACAATTTAATTCTCGACTTCGGTCATTAATAATATATCCAACCTCCAATTTTACATCATTAAACGATAATACAAGTAATGATATTTGCGGAATAATTAAAATTTTCTATTACAAACTATCCTCATTTGCAAAACCTTCAACCTTTACATCTAAATATCTCAAAATCATTTTAATACTACAATAGTTTACATCACAAAACGATATTACAATTCAACATTAATACGTTATTTGAAACCTTAAACATGGTTCAAATAATAATAACACAACCAAAGTGTATAAATCTTCAAGTATCACACCTGATTCATGTCTTTCAAGTAACACATAACTTTACCTTAAATCTTGAACCTGTAAAAGTGGTTATTTGCAAGGTTGAGCTCGATAGCCCAGAAAAATCTAACAGTTTTCATGCATCACATAACACATAATATCATGCTCGACATATAACATACATGCTACAGTTCATATAACAGTATAAAGATTGAGTCCTTACTCAATCAACATGCTTTAATCAATCAACATAGTCATAAATTAACTTTAACATTTCATATTTTAAATATATATAACACATCATACTCTTTGCAATAAAGATTTAAAAAAGTTAATCATCAAGTTCACATAGCAAATAGGAACTGGAGGACTTGCATGATTCGTAGTTTATGAACTATGACCTAACTGCTTAACGCATATCTGCACTTCGTGTATTCCTACAAAGTTATATAATCATGGATTCACATCCATTAGTCATATATTTCATACGCTCTTAATATAAAAACAAATATTGTTTCCTAACTTGGTTTCATTTTTACTTGAACTTAAGATAACCATGAGATTAGTTCATTCTATTATCATATTTATCTAAACAATCTTGTTTCATATCTTGTAGTCCTTAAAGATAATATAACCATAACTTAAGACCATGCAGTTAACAAACTACTCTTGGTCACTCTGCAGAATGGCGCGGCCGCGCTGTATTTAAGCTTGGGAGTGGCGCGGACACGCTACTCCCAGCCAAAACCAGACTTGAGCTTTTCATTGCTTAGTTTAGTCCTAACCCACTATGCATTCAGATAAATACTATAAACATACATCAAGTAGGTTCTAATATTTCTTCAAGTTCACATTTCAAATCATTTAGTTTTGAATTACATAGTTCTATGTTGAATTATTTACATCAACAAGGCTTAAAAACTTCTTTTAACAAAGGTTCAAGGTTTATAAACTTTTAAACCTTATATTGGTACTAATAACCTTTAATACGAATGTTCACATGTATCTATCTCATTTATATAGACATAGCATAGTTCATATTTTTAAAACGTGCTTAAATAACTTATGTCATGCTTGACTAGTTGAGTGCACATATCATTCATGTTCAAAGGCATAAATAACTCTATCATGCTTGCTTATAAGGTCATAATACAAGTAACAATGCTCATCAAAGTTAGTTTCAAAAACTTTTTAAATTTCTCTTTGAAAACACATATTATCCAAGTTATACAAGTTATCTTATACGAGGTAACTTAAGATCACATTTTATGCTCGCATGACTCCACCATATGTTCACTACAAAGTCAAAACTCAAGTGACTTAAAGTTCGTCAAGGTTTGTTTTTGAAATCTTCAAGTTTCTTTTTCAAACGCATACTAAGTCATGCTTAAGCATCCCATTATGCGTAAAGTAATCCTAGCCATATGACATGTTTATTATCATACATATTCATGTTTTATCACTTAGAATAACATATTCCATCATCCGGAGCACCATACTTACGTATGTGCTCACTCGACGCCCTCTGATCTCCTCCTATTACGTAATAGTCACACAGATGACTGTTTTTCCCCTTCCTAACGACCTCAAATTGAAAAACTTAAAGAACTAAAGTTGTAGGTCTATTCATCCTTTTTCCGAATCATCTTGAATCACCACAATTGGAGTTCGTATAAAAATGTTATCACCATTTTACCAAAATAGGTCAAAACAGTCACAATCAGAACACATGGGGCGCGGCCGCACCCCTTTTGCTCACCAATACCACACGCCCGTGCCAATACCCAGCTCCAGCTACGTGCCCGCGCGCACAGGCAGCGCACCCGCGCCTGGCTTCGCACAGAGACAGTTTCTGACATATCTTTTTCATTTTAAGTCTGAATTAATCGATTTTGGATTCGTTGGGCTCATTAAACTCTTAGCTACTCATCTAGAGAATATTTATAACACTTCAAACATATTAACAAATGATTTTAAGGGTTCCAATTCAGTGTTCATGCTATATTTTCATGTTTTAAACACATTTAGCGAATTCATTCGCTACGAACTCGTTTCTCAACTAAACTATTCCGTTTAACTTTCGTTCTTTTCGTTTTTCAACATACTAAAAACTTCCATTATCAATTTACAGTTTAGAGTATGAATTCAAAACAAATTTTTACCCCAAAACATACCATGTAATATATATAAAACCAAAACTCAAGTTCTTCACCTTCAAACATTTTTTCATGAATTCGATACTTCAAAAAATCATCTATAGACAACATATAACAGATTATGTAATCCCAATACACATAAAAATTAATTTCTCAACAATTAACCCTAGAACTTCAATTACAGAGAACTTAGAAAATAAAACTAAGAACTTAAAACTTTAAAATAGATTACTTACCTTTAATTAGATAGATGATTAGAGAAGCTTGATTAATCTTCTTCCTCTTCTTTAATTCTTAGAATTTATCTTCTCAACTACAAAGAATTCTCTCCCTTTCTCTAACCCTCTCTTCTGTGTTCTTAACCTTAGAAAAAGAACACGTAAAATAAACTAACTCCCCTCTCTCTCACGTACATTAGTTACAATAGGTGTCAATTACAATAAACCAAAAGCCATAAGGCTGCGTTTGGTTACACACAATTTCTCTCATACTAGATTATTTTAATAATATTATATTATATAGTTTTTATTTGTCACACCTGCAATTAATTTACATAACTTACAATAATAATTATCATAATTATAATTTTTATTATAATTCTTCTGATGATTAATAAATAATCATATATCTAATTTAATTAATAAATTAGACTTAAACATCGCTTTATTTAATTTACTTATTTTCTTTAATATTTAACAACTCATTGATTTAATTAATTCATTAAATTAAATCTTCAAAGAATTAAATTTACCTTTGCTTTAACTTAATTATCATCCACACGTAACTAAATTATTATACTGTAATTTCATAAATTATTTATTTTTCTCAATAAATAAATTATTAAAAATATTTATTTAATTCAATAAATATTTAAGATTAATTACAAAATTCATTTAATTCCTTCAATAGTTAACTCAACTATTAAACCTCACTTTCCCAATATATATGAATATATATTTCTCTTCACACGAGATCACATATTTCAAAATATATAGCACATATATATACATACTCAAACTCAAAACATCTCATAATAATTAAATTCCTATTTTAATAACTGATAAAAATTTGGGTTTTCACATTCTTCCCTCCTTATAAGGATTATGTCCTCGGAATCAACGAAACCTCCCTTATTCAGTTTTCACCAAATCTTTTTTTTCCAAAATTTATCGTTGAATATCCTCAACACATCACCTTAATATAGGTTTTATTTATTACCATTACCACCATTCTTTATAACAAATTCTTTTAAGTTTTATTTCATAACCTATACTTAGACTCAATTATATTTGAGTATTACTTATTCTTTGACTCGTTCTTTATCTTTCTCTAAGGATCATTATCATATACTATATTCTCAAACTCTCGGGACATTACATTCACCCCTTCTTCTAAGAATTCCGTCCTCGAATTTTATTTTTTTTCTTCATTCATTCAATCTATCAAAATAGATTTTATTTTAATACTTTATTCCTTCATTGAGTTCTATAACCACTTCTTTCCACAAAGATTTTTCTACAATTATTAAACTTTTCTATTAAAAGTTTTACATTATTCTTTGATAACTCATCTCCTTCTCATTTCAAAATTTCTTTTCTCACTTATTCAATAAATCCATCATTCAGTGTTGCATTCTACGACTTACTTCTTTCTAAGGAATATCATCCTTACCACATTCACCTTTTAGAATAGAATGAATTTTCCACAATTGCTCAATAATTGGGAAGCAGTATGAATAACTCAGGAATTTAATAGATTCCAAATCATGCTAAGGGTCATAAGACCTTGAACTACGTCCACGGTTATAAGTATTGTTTCAACTGAAACCTTAACAGTCATTAGACTATAGGGACTCCCGTACTTAGGGTGTTAAGCCCTTCATACGATATATTATGCACAAACATTTAAACATTATACGTATGTCCATAGTTTTAAGTAATCTTTTAACTTAAAATTTAAAAGTCAGAAGACTATAGGTGTGACAATCCGAGAATTTGGAGAATTTATTAAAATCATAATTGATTGATTTAAGGTTCAATATTAGGACCAAGACAGAAAATAAGTGTATGGAATTGGCAGTTATGTAATGAAATTCCAAGAATTTCAAAAGTTTTGAACAAAACTTGAATTATGTGATAGACTGTAAGTGATAGTCTAGTAATGAGGTATAAGATTATGGTAAATTTAAAATTCTTTTGAAGAATTATCAAGGATAAGTATCGAAGCGAATACTAGTCGGTATATTTGGTTACATATGTGAACCGTAATGATTTGAGATCAACGATTGATCAGATAAGTTATAACTTTAGAAAACCCTAAAGTTATGTTGATCATACATTTATTGAGTTAGAAAAATCTAACGAATTGTTAGAAAACCCTAACAATGGATGAGAAACTATAGAAATTGGTTCTGAAACCCTAGTTCTTGTTCCGGGAATCCGAAACCCTAAATTCATGATATGAATATGGTGATTAAGTTAGAAAACTCTAACGATACGCTCAGAAACTTTAATTTTAGTTTCGAGAATCCGAAACCCTAATTTGGATATTTAAACCCTAATTTGGGAATCCTAAATGCGAAGTATTAAACCCTAAGGGTTAAAAAGTTGTGTGTAAGAAATATGAACATTATGTGATGGTGTATATTTGTTTATTATATAAACAAACAAAAGAAACTAGTGTAACCCTAATTATATATTAGGAATGAAGGATTTCATAACTTAAGGGTTATGGAAAAAGAGAATTGTGGTATTTACAATACTTTCTAATTCTAAGAGATTTATTTTATACATCTCGGTGGATTAATTTTATAACCTAATTATAGCAAGTCTAATTGGGTTAAGGAAATAAATGTTTATGAGCAAGGATTGGTGTTTTAATGGAGAAGTGAAAACCCTAATTAAATGAATTGGGTTGGATAAGAATTTAATGTAGTGGATTATGTATATTTTATAGCCCAAGTGTTGGCGAATGATATTGGTTAGAGGCCAAGCAATACAGTAAAGGAATAACCCAACTTTTAGCCAAGTGGGAGAGGAATTTTTGGACATTTGTTAAATCAAATAAGTATTAAATCAAAAAGCCAAACTTGGTGAGAAATAAGGCCAAGTGGCCGGCCATGAGAAACAATAATAAGGGGAGATGAATGTTGTATTAATGATTCACTTTAGTTGGTGACCAACTACTAACAACTCCCCCTATGTGTCATATTTTTATTGTCCAACATTTGGGTATTTTCTTGTAAGCAATCCTTGGCAATTAATGGGAGACAAAAGAGAGTGAATTAGTGGGAGAATGAAGGCCATATGGCCGGCTATTGCTAGAGAAAAGGAAGGAGCTTGTGATATATCAAGTTCGCTAAAGTAAAGTTATCTTATTTTCTTTTCTTCTTTCTCTTTCATTTGTCTTTCCAAGTTACTAAGAGAGAGAGAGAGAGTGAGAGAGCTTCCATTCGGCAGCCATGGTGGAGAGAAAGGAGAGTTTTGGTGAGGCATCCAAGTTCCATGATCAAGCTATGGAGAAGAAGAAGAAGGAGAGCATGGTAATAAAGGTATAAACCCTTTTTGTTTAGTTAAATTTTTGATGGTTGTAACTCAAAACATGGAGTTATGTTCTTGATCTTCAAAACTCTAGATCTACATGATTTAGAGTGTTTTATGTGTGGATCTATCCATTTTAAGTTTCAAAAGATAGATCAAAAGCAAGAAAAGTGAAGCTAGGTTTTTAAAGTGTAGAAAATCTTATTTTTCTTACTCTTGATTGTGTTTAATCTTGTATTTGATTTTTGGTTATTTTGAACCATGAAGTTTATGATCTTGAACATGAGAACTATAGATCTACTTGTTAAATGGTGTGTTATGCTTAGATCTAACTATTTTGAGTATTAAAAGTTTAATCAAACAAGAAAAACCAAAACAGTTTTTTTGTTTTAAATGAATTAGTGGACTTCTGCCCTAAACAGAAAATTTAGGACTTGTTAGGGTGCTCTAAAAATTCTGGACTTCTGATATGTTGTAGTACACTCAATAAGCTTTCCATAGACTCCGAAACGGACTAAATCCGACATCGGAGGAGAGAGTTATGGGATTCCTCCCAAACTACTCAAAGATAAGAAAAACTGTTAGAAGGACAGTTTTTACCAGCCACTTCTGGGCTAATTTCCTGGAGCTTAACATGTCCAAATATGGATTGTGATAAACGAAAATTGTAGTTCGGAAAGATACGAACCCAACAAAATTGACGTATCGTTAATCGGAGTTGCAGATCTCGTTTTATTTAAGTTTTGGTAAAGGATCCCAAAACTGCCAAACGACAAAAAGTTTCTGCCCAAAATTTTCCGGGGGCTGTTTCGGACATTTATTTAATGAGAAAAATTCCAGCATTTTGGGAAATGAAAATATATGATATTATGTAGCTCGTGTCCAAAAATGAGCTGATTCCGAGTTAAAACGACCAAGTTATGACCATTATAATTTTTGTGATTTTCCGACGGAAATCGCTATAAACGGAGTTCTACAACTCCGATTGCCACAAAATTTAAAATGGAGTATCACGTTAACATATATAAGGTTATGCCAAAAGATGGGCATTACTGGAGTTAAGCACGAGGTAGCTAATTTCTTAAGCTACGCACTAGAAATTAATTTTTGAAAAATACCAAAGGAAGTTGGAAAATTATGGAAAAATAATTTTTATGCATGAAATACATGTATATATGTTTGACCAAAGGATAGGAGGATAATTCACTGATTTGGTATTTTCGTGATACGGATATAGAATACAGCTTGCTGGATTATATAAATTGTGATTCCAGTTTGCTAGAGTGAAATGCAGTTTGATGAATTGAAAATTTTTGAATCCAGTTTACTGGATTGCAGTTTAGATTGCTGGATTACGGTTTAAATTGATGGATTTGGAATTCAAGTTGCTGACTTATAAATTTGGTTGTTAGATATAGAATCCAGGGTGCTGGATTAGTATTTGCCTTATTACATGTTAATGAATAATTTATTAAATGAAAAGCGAGTGTTAAATCATAAGGGATATGATATAGTGATTGAATAATTATCAAAGGATGATAATAATATTGATGTGTTAAGTTGTTATCTAATATTTGATTAAGTATTAGATAGTATTATGGAATAAAGTATGTTATACTGATTAAAAGATCAATCTTATAACTGATAGGTCTTTCGTGAGAGATTAAATTAAATTGCGTTGCGGTAATCAACGGTTCAGGCAAGTTTTTCAGTTCTATTATGTTTGTGGATGGAATGTGGTTATGTGTTAAATTACATATCATGCTTTATGAATTGTTAAAAGTCAAAATATGACTAAGTTAATTGGGTTATGGAACTCAATCTATATGTGATTACATGTTGTATGATGTAACTCGATAAATTAGAAATGTATAATGCATGAATGAATGTTTTATAAGGAATTATTGATGCATGTAGGATATGCATAGTAAAGAATATATGTTGCATGCAGATATGCATATTAAAGGAAATGTAGTGCATATAGAATTGTGTATTATGTGAAACATGATAGATTGTTAAATTTACTGGGCTGTCCAGCTCAATCTTGCAAACATAAACTTTTTGCAGGTTAATGAAGTTAGACAATATTATTTGCTATACAGATGATGAAGATTGAGGGATGCATAAAATGAATACATTTTCTTGATTTAGAAATGGTATAGATCTATGATTGATAGTTTTATCAAATGTAATTTTCAGCTATGTACAGTTTGAAATGTTGAATATATAAATAAGGTTTATTTTGAATTGAGAATAGATATGATTCTTAAATAAATGAATCATCGATAGAAAAGATAATGCCAAGTTCAGCTTGGGATAACATGTGCAGCTATTTAAAAAAAAAATAGTTTGATAAATATGTTATAAAGATTATGAATTGTATTTAAATTAAGGTTACTCGACCTTGGGGATAAGTGTGTAAAGTGTAATGTATAAACAATTTATGTTTATATCTTCCGCAATAGTGATAGAAATAGTATACCGGGTCCGCGGCGATTTGGGACCCAGATTCGGGGCTACTACAATAGGGACTCCTCGTACTCAAGGGGATCAGCCCTTCGTACAATGTATTGTGCACAAACATCTAAACGCCTCCGCTTAATCACCTATAAAAGGGTTGTTCATCTCAGCTTTTCAACATCTAAATCTACATCAAAACAATTTGGTTTGGCATAACTTTTCAACAAACGCTTGAATTTTATGAACATCTTTCAATAATCGTCTAGCTGAATCAAATAGCATAAACTTCTACAATAATTCGAACATCAATTGAAATATACATATATATATATATTCTCATATCTTAAAGAAATCTCAAAAATTCTTTTTATGACATCGTGATACCGCACTGTATTTACAGTCTGTTTGAGGATTCCGCCATTTGGTGATTTTATCATACTACATCATACCATAGTGGGCTGATAATCCTTAGATCACATCCAACACTAAGTAATACTATATTGATGACTCCATCGTTTTTTTTCATCTCTGCACCAGGTTCCATGATACATTGATGATATAAAAATACATTTTGATATATTTCAAATCATTTTTTGTCTAGCTGAAGCAATTAGCATATACATACGAATAACGGTATTGTTTTTTTAAAACTCATTAGTTTCATCATTTAATCCAATGTTTTTCAACAAAATAGAAGTGCAAACATCAGCATGAAGTCAATAAATTTCGAAAGTCTAGAATAGTTAGTAGATTTAGAATATCCAGGTATCCATCAACTTCAATCTTTACTTGATTACTTGATTACTTCATTACTTAACAATTCTATAAATCGTCAACTTCATATATGCTCTCTATACTATAACCATTTTCTACCCAAAATAGTTCATCAAACTTACTACACATTAGAAATCCAGGAACTCGCCACAATAATATGAGTTTAAGAACTTGTCCTAGTCAGACCATAGGCATCCATTCGCTGAGGGGTTCAAAACATACCATATTATTATGAGTCACGGACTTACCATATGCATTAGTTTTAAGAACCTCACCTAATCCTAATAATATCTGACTAATCTTAATAGTTTCTAACTATCGAATATACACATGAGAAAAAAATCACATTTTCGCCACATATACATTGATAGCGCGACACCAACATTCCAATGATTATCAATGTGATAAACTAAGCACAAGTACAAAACCCTCGCCCATACAAAGGTTTGTACAACTTAGCCATCACATGAGTCCTCAATTGAAATCCCACCTAACTCAATCTTACTCATAACTTGCTCAATACGAATTCCTCGTATCACATTATCTATAACTCCTCGTGAGTTTACCTCGTACTATATCATAGTAAATTAACTTTAGAGCATCAAGATATAATTATTCTAACATTACATACCATCTTTCTTTTATAACTTAAACTGATCATATCGTGATCTTATTCTATAATCATCTCCCTTAAAATTCTTTTCTTCACTCGTGATCGTTTTGTTTTACGATCCTCTTTCTTTCCTTTTTCATCATTTATGATTTCATTTATGCTTTTAATCTTACAGTCTTTGTCTACACATCGTTATTCATTATCTTGGATATTGGAGTTAGGCAACTCCTATTTCTTATCTTTATATCTATTCAAGATTCTTCTTTGAATTCTCTTGTTTATATAACAATTCTTCTTTTAAGAATTTCTAACTTCATTTACATTGCTCAACATTTCATTGAAGTTCCATATTTTCATCATACATATGCATTTTTTATACTTGGTACACATCGAGTCTCTAATAGTTTCAATATGGTACGCTGAGTGGTTTCCCACAAACAACCAACAAACTAGGTTCCGAGTTGCTAGTTCGTATATACCTTCGCTCTATGAAGAAATTTTTTAGCCCAGATACCATACATCAACTATTAAAGAGTACAATTATACCATACTTAAATATAACTTTTATCATTTTCTCCTTTATTCTCTAAGCTTATAGCCTAGGGTACTCTTACCTAAGGTTTATAACCTACAGCTTTGATACCAACTGTAATGACCCCAAAATTCATACAATTTAATTCTCGACTTCGGTCGTTAATAATACATTCAACCTCTAATTTTACATCATTAAAAGATAATACAACCATTGAAATTTGCCGAATAATTAAAATTTTCTATTACGAACTATCCTCGTTCCCAAAACCTTTAACCTTTACATCTAAATATCTCAAAATCATTTTAATACTACAATACTTTACATCGTAAAACGATATTACAATTCAACATTAATACGTTATTTGAAACCTTAATCATGGTTCAAATAATAATAACACAACCAAAGTGTATAAATCTTCAAGTATCACATCTGATTCATGTCTTTCATGTAACACATAACTTTACCTTGAATCTTGAACCTGCAAAAGTGGTTATTTGCAAGGTTGAGCTCGACAGCTCAACAAAATCTAACAATTTTCATGCATCACATAACACATAATATCATGCTCAACATATAACATACATGCTACAGTTCATATAACAATATAAAGATTGAGTCCTTACTCAATCAGCATGTTTTAATCAATCAACATAGTCATAAATTGACTTTAACATTTCATACTTTGAATATATATATATATATATATATATATAAGACATCATACTCTTTGCAATAAAAATTTAAAACAATTAATCATCAAGTTCACATAGTAAATAGGAACTGAAAGACTTGCCTGATTCGTAGTTTATGAACTACGACTTAACTGCTTAACGCTTATCTGCACTTCGTGTATTCCTACACAGTTATATATAATCATGGATTCACATCCATTAGTCATATATTTCATACGCTCTTAATATAAAAATAAATGTTGTTTCCTAACATGGTTTCATTTTTACTTGAACTTAGGATAACCATGAGATTAGTTCATTCTATTATCATATTTATCTAAACAATCTTTTTTCATATCTTGTAGTCCTTAAAGATAATATAACCATAACTTAAGACCATTCAGTTAACACACTGCTCTTGGTCACTCTGCAGAATGGCGTGGCCGCGCTGCATTTAAGCTTCGGAGTGGCGCGGCCGCGCTACTTCTAGCTAAAACCAGACTTGAGCTTTTCATTGCTCAGTTTAGTCCTAACCCACTATGCATTCTGATAAATAATATAAACATACATCAAGTAGGTTCTGATATTTCTTCAAGTTCACATTTTAAATCATTTAGTTTTGAATTACATAGTTCTATATTGAATTATTTACATCAACAAGGCTTAAAAACTTCTTTTAACAAAGGTTCAAGGTTTATAAACTTTTAAACCTTATATTGGTACTAATAACCTTTAATACGCATGTTCTAATGTATCTATCTCATTTATATAGACATAGCATAGTTCATATTTTTAAAACGTGCTTAAATAACTTATGTCATGTTTGACTAGTTGAGTGCACATATCATTCATGTTCAAAGGCATAAATAACTCTATCATGCTTGCTTATAAGGTCATAATGCAAGTAACAATGCTCATCAAAGTTAGTTTCAAAATTTTTTTAAATTTCTCTTTGAAAACACATATTATCCAAGTTATACAAGTTATCTTATACGAGGTAACTTAAGATCACATTTTATGCTCGCATGACTCCGCCATATTTCACTACAAAGTAAAAACTCAAGCGACTTAAAGTTCGTCAAGGTTTGTTTTCGAAATCATCAAGTTTCTTTTTAAAATACATACTAAGTAATGCTTAAGCATCCCATTATGAGTAAAGTTATCTTAGCCATATGACATGTCTATTATCATGCATATTCATGTTTTATCACTTAGAATAACATATTCCATCGTCTGGATCACCATAGTTGCGTATGTGTTCGCTCGACGCCCTCCGATCGCCTCTTATTATGTAACAGTCACAAAGATGATTGTTTTGACCCTTCCTAACGACCTCCAATTGAAAAACATAAAGAACAAAAGTTGTAGGTATATTCATCCTCGTTCCGGATATCTAGAATCACCTCAATCGGAGTTCGTATGAAAACGTTATGACCGTTTTACCAAAACAGGTCAAAATAGTCACAGTCAAAACACATGGGGCATGGTCGCGCCCCTTTTTCTCACCAATACCGTGCACCCGTACCAATTCCCAGCTCCAGCTGCGTGCCCACGCGCACGTGCGGCGCGCCTGCGCCTAGATTGGCACAAAAATAGTTTTGGACATATCTTTTTCATTTTGAGTCTGAATTAATCGATTTTCGATTCGTTGGACTCGTTAAACTCTTAGCTTCTCATCTAGAGAATAATTATAACACTTCAAACACATTAACAAATCATTTTAAGGGTTCTAATTCAGTGTTCATGCTATATTTTCATATTTTAAACACATTTAGCGAATTCATTCACTACAAACTCGTTTCTCAACCAAATTGGTCCGTTTAACTTTCGTTCTTTTCGTTTTTCAACATACTAACAACTTCCATTATCAATTTATAGTTTAGAGTATGAATTCAAAACTAATTTTTACCCCAAAACATAGCATGTAATATGTAGATATAAAACCAAAACTAAAGTTCTTCACCTTCAAACATTTTTTCATGAATTCGATACTTCAAAAATCACCTATAGACAACATATAATAGATTATGTAATCCCAATACACATAAAAATTAATTTCTCAACAATTAAACCTAGAACTTCAATTACAGAGAACTTAAAAAACAAAACAAAGAACACAAAACTTTAAAATAGATTACTAACCTTTAATTAGCTAAATGATTAGAGAAGCTTGATTAATCTTCTTCCTCTTCTTTGATTCTCAGAATTTATCTTCTCAACTACAAAGAATTCTCTCCCTTTCTCTAACCATCTCTTCTATGTTCTTAACCTTAGTAAAGAATATCATGACTAAAGATAATTAAATTATCAATAGCCTTCATCAGTAATAAATCAGAGATTTAGAACATATGGTAGATGATAAAACTTTTCAACCATAGTTGCAGCGGAACGAGCAATCCATTAGGAGAGTCAAATAGACAATAAGGTCTATTATCTTCTCCATGTTAAAAGTCCACCAATAATGTTTTATCCCTTTAACATCAATCAACAGTTTCTGTCCACAATCACGTGTTTAACTCATAATCATAATTGTAGCTCTAAATTCCTCTTCTTATCCAGGACGAAGATAATTTTCATCACATGTCTTTACCTGAGACATCAAAGATCATGGTTATACAAAATCAAATTTCATGTTCATAATCATACTAATAAATTTATCTTTGCACTACGGGCCAAAGATATTCATTAATAGATCATCTTTGCATTATATGCCAAAGATATTCAACAATAGGACATCTTTGCACTACGGGCCAAAGATATTCATCAACAATTCGTCTTTGCACTACAGGCCAAAGATATTAAACAACAGGTCATCTTTGCACCATGGGCCAAAGATATTAATATCTTAAAGAAATATATAATCATTTCAGAATTTATATAAATAATAATTATAACCATGTTGATCAATTCACCTTTGCATTTAAGCTAAAGATATTCAATTATAAATTCAATGGTCATGATCATACCAGTCAACAATTCATCTTTGCACTACTGGCCAAAGAGAACACATAGTCACGATCATACCAATAGTCTACCCATCTTTACATTCCAGTGAAAGAGAAATTTCATCACCAGGATTATAAAAATATTATATATGATAATAAAAACAATATGATCAAAACATAGATTTAATTTTAAGAGTAAGATTCATAAATCAACGATAATTTGGTTAGAAAAAGAAACCAATTTTGTCGTGAATAGTTCCCCGTGAATTGTAACTTATGAATAGTAACTCATGAATAGTAACTCGTGAATAGTAACTCATGAATAGTAACTCGTGAATAGTACTTTGTATTCGTACATAGTACCATATACGTAAATAATGTCATATACGTAAATCGTGTCATATACATGAATAGTGCCGTATACATGAATAGTGTCGTTTACATGAATTTCACAATAAAATTCATATAAATATTTTGGTATAATCATATCAAATGAAATAATATCATTTACGAAGAAAATACCATCCCTTACTATCCCGTACCTCAAAAGAATAGTACTTCTGATTGAAATATCGGATGTAATGTGAAGGAAATTTTCACTGAAAAGCAAATCTCAAAGTTTCTAAATACTCACAAGAATACGCTCGATAATATAGAGAGAGAAAACTTCAGATTCTGGTGTGATTTTTATTTCTAACTAAGCATCTTATTAATAGAAAAATGTCATAACACCAAAGTTGACAAACTAGCTACCGGTGGCTTTCCACCCACCCCATTAATGCACACCACACTTGAATTCAGCAAAAATCAAGAGATAAAAGGACAAGTGGGTCCCATCTTCTAGAAATCTCCACCAAAATCATTTATAAAAATAATTTCTGAATCAGTCACCTCTTAAAATTCATAACAAATCATACATTAATTTTTAACGGTTCACAATTTGTGGACATACACTCAACTTATATATGTATAACATATCCAAAAATCAGAACGGTCCAACGGTCAGATTAAAAATTATAACTCACACAATATAGCTTAAGAACACTGATTTTTCGGACTATGAGTCATTTGGACCAGTTTCATTCAAACGGTCACCACGAAAAATCTATAAAGGATTTTTGGGTGATTCAAACTTCTGCGTTTAGCTTACTTCTAGGGCTTTCTTTTTATATATGTCTCATCTCCTAACTCATTATACACAAAGAGTTACAGATTTTACTAAATCAAGTATTAAACTAATTTTTTTGAAAAATCTCCATATTTTGTTCTTCTTTTGATTTCTAGATTTCTCTCATTTGATTCATGCACCGTGAATTTAATGTAAAAATATCACCATTATTATATTATTATATAACCACATTATACATTTATAATGTAATATAATAATATATTTGAATAAATTATTTTATCAGAAAAGATAAAATATTAATTTTCAACAATTGTCACTTTTCTAAAAATTCCTCCATTTATATCCCCATTAAAATAAATATTTTCTTATCATATAAATCAATAATTAATTATTCATAAGTAATATTACAGAATCATAATTATGAAAACCAGGTCGTTCCTAGAAAAGAGGGGGCTTTTCGATAAGGATTTCTCCTTTCTAGCGCGCAATTAGATGACCAAACCCCTTTCCTAGACAGAACTTCCTTAGACATTGCCAATAATGCTATCTAATAATATTATTCAAATAATATGAATTATTGATCTGATAATGGAAATACTGTGCAGTGACAATTATTGAAACAACAATAATATAAAATATCAACGTAGCAATTACTGACTCAATAAAATAAAATATTAAACAATAATTACTGTAACAATTATTGAGTAGTGCCTTCTTACGTAAGAATCAATAACCCAAAAATACTATACAATACCGTGTGCTACTATGCAACAACTTGTATTACTTTACTTTACCCACTGGGTATTCCAACAGTTTTAATGGTAACAACTACGCCGTTATTTATAAAAAAAATTCATACTTGTCGTTTTCTTCATCCGACAGTTATTCTGTTATGGGGCCCACAAATAGTTACGATGTTGTACGAATATTCTTTGACAGCAAGAATATTCCACGACCAAATGAATATTCCCCGACAACAATGAGTATTTTATAACAACTTGCTTGTTTAAAATATTTATACATATCACCCTTAACTTTAACCTTTATCAATTTAACCATTTACTGAATAGTAATTATAAGAAAATTTTAATACTTTTACTAGCGAAGTATATTACTCGTCTCTCCCCTCCTAGTTCTAAACTCCTATCTCCGCCAGCGACCATATCCCTAAGCTCTGATACCAACTGTGACGCCCCTAAAATAGGTATACATCATCCATTCTAAGTCGCCAAATACATGGTACAGAAACAACTACAACTTCATTATTACAATTGTTGTGCGAAATATGATAACACATATACTGTGGATACCAACTGTGATTCTCATCCCTATACTTGGATAGCACCTTTCATTGATACCTTACAATGGTATCTTACATAAAGTTACAGTCAATAACTATTTTAGAAATTAAAATCTTTGGAAAATGCTCAAGGAAACCTTCGTACATGGGAGGCCATGCATCTAAGTTATAATAGATATCATATGACTCGAGAATTATCCTTGGATGACCCAATAGACCCCAAAGAAAAATAAGAAGATTACTATCATGTTCTTTTCACTGGTGAGTCTTCTCTTGACTTATAATTATCTCCATTGTCTCCAATTGAGAATTATATTTCAACCAAACTCCAAGATTATATAGGAAGTGCTCGTAGATATAATCAGCAAGTGGATGTGCACAACACTGTCTTATGATAACACGAAGTCGTAGGTCATTATACATCTTGTATGATAATGGCAAAACACCCTTCCAAACATGGATTCACCTCACCCTATTCGATTCACCAAAATCAACGGTTAAATGACGTATAAAATACAACACATATATCTCAAATTCTTAATAAAATTGTTTCCATACTATTTAGGAAGAACCTTAATAGCTATAAACCACCGTTCTATTCCCCTGTT
This sequence comes from Panax japonicus, assembly GCA_020205505.1. Classification (NCBI taxonomy): domain Eukaryota; kingdom Viridiplantae; phylum Streptophyta; class Magnoliopsida; order Apiales; family Araliaceae; genus Panax; species Panax japonicus. Next base: position 40,297,304 of record CM035102.1, on the reverse strand, counting down.
ACCCCCGCTAGACCCAGCCACACTCTTATTACCTGGAAGGAATTGTGAAACAAAAGGGTGAGCACAACTAGCCCAGTAAAGAATATCATGACTAAAAATAATTAAATTATCAATAGCCTTCATCAGAAATAAATCAAAGATTTAGAACATATGGTAGATGATAAAACTTTTCAACCATAGTTGCAGCGGAACAAGCAATCCATTAGAAGAGTCAAATAGACCATAAGGTCTATTATATTCTCCATGTTAAAAGTCCATCAACAATGTTTTAACCCTGTAACATCAATCAACAAATTCTGTCCACAATAACGTGTATAACTCATAATCATAATTGTAGTTTTAAATTCCTCTTCTCATCGAGGAAGAAGATATTTTTTATCACTTTTCTTTACCTAAAACATCAAATATCATGGTTATACCAAATCACAATTCCTGTTCATAATCATACTAATAAATTCATCTTTGCACTACGGGCCAAAGATATTCATTAACAGTTCATCTTTGCACTACATGCCAAAGATATTCAACAACAGGACATCTTTGCACTACGGGACAAAGATATTCATCAAAAGTTCATCTTTGCACTACTTGCCAAAGATATTTAATAATAGGTCATCTTTGCACTACGGGCCAAAGATATTCAACAACAAGTCATCTTTGCACTACGGGCCAACGATATTAATATCTCAAAGAAATATATAATCATTTCAGAAATTATATAAATAATAATTATAACCATGTTGATCAATTCACTTTTGCACTTAAGCTAAAGATATTCAATTATAAATTCAATGGTCATGATCATACCGATCAATAATTCATCTTTGCACTACTGGCCAAAGAGAACCCACAGTCACGATCATACCAATAATCTACCCATCTTTACACTCTAGTAAAAGAGAAATTTCATCACAAGGGTTATAAAAATGATATATATGATAAAAAAAACAATATGATCAAAACATGGATTTACTTTTAAGAGTAAGATTCATAAATCAACGATAATTTGTTCAGAAAAAGAAACCAATTTTGTCGTGAATAGTTTCCCATGAATAGTAACTCATGAATAGTAACTCATTAATAGTAAATCGTGAATAGTACTCTGTATTCGTACATAGTATCATATATATAAATAATGTCATATACGTAAATAGTGTCATATACATGAATAATATTGTATACATGAATAGTGTCGTATACGTGAATAGTAACCCCATCACGAAAAGGTAAAAATTTTACAATAAAATTCATATTAAAATTTCGGTATAATGATATCAAAAGAAATAATATTATTTATGAAGAAAATAACATCCCTTACCATCCCTTACTATCCCCTACCTCAAAAGAATAGTACTTCTGACTGGAATATCAGATGTAATGCTGAAGAAAACTTACAGTGAATAACAACTCTCAAAGTATCTAAATACTCACAAGAATACGCTCGATAATATAGAGAGAGAAAACTTCAGATTCTGGTGTGATTTTCATTTCTAACTAAGCATCCTATTTATAGAAAAATATCAGAACACCAAAGTTGACAAATTGGCTACAGGGGGCTTTCCACCAACCCCATTCACGCACACCACACTTGAATTCAGCAAAAATCAAGAGATAAAAGAACAAGTGGCTCCCACCTTCTAGAAATATCCACCAAAATCATTTATAAAAATAATTTCTGAATCAATCACCTCTTAAAATTCATAACAAATCATACATTAATTTTTAAAGGTTCATAATTTGTGGACATATACTCAACTTTAATATGTATAACATGTAATAACCCAATTGTAGACACTCGAAATTTTCTTTTCCTGTTACTAACTATGCAGGAGTGCAAAAACATCTTTTTCACACTCCAGAGGTAATCGTGGAGGACCACAACATCAATTCTAACCTCGGAGATAACCCTGAGTACATTCAGAGTTAACAACATGACAATCTTAGAGATAACCCTGGGAAAAACCCACTACAACTGTGCGAAAACCGGAGATAACCCCGGGAGGGGCAAAATGGTCATTTTGTCGACTCAACTTCACATCAAGTCAAATACACTCATTTCAACTCAAATCTCTTCAAAAGAAGTCCTACAAGAACCATATCTTAGCTTTGGAACTCGAATTACGTAAAATAGATTACCAAATTGCCTGACGGAGACCTAGTAATGCTATTTCGGTCATGGACCCATCTTCCTGGAATCAAAAAGGGCAAATCTCATGTCATTGTGTAACTCTCGACAAAATTAGTCTGAAGAAGGTCTTATCACCTCGTTCGGATGCTCGGATTGAAGTTCTACAAGTTCGAGAGGACATCATAGTGCACGAGTGCATTTATTTCAAGACGACGGGACCCGCGAAACCCAGGGACACCTCGACCAGCCGCCGGTGTAACTGCAGCTGCCGTAGGTACATCTGCAGCTATCAGTCTATAAATATAGACATTGGGGTCAGCCATTTGAGGGAGATAAGAGAGAGAAAAGGCGAGGAAGCCTTGTCCAATTTACTCTGTACACACCCATATTGAGTGTTTCCTCAGTTTAAACATCTGTTAGCTCACATATAGCTATACTTTTATCCGGCAAAAGCTGAGTGTTTATCTACATAGAGTCGTAGAAGTCTACATTGGCAGCCCACTATAAGCCTTCTTACATTCTATAAAGCCTTTCTTTTCATATTAACACACACTGTTATACACATTGAGAGTCGTGTTGTGTGTGTTTGCCCGGACTTCGGTCTGTAGTTTTTATTTCTGTATATATATATATATATATATATATATATATATATATATATATATATATATATATATATATATATATACTTATATATATGTATATATTTTATATATGGACTAACATTATCGAGTTATGCCTCGATTGACCCTAGACTTATGTCTGGAGCGTTTATTTGCTTATATATATATATATATATAAATTGTGGTCAGACTCTGTCTGATGAGCCTAGACTTATGTCTGGAACATTTCTTTGCTTTTATATATACATACTTATATATATAACTGTTGTCAGACATATCTGATGAGCCTGGATTTTATATTCGGAGCATTTACCTGCTTATATATATATATATATATACACTTATATATATAATTATTGTCGGACATATTCGATGAGCCAGGATTTACATCCGATGCGTTTACTGCTTATATATTTATATTTCGTCATTCTTGGAGTTTACTTCGTGGCAGTTGATCGTTTTTACAGCTTTATTTACATTTCGTCTTACCTGGAGTTTACTTCGTGGCAGTTGATCGCTTTTATAGCTTTATTTACGTTTAGTCCCACCTGGAGTTTACTTTGTGATGGTTGATCATGTCTATATATATATATATATATATATATATATATATATATATATATATATATATATATATATATATATATATATATATTTACCGCTTTTATTTACATTTCTAATCCCCCATGGAGATGCTTCGTGGTGGTTGATCATGTCTGTATATATATATTTACAGCTTTTATATATATATAACTGTTACTGCTTTCCATACAAATTGCAGTATCATGTGAGCCTAGAAATCATGTGATCACAGATTCAGCCCATTGAATCTAGATTCGGTTCCCGTGATAGATGTTTTTCAGCTATAAGTAGCTTGTACATTATTTATAGTGTCTGAATTTCCTTGGATGGCTGTCATGCTCATGAGGAGTTTGTCACTGCTGTATACTATTTTCTCGAAGATGCCTCAGATCTCAAAAATAAAAGCAAACAAACCGAACATTTAATAATAAAATGGAAGTATTAAAGGCCTCAATTACTATTGAGCACATGGTTTGAAAAACCTCTTTTTACAAAACTTCATTGATATATATGATTAAAATTGAATTTTTCTATAAATTCAAACCCTTTGTATATAGGTCCGAACGAGGCATAACAATACATACTCGGTTAATACATATTCGATTAGATGTTCGATACATTCTCTTATAATATATACAAATTTAGATCAAATTAGGATAATTAGTTATTATTTTGTTTTGTTTTTAATTTTAATTGTGATTTTATATTTGTAAAGTGTAATAATAAATATATTTTCTCATTTTTAAGTAAAATAATAAATTCAATTTATAAATATATTTATTATAAAACTAATTATTATGTGGAGATTCGAATTCGAACTTGAATTTGAAGCTCGCGAGTAGTTTGAATAAATATTCGAGTCGAGTCGGATCGAATTCGAGTAATAAATATTCGAGTCGAGTCGAATTTGAGTAAGAATTTTCAAATATAATTCGAATTAGAGCTGAATTCGAGTACGAATTTATCATTTCGAGCCGAATTCGAGTAGCTCTCTATTCGTTTCGGCTCGACTCGTTTACACCCTTACCTGTAAGATCCCAACTTTTATGAATAAAGATTAATTTTCTCTAAATATCTTTTTGAATATTAAGTTGTGGATTTGATATAATGTTATAGTTGTGGGTAATATTTATAAATTTTTCAAAGTAAGCAAGTTGTTATAAATTATTCGATTGGTCGAGGAATATTCGTTTTATCAGGGAATATTCGTACGATGACACAATCATTGGTGGACCTCACAACGGAATTACTGTCGGAGTTAGAAAATGACATAAATAACTTTTTATAAAAATAACAGCAAAAGTTTTACCGTTAACTGTTGAAATACCAGGTGGTAAAAGTACAGTAATACGCGTGATTGTATAGTAGTATACGGTATTATATATTATTTTTTTTATTATTGATGCTTACGTGAGAAGTCACTTAGTTTTATTCAATTATGGTTACAGTAATTGCTGCATAGTATCTCACGTTATTGATTCAATTATTGTCATAATATTTTATATTATTTAATCAATAATTGAGAAGACAAAGTTATTCATATTATTATTTGCATTATTGACGATGTCTAGAAAGTTCTATCGAAAAAAGGAGTTTGGTCACCTAATTGTGCGTCAATAAGAAGAAATCCTTATCGGAAAGCCCCCTCTTTCCGGGGAGTGATCTGGTTGTTAATATTGTGAGTTAAAATATTAATGATGAATGTTATTAAAAATGTGTTTTGAGAAACTAAGTGAATTGAGATAAATAAAGGGATATTTTATGAAGTATTTGTTATATATTTGGCTTATTATATGGACCCCCCCCCCCACTTACCTATTTTTCAAAATTATCGGTAGAAGTTATCTCAATTTTTGTTTTATATATATATATATATATATATATATATATATATATATATATATATATATATATATATATATTATAAGTTTTTTTATGCAAAATAGTATATATTATATTTTATTATGCATAGTGTTTACATAGTGTTTGCATAGTGCTGTATAGTAAAATTAGAAAATTCGTCAGAAATCCGTGAATAAGTTATTGTATAGTCCGTGATTTTTCCTTATTGTGCATCCATATAGAGTATCCTTCAATTCTCCTATAAATAGAGTGCTTAGTTTAGAATTAAAAATCACACCAGAATTAGAGAATTCTTCTTCTATGATATTAAGTGTATTTCTTTAGAGTTTAATGAAGCTTTGAGTATAGAAAACAGTGCAAGTTTTGTTCAAGAATATCCCCGCACTACCATTCAGAAGTACTCTCTTTTTAAGGTAAGGGATATTATTTTTGTTCAATATTCGTAAGAAATAATATTTTCTTCTATACTTTGTAGTATGTAAGTAATATTATTTTATTTCAGATTCCTATTTTTACACTTATTTTGTTAAAGTATTGCTCCTATACTCCTTGAAATTAGTGGAATATCCTTGAAATTTGTGTTTCATCTAGTATCGTTCTACTGAAATATTGTTTTGGATATTCTTGATAAATTTTGATCTTTTCATGTTGGGGTACTATTCACGGGATACTATTCTTGAAGTATTATTCACGAGGTATTATTCACCCGGAGTACTATTCATGACAAAAATTGATTTCTTTTCTGTCCAAATTATTTTTGATACAATATTATTCTTGAATTTTACTCCACAAAGTAGTATCATGTTGACCATTTGGACATTAATAAATTTTAGATATATTAAATTATAAATCTTTAAAATATATCCTTTACTTTCATTTAATTGAATTCTAAAAATTTATCATTTACTTTCATTTAATTGAATTCTTATATCATTGTCATCATCCTCATGCTTATATTGTGATGAAAGTCATCTTTGGCCTGTAGTGCATAGATGGACTGTTGATTGGTATGATTATGACTATGTATTGGTATAATTATGACATGTAATGTTACAAATGATGTGGTAAAAGTCTTCATTGGCCCGTAGTGCATTGATGAACAGTTGTTGGCATGTTCATGACCATTGGTGATAATACGAATATCATTGGCCCATAGTTCATGGATAATTCGTGGATATGATAATAATAAATATCATTGGCCCGTAGTGCATGGATAATTTAGTAATGTGGATTATTAATTGAGCTGAGTCTCAGCGATAAAATTGATGAAAAACTTTTAAATCATAGAAGATAGTAGATATCATACTCTACTTAACTCTTCTAATTGATTGCTTATTTCGTTGCAGTTAAACTTGTTGTCTATTGTATTCTATCAGTTTAACAATGTTGAAGGCTAACGATAATTTATTCTGCATTATCTTAGTCATAATATTTCTTACTGGGCTAGTTGAGCTCACCTTTTGCTTTCATTATTCTCTTCAAAAAATGAGAATATAGCTGGGACTAGTCGGAGAACGGAGTGATGGTCCGAGATGGTGTCTATAACAGTCCTCATTATTCTATGAAATGGTGTGATAATAATTATAATGAGGACTCTATTTGAGTTTGGATATTTTCTACGAGAAAATATTCGTGTTAAAACTCTCAGCGATATTTTGTTGTATTTTCCAAGACAGTTGTATAATTAAGTTTGTATTTGAATTCTGTACCATGTATTTGGCAACTCAGAATGGGTGATATATACCTATTTTGGGAGCATCACAGTTGGTATCAAAGCTTAGGGATATGATCACTGGCTGAGATTTAAGACTAGAACTAGGAGGGGAGAGACGAGTAAATCCTTCGCTAGTATGACCTACCTAAGTTTATTTGTTATTTAATTGGTCGGTCAGAATATAGGGATAATATGTGGTATGTCAATTAACCCTTGTTTTGTTGCAGTATTTAAAAATAGCATCTGAAAATGTTGAGATAAGCAATAGAGCACAGGAGACCATTGAGTCATCATAGATAAATAACCAGGATAATGTGCATCAGGAAGGCAACAATTCTCATGTAAACAATAACACCGACCAAATGATGAACGACAGGGTGTTTAGGATCTTTCTGCAATTCATGCAACACCAAAATATTAGGATTCATAAAAGTTATGCATAAATTATATATAAAGAGTTGTGCACTAATATTAGGATTCATAAATGACATACTAATACAAATATGTAAAATATCCAATGATACGAATATGATAGGTCCCAATTTTTATTCTCTATTTTTTTTATACTCTCTCCGTCCCAAAATAAAAATTCTTATTACTATTTAGGGCAATCTCATATTAAATGTTCACTTCCCTTTAATAATCAAAATTTTAAATAATTTTTTCTATTATACCCTTAGCATTAAATATCTCATATTTTTCTTATTCTAATTCTCTCTCCATATTCAATAAGTATAATTAGTTATGTGCTGAAAATATTTTGAATTGAAAAGTTAGAAAATCACTCTCTATCCTACGTTAAAAATAATTAATGACATATTATTATGGACAATTTTGTCATTTTATTTTTCTTCTTAAAATACATAAAAAGTCCATCCGAACTTTTATTTTAAGACGGAGATAGTATAATTTATGCACAACTTTTTATGTACAACATTACTATTTACTCATATATAAAAGATTTATTGTAAAACATTTGGAAAACATCCAAATGCATGTTAAAAAACAGTCACGCAAAAAAAGAAGCCAAAAAAGAATAAAAAAAATTAAGGAATACCAAACAGAACCGTAAAAAGAGAAGAGAAGAGAAGGTTTGCCAAGTGTAAGCTCCTTTGACAAGTGCCGCAAAGGTACTATTACTCAACATGCACCAACTCAACTATTATACATATATATACATATATACATACGTATACGTAACAGTTATTTTTTTCAATCTCATTCATTTATTCATCTCTTATAGAGAAATAGAGAATTGAGCGATGCTTCAAGCCTGTAGATTTTCATGCTTCAAGCCTCTCAGAAATCCTCCACATGAACAAGGTACATGATCTAGCTTTAATACTCTTCCTAATTATTCTGCTTAATATATAATTTTATCTATTATTTTGTGATTGAAGAATAAGGAAATGACCAGTTGTTCTCTCTCCTCTCTCTATATGTTACTAATATATATATATATATAGAACAAGGATCCAGTCTGGTCTCCCGGACTGGTCCTAAAATATGGACCCCGTATTTTATTTTATTTTTTTGAAACAACAAAAAAAAAATTATGGAACTGAAATTTTTTCATAATACAGTGTTTTTGTTGTGTTTTTAATACCTATACCAACCAATGTATGTACAGTCTGCCCAGACTGTACAGAAATGTTTTGGTATAGGCATCCAAATCACGACCAAAACACCGTATTGTGAAAAAATTTCAGTTCCATAATATTTTTTTTTTAGTTGTTTCAAAAAAAAGGTCCGGATTTTGCTAAAATCCGGGAGTCCGGACCTGATCCGGACTATATATATATATATATATATATATATATATATATATATATATATATATATATATGGCTTCATCCACAATAGCAACTGGTTGTTGGAAGTAATACTTTTTTAGCCCCATATTGTAGTGGATGGAGCAAAAAAAATAATTGTAACAAGCTTTTACATGTTATAGCGGCTACACCAAAAGGGGTTTCTCCCAACAACCGATTACTATAGATGGAATCTTTTATATATATATATATATATATATATATATATATATATATAAAGAGGAGTTTTGTGGTCTTACGACTTTGATCAGTGTTGAGTATTTATTTAATTTATTAGATTTGGTGATTTCTTGATTGTTATACTGGCCTAGTCAGGTCCCTCCTTGTTAAAAAATGACCTAATCGAATGATCTCGAGCCTCTCCCCCATTTTAATATCTCATACAACAATTATCATGAAGAATTTTTTATTTTTTTAAAAATTTCCCTTATTTGGTAGTTATTTTGTTCTTCCAATAAACCCTAACATTTTCAAGATTTTTAATTGTTTCTTATAGTTAGGAACATAATTTTCTCCGTCACAAAATGTAAGTCACTTTTGATTTAAATCCCTTTAATCCTTTTGGATAAGAATGAAGATGAGAGTCATTTAATTGTTGTTGAGAAGTATAAAGGAAAAATTGAACAGAACCATATTATATCATAAGTTGTTGCTATATATCTGCAAAATCTATTAAATCTTTTGGATAAGAATGAAAATGTCCAACGTTGATCTCTCATCGCTTGATTTTAGACTGAAAGCATTTTTTGCAATGGTTTTAAAACTAATTTGAGGACATGTTTGAAAAAAAAAAATGAATTTTCAAGTATTTTATATTTCCTTGTTTATTGCAATTTCTAAATTAATACATTAATTGTATATTAATAGCATTACCTAGAGATGACAATTGCACCAGAGTAACCTTTAAATGATAATAAAAGTGTCACTGTAACCGTCGCTATAGCTATAGGATATATAGCGACACTTTTGTTGTGAAAATAACATTTTTTGTTGTGGATTTAATAATTTCTTTTTTAAAATACTTGAAAATGATTAAAAATTGAAAAATGAGATTATAATTAAAATAATGAACGAAAATGAGAAACTGAACATGGAGCCAAACAAGCTAATTTTGGATTAAAAAGTTTGAAAGAGTAAAGGGAATTTTTTTTTTAACTGCAAACAAATATTTCCTCAATGCTTCATATTCTCTACTAACTGGATATCAAATTTGAGTTAGGATCCTGCTAAATATAGCTTTGCCGAGACGTCAAGTTTTAGATAGTGCTCTACTTAAGAAACCTTGCATTATTTAACCCATAAAACACCCATCTCAATACATCTTGTTTGTCTATTTATATAAACCAGCTCTTTACCCCGTGCAAGACACTGGATTTGGATTTGGATTTGGTGGTCATAATTTATTTTTTCTGAAAGCCCCACATTTTGGAGAATATAGCACAATATAATTTCTATAATTAAGTCTATCACGACACTATTACAATATCAAAAATCAGTCACACATCATTGAAGGAAAAAGAAATAAACTATCAAATAAGCTTCTCAACGTAAAGAGGAAACAAACTTCACAATAAAGAAAGAAATAACTCACCCGAAGTGATAATCGAACCTAAAACCTAAATGTCACAATACCTTAATATGAATACGACTAGGCTAAGACCTCATCGGCTGGTGATCATAATTTAGTTGCCTTAATTTTTTGTTACAGTGTATTTCTATCTAATAAAATGAAAATATATTTTTTCATGTATTTTTCTTTTTGAGGGGACAATGAGTGAATAATCCATCTCAAATTGTTTATTATTTGCATTTTTTCATATATAATATAGAAATACTCTTGTTATTCAATATTGGATCAATTGTGAGTTTTTAAAGTTTCTTTAATTCAAAATTAATGCAATTCATTGATATTTATAAACAATAAGTTTTAAATATGTAATTGCCTATTATTATTTAAATGTAAGTGTTTTATTACTCTTCACAGATTTACTTAATTTGTCACATATATTAATATATTAATTTAATTTTTAATTCATACATTTATCTCATCATGTGTCCATGTTTAATGCTCATCGTATATACTAATTATCGTTACGACACACCATGTAATAGTTTTTATTCAAATAAAATTTTTTATTCTGGCGGAAAACCTTATTGCGGTCTAAATAGATTTTGCCTCTTTATAGATTAGTATAGACACTCTCTAAGTCCCAAAGTTAAAAATGTGTTTTTCTTTATAGTTTGTTTCAAAATTAAAGATATATTTTTGCTTTAGGATTATAAAGTGTAATGAAGGTCCTAAGTTGCCATTAGTTTTTTACTTTAATATCTATCACCACTAAATTCGTAACTAATATCAAGGGTACATTTAAGAACATAAAATTATACTTAATTAAAAGTTGTCGAAATCTATTTTTCTTAATAAACTAATGTACCATAAGTACTTAACACAAATGTTTGGTATGTCAGGGATTCGGTTACCATGAAGTTAATTTCATGGTAAGTTGGTCAATTGACCAATATAGTACTGACACGTAGAGAAAAAGATCATCTTCTACCTGTGTGTTGACATTGTATTAATCAATTGACCAAAAATAACTTCATTATAACCACTCCCGTATGTCAGTATTTACCTAATTAAGTGTCTGGGATGTGCCAGGCCAATGCAATAATGCAACACAACGACGACAGTTGCAGACCTCAATAGCAAGCTATTGAGCCTAGTGGTGGATCCTTCCCCTAAAATATCAATTAACTAGATGGGTCCCGTGCCTCCGGCACTGTATGAACAATATGATTTATCTCAAACTTTGAACGACCAAAATAATTTATTGAGTGAGCGGGAAATTTAAAGTCATTTGTATTTTATTAAATTATTATTAGATTATTAGATAGATAGATGTATTTTATTAGATAGATGTATGAACGGTGGGATTTATCCCAAACTTTGGACGGCCCAGATGATTTATTAAATGAGCGGGAAATTCAAAATCATTTGTATTTTATTAGATAGATATTGTACTTGTGTGAAACATTTTTGTAAGTACGGTATATTTTTTTCCAAAATTAAATATACATTTCAACTATTTGAAGTCAATATATGAAGGGGAAAATGGCTGTACACAGCCTTGTAAACTTTTTTTTTACACGGTACATCAAAGTGACGTCGTTTGGCCCATTTATTTAAAAAAAAAACACGGCTCATCTCTTCTCTCCTCCCAAAACACGGATCGAAGTTCTCCCCTCCCAAATCGATCATGCGTAAGGGCTTCTGGTGTCATGCCAGGAGGTATTGCTGGAGGCAAATACATCTGCTTACAAGAAAATAGAGTGAAAGAGTCTCGCAAATAGAGTGAAAGAGGGATGGATCCAAAGCTGACAGAGGTCTCACAACTATTCGATCGATTCAAAGTTGTTATGATGTGGAACGATTTCGATACTTGTACCAAACTACTTTCTCAACTCAAGGTATCATCTTCTACTCTCGCATTCCCTACTCCTTATTCAAAACCCTAACTTTTGTTTAGTCCTCTTCTATGTCAGATCTGTAACTTATTAACAATCTGTAATAATGGAGTTTGGTAGTTGTCTTAATTAATTTTATATGAAAAACAGATTCAAACAATTTGTAGATAGATAAATTTGTCAAAGGAGATGAGTCACAGTTAATTGGAAGATATAATCTCTCACCTAGTTTTCTCTGCCTTTTAACTCTGTAGTTGTATCTTTTAAAAATGAGACACCCAACAACATTTCATCCCTTTGTATAAGGCACAAATAAGTAAAGGAAATCTCACATTTATATTATATATAAATTTTGCTTTGTCTCACAAAAGGAGTTTAGAGGATTTGAATTTTGCTTAATAGCATCACTCTGTGTATGTCTGGGGAGAGAATTATATGAATTGTTGGAGGAAAGCAATATTCTCTTTCTTTTTTTATGCAAAATATTTTTGTTTTGATATGTTAATTACAATTTTCCTTTGTATTTTATGTTTACAATTTTTATTCTTGTTTTTTTAATTTTGATTATTTATTTATTCAGAAATGTGGATGAGAAAAGCTATAGAAATTATGAATTAGCTGATTCATTATTGTTGCTATTAACATATCAATTAGCTTACTAATATGATCTGTTTTTCTTTTCCCGTTTTACAAGATCAAGAGATGATTCCTCTCAAACTGTTGATACAACTTAAGACACAGATGTATTTTGTGAAAGCAACCTGATAGGTAAAGGGGGTATGGGATCAATTTATAAAGGAATACTTCCAAATGGGATGATTATTGCAATGAAGGTTTTTAATCCACAAAGTGAAAGAGCATTCAAGAGTTTTGATGTTAAATGTGAATTGCTGTGTGGTATTTGTCATCGGAATCTTACAAAAATTATCAACAGTTGCACAAATTTGACTTTCAAAGCCTTGATATTAGATTACATGCCTAACGGGAGCGGTTAAACATAATGATAGACGTGCCATCAGCCTTAGAATATCTACATCATGGTCTTACGACGTCAATCATCCACTGTGATCTTAAGCCAAGCAATGCCCTGCTTGATGAAGATATGGTTGCCCATGTTTGCGATTTTGGTATAGCAAAACTATTAGGTGAAGAAGAGATTATGACATATACTAAGACCTTGGGCACAATTGGATACATGGCCCCAGGTAATACTCTTATGTTCACAGCTTATATTTCATATAACTATAAGTTTTGATTAACTGAATTTGAAATCAATGTTCATGTCTTGCACAGAATATGGAATGAAAGGAATTGTATCTGCAGAAGGTGATGTCTATAGTTATGGAGTTATGATGATGGAAACATTCACAAGGAAGAGGCCAACAGATGAAATGTTTTTCGGTGAAATAAACTTGAGAAGTTGGGTGAATGAAGCCTTATATGCTTCATTAATTCAAGTTCTAGATACCAATTTGATAGAAAAGGACGACGTGCATTCATTTGTGATCTATACAGGATCAAATTGTATAGATCAAGTGTTATTGTGAATTTGTGATGTTGATAAGTGAAATCGATAATCTTCAATTCTTAAACTAATTTTCTTATATATATATATGTACATTTACACATTTACCATTTATTGTTGGCGTCTGTGTAGTGATGCTTCTTGTTCATTTGTGCAGTCACATTAATAATCATGTGTACTGATGCTTCTTGTTCATCTGGATAGCCACATAAATAATCATGTAGTTTTGGACAAAAACCTTCTACTGAAATGGGTTTCAAGTGTATGTTTTGATGATGATGAGTTTGTATATCATTAATAAAAAAAATTTACATAGTACTGTTCATGATTTATCAGCAAAACAAATTCCACAAAAAAGTTTATGGTAGGCCAGAATCATGATCACTAACAAGTTGTTATGTTTTGACAGAGAAGTGTTTGTTCAAGACTTAAAAGAGGGAAGTATTTTTTTTATTCTTTAATATAAAATAAAATACTCCCACATTTTTACATATCTTTCTACACTCAGGACATCATCATGCAATTCACTAAAAAAGTACTTGGTAAAAGCTATACAAAGAATTACATCTCACTAAAACTCGCAATGTTTTTTCTCCCCTTCATTGAAGCACAGCATGCTTCAGTACCTCGTACAAACAGATGAAAAATTAATTTGATCTCTAGAAAAAAGATAACTGATTCATCGGGAAGGCGTTGAAGACGCATTGCAATAATGGCAATAGTATGGTGCAAAGAACGAACATAAAACTCTCCTTGCAGCAGGGGGTCAGCCATCTGAACAAACTTTTTCTGGTCTTTCCAAAAAAGATGAGACTGCAATAAGAAACATAACAAAACAATATATGAGAGAGAGTCAGATTAAATGGATCAGAATTCATATAATTGCAAAATAAATCATACAACAAAGAACAATAAAAAAAAGGTTCACTTGCTGCAGTTTCTGACCTTAGGTATCAGGAACCTTTAATTTGCTCTCCAATCCACTATTAAAAACATTTTCACAGTGCTCATGTTGTACCTCAACCATTTCACCCAATCCAACAGGTCTCATTTTAAGATTTTCTCGTAGACATGACTGTAAGACCCCAGTTTTTATAAATAAAGATGAATTTTTATAATTATTATTTTTGAATATTTTGGAAGAAATTTGATATAATGTTATAGTTGTGAGTAATATTTATAAATTTTGCAAAGTACGCAAGTTGTTATAAAATATTCGTTTGGTCGGGGAATATTCTTTTTGTCGGGGAATATTCGTACGACGGCAAAATTATTGGTGGACCCCACAACAGAATTATTGTCGGATTGAGAAAACGACAAAAATATTTTATTAAAAATAACGGCGGAAGTTTTACCGTTGAACTACTGGGTAGTAAAAGTACAGTAATACGCGTTGTTGCATAGTAGCACACGGTATTGATTATTGATATTTATGTGAGAAGTCGCTCAGTTTGATTCAATTATTGTCGATTAATAATATGAATTATTATAGCGATAATGACGTTTTGTTTTATTCGTATTATTAACGTAATAAAACGGAAACATCTTTTTATATAAAACAGAATACTTTATTAAAGTTATTTTATAAATAGAATATATTATATTTTATTATGCATAGTGTTGCATAGTGTTTTGCATAGTAAAAATCTTTTTATATAAATAGAATATATTATATTTTATTTAAAAGATTTTTCTTTAAATATGGACCGTCAGATTAAAGTAAATTAATCTGGACCGTTCATGGATTAGTTACTATGCATTCCATTTTCCTATAAATAGAAGCTCATTCCTTCATTATTTTCTTACGAATTCACTGAACTCTAGAGAGAGAAACTATAGAGAGATAGAAGAAAAGCTTTCTGCTACTTAACTTTTCTTTTCCCATATCCAGTTTCTGTTACGGTAAGGGGTGTTATTCTTTCTTATTCATGAAGAGAACTATTGTTATTCCATTTCTTATTATTCTGTTGGAATAACCTGTATACGCGGTCTACCCTATACTTGGTGACATTCTTCTATCATTCTGTTGGAACATCCTGTCTGTGTGTTTTACACCGGACCTGGTTCCGTCTTTATTATTATTCCGTTGGAACATCCTGTCTGTGTGTTTTACACCGGACCTGGTTCCGTCTTTATTATTCTGTTGGAACATCCTGCCGGTGTGAATTTCACCTGACCTGGTTCCATTATTATTATTCTGTTGGAATAACCTGTCTGTGCGGTCTATCGCATGCATGGTGATTTCTTTTGTTATTCCATTCTTTATTATACTCAGTTGGATAAAACTTTGATTTCTATACTCCATGAAATTAGTGGAATATCCTTGACATTTGCGCTTCATCCAGTATCCTTTCATGGAAATATTCTTCTGATCATTCTTGAATTTTACACCACAAAATAGTATCGTGTTGACAATTTGGACGTTAATAATTCCTGGATAAAATAATTCTTGAACTTGTTTTATTGAATTCTTATATCATTGACATCATCCTCTTATTTTTGAAAGTCATCTGTGGCCTGTAGAGCATGAATGGACTTGGTATGATTATGACCAGGGATTATTCGGTGTAATCATGACCGTAGTGTTACAAATGATGTGGTAAAAGTCTCATTTGCCGTAGTGCATTGATGGACAGTTGTTGGCATGATCATGACCATTGATGAATACACAAATATCCTTGGCCCGTAGTGCATGGAATTTGTGGTCGTGACCCTAATTAGTATCCTTGGCCGTAGTGCAGGGATGATGTGGATTATTTATTAAGCTAAGTCTCAGCGATAAAAGTGATTAAAAACTTTTAAAATCATAAAAGATAGTAGATTCTATTCTCTACTTGACTCTTTTAATGGATTGCTTGATCCGCTGCTGTTAAACTTGATGTTGTTATATTTTATCAGTTTAATACTATTGAAGGCTAACGATAATTTATTCTGCATTATCTTAGTCATAATATTTCTTACTGGGCTAGTTGAGCTCACCCTTTCTTTCACTGTTCTCTTCAGGAAATGAGAACATAGCAGGGACGAGTCGGGGAACGGAGTAATGGTCCAGAGGATAGCATTAATAGTCCTCACTATTCTGTGAAATAGTGTGACAATAATTGTATTGAGGACTCCTTTTGAGTTTGTATAATCTCTAGTAGACAATTATTGTATTCAAACTCACAGTTGTATTTTGTCGTATTATACACGACAGTGGTATTAGTAAGTTGTATTTGAATTCTGTACCATGTATCTGACGACTCAAGATGGGTGATGTATACCTAATTTTGGGGGCGTCACAGTTGGTATCAAAGCTTAGGGATATGATCCCTGGCTAAGATGTGAGACTAGAACTAGGAGGGGAGAGACGGGGAATTCCTTCGCTAGTATGACCTACTTAAATTTATTTTGTATTTAAATTAGTTGGTCAAAGTTTAGAGATATTATGTTACATGTCAATTAATCTTTGTTTTGTGGCAGTATTTGAAAATGACTTCCGAAAATGTTGAGAATAACAATGGAGCACAAGAGACCGTTGAGTCTCCACATATCAATAATCAGGAGAATGTGCATCAGGAAGGCGACAATCCTCATGACCAAATGATGAATGATGGATTGTTCAGAGGCTTTATGCAATTCATGCAACAGCAAGTGAGAGCGGCTCCTGTTCAAAATGTAAGTAGAAACACTGGAAATTCTCGGGCGGTCACCGCTAAACAGTTCAAGGAGCTGGGACCACCGGAGTTTAAGGGAGAGCCAAAACCACTTATTGCGGAAGCATGGATAAAGCAGATCACCAAAATATTTGATGTCTTTGGATGCTCCGAGGAGCAAAAGGTTCCCTTTGCCGCCTTTATGTTGCGCGGAGAGGCAGATTACTGGTGGGAATCGGTAAAACGTACTCAACTTGCCGTACTGAAGATGTCTTGGGAGAAGTTCCAAGAGCTGTTCAATGACAAATACTTTCCTGAAAGTATCCGTCACATGAAGGAGGTGGAGTTTATCAAATTAGAGCAAAATAATATGACCATGTCGCAATACGAGGCAAAATTTGCGGAGTTATCCCGGTTTGCGTCCCATTTGGTGGATAATGAAGAGAGAATGACACGATTATTTTTAAGAGGTTTAAAGCCGGAGATACGTCAACATCTTATTTCTCATAAACTATGTTTGTATTCTGATGTTGTAAATAGGGCTCAGTTGGTAGAGCGCGATAACGAGTCAACGCAATCAAAAGAGAGCAGCCGGCAAAATGATAATACCAGTGAGAGCAGTCATCGAAGCGGTGACAACAAGCGTGGAGGAAATCATCAGGCCAGAAATGGTAACCACTTCGGTGGTAATCAGGGCCAAAACAATAAGAATGGACATTTCAAGAAGAGGAGATTCAACAATGATGGAAAGACGTCAGCATCAGCAACCGTTGTTAAGGAAGGAGAAAGACAACCTATCATATGCTTCAAATGCGGAGGGGAGGGACACATCAGTCCAAATTGCGCGATGCCGTCCAAAGCATGTTATAATTATGGAAGAGAAGGCCACTTCGCCCGATTTTGTCGTTCACCGAAGACAAATTCAACTAGGATGGAGGCACCAAAGGCTGTCCCAGAAAAGTCAAAGCCAGTAGTGCAAGGGAGAGCGTTTGTTGTGACCTCCCAGAAAGCAAGGAACCCGCATGAGGTCATCACGGGTAAGCTTATCATAAACTCTAGCGAAGTCTACACTTTATTTGATACCGGTTCTACCTATTCTTTTATTTCTCCTACTTGCGCTCAACGATTAAATTTGACTCCGGAGAAATTAGACTTTGACTTATCTGTGGAAACTCCGTTGGGAGAAAACTTCATTACATCCACGGTTTATAAGTCTTGTTTGGTTCAAGTTGGTACCCACGCATTACCTGTCGATCTTATTGCATTAAAAATACTTGCATTTGATGTAATTCTAGGGATTGATTGGTTAATTACTCATCATGCAAAAATTGATTGTTTCCGTAAGGTTGTTAGCTTTCATATTCCCAATCGACCTATTATGCGAATTCAAGCAACCAAACCATTAAAATCAATCACTGTCATCTCAAGCCATAAAGCTATTCGTTTATTGAAAAACGGATGTCAAGCTTTCTTAGCTCATGTCACAGATCTAAACAAAAATACGTCAGTTCTGAATAATATTTCTATTGTTAATGAATTCCCTGACGTATTCCCTGAAGAACTTCCTGGCCTACCCCCAGAGCGTGAAATTGAATTTTGTATCGACCTTGAACCCGGTACAAAACCCATTTCCAAAGCCCCATATCGAATGGCTCCTATTGAACTTCAGGAGTTAAAGACTCAACTGCAGGAATTGTTAGACATTGGCTTTATTCGTCCTAGTACTTCTCCTTGGGGTGCTCCTGTTCTATTCGTGAAGAAGAAAGATGGGAGTATGCGACTTTGTATTGATTATCGGGAGTTAAATCATGTCACCATCAAAAATAGGTATCCATTGCCACGTATTGATGACCTGTTTGACCAGTTGCAAGGAGCCAAATTCTTTTCAAAGATTGATCTTCATTCCGGATATCACTAATTGAAGATTAGAACCGATGACATTCCAAAGACGGCTTTCAGAACTCGGTACGGGCATTATGAATTCCTAGTCATGTCCTTTGGATTGACTAATGCTCCTGCTGCCTTCATGGATATGATGAACCGAGTATTCAAGGAATATTTGGATCACTTTGTGGTCGTCTTTATTGATGACATCCTTATTTATTCCAAAAGCCGTGAAGATCATGAGGAACACTTGAGGTTAATACTCCAAAAGCTTCGTGAATACAAGCTTTATGCCAAGTTGAAGAAATGCGAGTTCTGGCTTGAGGAAGTAGCATTCCTTGGGCACGTGGTATCAAATCATGGAATATCTGTTGACCCAGCAAAGATTGAAGCTATTCAAAGCTGGGAGCAACCTAAATCAGTGACCGAAGTACGTAGCTTTCTCGGCTTAGCTGGTTATTATCGGAGATTCGTAGAAGGGTTTTCTTGAATCGCTACTCCACTAACTCAGCTGACTCGGAAAGATACAAAGTTCGGTTGGAGCGAGGAATGTGAGAAGAGTTTTCAAGAACTCAAGAGGAGACTCATTTCAGCACCTGTTCTGACAATACCATCTGGTTCGGAGGGATTTGTCATCTACAGTGATGCTTCGGGCAAAGGGTTAGGATGTGTTCTCATGCAACATGGGAAAGTCATAGCCTATTCCTCACGACAACTCAAAGAATATGAGAGAAATTATCCTACTCATGACCTAGAGTTAGCAGCTGTTGTCTTTGCACTTAAAATTTGGAGGCATTACTTGTATGGGGAGAAAGTGGAGATCTTTACGGATCATAAAAGCCTCAAATATTTCTTCACTCAAAAGGAACTCAACATGCGACAACGACGTTGGCTTGAACTGTTGAAAGATTATGATCATACCATCCAATACCATCCTGGAAAAGCGAACGTGGTAGCTGACGCATTGAGTAGAAGGTCATATGAGTGCAATATTGTCAACACAAAGGCCCATTTTGGATGACTTGCAAAGGATGGAGATAGAGATAAAGACTCCAAGGACCCACATTATGATGGCGAATATACGAGTAGAACCGACTTTAATTGATAAAATTAAAGCTGCTCAAGTTACAGATCCGGAGCTGATGCGTATGAGGAAGAAAGTACAAGAAGGTGCGATACCAGAAGCAAGAATCGATGAAGAAGGAATACTTCGAGTCAACTCCAGACTTTGTGTTCCTAACGACCCTGATTTAAAGTATAAAATCATGATGGAGGCGCACAACACACCGTTTGCAATCCATCCTGGGAGTACCAAAATGTATCATGATCTTCGACATACATTTTGGTGGGGCAATATGAAGAGAGAGATAGCGCTTTTTATCTCAAGGTGTCTAACGTGTCAACGAGTCAAGGCGGAGCATCAAATACCAAAAGGACCATTGCAACCACTTGAAATTCCAGAATGGAAGTGGGAGCACATTACCATGGATTTCGTTACTGGTCTTCCCAAAGTTTCTCAAGGCATAGATGCGATTTGGGTCATTGTTGATAGATTGACCAAGTCTGCTCATTTCTTACCGATACGAGAAACTTATACACTTGAACGTCTTGCTCGTATGTACATAAACGAGGTTGTAAGATTGCATGGTATGCCAGTATCCATAGTTTCTGATCGAGACCCAAGATTCACTTCGCGATTTTGGGTTAGTTTGCAAAAAGCTATGGGCACAGATTTACGATTTAGCAAGGCATATCTTCCTCAAACGGACGGACAGTCAGAAAGGACAATTCAAACTCTTGAAGATCTATTAAGACTCTGTGTCCTTGATTTCAAGGGAAGTTGGGACAAGTTCTTACCATTGGTGGAGTTTTTCTACAACAACAGTTATCAAGCAAGTATTGGCATGGCTCCGTTCGAGGCGTTGTATGGAAGAAAGTGTCGTTCTCCAGTATGTTGGGATGAGGTGGGTGAAGCAACGTTGTTGGGACCGGATTTGGTACGTATGACTACGGAAAAGATTCAAACGATCCGGAAACGTATAAAAACCTCACAAGATCGACAAAAGAGTTATGCTGATCTTCATCGAAAGGACGTGGAATTCGATATAGGAGATCATGTGTTGTTACGTGTTGCTCCATGGAAAGGAGTTACGAGATTTGGAAAGAGAGGAAAGCTGTGACAACCCCAAAATAGGTCCATTCCACCCAACCCATTCTGAGTCGCCAAATACACATGGTACAGAAACAACTACAACTTTTACCACCCATAATCTGTGGGTTTGAATACAAACATTATCATCTAGACAATATCCACATGCAAATAAATCCCCATCATAATTATTGATACATAATTTTACAAAAAATGGTGAGGACTACTAAACAACTCTCTCTAGAACCTTCATTCCATACCCCGACTAGTACTCGCTACATTCTCGCCTCCTGAGAAGAAAAATGGAACAACAAGGAAAAGGGTGAGCTCAACTAGCCCAGTAAAGAATATTATGACTAAGATAATGTACAACAAATTATCCTTAGTCTTCAACAGGGAAAAATCTGATAGAATACAATAGACAACAAGTTTTAGATCAACAACTGCAGCGGAAACAACAATTCATTAGAAGAGTTAAGTAGAGAATAAAATCTACTAACATCTATGAATTTAAAAGTCCATCATCAATATTTTATCCCTGTAACATCAATCAATATATATCTCAAATCAAATCAAATATTCATCTTTGCACTACAGGCCAAAGATATTCATCAGTCGGTCATGTTCATCTAAACACCTGCTCATCTTTGCACTACAGGCCAAAGATATTCATCAATTGTTCATGTTCATCTCAACACCTGTACATCTTTGCACTACGGGCCAAAGATATTCATAACAAAATCAACCATCTTTGCACTACAGGCCAAAGATATTCAGTAACACCATCATTTATGACTGAGGATGATGAAAAATATTTTAAAGGAAACGAATCCAGTGAAACAAAATAACAAGTATTAAGGATTCGTACTTTAAATAATCTGAGTTCAAAAATACTTCATAAATAACCATACTGAAGTAAAATTCAAGAATGATCAAAACATGGATACAATCAAAGCTAGTATCCACAATAGATGTTTTAGACGAAAAGGAGAAATTTCATTTTTCGGTGAATAGTGTCGTATTCGTGAATAGTGCCGTATACGTGAATAGTGCCGTATACGTGAATAGTAACTCCGACACCAAAAGATAGAAATTTCACAAAAAAACATCTTCACGCTTCGTGAATAGTACTCGTGAATAGTAACTCGTGAATAGTAACTCATGAATAGTAACTCGTGAATAGTAACTCATGAATAGTAACCCCGACATGAAAAAGTTCCAAATTTGATAAAAAGTTCCAACCAACATTTCAACATAATGATATTGAAGAAATAATATCATTTGAGAAGAAAATAACATCCCTTACCTCGAAAGACAGTACTTCTGGTTGAAACACCGGATATAGGCTATGACTTGAACTTGCACCGTATAGCAATACTCAAAGTATACTCAAAATACTCACAAGAATACGCTCGATAATATAGAGAGAGAAAACTTCAGTTTCTGGTGTGATTTTCAATTCTAACCTAAGCACCTATTTATAGGAAATTGCTTAGAACACCAAAGCAGAAAATTTAATAAAATATTAATTTATATAAAAATTTTCATACGCCCAACTAGACTTCTGATTTCAGCCACTAAACATGTGCAAATTGTGCCCAAAAAATGTAAAAAAACGTTTTTGTTATTAAAAACAATTAAAACTTCCAAAAATCAATTATTTCGGAGCTCCGGAACTTCAATAATTCATAATAAATAGCCCTTTTATCAGAAAATTCGAATCTCGCGAGTTTTTATAGGAAATTCAATTCTGCACAACTTTGCAGAAGGAAGTTTTTCCAAATTCCAAACAGAAATTGATCGAAATCCACAAACAGGCGATTTTACAAGCTATAATCAAATTTTCAGTCAAGAAACAGGTCTACCGACACACAAAATCTGTTTTTAATATTCATTGCAACAAAAATACTCTTTCTCCTCATATACTCATATATCCCACATTCATCGTAAAAATATCACCGTTAATATATTATTAAAATAATATATTTAAATGAATTATTTTATCAGAAAAAGATAAAATTTCAATTTTCAACAATTGTCACATTAAAATTTTTCTCCATCTATATCCACATAAAATCAATATTTTCCTCATCATATAAATCAATAATTTAATTATTCACAAATAATATTACAGAATCACAGTACTAGCAACCAGGCCGTTCCCAGGAAAGAGGGGGCTTTCCAATAAGAATTTCTTCTTACTGGCGCGCAATTAGGTGACCAAACCTCTCCTTAGACAGAACTTTCTAGACATTGCCAATAATGTTATCAAATAATATTATTCAGATAATATGAATTATTGATTCGATAATGGAAAATACTGTGTAATGACAATTATTGAAACAACAGTAATATAAAATATCAATGCAGCAATAATTGAATCAATAACATAAAATACTGAACAGTAATTACTGTAACAATTATTGAGTAGTGCCTTCTTACGTAAGAATCAATAATTTGTGCAATACCGTGTGCTACTGTTCAACAACGCGTATTACTTTACTTTACCCACCGGGTATTCCAACAGTGTTAACGGTAACAACTACGCCGTTTTTTATAAACAACTATACTTGTCGTTTTCTTCATCCAATCGCTTTCCGTTATGGGCCCACAAAAGACTGCGCCGTCGTACGAATATTCCCCGACAGCAAGAATATTCCACGACCAAACGAATATTCCCCGACAACAATGAATATTTTATAACCACCTGCTTATTCGAAATATTTGCGCATTTTACCCATAACTTTCCACATTAATCAAATCAACCCTTACTATTTTAAAATAATAAATAAAGGAAATTCCTTTTTATTTAAAAATTTTCGGGGTCTTACAAAAGCTCAATCCTCGATTCATCGGCCCATTTTTAATCCTCAATCGAGTAGGAACTGTGGCCTATAGACTCGCTTTACCGCCAAGTATGTCTCGTGTTCATAACGTTTTTCACATATCCATGCTACGTAAATATGTGAAAGACCCGAACCACATTATTGAGTTAGAACCGAACGAAATAGCGGAAGATTTAACGTATGAAGAGGTTCCTGTTCAAATCTTGGATAAGAAGGAACATATTTTACGCACCAAGGTTATACCTCAAGTCAAAGTTTTGTGGAGAAACCACGATGTTGAGGAAATGACTTGGGAGTTAGAATCTGAAATGAAATCAAGGTATCCTTACCTCTTCGACATACCAGGTACGTACCCTAATTTCGAGGGCGAAATTTCATAAGAAGGGGAGGTTGTAAGACCCCAGTTTTTATAAATAAAGATGAATTTTTATAATTATTATTTTTGAATATTATGGAAGAAATTTGATATAATGTTATAGTTGTGAGTAATATTTATAAATTTTGCAAAGTACGCAAGTTGTTATAAAATATTCGTTTGGTCGGGGAATATTCTTTTTGTCGGGGAATATTCGTACGACGGCAAAATTATTGGTGGACCCCACAACAGAATTATTGTCGGATTGAGAAAACGACAAAAATATTTTATTAAAAATAACGGCGGAAGTTTTACCGTTGAACTACTGGGTAGTAAAAGTACAGTAATACGCGTTGTTGCATAGTAGCACACGGTATTGATTATTGATATTTATGTGAGAAGTCGCTCAGTTTGATTCAATTATTGTCGATTAATAATATGAATTATTATAGCGATAATGACGTTTTGTTTTATTCGTATTATTAACGTAATAAAACGGAAACATCTTTTTATATAAAACAGAATACTTTATTAAAGTTATTTTATAAATAGAATATATTATATTTTATTATGCATAGTGTTGCATAGTGTTTTGCATAGTGTTGCATAGTGTTTGCATAGTAAAAATCTTTTTATATAAATAGAATATATTATATTTTATTTAAAAGATTTTTCTTTAAATATGGACCGTCAGATTAAAGTAAATTAATCTGGACCGTTCATGGATTAGTTACTATGCATTCCATTTTCCTATAAATAGAAGCTCATTCCTTCATTATTTTCTTACGAATTCACTGAACTCTAGAGAGAGAAACTATAGAGAGATAGAATAAAAGCTTTCTGCTACTTAACTTTTCTTTTCCCATATCCAGTTTCTGTTACGGTAAGGGGTGTTATTCTTTCTTATTCATGAAGAGAACTGTTGTTATTCCATTTCTTATTATTCTGTTGGAATAACCTGTATACGCGGTCTACCCTATACTTGGTGACATTCTTCTATCATTCTGTTGGAACATCCTGTCTGTGTGTTTTACACCGGACCTGGTTCCGTCTTTATTATTATTCCGTTGGAACATCCTGTCTGTGTGTTTTACACCGGACCTGGTTCCGTCTTTATTATTCTGTTGGAACATCCTGCCGGTGTGAATTTCACCTGACCTGGTTCCATTATTATTATTCTGTTGGAATAACCTGTCTGTGCGGTCTATCGCATGCATGGTGATTTCTTTTGTTATTCCATTCTTTATTATACTCAGTTGGATAAAACTTTGATTTCTATACTCCATGAAATTAGTGGAATATCCTTGACATTTGCGCTTCATCCAGTATCCTTTCATGGAAATATTCTTCTGATCATTCTTGAATTTTACACCACAAAATAGTATCGTGTTGACAATTTGGACGTTAATAATTCCTGGATAAAATAATTCTTGAACTTGTTTTATTGAATTCTTATATCATTGACATCATCCTCTTATTTTTGAAAGTCATCTGTGGCCTGTAGAGCATGGATGGACTTGGTATGATTATGACCAGGGATTATTCGGTGTAATCATGACCGTAATGTTACAAATGATGTGGTAAAAGTCTCATTTGCCGTAGTGCATTGATGGACAGTTGTTGGCATGATCATGACCATTGATGAATACACAAATATCCTTGGCCCGTAGTGCATGGAATTTGTGGTCGTGACCCTAATGAGTATCCTTGGCCGTAGTGCAGGGATGATGTGGATTATTTATTAAGCTGAGTCTCAGCGATAAAAGTGATTAAAAACTTTTAAAATCATAAAAGATAGTAGATTCTATTCTCTACTTGACTCTTTTAATGGATTGCTTGATCCGCTGCTGTTAAACTTGATGTTGTTATATTTTATCAGTTTAATACTGTTGAAGGCTAACGATAATTTATTCTGCATTATCTTAGTCATAATATTTCTTACTGGGCTAGTTGAGCTCACCCTTTCTTTCACTGTTCTCTTCAGGAAATGAGAACATAGCAGGGACGAGTCGGGGAACGGAGTAATGGTCCAGAGGATAGCATTAGTAGTCCTCACTATTCTGTGAAATAGTGTGACAATAATTGTATTGAGGACTCCTTTTGAGTTTGTATGATCTCTAGTAGACAATTATTGTATTCAAACTCACAGTTGTATTTTGTCGTATTATACACGACAGTGGTATTAGTAAGTTGTATTTGAATTATGTACCATGTATCTGACGACTCAAGATGGGTGATGTATACCTAATTTTGGGGGCGTCACAATGACCGTGTTATTTTTTAATGTAACATCTTTGGCAACAAATTAATAAGTTAATTGTCCAAATACATTCCTTATGTTGACAAACCTAATTCAGCCAAATATTAAGAATCCTAGTTTAACTATCGTAATTAAAAAAAAAAGAGAATATCTAGTTACTTGTTTATGTTTCCACCACTTCTGAGCAAATGACTTCTCTCCAAACTCTTCAAAAAAAGATGATGTAATAATAACTAATAAGAATCACTAACCAAATTTAAATCAAACTGTAAAATTTTCACAACAACAATAAACTAATCACACTCAAAACATAAACACATTTTTTATTACAAAACATGATCAATAAAAAGAGGTCAAAACAAATGCTAAAAATTACCAAAAGCAGCAGGGGAAGAAATACAAGGCAAAGGAGAATCATCAGAATTGAAGAAAATCAAACCCATTAGAAAAAGCATAAAGTTGGAAATGGTATCCATGTCAGCAAATTTGGTCGAAAATCAACATTCGATTTCATGATCAAGCATTAGTATTCTGTTTAGATGTGCTACGACATTTGAAAAGATACAATACCCATTTCATGGAATTAGGCTTTTGGGCTAGAACATCAAAATTAGCATACATTTAGTACCCAATACACCAAAATTTAACATGCCTAGTTTGCAATATCATTATTAACGCTCAGATATACAAAGAAGAAACAATTAAGCTTTGAAAGATAATAGAGAAGGTACCCTTCCTCTTGAGAAGAGGGACAGTCCCAAGATTTTGTTGTCTCTTTACTAACTTCTGGCAACTACAACGTGGGAGATTGTGAAGATGAAGAAGAGGAAGAGACAGGTGATATGGCGGTGCAAGGGAGCAGCAGAAGTAGTAATTGAACCCTGATGCGCGATTGATTTGGAAAGAAGAAGGAATTACAGAAAAAAGAGTTTGATTTCTGGTTTGGATGTGAAGAAGAAGGAATTACAAGAATCAGAGGAAAAGCCCTTATCGATGTGCGATTGATTTGGGAGGAGAGAAGCACGCTTATTTTTTTAACACAGATCTAATAAAACGACACAGTTTTGAAATACTGTGTACAAAAAAAAATGTGCAAGGCTGTGTATTTCCATTTAAATTCTAAATAATCTAACAATTTTAAATTTTGAAATTTCTCGAATTAATTTTAAAAAATCAAAATATATCTCTATATATTGAATACATATCATTTCTTTGATGATTAACTTGCTTTCAAATTTCTATAGGTTGTCTCACACCGCTTCAGCGACCAACAAGGGAAATAAAAATTAAAAATAGTAATCAACAGAATAAACATTTCAGATGTTTTTGCCAAAAAACTTCAGTTTCAGCTTATAGTTTTACTAGCAGTGGTGATAGTAAGCCAAACAGAAAGCATAAACAACTCAGAGGAATTTTTCGTGGCACATTAGAACGTCTGTTCTTCTTACAAGCAAAAGATGGCAACTGGATAACATTTCAGAGTGATTTATGGAGGCAACTGGATGCATTTTATCGATTTTCTCGTCCACACACTGTGATTGGCACTGTAAGTGATCTTCCATGTTCAGACAATTATTTAGGCGGGCATGTTTGGCAACAACTTATAAGTTGGTCAAACCAGACCAACTTATAAGTAATTTTTTACTATTTCAGTGTTCGTATGTGACTTATTTTTAATTTATAGATTGAATTGCAAGTAGTTTTTGCGAAGTAACAAATTTTTTACTTCTCAAAAAATACTTACAAGTCAGTTTAAAATAAGTAGGTTGGATCAAATGTAATAACTCCCAATTTGAAATCTTGGTCATAAGACCACCCGAGCACTGTAGGCCTAGCTAAATGTTAAATTTCAGTCGAATATAGCAAAAAAATATAAATACTCTTTTAGCCCCATTTTAGTAATATTCTTTACAACTTATTATAGCTTTAAAGTCATTTTAGTTAAGCACATTCACAACTTAATTTATGACTTGCAAGTCAAAATTTAATGGTGCGAAACACTTCTATTTATACGTCACAACTTATACGTCATTTTAAATTTTAACTTATAAATCGCTTTCAAATAAGTCATTGCCGAACAAGCCTTGAAGTCACTTTAAAATTAAATTCACTTGAATCGTTTACACATTTTGGTAAAACAGATAATTGGTATAACTTCAGTCTCTCTTCTTCCTTTGGTTTCAATTGGAGATCTGTCACCAGCATTTTTTGTGGGAATACTGAAGGTACGTAACTGATGATTTTGAGCAAGATTTAGTGATAAATTATATTGGTACGTTTCTTTAAATGCATTAATATTTTTAGGAATAGATTTGTATTACTATACCATTTCCGTGATACAAATTTTTATGGTCTTATTAACACTTCTGTCCCCCTAATTGTCACCTACTTTTAAAGTCATTCCTAAATTTTCTATTTGGTCGATTAGAATCTTAAAGTAACATTTTTTGTTGATTCTATTTCTTTTACTTAATTCGAATATAATCTGCTCAAATTTTGACCCGGCTAGACTCATTTTGACCCAACCCATTTTATTAAGGACAGTTATGTTTTTACCATTATTATATGTATTCTTACTATTAGAAATTTTAAAAACAAAAACTATAAATAGAAATTAAAATATAAAATACATTGAAAGATAAATAAAAAAACTAATTCAGTTTTCTTATAGAAAAAATAAAAATTGTAAAAATAATTATTATTTTCAGGAAAAAAATTAGAATTTTTATTTTTTAAAAAATGAGTGAAGTTTCATAAAATATAGATTCAAAAATATTGAAGTTTCAAAAAAATTTATTTTTTCTTATTTTATGAAAATTTACTCATTTTTTAAAAAAAAATAAAAAATTCTAATTTTGTTTTATGAAAATAAAGTTTTTTTATTTACTTTTTTGAATATATATTTTATGAAACGTTACCCATTTTTAAAATAATAAAAAAATTCTATTTTTTCCTAGAAAATAAATATTATTTTTAAAACTTTTTAATTTCTTTTTTAAAAAAATTGAATTAGTTTTTTATTTATCTTTTACTATTTTTTGTATTTTAATTTAATTTTAATTTTTAGTTTTTGTTTTTAAAATTTCTAATATTAAGAATACATAAAATAATTGAAAAGACATAACTACCCTTAATAAAATGGGTTGGGTCAAAATGAGTCAGGTCGCGTCAAAATTTGGGCAGGTTACAGTTAAATTGGGTAAAAGAAACGAAATAAAAAAGGACACTTTATTTAATGACCCAATTGATGAACTTTAGAGACGAATTTAAAGATAAGTGACAACTTAGAGGGACAAAAGTGTCATTCAACCAATTTTTATGCCCATGGTTTTAGCTCAATAGAAAGGTACTTTCAACATAGTGGTACCAGAGAACTCTTATTGTCTTGTGTTCAGCGTGCGGGTCTTTTGGTTAATTACAATTATTATATTTTATTTTTTCTTTACCTTACAATTTACTCTTTTTTTAAATATTTATTATTATAAAATTAAATAATTTACATTAATTTGAATTTTTAAAAACATAAAAAATTGATTGAAAAACAAAAGATGGTATTGACTTTTATTGTGACAACTCGAAAAATTGGATTGTCCAGAATTTAAGTTTAAAGAATTAATTATTAATAAAATGAATTTTTGTTAATAATATTCTATGCTATGTGTTTATTAATCATTTTAGAACCTAGGATGATTATAAAACGGAAAGATTTTGGCTACGAGTTAGACTGCACGAGTAAGAATTTTCAAGATGAAAAAATAAATCGGGAATAAAAAATTTTCGAGGGAAAAGACAAAATAGACACTATTCATCTGATGAAACCCTAAGGATTAGGGTTTGAATAACCTAAGTCTTTTCGAGAGTTCGGTATTTCGAAACGACATTCCGTTAAAAGATTTGATGATAATATATCGTGAAAAGTTAACTGAGTTGATAATTTTTTTCTCGAAAAATGTGCAGAAATTGGAGGAAATAAAAACGACGAAAAGTACTGTTATGTACTTTTCATTCGTTTAACTACGTTAGGAAAAAACATGAAGAAAAACGCTTAACATCAAAAAGTATTTTTCACTTTTTTGGAGTTCCGATGAATGCGTAAAAGTTAATCTGTAGAGGAAAGACGAAATATTCAAAAATATTTGGATTCCAAGAATCGTAATTTTTCGAACTGTCTGACGAATTCCGCAAGACGGAAGCACAAAGCTTCCCAGAGAAGCTTCGTGAATTGTAAGGAGGTGTGAATAGTAAGGAGGTGTGAATAATAACTTTGGGGGCAAATAACTATTTTGCCCTTTGCCTTGGTTTTCTATATAAGAGAAGCTTAAGCTCATTTGTTGGTTAATGAAAAATTCACCAACACTTGAGAGAGAGGAAGAAGTCGGATGAGGAGGAAGAGGAAAAGGAAAAGCTAGTCCGAGTGCAAATTTTGTCCAACAGAAGAAGATTAAAGAAGAAAGGTAATCCAAAACCTAGTTTAATATAAATTTTCTTTAAGTTTTCTATGATAAAAACATAGCTTAATGAGAATAGAATTAAAAGATGTTGAGAATGATTTTCATATGGTTGAAATCATGAGAAACAGAAGAAATAAGAATTAAAAGTTTAGTTTATAAATTTCTTAAGGAGGTATGAGTTTCATAATGAATTTGTACGATCCGAATGAATCATCGATTCGGTGAAATAATTAAGGAATGGTTTTTTATAACACCAAATTCTAAGAAAAATTGAAATCGTAATCAAAGTATGGATTAAAAATGAAGAACGAACGAAGAACACACGAAGAACACGAAGAACGTTGTTGATGGATAAATTTAAAACCATCGTAGAATAATTTTTTGTTGATGAAAAAGTTTAAAACCATCGCGTAGAAGTTAGTTGCTTATTGCTTGGTTAAGAATGATAGAAACGTTCATGAAGAACGGATTAAACTTAGTTATAACGAAGCTATGGCAAAAAAAATTTAAAAGACGAACGAGAAGTAAAAAGTATGTAAATGAACCTAAATGTGTAGGGTTTCATAAGAATGTAAGAGAACGTATAAAACGTGAGTCGTGGACTCAAGAAGGAACGAGTTCCAAGTTCGAATGACCGAATTACGGACGAACGAACGAAGAACGTTAATAACGTAAAACGACCAAAGGGTGGAATTTAAGCCAATCGAATGGCATGTTAACGGATTCATAATAAATTTCTTTCCGAGGGAAGTTAAATTACATAAGATAAGGAAGAGAATGACTTTGGAACGACCTCGTTCCGAGTTATAACGAATAAGTTATGAGATTGTAAAGTAAGTGTCTCAAACAAGTTCAAGACTTAGAAAAAAATTCAAAGTTTGATGCTTGGCGCCGTAGCGCTAGTTGAGCCTTGGGAGGTGGCACCGCAGCGCCAACCCGAGAAGTTCACTACTGCTTAGTCGCACTGCAGCGCGAGGAGAAAGGAAGGGGACCGGCGCCGCAGCGCCGGTGCAGGGCAAGGCCTAGAGAAGAGCTTTTAACTGCTCAACTCTTGGGGGAAGTGTAAGGGAAGATAAATAACATATAGTTCGCCTAATGTAACACTTAATTAAGTGAATTAAAACCTTTAATGAAGGTTGAATGGAAAGATTGAACGGGATTAAAAGATAAAGAATGTATTTGCAAATTACGGAACAGATATCCGGGGACCGTAATCACGATAAAACAAACGTGGGGGATTATTATGATTGTGATTCCTTAGACGTTGAGTGATGAGGGTAATGTATAACATTTCAATGTTATGATGTTGTAATGAGAGATAAGTGTAAAGCGTATAGACGCTATGAACGCAACGCTGTTGTGATGAACAATCAGTTTTAGAATACAACGAACAGTAAGAATAATGAACGTGAGGTTTGCATAAGGGATAATGAATGAAAGTGATTAAAACCTTAGGTAGATGTTGAATGAGAGATTAAGAGATGAACAATGTGAACGTTGAATACACAAAATGATCCTCGTGAATCGTATTCGAATCGGGCGAACATTCTAAGTATACATTGGTTGTATGACTTAGACGTTGACGAAAGTAGTAAGTAAGATATGAATTTATTAAGAAAGTCATAGCGAACAGTAATAAGATTAATGAAAGTCTGAGTGTGAGTCGGATAGAGAAGGTTATAATGTTAAACACTTTAGTCAACGTAAAGGTTGAGTGTACGCGAATATTAAATGGACATAACCTACACCTCGTGTATGGTTTGACGGTAAGATAATAAAGACCAATGATTAAACCTGTGAACGATGAAGAACTAAATTAAAGACAATGGCGTATAACGTTAAGAAGCCAAGTAATGATTATAACCGGACGTTGTAAGATAAGAATAAGGTAACGTAAAATGTTTAACGCTATGAATGTGTAGAATTAATATTGAATAATCGTTCTGAGTATACAAAAGACTTTATGACTTAGACGATAAATAATGAATCTTGAGGTATGGCATTTAGTTGCCAGAAGGCCATAAGGAATGAGAAATTGACTTAACAAACATTAAAGTTTTAATGGTTCAGATGAGTTAAGATAAGTTTAGGTTGTGGTACAATCATAATTTTTGATGGTTGACATATGGAAGCTTGGCTAAACAATTCCTTCAGAGAGCGGAGGTATATACAAAATTGGCAACCGATCTAACTCACTATGAAAGACAGTGTAGATGAGACGGGAACTTATTTGTTGGTTGTTTGTGGGAAACCACTCAGAGTACCATATGGACTACTAGTAGAGACGCAATGTGTGATGAGTCCTAAGAGAGTTATAAGAAGAAGATAAGAATGTAAATCATCAAAGATGATGATCGTATGAGTAAGACATCTCCGTATGTCATGAAGTCGTAAACCGGTAGTAAAGTAAGTTAGTCGCGTAAACTTAGATTGCAGGAACGCGAACCCTAAGAAGAAAAGTTAAGTAAACCAATGTGTAAGTCAAGTATATGACTAATTGTTGTATGTGTTATTTCCTTATGTGTTATATAGGGTTTAAAATGTGCAGTTCAACGTAAACTGTAAGTTGTAGCTATGCGTAAGGCAAGTTTCCTAACTTCATTCATATTCTAAATGAATGCTAGTTTCCTAAACTTTCTCAGATGTTGAACATGAGAAGTTTTACTGATGTGCAAATGTGAGATATTTGTACAAGGTGGTAGAATGTATGAGGCCTTGTGGCACAATTTAACACTTCGGTGTTTTTATGAGATGAACTGTTCTGTGATTAAACTGTTCAATATGAGAATGTTCTGTTTATACATGAACCGTTATTTTTAAGTCTGTGCTAATGATTCTAGCCAGGATGTGTATGAAAAGAGTAGAAGAATGAAAGTGTTTCAAAGTGAATGTGACTAATATTTTAAAATGATAGGAATCAAAATTA
Source organism: Panax japonicus (assembly GCA_020205505.1). Taxonomy (NCBI): domain Eukaryota; kingdom Viridiplantae; phylum Streptophyta; class Magnoliopsida; order Apiales; family Araliaceae; genus Panax; species Panax japonicus. Next base: position 40,263,066 of record CM035102.1, on the reverse strand, counting down.
TTCCTATTATTCAAGCTGCTTCATAAACTTTTTTTGGTTATTGAAGTCTTAAAAGAATGTTTAAATTCTTGATGTTGTTTATTCAACTGCTATGACTTGCTGAGCAAATGAATGCTCACACTTGCTTTAAATAAAAACATTTTTGGCGAACAATGTTCGAAAGAACTTAAGGATCCTGTAAATATCAAGCTGTCCGATATCCAGAAGAAGTGTAATTCAGTATATGAATGTGTGTGAAGATCAAGCCAAGACTTGTACTATAGAATAGTTTAATTGAACTATAGACTAGTTTAATGAACGGTTATGTATTCTTGGTGGCGGATAAAAGTCACTCTTATAAGATATAAAGAATAATGTAATTATCATTATTTGTAATGAACGAGGTTATAAGTTATTAGAATCTAGGATTTGAGAATGTATGTTGTTATATTTAGCTATATAATGATGTATGTTTAGAAAGAAGTGGGACCGTGATGCACGAAATCCGGGTGTGAAGATAGATCGGATTTCAAGGCGTTACAAAGTGGTATTAGAGCTGATAGGTTATAAATCTTAGGTATGAGTACCTAAGATTATAATCGTAGAGAGAATGGTAAGAAGATCGTTGAGGTAAACGATTAAGGAAGAAGATCACCACATAATCATATTGAATCGTAATAACGGATGTTCTGTTAAACGATGGATGATTTATAGCTAATACTATAAATGAATGGTACTATAAAGTTGTACGGGAAGAAGAACTCAGATTGAGTTATAAAGGATAGCATACGAATTAAAGAAAATTCATATTAAGTAAAGAGAAAGTTAGAAGTTGTAAGATTTTAATTGAGGACTCATGTGATAGCTGAGTTGTATGAACCTTTATTATGGGCAGAGGTTTGTGCTTTGGTGTAACAACTGCTTAGCTTATTATTGTGATAATCATTGGAATAATTGGTTCCGCTATCAATATGTATATGACGAGAAGGTGAATCTTTTCTCATATATATGTGTGATAGGTAAAGAATGTTAAGATTAGGTGCAAGTTCTTAAAACTCATACTTATGGCAAGTTCGTGACTCATAATCATATGGTATTTTTTTGAACTCCTCAGCGAATAGACGCCTATGGTCTGACTGGGATAAGTTCTTAAATTCATATTATTGTTGAAAGTTCTTGAACTCATAATGTATGGTAAGTTGATGGATTGTACTAAGTGTTAGTTCCCAGTAGGCACACAATAGATCCTTTGATTTTTCAAAATACTTTTCCTATTTATTTTGTATTGCTAATGAATTGGCATATGACAAACATAAGAATCTTTTCAAGCACATCGGAATAAGTAAAAGATCCCCTTCATTGATATATTTAATCATACATACATTGTTCTTAGAATTAGTTAAGTGGTAAGCAGTTAATACATACATAGCAGTTATAGTAGTTAAGTACATAGTGTAAATGACAGTAAGTAAATGACACAAGGGATTTTAAGTGGTTCAGAGACTCAAGCTCCTAATCCACTCTTTTGCTTTAACTCGCAAGATTTCCATTAAGGAAGGGAAGCACCCTGAATCACTAAGATTCCTTCAAGGCCAGCAGCCTTGGAACTTCAGTTCACTAAGAATTCTTCAAGCCTAGCAGGCTTGGAACTCCTCTAGTTCCCTAGGAACTCTTCAAGCCCAGCAGGCTTGGAACTTCATTTAGTCCCTTCGGACAAGGACCCCTCAAGACCTAGCTTCTTTTTTGTTGTTGGTGTTGTTGTTGGTGCCTTGCTTCTAAGATATCTTTTAAACATCTTTTGTACTTAGAAGCTTGGTGTGGTCCTCTTTGCATTCTACTTCGAATCTGGGCCACATCTTCTCTGGTGCAGCTGATCTTCACTCTTTTCTGCTCATCTTCATCTGATGTCAGCTGTGCACCATCACCATCTGGATTTGCTAAGTTTATGAGCTTTTGGTAGACTTCTTCTTGCACTTAGCAATTCATGAACCCTTCTTGAATGTTTTGAAGACACGATTTTGCATCTATTCTTTTTTAGCATTTGGTTCATTGTGATTTGTAGAGTGGCTTTCTGGATCTTCTTTCTGCTCTGCCACTTTTTTGAATGCTATCTTCTTGGCCTTCTCGGCTCTCAGCTTGGCTGCCATCTTTAGTGGCATTCTCATATTTATTAAGTGAAGTTTTTTGTCTATTTGACTCTTCTTCAAAGCTATTTCATTTCCACCTTTGTTGTCTCACTATCACTAAGACTTTTTCTATTTTGATCTGGTGGAACTCATAGAGTTAACAATATAGCAGTCCAACAACTCAATGATCCTTCAACTCAGTAACTCTTGATCCTTGAAGCTCTGACTTATTTATACTCCTTCCCAATCTTTCCGTTGGGATATAGCCTTTGAAAGTTATTTGAATTGCTTCGTAGATCTCGATTTATTTGATATAAACTGCAGATATGACATGTCATCCCCTTTTTCATCTTTTTGACACTACAGTCTACTGTTTCACCTACCCCTTGACGGGATGTTACTTTGATGTCTTGGGCAGGTAGTTTTCTTTATTTCTTCTTTTTGACTTCTCGATTAGATCATCAGAGATTGTCCTTTTGCATCGATGCTCTCAATAATCCATATTTGAATATCACTCTTCAGATTGAACTGTTGCCAATGCTTCAATCTTCAGATAACCGAACTCTACGATTCTGATGCATATGTTCTTGGACCTGATCGTAGTGTCTTATTGAATGTTGCTCATTGACTTGTTGAAACAACACTACGATCCTTAAGAATGTTTATTGGATCTTCAATATAGAACACTTCTTCCTTCTATTGTGCAGTACTTCAATACTTCTGTTTGCCTTGACTTATCTCAGGAACTAATAGCTTAACTTCTTGTTCTGGCCTCTTCTGAATGGCAAGACACTTCAGATTTGTGGCATGTCCAGCTCGCTTTCTCCTTGTGATCTCCCATTCACTTATCATCAATGGACTTACACGATGCTTAATCACTTTAGCCTTGTTCTTCAAAAGCTGACCAGTATCTATGTGTACACTTCATCAGTTCTTGTTTTATTTGGCAAACACTACGATCCTGAATATTTCCAAGATTATTGTCTTTTGTTTACTTGATAACTACTGCACTTGCTGACTTTCTTTAGTAAGTTACCGAAGTCTTCTTCTGATCAACTTGTGGAAAACTTCATCTTGAATAGCTTCACAACTCAATCTGGATATTGATTGGGTTGGTGCTTAGATCTTCTGTTAGCTTGCATGTCATTCGTTGAGTGCTCTCTGGTTTTCTTCAGGTGGGATGTATCTTTGAAACTCAGACCATAGGCTTCATACTTTGGATATTCTGGGAGTGCTCATTTGTTGAGGATCATATTTGCTCTACGATTCTGCCTTGGCATTGTGAGCACTTCTGTTGAATCCTAAGTTCTGTACTCTACGATTTTAGCTTTGTTTCTACAAACACTACAACTCCAAGATCAGATGCCGACACTCTACGATTTCTGACCTTAAGCTTGTTGTCTTCATCTGATCGAGCTCGACTATGATCTCTGCCTTTGATGTGATCAGTAGACTCTACGACTCTAAGTGTGGTCTACGATTCTTGACTTGGCTTTGGCAGATGTTCGGTCGGCTCTTAGACAGGATGTCTCTACGATTCTGAACATGACTTCTTCAGTAGACTACGGCTCCGAGAAATTTCTTCTCGACTCACTACAATCTTTCCTTGTTTCTCCTGGCAGTCTACGAACTCGGAGATTTACTATCTTGTAGACTACGATTCTGCCTTGATAGCTCTCGAGTTTTCCTCGACTCTCCTAGCAGACTACGATTTCTGGAGCAGTGCTCAATGATCAGACAAGCCTATCTATTACATTATAAGATCAACCTAAAAAGCTTGTTCTTTTTATATTTATAGTTCTTGTACATCATTTCTTTTTTTTAAGGACTTTACAAAGCTGTTTTGCTTATGTAGGATCAACCTAACACATTTGATCAATTCATTCTAAGTTCTTGTGCATATGTTCCTATTTTCTATTAAAGGACTTTACAGATTTTCATAAAGCAAGAATACTTGCATATTCATTCATTTATATCATAATCAAATCATATATAAATAGGAATATCATTCACATACTTATTCCTAACAATCTCCCCCTATTTGATTATGACAAAAATAATAAGTGCATAAGCATGATATGAATGAATCTTATTTACAGTGAGCAAATGTATTTCTAAAAACAGATAATTATGAATGTTATTGATAATAATATGGAATTACATAAACTATGACACTTTACATCCTAGATCCAGAACATACCTAAACAGATAGAGATGTACCTTTTCGGCTCCATATATGTCTTCCAGGATGTCTGTTGATCAGCTATTTATCTATTTGATCTTTTTGCTCCTGCTCCCCCTGAGATAGTGACTCCATTTCTTTTCTCTGCTCCTTCTCAGATTCATGCTCTTTTTCTTTTTCTGGCTCACCCTCAAACTTTGCATTCATGGGATCATCATCCTTTGACTCACCCTCAGATGATGATTCTGCTTCTGCTGTTGCTATTTTCTTCTTTGACTTCCTCTTAGATTTCTTATCTTCTTTTCTTCTGATATCCTTGCTCTTGCTCTTCCTTGAGTTCCTTTTTCTATGCGTCTTTTTCTTCCCCTTTTTGTTATTAATCACTTGTGAGAGCTGCTCTATGTTAGACATAAGTTCTTCCATCAAGTAAGATGAGTTTCCAACCTCCATCTTAAGTTCTTGTTGGCTCAGCTCAAGCTATAGGGAAAGAGAATAATTCAAATTGTCAATCTTGTCAGAGAGGGATTAGATTTGCTTTTCATTAGCCTTCTGTGCTCGTAGAGCTTCTGTCTTCTGATCATTTATAGTATTCAGATAGATTTGATATCTCTCTTTGATTTTGAGAGATATATCAAATATAGTGTCTTGAAGTCTATCTTGAACTGCATTATCTCCTGCTTCGATCAACCTCTTGGCCTCTTTAGGGATGATAGACATCTGTTTGACCAACTCATCAGAATTCTTCAGTAACTCCTGCTCAATAGAAGTTTGGTCATTTGGTTGGGCAGACTCTTGTTGAGCATCAGAGTCGACTCTACGATTTTCATTCTCAGATAGTTTTTCGAAAGCAGTGAGAATATGATAAATCATTGAGTGCCAATCATTGTTGGAGGATGAAAGAATATCAAACAATTGTACTTGGGCAGAGGGAAGCTTCTCAACTATATCTTGATCATCTTTAGTGGTAGAGTCGGAGGACTCTACGTTCATCGGCTTGCCATCAGAACCTACTCTACAATTATAGGGAATGTAGTGATTTCCAAAATGTCGGTAGACTTTGTAGTGAGGTTGTTCTTTGATCATCTTGATTACAAACTTCTTTACCCTTGAAAAGTTCTGTGACACTAGCTCCAGGTTGGGAAGATGAGAGAAAACCCATGTGAGATAGTTGTTATCTCCAGTGAGAGATGCCTTTACACATGGCATATGAGGGTGAAACCATCTGATTGCATGGTTCTTAACTTCAAGCTCATATATAACAGTTGAGGTGTCTAGCTTCAAAGCCTTACAATTGTTGAGCGCATTTTCTACAGTCATCATTACCACATTCAACCTTTTATTCCTATGATTAATCCATCTGCCGGGGAGCACATCCAGTGATTCGTCAATTTCGACTACAATCTTTCTCTTGTGATTTACACGATTAGGAATGTAAAAATTTTCTGGCTCTTCTGTTTCAGAACTGGAATCTTTGCCATCTTCATTTTGTCTGGGGCTGGAGTTAGACCTCTATAAACTTCCTTCATCAGACTCATCAGTGTGTTCCTCTGATTCTTGGTTAGACTCTTTTCCATCTTCACATCTTCTTCAGCATCTGCTTCTGTGGACTCAAACTCATCATCACTCAAATCAATGACAGCTGTGGAGTGTTCTCCTATTCTTTTTGAGATAGATTTAGCAAGAATTCTGTTGCTTTTTCTTCTTATTGGAGGGTCAGCTATAGAAGAGTCAGACTTTTCTTCTTCTTCAGAATCCGAAGCCTCTGAATTACCAGAAAAGCTTCCTTGATGTTCATCATTAGTATAGGTAGGTCCTTCTTTTTTGGATTCAACATCTTTTGATCCATCAGATGAACTTGTTTGGACTTTAGAAGTAGAAGATGCATTTGTTTCATCTTTCAAGCTTTCTTTAGAAGAAGAATTACTATTCTGATTGTTGGCCACATAACTTGTACATTCTTTTTCATCATCAGATTTAGCTATTTCTTTTGGACTTGCTCTTTGAGAGTTCAATCTTTGGGTTTTCAGTTCCCTTTCTATTTTCTGACTCTACGTCCTCTTCTTTGTTAGATGGACTTTCTTGGGGAACTGAGATTGATTTCTTCGTCACCTTTATTTTCTTCTTCTGTAACCCATGGAGTAATATGTTACTCCTTCTCTTTGGGGTTTCTGCAATTGAAACTTTTTCTTCTCCTGTTCCATGCCTTTTCTTGTCAGTGCATAGGCGGTTTAATGGAGCCTCTATAATCCTCACACCCTTAGACTTCTTCTTTGCTGGTGTGGCTGCTACAGATACAGAGTCATTAGATTTAGAGCTTTCCACCTCTTGTGCCTTCTTCTTCTTTGCAGAGATCTTGATGCTGCTCCCAGTTGTTATTAGCCTCTTGTTTTACTTAGAATTTTTCTTTCAGTTTATAAACAGCAGTGGAGACATTACTTTATGGACATTCAATGGTTCTCCTTCATCTTCCTTTATCTTGCTTCCCAGTTTTTTCTTCAACACAATACTCAAGAGTCTTCCATGAAAAACCTTTGTAAGAGGTTTATCTGTAGACTTCTTCATCTCAGCCTTTTCCTGCCATTTGGATATTTGATCGAGTAGGATAACTCCAAAGTTTATACGCTTCTTCAGAACTATTACAAACATAATCTTTAGTTATTGATCAATCACTGTGTCGTATGCAGTATCCTTACATAGTATACATTTGCCCACAATTTCAGCAAGAAACTCAAATTCTTCAGGAAACTCGTTTTTCTTCATGTCCTTCATATTTGGGTTTCTTTTGTCCAACATAATCTCCTTTGCTTTTTTAGTGTTAATCTCATTAAGGTTTTTCAGTCCTAGGTCAGGAAAACCTAAGCATTGATTGACGTCGGACGATTTCAGCTTCAGAATCTGACCTTTGACCTTGGTGGAAAGGATTCTGGAATTTATAGTTGTATTTGAGTAAAAAATCTTTAACCAGTTCAGCATATATTCGAGTGTTTGCCCCAAGACATTCTGAGAATCCAGCCTTCTTCACAAGTTCAAGAATATCTTTGAACTTCTTTTTTGATTTCTCAAACGTCTTGGTTCCAAGCTGAATGCCAGTGATTACTCTCCAATCTACCATTTGAATAGTTTGAAGTATATGGGTTTTTAATCTCGGAAGTCTTGTGAGAGATATTTGAATGATTTGGGTAAAGCTTGAGGTTTGATGTATTAAGGCGCTAAAGAGGGTTTTAGGGTTTAAAAAAGAAAGGAAGAGAGGTTTGATAGCTTCTGGTAACTGTATAAAGATTTGAATTTGTCTTTATGACATTTTCTTCTGACTCTGTATAAGCTATGATGTGTCAACCATTCACTGGTTGCACGATGCCTAGTAAGAAACTGCAACTCCCCATAAACTGAATAGTTATTCAGTTTTAATATTCTTTTAAGGAAATGGGCATTACTGACATAGATTGATCGTTGATTTTTTCAGTATATAGAGTGGCTTGATGAGGTAGCTATAGACTATACATTTTTCTTTGTCGAATCAACGATCGTCTTCTAAGAGATGCTTCAGTGGATGTTTTGACACTAATCCTCATCTTAAAGTTACATGGCTTAACCACTGATGTACCTCATGATAGTTTGGTCACTGAACTTCTGAGGTGAGTCTGCAGGGCATCTTTCCAAACTTATCTCCAAACAATCTGAATAATTGAGCATGTGTCTAGTTCTTTCGAGCTCCCTATAAGCTAGTGTATCCTCTAGGAAGACTGCAATCGTCGAGCCTATTCTACGATTGTTGAGGTTGCACTACGATAGACAAGGTTGCTTTAAAATCTACTCTATAATCGTTGTCTGTCATGGTCCTTGTGATAAACTTGACTAAGCATTCCTTCTGGGTTAAGGTAGCTCAGGAAGGGTCAACCTCTTAGAGTGAACTAAGGGTCAGGTTTGTCCCTGAGGCGCTTTCTAGATGAAAATTTTTGGAAGTGATTAGTACTGATATCTCATTTAATCTTTTTCCGTTGGGAAGTTCATCTACCAACTTTAGACATTTGCATTGGTTGTAATTGTGATGTCCTTCTGCTCTTACACTGGGATCAGATGGTTGATCGTAGACACTCCACGATTTTGAGTTATGTGGTTGAGAAGGTTATGAGTAGTACATTTTGAGAAGTTCCTACTGACTATGGATCTTCATTTGGTTCGTCAGCCACAAAGTTTTGGGACTTTGTAACTGGTACATTGCTTCATAGTGTACTTCTGATACTTTTAATGTTGTTGTTCTTTAACAGATCACTGCTCCCCCATATTTGATATTATCTTCTCAGAGAGGTGTGAGATCTTCTTTTTCATGTGTACCAGAAGGCAGCTTTCCATATCTCCAGGACTGATCATTCTACGATGGTTTGACAGAACTATGAACTTAGTCTTCTTTGACGGTTTGTACTTGTGGAGTTTTACTTCTGTATTTATTTCCTCACGATTAATGCTCAATGATCCTCTGATGTGAAATTCCTTGAGAATTCTTCTCCTATGATATGCTTTTCATGATTGAGCATGTAAGACCCTTTTCATCTTAGCATGAATTGTCTGCTTCCATATATAGATCAACAATCATGTGAGCTTTATTCATGTTAGCTCAGCAAGTCTTCAAGGACAGGCTTTGACAAATAAGGATTTTGTCAGAATCATTTCTGAAATGTCTTAAGCCTTCTGCTGGTTGAATCTCCTTGACTAAAGTCTTCTGCTTCAGCATTCCTTAGTGTGGTCAGATAGACCAAGGACCTGCAGGTTAGATAAATTTCTGTTTTTGGTACCCATGGTCAAATGGGTACTGCTAGGTCAGCTTTCAAAATTCCTGTTCCTCATATATTTGAAATTTCATCATATTGATCACCAATAATCATATTCATGCATGTATCCAATTTAGATATGACATTTTAAGATGCACGATGATGAGTGTGTATAAGATCAATTAATTTAACAAAGCACTCCTTTTCTTTGATAGTTTTATCATTTGCTTAGTTATGTTCACATAGTTTAAATGTTCATAGAGTGAGAATCAACTCTGTCACTCATTTGTATCTGTTTAATTTATGGAGGTGGTCAGTTTCTATGAATCTTCAAGATACTCTTGTAGAACTGATCATACTCTGTGTTATTAAAAATTTACAACATAGGTTTGTACATACATACTAACCCATCAGCAAAGATTACTCCACTTAAGAATAATTAAACCTTGGTATGCTTATGACCTATTTCAAACTTCTTTCAAGATGTTATCTTAAACCTAAAACTTGGATGGAGAGAAAGTTTTTTAGGTAGAGTGTGGTCTCTTGATAGAATACTTTTATAGTGCATAAGGTGGTGCAATAAGATGTATACATTTATACTGATGAGGAACCATACCTTTATAATGTCAGTTTCTTGACAGTCATTTATCTTGATATACTAAGGTTAGGCATTGATGTGCATACTTTTTCCTTCACTTCTGATATCTTGTTGCTCCAGTTGTCCTTTGATCAATCAATCAGAGTCTTGAAGATGTAGGCTCAGAGAATCTTGACATATTTAGTTCTTTGTCAACCTTGAGTCCTCAAGGTTCGCATCCATTTGTTGGTTGGCCAAATATAGATTTGAGAGATTCTTCTTTCTTCTTTGAATAAGTACTTCTTAGCACATATGACCTTTTCATCTTTCAGTCTGGTGGATGCTTAACTCTTTGCTGTTGATGCCTCTTGAGCTCCCATATCTTCTCTTCAAACTACAATATTGACTGTGGACACGGATTGGTCTTGTTGCTATAGCATTTAAGAACATGGACCAATCTGAGCAGCTTCAGGTGTATATACACATTTACCTGCACATAATATTTCCAACTTGTGAGCTCATCTGCATTTACAACTGACTTACTACTAAACTAAGTTTAGAATAATGTGTGTGTCTAGGATCAGACTCAAAGCGATTATCTTTTGAGTAGCATGATAACCTGCTTTGATACCAATTGTTAGTTCTCAGTAGGCACACAATAGATCTAGAAGGGGGGGTTGAATAGATCCTTTGATTTTTCAAAATACTTTTTCTGTTTATTTTGTATTGTTAATGAATTAGCATATGACAAACATACGAATCTTTTCAAGCATAACAGAATAAGTAAAAGATCCCCTTATTGATATATTAAATCTTACATACACTGTTCTTAAAATTAGTTAAGTGGTAAGCAGTTAATACATACATAGCAGTTATAGCAGTTAAGTACATAATGTAAATGACAGTAAGTAAATGACACAAGGGATTTTAAGTGGTTCAGAGAATCAAGCTCCTAATCCACTCTTTTGCTTTAACTCGCAGGATTTCCACTAAGGAAGGGCAGCACCTTGAATTACTAAGATTCTTTCAAGGCCAGCAGCCTTGGAACTTCAGTTCACTAAGAACTCTTCAAGCCCAACAGGCTTGGAACTTCATTTAGTCCTTCCAGACATGGACCCCTCAGGCCCTCGCTTCTTCTTGTTGTTGTTGTTGTTGGTGCCTTGCTGCTAAGATGTCTTTTAGCTTGAACATCTTCTGTACTTAGCAGCTTGGCGTGGTCCTCTTTGCATTCTGCTTCGAGTCTGGACCACATCTTTTCTGGTGCAGCTGATCTTCACTCTTTTATGCTCATCTTCATCTGATGTCAGCTGTGCACCATCACTATATGGATTTGCTAAGTTTCTGAGCTTTTGGTAGACTTCGTTTGACACTTAGTAATCTCTGAACCCTTTTTGAATGTTTTGCAGACACGATTCCGCATCTTGACACACTAAGATCCTTCCTCGTTTCTCCTGGCAGTCTATGAACTCCGAGATTTAGTATCTTGTAGACTACGATTCTGCCTTGATAGCTCTCGAGTTTTCCTCGACTCTCTTGGCAGACTACGATTTCTGGTGCAGTGCTCAACGATCAGAAAAGCCTATCTATTACATTATAAGATCAACCTAACAAGCTTGATCTTTCTATATTTATAGTCCTTGTACATTATTTCTTTTTAAGGACTTTACAAAGTTTTTTTGCTTATGTAGGATCAACCTAACACATTTGATCAATTCATTCTAAGTCCTTATGCATATGTTCCTATTATCTATCAAAGTACTTTACAACTTTTCATAATGCAAGCATACTTGCATATTCATTCATTTATATCATAATCAAATCATATATAAATAGGAATATCATTCACATGCTTATTCCTAACACTAATGTAAAAGAATGTTTAAACTGAAAACAAGTTATTTTCAGTACACTTGGCATTGAAGATGCTAAAGAAGATTAAGTATTGTCGCAAGTAAGACAATGAAGGAAGATGGGGAAATAGGATATTCCTAGTCATCTAGCTATGCTAGATTTCGAAGTTTATTGAAATCGTGCTTATGTGTGCGCATTTTGAAAATGAAAGAATTGGTTCAATTTTTGGAACCAATGATTTTAAAAGAACTATTCTTGGTATGTCTATGCTAATTGTTTCGGCTAGACAGAATTTGATTTGAAATATCAAAATGAATTTTATATCATCAAGGCATTTGATGCAAAGATGGTAAAAGGATGGAATTATTAATGCAATTGAACCTAGTGTTGGATGTGATTTTATGATCAACAACCCGCTATGGTATGATGTATAATGACAAAGTTATAAACTGACGAATTCCTCAACGTATTGTGAAAAGTATGGTATTATGACGTCATAAAATATTTTGATGTATTACGAACGAATTTAAAGAAGTAGTCGATGTCAATTGATTTGACTAGAAAAATGTTTCCAGTTGATGTCCAATTTACTGGTATGGTCTAAGCTATTTGATTTGGCTAAGACAAATGGTTTGTCATGTTATAAGAAAATCGAGCTTTCTTTGAAGAGTTATGTCAAACCAAATTGTTTTGGTGAGGAATAAAATGATTAAGTCTGAGGTGAACATACCCTGAAATAGGGTTATACGATGGGTTGATCACCTACGTATGGAAGAGGTAGTTTGCTTTCTTGGTGATTGTAAATTGACCGTGTCGATTTGACCCCTCAGCAAAAGTATGAAATATTTTAAAGGAATATTTATATTCCTATTTATTCCTTTTACTTCATGATTCTTGGTAAGTTATGAAGGTTAGGAAATGTTTGAAAAATAAGAACTTCTTTGAAGAGAAGTTGAGAAGAAGAGTAAGCTAAAATTTTGAGGACGAAATTCTGTGAAGAAGGGGTGAATGTGATGACCCGAGAGATTGAAAGTATAGTTAGACGCGAGATTTAACTAATGCCGAATATGTCAACAGATGATCCTTGTGAGAAGGACGAAGTGAGATTAAACCTTTGCTAAAGGTTGTAGGAATTAAGCACCTGGGTATGGGTGCGATTTTAAGAAATTCTGAGGATGGAATTTTTATAAGGGGGAAGAATGTGACAACCCGGAAAATCAGATTGTCCAGAATTTAAGTTTAAAGAATTAATTATTAATAAAATAATTTTTTATTAATAATATTATGTGATATGTGTTTATTAATAGTTCTAGAACCTAGGATGATTATAAAACGAGAGGATTCTTGCTACGAGCTAGACTGAATGAGTAAGAATTGTCAAGATGAAAATAAAATTTTTCCAAGAACAAAAATATTTCTGAGGAAAAAGACGATATAGGCACTATTCACCCGACAAAATCCTAAGGGTTAGGGTTTGAATAACCTAAGTCTTTCTGAGAGTTCGGTATGTCGAAATGACATTTCGTCGAAAGATTTAACGATAATATATCGTGAAAAGTTAAGTAAGACGATAATAGTTTTTCTCAAAAAATGTGCAGAAATCGGACGAAATAAAAATGACGAAAAGTACTATTATGTACTTTTCATTCGTTTAACTACGTTAGGGGAAAACGTGAAGGAAAACGCTTAACAACAAAAAGTGTTTTTCAATTTTTCGGAGTTTTGAAGAATGCATAAAAGTTAATCTGTAGAGGAAAGATGAAATATCCAAAAATATTTGGATTCTGAGAATTTCGAACTATCGGACGAATTCCGCAAGACAGATGCACGAAGTTTCAAAGTCAAGCTTCGTGAATAGTAAGGAGGTGTGAATAGTAACTTTGGGGTGAAATGACTATTTTGCCCTTAGCCTTGGTTTTCTATATAAGAGAAGCTTAAGCTCATTTGTTAGTTAATGAAAAATTCACCAACACTTGAGAGAGAGAGAAGTCGGATGAGGAGGAACAGGAAGAGGAAAAGCTAGCCCGAGTGCAAACTTTGTCCAACGGAAGAAGATTAAAGAAGAAATGTAATCCAAAACCTAGTTTAATATAATTTTTTTTAAGTTTTCTATGATAAAAACATAGCTTAATGAGAATAGAAGTAAAAGATGTTAAGAATGATTTTCATATGGTTGAAATCATGAGAAACATAAGAAATAAGAATTAAAAGTTTAGTTTATAAATTTCTTAAGGAGGTATGAGTTTCGTAATGAATTTGAATGATCCCAATGAATCATATGAACGATTCGGTGAAATAAGTAAGGAATGGTGTTTTATAACACCAAATTTCAAGAAAAAGTGAAATCGTAATCAAAGTATGGATTAAAAATGAAGAACGAACGAAGAACACGAAGAACACACGAAGAACGTTGTTGATGGACAAATATAAAACCATCGTAGTATAATTTGTTGTTGATGGACAAGTTTAAAACCATCGCGTATAAGTTAGTTGCTTATTGCTTGGTTAGGAATGATAGAAACGTTCATGAAGAACTGATTAAACTTAGCTATAACAAAGTTATGGCAAAAATTTCGTAAAAGACGAACGGGAAGTAGAAAGTATGTAAATGAACCCGAATGTGTAGGGTTTCATAAGAATGTAAGAGAACGTAGAAAACGTGAGTCGTGGAATCAAGAACGAACGAGTTCCGACTTCGGATGACCGAATTACGGACGAATGAACAAAGAATGTTAATAACGTAAAATGAATGAAGGATGGAATTTAAGCCAATCGAATGACATGTTAACGGATTCAGAATAAAGTTCTTTCCAAGGGAAGTTGAAGTATGTAAGATGAGGAAGAGAATGATTTTGGAACAATCTCGTTCTGTGTTATAACGAATAAGTGATGAGATTGTAAAGTAAGCGTCTCAAACCAGTTCAAGACTTAGAAAAAATTTCAAAGTTAGATGCCTGGCGCCGCAGCGCCAGTTAAGCCTTGGGAGGCGGCGCCAGAGTGTCAACCCGGGAAGTTCACTACTGCTTAGTCGCACTACAGCGCGAGGAGAAAGGAAAGGGACCGGCGCCGCAGCGCCGGTTCAGGGCAAGGCCCAGAGAAGAGCTTTTAACGGCTCAACTCTTGGGGGAAGCGTAAGGGAAGATAAAGAACATATAGTTCGCCTAATGTAACACTTAATTAAGTGAATTTAAACCTTTAATGAAGGTTGAATGGAAAGATTGAACGGGATTAAAAGACAATGAATGTAATTGCAAATTACAGAACCTGTATTCGGGGACCGTAGTCACGATAAAATGAACGTGGGTGATTGTTGTGATTGTGATTCGTTAGACATTGAGTGATGAGGGTAATGTATACCATTTTGATGTTATGATGTTGTAATGAGAGATAAGTGTAAAGCGTATAAACGCTGTGAACGGAACGCTGTTGCGATGAACAATCAGTCTTAGCATACAACGAATAGTATGGCTTCGACATTAAGAAAGAATAATGAATGTGGGGTTCATATAAGGGATAACGAATGAAAGTGATTAAAACCTTAGGTAGATGTTGAATGAGAGATTAAGAGATGAACAATGTGAACGTTGAATACGTAAACGATCCTCGTGAATCGTATTCGCGTCGGGCGAACGTTCTAAGTATACATTGGTTGTATGACTTAGACATTGACGAAGGTAGTAAGTAAGATATGAATTTATCAAGAAAGTCGTAGCGAATAATAATAAGATTAATGAAAGTCCGAGTGTGAGTCAGATAAAGAAGGTTATAACGTTAAACACTTTAGTCGACGTAAAGGTTGAGTGTATGCAAATATTAAACGGACAGAACCTACACCCCGTGTATGGTTTGACCGTAAGATGATAAAGACCAATGATTAAACCTGTGAACGGTGAAGAACTGAATTAAAGACAATGACGTATAACGTTAAGAAGTCGAGTAATGATTATAACTTGGATGACATTCCGAGTCGAATGAACCAGACGTTGTAAGATAAGAATAAGGTAACGTAAAATGCTTAAAGCTATGAATGCGTAGAATTAATATTGAATGATTGTTCTAAGTATACAAAAGACTGTATGACTTAGACGATAAAGAATGAATCCTGAGGCATGGCATTTAGTTGCGAGAAATCCATAAGGAATAAGAAATTGACTTAACAAACATTAAAGTTTTAATAGTTCGGATAAGTTAAGATAAGTTTAGGTTGTGGTACAATCGTAATCTTTGATGGTTGACATATGGGAGCTAGGCTAAACAATTCCTTCTGAGAGCGGAGGTATATACGAAACTGGCAACCGATCTAACTCACTGTGAAAGATAGTGTAGATGAGACGGGAACTTGTTTGTTGGTTGTTTGTGGGAAACCACTCAGAGTACCATATGGACTACTAGTAGAGACGCGATGTATGCTCAGTCCTAGGAGACTTATAAGAAAAAGATAAGAATGTAAATCATCAAAGATGATGATCGTATGAGTAAGACATCTCTGTATATCATGAAGCCGTAAACCGGTAGTAAAGGAAGTTAGTCGCGTCAATTTATATTGCAAGAACGCAAACCCTAAGAACAAAAGTTAAGTAAACCAATGTGTAAGTCAAGTATGTGACTACTTGGTGTATGTGTTATTTCTTTATGTGTTATATAGGGTTTGAAATGAGCATTTT
This sequence comes from Panax japonicus, assembly GCA_020205505.1. Lineage (NCBI taxonomy): Eukaryota > Viridiplantae > Streptophyta > Magnoliopsida > Apiales > Araliaceae > Panax > Panax japonicus. Next base: position 40,246,918 of record CM035102.1, on the reverse strand, counting down.
AGCGTAAACTGTAAGCTTTAGCTGTGCGTAAGGCAAGTTTCCTAACTTCATTCATATTCTAAATGAATGCTAGTTTCCTAAACTTTCTCAGATATTGAACATGAGAAATTTTACTAATGTGCAAATGTGAGATATTTGTACAATGTGGTAGAATGTATGAGGCCTTGTGCCATAATTTAACACTTCGGTGTTTCAATGAGATGAACTGTTCTGTGATTAAACTGTTCAATATGAGAATGTTCTGTTTATACATGAACCGTTATTGTTAAGTTTGTGCTAATGATTCTAGCCAGACATGATGTGTATGATAAAGAGTAGAAGAATGAAAGTATTTCAAAGTAAATATGACTAATGTTTTAAAATGATAAGAATTAGAATTATTCATATTATTCAAGCTGCTTCATAAACTTTTGTTTGATTATTGAAGTCTTAAAAGAATGTTTAAATTCTTGATGTTGTTTTTTCAACTGCTATGACTTGCTGAGCAATTGAATGCTCACACTTGCTTTAAATAAAAACATTTTCAACGAACGATGTTAGAAAGAACTTAAGGATCCCGTTAATATCAAGCTGACCGGTATCCAGAAGAAGTGTCATTCAATATATGAATGTGCGTGAAGATCAAGCCAAGACTTGTACTATATAATAGTTTAATTGACCTATAGACTAGTTTAATGAACTGTTATGTATCCTTGGTAGCGGATAAAAGTCACTCTTGTAAGATGTAAAGAATAATGTAATTATCATTATTTGTAATGAACGAGGTTATAAGGTATTAGAACTTGGGATTTGAGAATGTATGTTGTTATATTTAGCTATATAATGATGTATGTTTGGAAAGAAGTGGGACCGTGATGCACGGAATCCGGATGTGAAGATAGACCGGATTTCGGGGCGTTACATTTATTAATTTAATAGTTGTGACATGAAATAATAAAATTATGATGAAAAATACCGTAGAATTTTGTCTTCTTTAACTTGTTATTATTACCAAAATTAAACGATTTACATTAATTTTTATTTTAAAAAATATACAAAATTTTGATTGAAAAACAAATTAAAGATGGTAATGACTTTGTAAGGAAGATAATAGTTTTAAACAATATTTTCTCCGTTCTGGTACTATAACTAAATTACTTATGAATTCTACCATAGGTAACGTTACTCAATTTCGTTCCATGTACCCATAGGATCAACATTCCCGGTAACGATGCTTTCAAGACATTCAAATGCTTAGTAAGTACTTATACTTCATGACTTTTGTTTCTAATGTAGGCATTGATCCCATCAATCTTTATGAACATTTATGTGGTGGGACTAAATCAATTGTTTGACGTGGAAATAGACAAGGTAATAAATCAATTGTACCCATTACTGATTTTCTAGACATCAAAATAGTTGTACACTTGATCCTCTATTCTGTATTTGGATTGTGTTTTTCACTGCAAACTTTCTCTTTTAACTTAATTCTTAGGTTAACAAACCCAATCTTCCACTGGCTTCTGGAGAATATTCCATGGGATTGGCAAAAGCAATAGTCTCAACATTTGGGTTCATGGTTAGTAATTTCATCTTCAAGGTCTACATGGTAAATGCAAATAATAGAATTTATTTTGTGGCATTATTGTTATATATCATAGTCTTCATAGAAATGGTATTAGTTATTTCTGGTTTTCTATTTTGAAAAGTACTGTAATGCAAACTTCTAGTCGAATGCAAACTTCTAGTCGAATCCAAATCTTTTGGATTTGTCACTCTTTGTATTTATTTGGATAATAATATATAGAATTAGTTTTGCTGATAAAAATAAAATAAAAATGCAAATATTAGTTCAAAGTTTAGAGCTTATTAGCATCATGTAGTTCAACTAAAAACTCTTTCGGCTAGGCTAACTATTTGTTAATTAGGTTAAAAATCTTATTTCCACATGAAATGATGAGTTTTCATAGATATGATATGTACATTATTTGAAATGATTTTGCAGAGTTTTGCAATGGGAATCATGTTTCAGTCCCCACCATTGTTTTCTGCCCTGCTCATTAGTTTTTTCTTTGGAAGTGTATATTCTATTGAGGTAAGTTCCAATATACCTGCATTTGCTTGACATAAGCTACACAGCAGTCACAGCTCAACTATGTATTAAATTATCAGAATTCATAAGTTTGAAATCATTTCTCTTACCACATAGGAAAAGTACAGATTACTCGGGAAACTATAAATAGCCTACAAGTAAAACCTTGAGGTTCACCGACTCGAGTTCACTTAGGGCCAAACCAGAAGTAAGTACCCATGAATCACCTAGTACGAGTGTGTAGATGAGCATTTGTGTAAACTCTTGATGCGAACTTCAAACTGAACAGTAAGGGATAGTCTTGTGGTTGGGAAAACAATTTGGTGTGAGTTGACATAGACCTTGGCCTTTCTCCTTGATATCTAGCTTTTCAAGGTGAACAGAAAGGGATTAGATTTGTATCTATTGATGCTTTTATTTATTAAGAGCCCATGGTGGAAAGCTTTAACTAAAACCTGTTTCACAGTGCGGTGGACGGAAAACATTTTAAATTAAATATAAAAACGTTTTAGTGTTTGATGACCCTCTAAAAGTGATGGTGCGGTAGAGTAAAATATTTTAAATTGGTGACCATCTAAAAGTGACGATGCAGTAGAGTAAAAGCATTTTAATTTAGTGTTTGATGATCCTCAAAAAGTGACGGTGCGGTTGAGTAAAAAAAATTAAATTAAATATAACAACGTTTGTGTTTAGTGACCCTCTAAAGGTGCCTTAAGTGAGGGTAGAGATTTTGGCTAAAAAGCAGTTTTGATAAAAGCAAAACTATATGTTTTTGACAAACATTTTTTGCTGAAACACAAATTCCAAAAGCACTTTTACAAATGTGTAACTAAACATTGTTTTAAAAACACTTTTGTCAAAAACTCTATATTTAAAAGTGTGTGCTCTTACCACACCACACTACACTACATTGCTAAGACAAACGGGCACTTAGAGGCTTGATTATTATAGGTGTAAAGCGTCCTCAATGTCCTTAAAGTGAAGTTGCCATAGCTGGTAAATGGGCCGACGAGTTTGTCGACTTTGCAAGGTGGTTGTATTAACGCGAACACCAAACTGAACCATAAGGACAGTCCCACATCATTTGCAAAGATAAACTGCTTAGTGTTCATCAATCATCATGGTGCATAGAGAACGACTGTTTCTGCTTCTTAGCTAGTGTCCTTCTGGAACTCTTAAAAAGACTTCCCCTCTTAAATTAGTCCGTATCTTCTCTTGAGTTGCAATTTACTTTACTGTAGTATAACTATTTTTGTTGGAAAATTGTTCTACTTAATTACTATTATATATTGTGTAGCTACCCTTACTCAGATGGAAAAGAAACGCGTTCCTGGCTGCATCATGTATCCTCATTGTAAGGGCAATCACGGTTCAACTTGCTTTCTTCTTACACATTCAGGTAATTATATCAAGGTCTAATTACTAAAGTGTCCCTCTAAGTTGCCATTCAATTTCAATTTGGGCTGTTTAAGTGGAAATTTTTTTAATTGAGTCCTTCAAGTGGTCAATTTAATTCAATTGACTCCACACGTTGACTTCGACTCAATGAAGATTTTTGTCATGAAAAACTTAATTGAATCAAATTGGCCACTTGAAGGACTAAATTGAGATTTTTGCCACTTAAAGGGCCTAACTAAAGTTGGGTGCAACCTGGAGGAAAAATTTTGCAATTCGGTCTTGTATCAAACGCAAGGTTTTTTCTGTTATTTTGTTAAGTGATAGGAGCAACTGTACATGCAGAAATATGTGCTTGGTAGACCAGTGGTGTTCACAAGGTCCTTGGGTTTTTCCATTTGTTGTATTTGCTTGTTCACCACTGTAATTGCTCTTTTCAAGGTAATTCCAAATAATTATTCCCAGCTATTCAATTCCATATTAGTTTTTAGGGTTTAAATTGTACTAATGTAGCTTTACAGAAGCAGGGTGTTGCATGCTTAAAATAACTTATTCTGACAAAGTTTAGACTATATATTCCTGAATTCAGAACTTTTTCAAACATTACTCTATAATCTCTACCTATAAACAATAGACAATATTTTTTGAACAAACTATGGCCAAAACAAATAAATAGCGTAAAATTAAATACAAGAATACAAGATTTATGTGGAAATCTAAATTGAAAAATTATATGGGGGTAAAGATATCACTAGTTTTAAAATGACCCCTTAATTCGAAAAAGTGACACTTTCATCCTCCAAGTTGGCATTTTGGTTCATTTATGTTCCTTAGGCTGATTTTAGGGATGTTTCTAGCGACACAATTATCTAATTCTGGCTTTTATATTGTTACTACTTTCTTTCACTAATTTGAATTATTTTTATTGAATGCACTTTTAACAGGACATACCTGATGTGGAGGGTGAGAGATTTTGGCATTCAATCATTCAGTGTCAGCCTTGGACAAAAGAGAGTTAGTAACTAATCAAATCTTGTTCTGCATTCAATCCATGCCGTGTTGATGGCCAAAAATTTAGAAAAACATTGAGATTTAAGTAGAAATTTCCACCAACCACTCCTATTAAGAGACTGTTTGGTGTGAGTAACATGAACTGCAGTTTCGATTAAACTCTGAGGAAAATAAAAAGAGAAATGCATAGATAGGTGATCAATAATGCTAAAATGGAAGATCTTTGTCAAAGAATGAAGTTTATTAGCTATAGATAGATGAAAAGAACAAAAAATTTAGACTCCAAATTAAAGTAGAAGAAACATTTGTAATAATGAAAAATGTAAAACAAAACTTAATTGCATCTTAGAAATAATAGAATTAAATAATTTGATGATAATTTTGAGGTTTTGATGACTCAATTCTGCAATGCACTATGACTGCTATAGCTACTAGTGTCTTGGTGCAGATTTGAGTGAGTTTTAATATGGAATTATGCCTTGATGGGCAAAAATAACATTTACTCAACTTTAGTTGGCACACTTTGTGCAATAGGTTACTGAACTAAAAAAAACTTAGCCCACTAAACTAATTAAAATGTTAGAATCATATAATTTTGTTATATTAATTGAATGTCTGTTTATTTATTACCTACATGACATTTAAAAAAATACAAGGAAATGACATGGAAAACAGCCACGTGAGATCAATTGATATATATACAAAATAAACTCTCTTTTTAATTGGTAATTACTTTTTTTCTTTTTTTCTCTTTTCTTTCTCTCTTCTCTCTTCATCTTCAACCTTTCTAAGCTTCAAATCTATTCTACTGGCATGGAACAGTCCAAGCCATTATCAAAATTCCATAATCACAATTCATTTATCTCCTTTTGAAAATGAAATCATATGAATCAACACCCATCTTTTACAAATTTATGCAATTGTAGATCTCAAACTTAAGAATCACATTTTTTTTTCATTATATATGTAGACACACACCCCTCCCTCTTCATCCATTTGTAGTCTAATCTTTTTTTCGAATCACCAGCCAATCTCTATAATTTCTCATCACAATAGCCATGACGTCATCAAAAATAATATCATCATCCATTATTCATCCATCATCTGAGATTATCAGAATGAATCATACCAAATTAAAACCCAAAATATTCTTTAAATTAATTAACGATTACAAAGAAATGTGAGAAAAATATGATAGATATAGCCATAAGGTTTTATAGAGGTGTAAGATGGTGCGCTGAAATATTTGTGGCAATGAAAACCCCAGGTGAAGAAGGAACCAACCCAGATGAAGGACTTAAAGAGAGAGATTATACCAAGCCCCTCATGACTTAATGGTAAAAAAATGACTCACAAGTCTTTGGGTACATGATGTCTTAGGATTCATTTTCTTGCCAAAGACAAGAATGTTATAGGTGTACAAAAAAGAAAATCTAATTTTAAGTTTTTCTTTGTTTTTTAAAAAAAATCTTATGTAACTACCAAATCCACATGGGACTAACTACTTTAGCATGCTGCTCAATTTAACGTTTATTAAGTTAATTTAACGGAATGATGCAATTACGTATTTTTAATTAGTTCAGTAGGTTGATTGCAACTTTGTTTTAGTGTACTAACCTATTGTACAAATAGTGCCAACTACAGTGGGGTAAATGTTATTTTTGCATGCCTTGATGTAATACCACAGTCCCATTTGAAACATATGAGATTCTTTGATATGTATTTAAGGACCCAAGTTACCATCAATAGTACATTTAGATATGATTTTTTTGGGGGTGAGTCTATGATATGATAAGATGACCAAAAAAATAGTACTATCAAGACATGGATTTTGGCCTTGTTACTATGATATATTTGATTCGGACTCATGATTTGACCTAAGTTGGGGTATTTGGCTTGACAGAGACGTAATGTACATTTAAGTGGGATAGGGAAGTTTGTAACACTACCTTCAGTCACCCAAGGAGCATTTGGCCTAACGAGGGCATTAATTTAAGTGGGTGTGATAGTTTATAAAACCCCAGTCCCACATAGGGCTGAGCAAGTAACCAAATTGGAACCGAAACCGCACCAAAAACCACACAAACCGCACCAATTAAAATCGCACCAACGGTTCCGGCGTATGTTGCAGTTTTAGGTTGGTTGAATAACCAAATTTATGGTTCCGGTTTGGTTACTAGCCAAAACCGCAACCATAAAACCGAAACCACACCATATGTTTGTATGTATGTATAAAGGGGCGGATCGAGTACAAGGGAAGCTTATGCTCAATTTTTTTTTAATAGGTAAACTCAATAGGGGAAGAATTTATAAGTTAGTAAGGGCCAGATTAATAAACAAGTTGAAATTGGTGGGGCAAAAGAAAAAACATCCATTCTAATCTAAATATCTAATTCTTCAAAGTTCAGACTTCAGATCAGAGCAACTAAAGAGCCAAAGGCTACTGTTATTCTGCTAAACAGCTAAAGTGCATACACTAGGCCACTGCGACGCTTACTGCATACAAGACTTCAAGCTTCAAGCCTTCAACCACCGTCCAGGCGTCCACCAGGCCACCGCGACGTTCCGATCACCGTGACGCTGTGGCCACCACCGCGACGTTGCGACCACTGACCACCGTGATCACCGTGACGATGTGCCACCGTGACGATGTGCCACCGCGAGTCCGCGACTTCTCTTTTTCTCGCGACCTTGTCTTCTCTTCTCATTCTATTACAGTCTTTTCTTGCGCATATGAGATTTACAAGGTAACAAAATTAGGGCTTTTTATTTTTATGTTTTTCTCTGTTGATTTATATATTATGTTATTATGATTTTCATACTTAGACCTCTGAAATTATTAGGATACTTTGTTAATGTGTTTGGTTGATTTCAATGTTGGTTCATAGTTCTAATCAAGATCTCCTCAAATTTCAGTTACAAGGTGAAAAATTGAACTAGCCCTAAATTATGTCTTCTACCCCTCAAATTCCTTCAAATGAACATATTGAACAACAAAATCAACAAGCTGCTAATGAGGTATAAAATTTGGGTTGCTGATGGAATTTGAGTTTTGTTTGGCATAAAGCTGTAACAGAGGTTAATTGCTCATTTTGTATTTTGATTTAGAAAATATTCCACAGTTTCCATGTAATGAAGAAGTTGTTGCAGAAAAATTTTACATTTTAGATAGTTTATAGTTTTCATTGTTGCATTTGTCTACATTAATGAACTTATATCAATTTCGAAAATAGAGAGCTTATTTTAGATCAATTTTTGTTTCAATTAGTTTTGAAACCGAAACCGCACCGCACTTTTAAAACCGCACAGCACCAATCACAAGCGGTTTCATATGCGGTTTTGATTTATCAAACCGCGTGCGGTTTCGGCTTCAAACCGCACCATGCTCACCCCTAGTCCCACATACCAACCCAGACCCACATAAATTATTATCTTTAATACCTTTAGTCACCCAATCATCCAAGAAGATATTATTCAGACAATGAATTTAATAATTGGGCTTTTGTTCTATGCTTTGATTAGGTTTTGTTCTATGATTTGATTAGGACTTACAATTTGACCGAGTTGAGATTTTAGTTTTTCTATTAAAAAGAATGCTTGATACATTAGAAAGAGAAAACAAGAGTTAGGATTTTCCTTTCTGTTTTTTTTATTTATCATAAAGTGTATTTCATATGTGGTCGTATTCCAAACATTATTGAGTTGCCAAACTTGTACTATCTTGGGTTATAATGAGTTAGAAATTTGAGATTTGTATATTATTGCTTGTTTCATTTACAAAGAGAGGTGTCCTATATATATACATAATATAGGATCATCACCTATGCTAGAATCAAGGGATATATAATTACTAAAGCTAGTATCAAGTGATTTACAAAATCATCTAAGCTAAAATCAAAAGATTACATAATCAAAGAGTCCCAAGAAATAATTATGGTAATTCAAATATAATATCCTGATTACTTGATAAATATAAAACTATCCTAAATAACAATATTATGTTATTTCTCTAATACACCTCCGCAAGCGAAACGTAAGTAACCGAAGGTTGAGTTTGAAAGAGGATCTGCGTAAATGTAGAAGTAACAAAATAACAAAACCTCCGACAGTAGACAGCACGAGCAATCTCAACGCCTCATTAAAAAAGAGCATACCATACATTGCTATAAAAGCAAGCCATAAATAGTAAGCTTTTGGTTGTACGCACACTGGCAGCAAATAAGAACCTTACAATCCGTCTTCTACATCTCTTGAATATAATACTCCGTAAACATGTTTACCAATGTTGTTCAAGTCATCATGAATAAGAAAGGATTCTAGACTTAAACGAATAGTGTCGGGCTCCATATGGAATGAAGATGAAGGAAAAATTAAAAATGAATTAGCAAGGACATTTGAATGAGAATGAGAACTACCACATAGACACAAGTAAAAAGAGTCTAATAATTGGGATTTGAGAAGAGTGCAACTTTTTGGCACCGCTAAGCAAGAAATCTCATCGAAAGAAGTATTTGGTGGACTTGTTGTAACATCATGTATAATGCTAGATGGTGTCATGTCCACAAAAGAAGAAAGAAGCTCTGAATTTGGAATACCAGAATGGTGGACTTTTGAGGTCTCAAAAACAGCTATGGGCCCAATAGAACTTAAGATTTTAGAGGATGAAAAACCAATGACGATGGTTTCTAATACTTGATCAACATCCAAAGTGTTAGATATATCAATATCAATAATAGAAGAGAGTTCCTCAGGATGTGTAACCACAGACACGTGAATATCATTAGGCCCAATTTGTAGTGTACCAATGGACGAGTTTGTAGTGAGTTGTTGTAACAATTTTTCATGTTCGAATAGAAGAGTGGACAAATCATTAAATGAAGGATTCATCAAATAAAAATAAACATAAACTCTTTTAAAAAGAGTATCATCAAGACCTTCAACTAAAAAATCGGTAAATTCTGACGGACTAAGAGAACCTCTAGCGCTTTTAAATGTATAAAGAAGTGATGTCGCTTCGGCAAAATAACTTTTGACAGACTGAGTAGGTAGCTTTTGTAAGCAAGAAAGTTGATCAAAAAGATCATCTGCATACCAATTTGATGCTGCATCATCTAGGAATTCGCAGTCATCGTTTTCATGGACCAAAGAGTCGTCAAAATTTTTAAATGGACCGTATATTTGATCGGCCATAGAGGCGTGGCTAATTTCCTGGAACGATTCTGGGTTAAGCCACCTTTCCGAGTCATAGGAAGAAGAATGAAAATTAGAAGACAAGGAAGTCATTGATAGAAGAAGGACGATAATATGAGAATTAGAAGAAAAATAGAATATGTCTCGATCAGAAAAATAATAGAAAGGATTATAGGAAGAAGAAGAAGAAATCAGGGACAATTTGCTGGAATGCTGACAGGTGAGGAGACTGTCTGGATTAGTAGGCAAGAGACAGAAGATGTGCAGCGGAAGATGGAAAATGGATCATAAGCCTTTTGGCATTATAGCTCTGATACCAAGTTGAAGCTAATAGAAATTTGAGATTTGTATATTATTGCTTGTTTCATTTACAAAGAGAGGTGTCCTATATATATACATAATATAGGATCATCACCTATGCTAAAATCAAGGGATATATAATCACTAAAGCTAGTATCAAGTGATTTACAAAATCACCTAAGCTAAAATCAAGAGATTACATAATCAAAGAGTCCCAAGAGATAATTATGGTAATTCAAATATAATATCCTAACTACTTGATAAATATAAAACTATCCTAAATAACAATATTATGTTATTTCTCTAATATAATGAAATTTCAATTTTTCCGATTAAAAAAAAACCGTTTAGATGCATCATTTATATGTTTCACTGATTGTTAACTTTATTTTTTTTCTTCTGAAAAAGGTGTTTTGGCTTTGTATTAGTATGCTACTAATTGCCTATGGAGCTGCGGTGGTGATTGGAGCTTCGTCCTCATTGCTATTGTGCAAACTTGTAACTGTATGCTATTCTAACACTGCAAAACATGTAATTACATCTAAGTCATGATAATTTGATTTCTAATGTCACTTGACGATTAAATTTTTACCCTTTTCACAGGTATTAGGCCACTGTACACTTGCATCCGTTCTTTGGCTTCGAGCTCAGTCGGTTAATCTCAACAAAAACTCATCAGTAACTTCTTTTTACATGTTCATATGGAAGGCAAGTAAATATAAAATAGAGATAATCCAAGTTACTTCACAAGTAAATATAAAATAGGGATAGTCCAAGTTGCTCACCAAATTATAGTTGTTTCACGTTTGGTCTCATAACTATATATATTTTCGCGTATTTCATCCTCAAACTTTTTAGGTTTTGAAATCTCAGTTCAACCTTACAAAAATAGAGGAATTAAAGGATACTAAAAGTAAAAACTAGCTAGAGTATGAGGACCACACATGAAAATATAGAGCAATTTGCGGAGTAAACGAGAAAACAATTATAGTTTGTCTTTTGGTCAGTTTAATATACGAAAAAAGTGGCTAATATGTTTCACTTGTTCATGCAGCTATTTTACGCAGAATATCTGCTAATTCCTTTTGTACGCTGAGAAGAATAGCAACTCCTCCAGATGGCTTCTGTCTGCTATGACATACCTGATCATACCTTTTGTCTGCTATGAAAAACTGCAAATCTTTCGATGGTCTTGTACTTGATGTCCATTTCGCAAGTGGTGGTGTTCTTTTTTGGATATGTAAACTAGCAATAACGTACTCCCTCCGTCCCAAATTAATTGCTCAGTTTTGACTTTTTAAAGTCAAATTGACCATTTTTAAAAATAATCTTTTTACTATTTTTGTTAAAATATAGGTGAAGAGATTATAACCAAAAGAAAGTATATACAATTTATTACTAATCCCAATTTTTATAATATTAGAAATATATTTATATATGCTTAATTATTAATTCTAAAAAAAGTCAATTTGACTTAAAAAGGTCAAAATTGAGCAGTTAATTTGGGACAGAGGGAGTAATATTTTGGCAATAAGCAATTGTTGTAATGGAACTGCATTTTATTATGATATTGTACTCAATTATATGTCAAAACATATTTACTTTGGGGCTTAATGATTAGAAAAACCAATACTCTTGTAAACCTATCAGAAAAACATGCAAACTATTTTTTTAACGTCAACAACATTGAATTTTCAAACAATTATGAAAAGTACTAAAATTTGGATCAAGCCTCCAATCACGGTTAACTAATTAAAGATGATGTGGCATTAGATGGGTCATCTAATATATATGTAATCTAGTGTTGACATGACATATGTATAAAAATTATGTTAATTAATTTTTTTTAAAGTCTAAGAAAATTTTATTAAAAGAAAGGAAAAAAGAGACATTTTAACAAGTATAGAATTAAAAATTATACCAAATAATGTTTAAGAAAAAGAAATAAAAAAAACACCATCCCCACTTACCACCACAATCATTGCCCACCACTGCAGCAGCACCACCACCACCATCAACATCACCATATTTAACACCACCATCACCATTATCAAGCATCACTTTCTTACTTGAATCCCAACTATAACGTCCCGTGTTTTTCTGTATATTTTCTTTTATCCTAATTAAAACTAATTAATATATATTATGGCGATTAAAAATTATTACAAAAAGAAATTACAAAATGATGTGTATGATTTTGATTGATTACAATCATTGGATCCACCAATATATGGTGGATCATCTACAAATTATAATTTGACACGTCATTTTGTAAACTAACTTTTGGAAGAGTTCTTTGCAAGTATAAAAATACTCACTAACCAATTAACTAGAATATTAAATAGGATTCAATTTAGTACTTTATCTAACTTTAAGGGTTGTGGAATTAGGATTTTCTCCGTTTTAAATGAATTAAAGAGTCTCCATTTCATGATCTATATTTAAAATGTGTTGAAATGTGACATTTGTTTAGAAATTCCAGTTCTGTTGGAAAATTCATATTAAGTTCGTTTCTTTATGAACTTCTTGGAAAGCTCTGCAAATTATCTAAAACTTCGGTGACATACATAATTTTGAGATTCTGCCTCCAACTATGGTAAACATGATGATTTGTAAATTGACCCTGTTCTGGAATGTGAATAATTCAGCGAACTTTGCAAATTCATATAAAGTCCAACTGTTATCTGATTTAAATGAGCCATATGTCTCCAGAAAACCCAAGAGATTTCTATAACTATCTTTTATGAGATTTTGAAAATTTTGTCATTAATTTAGCGTAAGTTTGATTAGACTTAGGTTGTGTTTGATAAACTTGGGGATTAAGATTTGAATGATTATGATATCTTAATAAATTAGATCATCTGAATGGTTATAAGGTCTGAATTTAAAAAATTATTTGATAACTAAAAATAAGTTGTCTCCTAACGATATTATTTTACCATTTTAAAGAGTAAAATTTTATTTAATAATTTTAAATATTCAATTTAATAAAACTGAGTGCATAATATTGTTGAATATATTTATATAAAAAAAATTATCAAAAAAATTTCATTAAGAAGTATCTCTTAATTATTAAGATTTTATTTTATGTCTTACCGATTAAGAGGCATTCAGAGGTAACAAAAATAAAAACAAACAACATCATGCCTCTTAGCGAATAAGAGACAGTCCATTAAGAGACAATCAGATGTAAACAAACAGCACCTAAATATGGTCTGGTTTGGCCGTGTTTGGTCTATTATATTGGAATTTTGCAATATTAATTCGATTTTGGTATAGTTTCTCATTATGTAAACCTTGAAATTTTTTACTTATTTTCTTAGTTCATAACATTTTGAAAAGGAAACTTCATTAGAGCAGAAATCTTTTGTTTGCATTGCGACTTCTAAAGTCTTAAACTAATTTAAATTTTTTAGTGCTGTAGGTTTGTTTATATTTTGGAGATGTTCAATTAATATTATGAGTTGACATCGGTATAAGTTTACTTATGTTTTGCGTAAGATGTAAGTTTTCGATTGCAATTAATTGATATATTTTTGGCAAAAAGTACTTTTACACCATTGTGGTTATAGTGTTTTAAGCAATTAGCCACTGTACTTTTAAAATATTCAATTAGTCCACTGTACTTTTTAAAAATATTCAATCAGTCCATTCCGTCCAATTTCTTGGATGGATGTTAAAAAATTACACACGTGACATTGAAAAAAAAAATTAAAAAATTATTATTTCCTATGTGGCAATCTAGTCAGCCAAATTCTTAATACTATTGAGCCACTGCACTTTAAAAAAATGCAATTGGCACAATGTGGTTTTAAAAATATTTTTATACTTTATTTTCTTTCTTTGTCCTTACCTAAATATTTATAATATGTATAATATTAATAAAAATTAATATTATAATATTTATAATATGTATGTTTTATTTTAAAAATAAAAATAAAAATACTATTATGTTTTAAAATACTTAGAAAATTTTTAAAAATAATTTTTTTTATATTTTATTTTGGGTTAAGTTCAGATGACCACCTGAGGTTTGGGCGGTTTCCCACTTAACCACCTGTATTCAGTAAAGCTACATTTAGACTCCCGACCTTTTGAGTTGAAGTGAAAACGTTGCTTTTTTAATCCAACTTAATTGTGCGTGTACCTTAGACGCCAAAAACGCATGAAAAGAGACTGAAATGGTAAAAAAATTGTTAAATGTCCGAAATACCCCTCTTGGCTTTTATCATTTTGTTCTACCCATTTCACCTCCATCGCAGACGAGATTGAAGGCTACCTTATCATCGATTCCCGCTTTAAGGAAATAAAATCGACCGAGCGCGCTAGGGTTAGAGCTGAAGCCGGATATCATTGAAGAAGCATCTATAAATTTTCTTCGATCATCATCTGTAGCTGAATCTGCAGCAATTTCCAGCTGAATCTGTAAATTATTTTCAGATCAATTCAGTTTTTATGCAGATCTAAGAAGATTTGTGACTGAACTCAGGGGAGAGAGTGGGTGGACTGAAAAATGGTGGAAAAAAGGGGCCAATATTAATATTGGTGGTGAACAGACCCATAGTGTGAACCTTTTCTCTACTTGCTTCACTTCTCTGCAACACCAATATTGGGGATTGACAGAGCCATAAAGTACAAACCCCCAACACTGCTCGTATAACACCAATATTTCTGTAGCAACTAGAGATCCTTCTTTCAATTTTATGTCCAACTCATTTTAGGGCTTTAAAACTTTTGGGCAGTGCTCTTTTTGGGGTAGGAGAGTATAAAGTAGTTGTTAAACAAGGTCTTGTTGAGAAACGGGTTTCAAAGAGTGGTACTGAAGAACTAGTTCGCGATGTAAAGAAAATTGATTCGGAGATAGAGGAGATTGAGAAGGAAATTAGCCGATTGTCATCGTGATTATTGTCGGAGGGCGTAGGCATATGAGTATGGGGCCATCAGAGATTATTGGCGGAGCTAAACCGCGACAATTAGGTAAGCTAGAGATCACCCCTGTTGTTATTGTTAATGTATATATCGAACACCCGTTGCCCAGCTTGAACAGAGTCATTGAGCTCAAGAAAGTAAAGGTAGAGATCATACTCATAGAATCCAGTATCTAAGTTATTGTGCATGAATTGCAAAAGCTCTGGATGGGTTAGAGCTGTTTGTAGCACTTGGATAGGAGGTAATATTGTGCTAGTATTGGAGTTGGCCATGTTGGCCATGGATAATGATGTGTAATTACTGGGATGGTCTGGTTCTCACTGTACTTTGGTACGCAACAAAAGTATAGAATTTACTATAGATTTCTTTGTGCCATAGGCCCCCTTAGGTGTCATTGACCAATTTGCTATTGTAGCACTTGGCAGTTATAAGCTTTTGTAGGTATTTTACAACATAACATTTTTGCAAGTACATTTTCTTTTATTTGGTAGTTAAATTGGTGATGGTACATTGATTATTGATCAGATAATGGTGCTATAGAATGAGGATAGTGGATTTGTGCAGGTGATGGTGGTGGTTTGAGAAAAAGAAATGCATTTGTGGAGAAGAAATCATTTTCCTTGCTTGAGATAGTTGAACTGAGGTTTATAAGAGATACTCTGAATTCTTATGTCTCTGGATTTGGCAATTAATTTACAATGATAGTCATACATTACGATTATTCTCAAATCCTTATCTCTCTGGTTGCTCTGTTTTATAAGAGATGTTTTATAAGAGATGTATGTTTCTTTCTATTTGCTCTTCTTTCCCTTGATGGACTATAATTTATTGGACATTTCCATTTTGCTTTATGAAGATTGGCCAGTTTTGATTTCATTACCTCAATTTTAGATTTAGCTTCTGGATGCTAAGATGAGGAATTCTGTGTATTTTAAAGTTATTGAAACAGAGTAAGTGTTTTAAAGTGATGGTAATTAAGTATTTAGCCAAATAAAATAACAGAGTTAAGACGAAAAATACTTTTTCACTTTAACTCAAAAAGTCGGGTGTTTAAATGTAGCTTTACTGACTATAGGTGGTTAAGTGAGAAACCGCCTAAACCTCAGGTGGTCATCTGAACTTAACCCTTTTATTTTCTTTCTTTTTCTTTACCTAAATGTTTATAATATGTATAATATTAATAAAAATTAATATTATAATATTTATAATATGTATGTTTTATTTTAAAAATAAAAATAAAATACTTTTATGTTTTAAAATACTTAAAAAAAATTTAAAATAAAAATATCATTAATTACGTGACAAAAAATAATTAAAATAATAATAAAATTAAAATAAGTATTTTAATTCATTTTTTTATTTGTATTCTTTTCTTTATCTCTTTTCCTTTCTTTTAATAATTATTCTAAATAATACAAATAATTAAATGGTACTTTGAACTTGGAAGCATGAAGAAATGCTAATCATTTTTATATATTGAAGGCTGTAATACTCAAAAGACAGGCACCACTTATTAAAAATCTCCGTACTCGATCCCATTGTGAACCATTTTCAATTGCATATCACCGTACTCAATCCCATTGTGAACCATTTTCACAAAATTGCCCGAGCCACCTTCCCCAATGTAAGTAACACACGGCCCATCTTCAACTTGAGCTGCAACTTTCTCAACAATATCCTTAATATTCTCATAAGCTGCAAATCATTGGTCATTTGAATTTAGAGAGAGAAAGAGAAATCCCATTAGTATTTCTTCTCTTCTGGTAGGAGAATGAAATAAAGTTGGGAAACTTTACAAAATCAATATAGAAAGACAAGACTGAGACAGAAGGAGAGAGAGAAACCGATGGAGGAGGAGAGGGTTGGAACAGAAAAGGCGGCAGCAGCTGCGATTGTAGATAATAATGGAAGCTCTCCTACTAAGAATAATGAAGCCCAGAAGAAGAAGACTCAAGGAGAAGGCCCCACTTCGAAGAAAGCAAAATCGTGCAAAGGATGTCTCTGATTTTTCTTTGATTTTGATGAGGAGGACGAGAATGGATTTGGGGATTTGAACGAGAGATTTGGTATTTGGGGGATTTGAATGAGGAGATATTTTGATTATTTGTATTATTTAGAATTAAAACAATTAAAAAAGGAAAAGTGATAAATGAAAAGAAAAAATTATAAAAGTATTTTTATTTTTATTATAAAATGATGACTGGCTTGCCACATCAGAAAATAATGATTTTTAAATTTTTTTTTTCAATGCCACGTGTGTAATTATTTAACGTCCGTTCAATTCTTGGACGGAATGATTTGATTTTATATTTTTAAAAAGTATAGTGGGTTAATTGAATATTTTAAAAACACAGTGGCTAATTGTTTAAAACACTACAACCATAATGAGAAAAGTGCTTTTTGCCATATATTTTTAGTAGAGTCCTTCTATATGGACATCAAATCATCAAGTCTTTCCCCTTGGTCGAAGTCGGTCTTCTAGAACTCCTCAATCGTCGAGTGAAGTTACTCCTAATGGTCAAGAATGCCAACTATAAATGATCCAAACTTTCTTAATAAAAACTTATATGGGATCAACATAAAAGGAAAAGAATAGTCAAACATGCCATACCCAGGACCAATTGACATCTTGGAAGAGTTGAGAAGAAGACAAGAATTAAGAAGCAGCTCAAGCCTCTAAAAGGAGAAGGGCTGAAGAAATGAGAAATTCTCCAAGGAGAAAACCATACAGAAGACGGTAGAAAATTTTAACTTTTTTTTTACTTTGATATATGTATTTTCTTTAAATTTTTGTATTTTTTTTTTCAATTTTGTAAATCTTGAAATATTATCAATAAAATTCATTATTTTTTAAACAATACAGTTGCTCATTGTAAATTAACATTACGAGAAGAAGACTTATTTTCGATGAAATATTCTGTCGAAACTATTATGTCGGAATAAGATTATTTTCGATGGAATTTTTTGTCGAAAATTCAGTCGAATATATATTGGTCGGGGGTAAGTCCATCAAAAATTTCGTCAAAAATAATTATCCCAACTTCGGTTATGAACATTACTTATAAGCCTAACTTAATTCACTCTCAAATTCTGCCTTCACTATACTTGTAGTATAGCAAGTTTTTTTACTCCAACTATATCCCCATTCTTTATAATACCATGTTTATTCACAAATTACGCGTCTCAACCACTAAAAGCGCGTCCAATCCTACATAGAAACGAAATCACACGTGAAGCTTGATAGCTTGTGTCGCTCGAGAATAACTCCGGTGTGAGAATAAGAACAAACTGAATAAGATTTTAACAATAGATGCTTAATGCTATAGTGCTATAAAAAAGTGATGGTATAGTATTGTATTTATAGTTATCATACCACTTTCTTCAAGCTCTTCCCCGTATAGAATTTCTCTTTAGGTAGGTACCTTACGGGAATTGAATTGAATCTCCTTAAAGAAAGGAAATCGAATTATATCCTGACACTTTCCTTAGGAGTTAGAAATCAAATATAATTAAGAATCTTGAATTCCTTAAAGTCATAAAATTACATTTAATAAATTCTAATTCTAATTTTTTTCATTCGGTAAAATTAAAATTTTCATTTATTAAATGTAACATTATGTAAGACCTCAACTTCTACGAATAAAGATTTAATTTTTTTCTAAATATTATTTTGAATAGTAAGGTATTGATTTGATATAATGCTATAGTTATGGGTGATATGTGCAAATTTTGCAAATAAGCAAAGTCATAAAATATTCGTTTGATCGGGGAATATTCTTTTTGTCAGGAAATATTTGTACGACGGCGCAATCATTAGTGTACCACATGACAGAATAGCTGTCGGATATAGAAAGCGATAAAAATAACCTTTTCATAAAATAACGACAAGACTTTTGCCGTTAAACTGTTGAAATACCCTGTGATACAAATATAGTAATACGCGTTGTTAGACAGTAGCATACATTATTGCACAGTATCTCTGATTATTGATGCTTACGTAAGAAGTTACTTAGTTTCATTCAATAATTGCTACAGTAGTTGTTGCATAATATCTCATATTATTGATTCAATTATTGTCATAGTATCATCTGCACAATAATTTATATTTTTAAATCAATAATTGAGATGACACTGTTATTCATATTATTATTTATATTATTGACAATGTCTAGAAAGTTCTGTCGAAGAAAGGAGTTTAGTTATTTAATTGTGCGCTAGTAAGAAAAAATCCTTATCGGAAAGCCCCCTCTTTCCTGGGAACAATCTGATTGTCAATATTGTGAGTTATTGTGAGAGCCCCGAATCCGGGTCCCAAATCACCACGGATTCGGTTCAATCATTCTATCGCTATTTGCGGAAGATATAAACATAAATTATTTATACAATACACTTTACACACTATTCTCCAAAATCGAGTAACCTTAACTTATACACAAATCATAAACTATCTAACACATAACATTATTATCAAACTATACTATTACAATCTAGCTGCACATTTTATCCCAAGCAGAACTTGGCATTACCCTTTTCCTGTATCCGAACGCATTCGCCTTATCTGCAATGTTTATCATGATATAGCAAGGGTGAGCATGAAAGTTGCCCAGCAAGTTTAAATATAATTTAAGGATATGTCATGATTGAAAGAGTCTGTATAATAGGCTGACTATAATTCATCAATATAATTGAGAACTAGCACGAACAAACTTTTGACTGAACAAGTATTGAACATGAACAAATATATCTGGACCAACTGGTAATGAAGGTGATCGGTCTTTCATACCTGACTTATACATGTAATATGTACAGAGTACAATTCCACATGGTAATCATCAATGATTAACCATAAGCATATCTGAATAAAACAACTCTCAGTAGAGTTAAGTAAAACTTGCCTGAACCGTTGATTACCGCTACATAATTTATAACACTTTATCTGAAGACCTAATATTAGTAATATAGATCTCCAATATTAGAATAATATCATCACAATATAATACTATTATATATATACACACATAGAATAACCTAAATACATAGCACATAATCGGCAAAAAGCACCTTTTGGCCATTGTGGTTATAGTGATTTAACGAATTAGCCACTGTGCTTTTAAAATATTCAATTAGCCCACTGAGCTTTTTAAAAATTAACAATCAACCCATTCCGTCCAAAAAATTGGACGGACGTTAACAGCTGGCTTTTAAAAAAAAAATAATGTGGCAATTACGTGGCAACAGATTTTAAAAAAATTAATGCTGACGTGGCAAAAAAATACATAATATTCATTTTAAAGTTTTAAAAATAACAAAAATATAATAAAATAAAACAGATTTTTTTAAAAAATATTATTTTTAATAAAAACAGATTTTTTTTAAAAACATAATTTTTTTAAAAAGCGAAACTTTTGTAACAAACAGATTTTTTAAAAAAAAAATTTACAAAACAGATTTTTTAAAAAAAACAATTTTTTTTAAAAACAGATTTTACAATTTTTTTTAAAAACAGATTTTTTTAAGAAAATAATTTTTTTTAAAAACAGATTTTTTTTAAAAAAATATTTTTTTTATAAACATATTTTACAAAATTTTTAAAAAACAGATTTTTTTAAAAAACAGATTTTTAAAAATCTGTTTTTAAATTTTTTTTTTTTAAAAATTTGTTTTTTTAAAAAAGTAATTTTTTTAAAAAAAAATTATGTTTTTTAAAATCTGTTTTTTTCAAACAAATTTTTTTTTAAATTTTTTTTAAAAAAACAGATTTTTAAAAAACATAATTTTTTTTAAAGTACAGATTTTTTAAAAAGCATAAATTTTTTTAAAAAAATAATTTTTAAAAAAAAACTGAATTTTTTTAAAAACGTACTTTTTTTGAAAAACACAATTTTTTTTAAAAAAAAGATTTTTTTTAAAAAAACATAATTTTTTTTAAAAAAAAATACTTTTTTTAAAAAAATAGATTTTTTTTAAAAATATTAAAAATTATAAAAACAGATTTTTTCAAATCTGTTTTTTAAAAAATTTGTAAAATCTGTTTTTAATTTTTTTTTTAAAAAAAAAATCTGTTTTTAAAAATCTGTTTTTAAAAATTTTTTTTTTTAAAAAAAATCTATTTGTAAAAAAATTTGTTTTTTTAAAAAAAATTGTTTTTAAAAAAAATCTATTTTTTAAAAAAATCTGTTTTTAAATTTTTTTTTTAAAAAAATCTATTTTTTTAAAAAAAAATTATGTTTTTTTAAAAAATTGCGTTTTTCAAAAAAAGTACGCTTTTTAAAAAATTTGTACTTTAAAAATTTAAATTTGTTTTTAAAAAAATTGTTTTTTTTAAAAAAAAATCTATTTTTAAAAAAATTTGTTTTTTTTTAAAAAAATCTGTTTTTAAAAAAAATTGATTTTTTTAAAAAAAACTGTTTTTAAAAAAAAATTTAAAATTTGCTTTTAAAAAAATTTGTTTTTTAAAAAAAACCGTTTTTAAAAAAAATCTGTTTTTAAATTATTTTTTTTAAAAAAAATCTGTTTTTAATTTTTTTTTTAAAAAACTGTTTTTTTACAAAAGTTCCGTTTTTTTAAAAAAAATATATATATATTTTTAAAAATTATGTTTTTTTAAAAAATTATGTTTTTTTAAAAAAAATCTGTTTTTATTAAAAATAATATTTTTAAAATAAATCTGTTTTATTTTATTATATTTTTGTTATTTTTAAAACTTTAAAATGAATATTATGTATTTTTTTGCCACGTCAGCATTAATTTTTTTAAAATCTGTTGCCACGTAATTACTACATAATTTTTTTTTTAAAAGCCAGCTGTTAACGTCCTTGGACGGAATGGGTTGATTGTTAATTTTGAAAAAGCTCAGTGGGCTAATTGAATATTTTAAAAGCACAGTGGCTAATTCGTTAAATCATTATAACCACATTGGCCAAAAGGTGCTTTTTGCCGCACATAATCCTATAAGTCTACAATACACATAAGACTTAGCATCAAGTTAGACTATTTAAGTCTGAGTTGAACTTGACAAAATTCTAACATCCCGACGGTCAAGTCGGACAAACATCGAGTTTAAGTTCAATTAAACTATGCCTAAACACTTAACAATTATCTTAAATAATTTATTATCAGTCAAAATATTTTTTTATAGACTTGCAAAAATTTTCAGATAACAACTACCTTTAATTCACTTAATATTATTAATCTTGATAATATTTAACTCACCTCTTAGTATTACTAGTTCACTAATAACACTTTTATCCGCTTACTAATATTATTAACATCTTAATAATATTTAAATACTTTACTAATATTATTAATCCTCTTAATTATATTTTAATCATGCATTAATATTATTACCTTAATAATATCTTACATATGCTTTAGTATCATTAATCAATTAATAATACTTTTAGTCATTTACCAATTGTATTAATATTTTATTTATTTACTAATATTTTTAATCATTTAATAATATTTTATTCCTTTACTAATGTTATTACATTAATAACATTTTATTTAATCTCGAATATTATTATTTACTTAATAATATTTTAATTATTTAATAATACTTTAATTTAATATTATTAATCTTTTATTAATATTTTAATCTAATATTATTAATCATTTAATAATACTTTAATCATTTATTAATATTTTAAATCAAATATGATTAACCATTTAATAACATTTTAATGAAATTTTAATCTTAATATTTTTATTTACTCAAAAATATCATATTCTAATATTATTATTATCATAATAACATTTTAAATAATTTATTAGATAAATAAATAATTTATTTTAATTGTTCACCCTTTATTAAACCTCTTATTTAATATCTGTAAAAGGTCATAAATAATATTTTTTATTATAAATTATCAAAATGCCCTAAAATAGTCATAATATTATATATTAGGAGTATTCAAGCATTAAAAATCATATTTTTCATATTTAAGACATCATTTAACTATTTATTTTCTTTTATTCATAACTTAATCATTTTTAGGAAAAATAGCAATCTGATTCTAAAAATTCTTCTTTTCTCGATTTGGACAGTATATGACCCAACAATGATCCCCAAATTTTTCTAGAATTTTAGAAAATGATTTACTATTTTTAAAGTGCCCAAAACACTCGGATCTTGCTTCATTTTTCATAAATCGAGTTTTGTTCCGAAAAATATGAAATTTTCAGGGTATACTCTCATAACATATATGAACCTACTGTAAAACCTTCGGAATTTTCCAGTGTATAAACAGTGAGATATTCGAGTGTTAATATTTCGGAGTCCTTTACAGAAATAGCCATTACTCACAACCTATAAATTGAAACGCGTCCGTTCTTTTTCCTACATGTAGATAAATTTCTAAGGTACCTCTGTGATTTTTTCCAGATTTTTAAAAGACATGCAACTATCCGAAACAGTCCCAAGAAAAATGGGAACAGTAACTATTTTAGGGTTTTGAACCCTTAACATTCAAAGTGGACTGTTTTGGGGAAAACAACCCCAAAGGTTTTAACACTTGCTAGATTTATGTTCTACCACTTGGGATTACTAGATAACTCATGTATCTAGCACCCCCCTTCGACGGATCACAAATCCAAGTTGGAAAACTTGAGTTACACAAGATTTAGTGGAAGAAAAAGACAAGAGTTTCACCTTTGGAGAACATATGCTCATTTTCTTCTTCTAAGCCTTTAATCTAACACTCAAGATACTTAGTTTCATATACGATGATATGTAGAACTAGGGTATATTGAGTATTTGTTCATAACCCCAACAAAACTCAAGCTATAAAACAAAGTAGAAGAAGAATAAGAAAAGAATGGATGAGAACCTCACCTAGTTTTATTTGCTATCCTTCTTGATCTTCCAAAGTAGTATATAATCTTAGGGTGCATAAACAAACTAGCACACCTCTCTCTCTCTCTCATAAAACTGAAACTCTTTCTCTCTCTCTTGAAGTTTGCTAGCTTGGGAGAAAAAGAGAGAAGAAGAAGAATGAGAGAAAATGAAATGTGCTAGCAAATGAGATGGGTGATTAACTATTATCCCCCATACATTTATTGTCCCATGGATAAAAGGCCTTGCCTTATCTCTTCAATTAGCCTAATCATGTGATTAAGAGTGCTTAGAAGATTTGCAACCAATGGGAGATTGACACACATGTACTTGTGTGTAAGACTTACTATTTAAGGAACTTGATTAGCATAATTTGTTGCCTTAAAAGGCCTAATGGGGCCGGTCCCCTATGCTCCATTATCTCCTCCATTTTGCTTTTATTTATTGCACAAATTTGATTAATCAATGGTCTAAAATACCCTTAATCAAGTAGACTAAGTATTGGTTTGCATTTTATTTCCTTTGGGCTTCCACTTTAATTGTTTTGGGCCATGTAATGAACATCTAACAATTTTAATATATGCTACCAAAATTGTTTATTTAGGGTTTCCATTTTCAATCTTATGAAATATAATTACTTATACATGTGACTTTAGCTCATAACCTAATTAGGTTTACACGAAATAGGTTTAAAATTATTAGTCACTTGAAATAACAAGATTATCCACTTAAGTTAGTATACATATTAAATACTAACATTTCCTTATTACCATAACCCTTAGGTTACTTAATTGTCTCACCTAATGTATAATTAGATTACGAAGCTTTCATTTTTTTTAATGAAATCTATAAATGTATATATCCATAACTATAATATATATGTTTATTGATCCATGCACCACTTCACATATGTTGTCACATATTGAATCACTATATAACATAAAGTTTTAAATATTAATAATGTACATACATATATAGTGACTTAAAATTCACGGTTATTAACCCTTAGGGTTTTCAAAAAAAAAATAGAAAATTAATATTTCTAAATTGTAATTAGGATTCTCGAATTAAATTAAACTTTCTCATTCATAAATCAATTTTGTTAATTAGGATTATTTTATCCCAATTTAAATTGCTAATTTAGCAATTAAGTCAACAATTGTACATTAGGGTTTCTGACGGAATAATTAGGATTTAAAAATCTAAAATTAGGGTTTGCTAATTAAGTAAGCTTTACCCTAATTAATATTATAATTAATATCACTTAAACATTATAATTATCCTTTAAATTCCCAGATTAGGGTTTCTAATTTCTAAATTAGGGTTTTGGATTCTTGAAACTGAAATTAGGGTTTTAGAACCGGTTTTAGGGTTTCTTATCAGTCATTAGGGTTTTCTAACTGAATGTTGTCATTCTTAATATATACTTGGGGTTTGACACTGAACACATAGATGACCATATACACAGAACATATTCACATATACACTTAATAATCCTGAATAATTCACCAAAAGCCTACACAGGATTTTGAAATCCTCAAAATTCCTTCCCAAAAAAATCAAACGCATACACTTATTTTCTGTCTAAGTCTATTATTTGATCTTAAATCAATCATTTAAGATTTTAATAAATTATCTAATTTCTCGGGTTATCACAGTTATAATATTAAATGATGAATAATTGTTGAAAGATTAAAAATGTGTTGAATGAAGATAAGTGATTTGTGGTAAATATTTATTCATTTTTTTGATTGATTAGAGGGGCTTGTAATAAGGCGTTTGTTATAGGTTTGACTTATTATTCCATGGGGAGATGTGCCAATTTTTCAACATGGACCGTCGGTTAAGGTTTTAATACTAAATTAATATGGATCATCGATTGAGGTTTTAATAGTAAATCAATATGAACCGTCGGTTAAGGTTTTAATAATAAATCAATATGGACCGTCGGTTGAGGTTTTAATAGAAAATTAATATGGATAGTCCATTTTAATAGTAAATTAATTTGGACCGTCCGTGAATCAGTTACTATTTAGTCAATTATCCTATAAATAAAAGCTCATTCCTTTATTATTTCTTACAAATTCACTAAAACTATAGAGAGAAACTATAGAGAGATAATAAGAGAGAAAGAAGAAGAGTATTCTGCTACTACGCTATTGCAGTATCCAATCTTCTACTAAGGTAATGGATATTATTTTTTGTATCGTAAGGGTTATTATTTCTTTCATATTCGTAAATGATGTTATTTTCTTCATTTCATAAGGATTGTCATTCTATTCTTTATTAATCCGTGGGTATAACCTGTCTACGGATTACCACATGCATGGTGAATAATCATTCGTATTCATTCTTTATTAATATGCGGGAGTAACCTGTCTACGCGAATTACCGCATGCCTAGTGAATAATCCTTCGTATTCATTATTTATTAATTTGTGGGTATAAACTGTCTACGCGGATTACTGCATGCATGGTGAATAACCCTTAATATTCATTCTTTATTAATCTGCGGGAGTAACCTGTCTACGCGGATTACCGAATGCATGGTGAATAACCCTTCGTACTCATTCTTTATTAATCTGCGGGAGTAACATGTCTATGCTGATTACCGCATGCATGGTGAACAACCCTTCGTATTCATTCTTTATTAAATTATGGAAATGATCTGTTTATGCGGATTACCGCATGACGGGTGAAAATCCATTTGCAGTTTCATATATTCTTTCATACTTGTATGAAATATCATTTCTTTTGTACTCGTCATGGGATATTGTTTCCTTTCATATTCTCCAGTTATGGGTACTATTCATACCAGAGTACTATTTATCCAGGGTACTATTCATTCGGGATACTTTGCATGACGAGGTACTATTCATTTGGGGTACTTTGCATGATGGGGTACTATTCATTTAGGTGCTATTCACGGGGTACTATTGACGACAAAATTAGTTTCTTTTCTGACCAAATTATCTTTGATATATGAATCTTATTCTTAAATTTGAATCCACATTTTGATCATCATGTTGACCAATTGAACATTCTTGAACTCTAGATAAATTGAATTATAAATCTTTAATATTTATCATTGATATCAGTTGATTGATTCTTTATATCCTTGTCATCATCCTTATGCTTATATTATGCTGAAAGTTATCTTTGGCCCGTAGTGCAAAAATGAATTGTTGATTGGTATGATTATGACCAAGAACTGTGTATTGGTATAATTATGACCTTTAATGTTACATATAAAGAATTGTGATGAATATTCTCTTTGGCCCGTAGTGCAAAGAAGAACTGTTGATTTATATCTTTGGTCGTAGTGCAAAGATGAACTGTTGATTGATAGCTTTGGCCCGTAGTGCAAAGATGGATAGGTGTATGACATGATCATAACCACTGATGATACAAAGAAATATCTTTGGATTTAGTAGTGCAAAGATAAACTATTGTTTGGCACAACCATGACCATTGGTTTTACAGTTGAATGTCTTTGGCAGTAGTGCATTAACACATAATTGATTGACATTATCATGACCATTGGTTTTATAGTTGAATATCTTTGGCACGTAGGGCAAAGATGGAGAATTGATTGGTATGATCATTGTTATTACATTTGAATGTATTTAGCCTTTGGGGAAAGGATATTGAGTGAAAGTTCTATTAAGACTTTGTGGCAAGGACAAACTGTTGATTTACATTATTATAAACATGAATTATGAATTTAATTATAATCTTTGGTGGTTCATGTGAAGACAGGTTGTGACGCCCCCCAAAATAGGTCCATTCCATCCAACCCATTCTGAGTCCCCAAATACAAGGTACGGAAAACAACTACAACTTTATTACAATAATTGTCGTGCAAAATATAACAACACATATGCTGTGAGTTTGGATACAAATATATACCAACTGTGACTCTCATCCCAACCTTGGATAACACGTCACAATGACACCTTACATAAAGGTATAGTCAAAAACTGTTTTAGAAATTATAATCTTTGGGAAGTGCTCAAGGAAACCTTCATACATGGGAGGCCATACGTCTAGGTTATTATAGATATCATATGGCCACAGAATTATCCTTGGTTGACCCAATAGACCCCAAAGAAAAACGAGAAGATTACAATCATATTCTTCCCAATGGTGAGTCTTCTCTTGACATATCATTATCTCCACTATCTCTAATTGGGTATTATACTTCAAACAAACACCAAGATTATATAGGTAGTGCTTGTAAATATACTCAGCAAGTGGATGCGTACAACCCTGTCTTATGATGACACAAGGTTGTATGTCATTAGACATCTTGTATGATAGTGGCAAAACACCCTTCCACGTTAAATTCACCTCACCCCCAACATCTATAGACCACCGTTCTATTCCCCTATTATTCCCCGCTTGTCCCAGCTACACTTTTATTACCTGAAAGGAATTGTGAAGCAAAAGGGTGAGCACAACTAGCTCAGTAAAGAATATCATGACTAAAGATAAATAAATTATCAATAGCCTTCAACAATAATAAATCAGAGATTTAGAACATATGGTAGATGATAAAACATTTCAACCATAGTTGCAGCGGAACGAGCAATCCATTAGAAGAGTCAAATACACCATAAAGTCTATTATCTTCTCCATGTTAAAAATCCACTAATAATGTTTTATCCCTATAACATCAATCAACAATTCCTGTCCACAATCACATGTATAACTCATAATCGTAATTGTTGTTCTAAATTCCTTTTCTCATCCAGGACAAAGATAATTTTCATCACTTGAAACATCAAAGATCACGGTTATACCAAATCACAGTTCATGTTCATAATCATACTAATAAATTCATCTTTGCACTACAGGCCAAAGATATTCATCAATAGACCATCTTTGCACTACATGCAAAAGATATTCATCAATAATTCATCTTTGCACTAAGGGCCAAAGATATTCATCAATAAGTCATCTTTGTATTATGGGCCAAAGATATTCATATCTCAAAGAAATATATAATCATTTCAGAATTTATATAAACAATAATTATAACCATGTTGATCAATTTACCTTTGCACTTAAGCTAAAGATATTCAATTATAAATTCAATGGTCATGATCACACCAGTCACAATTTAACTTTTCACTACTGGCCAAAGAGAACCCTAGTTATGATCATACCAATAATCTACCCATCTTTACACTACAGTGAAAGAGAATTTCAACATCAGGGTTATAAAAATGTTATATATGATAATAAAATCAATATAATCAATACATAGAGTAATATTCATAAATCAACTATAATTTGGTTAGAAAAAAGAAACCAATTTTGTAGTGAATAGTACTCGTGAATAGTAACCTATCATGAATAGTAAATCGTGAATAGTAACCCCGACATAAAAAAATTCCAAATTTGATAAAAAGTTTAAACCAATATTTCAACATAATGATATTGAAGAAATAATATCACTTACGAAGAAAATAACATCCCTTTCAATCCCTTACTATCCCTTACCTCAAAAGAACAGTACTTCTGACTGGAATAACGTTGAACGAACTTGCACCGTATAGCAACACTCAAGATATCAAAATACTCACAAGAATACACTCGATAATATAGAGAGAGAAATAGAGAGAAAACTTCAGTTTTTGGTGTGATTTTTAATTCTAACCTAAGCACCTATTTATATGAAATTGTTTAGAATACCAAAGCAGAAAATTTAATATAATATTAATATTTTCAAAACATATTCTTACGCACGCCTAACCAGCTGATTTCAGCCATTTAACACATGCCCATAATTGAAAAAAACGTTTTTCATAATTAAATTATTTTAAACTTCCAAAAATCAATTATTTCGGAACTTTAGAACTTCAATAATTCATAATAAATAGCTCTTTTGCCAGAAAATTCGAATCTCAGTTTGCAGAAGAAAGTTTTTTCAAATTCAAACAGAAATTGACCGAAATCCACAAACGGGCGATTTTACAGGCTATAATCAAATTTCAGTCAAGAAATGGGGTCCACCGACACACAAAACATGTGTTAATCATTTAATGCAACAAAAATACTCTTTCTCCTCATATACTCATATACTCATATATTCCACATTCATTGTAAAAATATCATCATTATTATATTATAATAATATAATAAAATATTATTTTATCAGAAAAGATAAAATATCGATTTTCAATAATTGTCACTTTAAAAAATTTCTCCATCTATATCCACATAAAATGAATATTTTTCTCATCATATAAATCAATAATTAATTATTCACAAATAATATTACAGAATCACAATAATGACAACCAAGGCAGTTCCCAGAAAAGAGGGGGCTTTCCAATAAAGATTTCTCCTTACTGGCGCGCAATTAGGTGACCAAACCCCTCCTTAGAAAGAACTTTCTAGATATTGCCAATAATGTTATCTAATAATATTATTCAGATAATATGAATTATTGCTCCGATAATGGAAAATACTGTGTAGTGACAATTATTGAAACAACAGTAATATAAAATATCAACGCAGCAATTATTGAATCAATAAAATAAAATACTAAATAGTAATTACTATAACAATTATTGAGTAGTGTCTTCTTACGTAAGAATCAATAATAATTGGTGCAATACCGTGTGCTACTGTGCAACAACGCGTATTACTGTGTTTTAACCACCGGGTATTCCAACAGTATTAACGGTAACAACTACGTAGTTATTTATAAACAACTTATACTTGTCGTTTTCTTCATCCAATCACTTTCTATTATGGGACCCACAAAAGGCTGCGCCGTCGTATGAATATTCCCCGACAACAATGAGTATTTTATAACCACTTGCTTATTTTGAAAACGTTACATATATCACCCTTAACTTTAAACTTTTATCAATTTAACCATTTACTGAATAGAAAAATTGAATACTTTTATTTCATAAAATTCGGGGTCTTACAATCTCCCATCCTTATGAAATTTCGTCCTCGAAATTTACGTACCTGGTATTTCAAAGAGTTGAGAATACCTTGCTTTCATTTCAGATTCCATCTTCCCTGTCATCATAATTTCTCTATTACCCATCTCCTGTATTTCAGATATCATTCTAGAATACAACTTCAAAACAAGGGTTAATTGAACAAATTAACATATCACATAATATCCCGATATTATGACTGACCAACAAATAAGCTTAGGTAGGACACACTAGCGAAGTATTTACTCATCTCTCCCCTCCTAGTTTTAATCTCGATCTCCGCCATAGATCATATCCTTAAGCTCTGATACCAACTGTGATGCCCCCAAAATAGGTCCATTCCATCCAACCCATTTTGAGTCGCCAAATACATGGTACGGAAAACAACTACAACTTTATTACAACAATTATCGTGCAAAATACAACAACACATATGCTGTGAGTTTAGATACAAATATATACCAACTGTGAGTCTCATCCCAACCTTGGATATCACGTCACAATGACACCTTACATAAAGGTATAGTTAAAAACTGTTTTAGAAATTAGAATCTTTGGGAAGTGCTCAAGGAAACCTTCGTACATGGGAGGCCATGCGTCTAAGTTATTATAGATATCATATGGCCAAAGAATTATCCTTGGTTGACCCAATAGACCCCAAAGAAAAATGAGAAGATTACTATCATATTCTTCCCAATGGTGAGTCTTCTCTTGACATATCATTATCTCCACTGTCTCTAATTGGGTATTATACTTCAAACAAACACTAAGATTATATAGGTAGTGCTTGTAAATATACTCAGCAAGTGGATGAGTACAACCCTGTCTTATGATGACACAAGGTTGTATGTCATTAGACATCTTGTATGATAGTGGCAAAACACCCTTCCAAGTTAAATTCATCTCACCCTCAACATCTATAGACCACCGTTCTATTCCCCTGTTATTCCCCGCTTGTCCCAGCTACACTTTTATTACCTGAAAGGAATTGTGAAGCAAAAGGGTGAGCACAACTAGCTCAGTAAAGAATATCATGACTAAAGATAAATAAATTCTCAATAGCCTTCAACAGTAATAAATCAGAGATTTAGAACATATGTTAAATGATAAAACTTTTCAACCATAGTTGCAGCGGAATGAGTAATCCATTAGAAGAGTCAAATAGACCATAAAATCTATTATCTTCTCCATGTTAAAAGTCCACCAACAATGTTTTATCCCTGTAATATCAATCAACAATTCCTGTCCACAATCACATGTATAAATCATAATCGTAATTGTTGTTCTAAATTCCTTTTCTCATCCAGGACAAAGATAATTTTCATCACTTGAAACATCAAATATCATGGTTATACCAAATCATAGTTCATGTTCATAATCATACTAATAAATTCATCTTTGCACTACGGGCCAAAGATATTCATCAATAGACCATCTTTGCACTACATGCCAAAAATATTCATCAATAATTCATCCTTGAATCTTCGGGTAGATTCCTTTCTTTGATTAATAATAGCCACCCAAGTGTATGGCCTCTAGAGGTGATCCATCAAGGAAGAAGAATTTACAAGAAGAATGGTGTATTGACTCAAACCCTAGTTTTTTCTATCTCTATAGAAAAAGGGGGCGTAGTATCCAACTATTGGAATCACGTATATCTGATATCTGATATAAGACTCCTCTTATAAAGATATCAGGTAACCCTATTTAATTAAATTAAGGTATTATTAATTTAATTTAATTAATTGGGCTCCCTAATTTTATTAGGGATAATTAATTAAACTCCTTTAACTAATTTTGCCTCCTAATCCTATTAGGAATAAATGAGAGTACTTATATTAAATTAATTCCTAAACTTTTTTAGAAATTAAAAATAATAATAATTATAATAATATTAATAAGACTCCTCTTATTAATTTATATTTAATATTTTCAAAATATTAAATAATAAATATTAAGCTATTTAATTTATTCTATCACCATAGATTAAATTAAATATACTTAATATATTATTATGATTATGCCATTAACTTCTTAAATAATTATTCTTTCTTTTATGGTGTGACCCTTTAGGTTCTCCATATTAAACCGGTTGTGAATAAATCAATTAGAACAATTATAATCTTATTTAAATAAATAAATTAAAATATTAATTTATTTAATAAATAATATTTATTCTAGAATAGGGATAAGCCTCCCTAGCGATCAACGACTTTTCAGATAATATAGATTTCAACATTAATCATAAAAGAATATTTGAGTAAATAGTTATCATACAATTCAATCCTTCCATCATACAATGTCCCAATTAAATATAAGACATGGAATTACTGTCAAGTTTTATTTTATTTAATTATATGTATTTCGATTCCTAAATGCACAACTCCTAATGAATGCAAATTAGAAACTACTTTCAAATTTTATTCCACCCTGGCCAAGGATTCCTAGGTTGTTATTTATCGAATTATATAGGACATTTCTCTTCTTTAACAAGAAGTGGTAGATTCTTTATTGATCATTTATTATCGCCATATATAACTTATTACACCCAAGCATACCCTTTAATATACTCTAAGAGTCTTAATGAATAAGTCAAAGTGTAATTAATTATATATAAGATACTATGATGATCTCAAGTCTAAGGATCATTTGTACTACTATCACTACATGAATTCCCATTGACATGCAAGAAAGACTCCATTAGGTATTCCGTAATAATCCGAACCTAAATTAGGATTTATCAATAAATTGAGAATGTAAATTATAATTATAAATTATAAATTTCTGTATGTTAATGTTACAACAATTAAATTAGGGTTTATTAATTTTTTTTACATTATTAACATTAATTATAGTTAATTAGGGTTTTATCAGGTGTATTTTTTTTTATGATAAACCCTAATTAAGGATGTGAAAAACTTAAAGTTAAACTAATAAACCCTAAACTTAAATATAAAACCCTAATCCCTAGTTTATCAAACCCTAATGACCAACTACATAAGTAATAAAAAATTTAAAGTATTTACATATGTGAATTGACTAAATTATCCTCAAAGTTGATTTGGAAATTACTAAAGTACCCTTAGTATAGGGGAAATGACTAAAATGCCCTTTATCTTCCAAAATATGATGATAAGACTAAATCTATGACTCACCACTTATAAGATTTGCAACATGTGTCTAGAAACAGCCCTGTGACACCCCCAAATCTGGGTTACCTGACCCCCCGAGTTTGGTGTTCACGATCCACAATATAAATAACATTTAACTACCCATAATATATATATATAGATAGTAACTTTCATAAGTTTTTATTTAGCAATGGTGAGCAACTAATTTTCCCCGGAAGTTAATACATACAATAAATGTATAAGGATTCAAAATTAAACAACAGACTATCTATTTTGATAGAATGAAACCAAAGTTCGGGGAACTTTGAAATAGTTGAACAAATTGTTATTCAATAACAAGTTTTCTCGTATTCTATACAACATAATAATTTAAAAATGAAAGAGTATAACGCTTTCAAAGTTTCTGCGATATTCTAATGAATAATCAATTCTACGAAATAGTAAAGTGGAATGTTTTCCAAATTTATACTGAGCGATCACACAAGATCTTTGAACTTATTTTCTCTGGTAGATATCAAAGATTTACTTTGATAAATACTCAGGTGTATCAGATAACCATAAAGATTAAATTATACCACTCTGCAAGTACAACAAGTGATCAGCTTATTATACCCTATATTATGCATAATACTCAAAACGCGCGCAAAGGTCGAATTCACGACCAACAAAATGTTCCCTTTATATAAAAGGTTGTTCTTCTCAGTCTTAGAATCAAGATTTTGATTTTACAACGAAATACTGGTATTTCAAATTTTATTTACTTCTCGGTCGAGCCAAAATAATTGGCTTCGATCTGTCAATAATAATTTAATTCTCTTTTCAAACCTATCAAATTCAAACAAATGTTCGTCTAGCTAGAATAATTAGCTAAGACATTTCTCAGTGTAATTTGACAATAAACAGGAATTATCTGTATTGTCAATTCTAACTTCTACAGATATAAATATCCAACAACAGTTATTCTACAAATGTATATTTCTGAATCAGTAATTCAATTTGAATTATTAAGCATGCACTAACTACGAATTATCAACAATAATTCCCTGGACGTGGCATAATTAGCAATAATTATCCACCAATAATAATAGAATAAAATAACTCAAGGTTGAGTTAGGGAACTTGCCTCTTCCGTTGATTACAGATACACAAAATACTTATCTGCTTTCGAAAGACCTATAATCAATAATATCGGTCTAACAATTAGCACAATATTTCATAACACATAACACTGTAATTCATAGTCAAACTTTTCCTAGACACATTACCACATAGCCACATTAGTGTTTATAACCTATATAAACACTTAACAAGTCAAACTAATTTAGTCTGGTTGGACTTCGGTCCATTCTCGGTGTTCTGGTCACCCTATTCGACAATTAACACAATGATTGTCAATTAAACTTGGTCTCTAAGCTTCAATATTAATTTAGATAAGTCAATTATCATTAATAATATTTTTCGGAAGCTTTTAATAATTAGCAAGCAATTATTATAATTTATAATAATTTTTCAAACACTTAAATCATTTTTAAATGATTTAATTATCAAATAATCTTATCATTATTAATATTTAATAATAACAAAATATTAATAACATACATTCCAAAATATTAAAGTTATCATCAATAACTTAAAATATTTTTAAACCATCAATATTCTACTTAAATGATTTTTAAAATAATTAAAATCATTTTTAAATCATCACCATTAATATATAAATATAAATGAAATTATTATCCAAATATTAAAAGTCATTAATTATAACTTAAAATATTTTAAAACTATTTTTCTCATTTTTAAATGATTTTTAAATCAATAAAATCATTTTTAATTCATTTATTTAATATAATAATCAAATAAATCAAACATCATTAATAGTAATTTATTAATGAAAATTCTCCAAAAATATTGAAAATTATATTTTATAATTTAAAATATTTTCTAACACTTTATTCTCAATTAAAATGATTTTTAAATCATTAAAATTATTTTTATCTTATTTATTTAATTTAATAATCAAATAAATCTAATATAATTAATATTAAATTATTAATGAAAATTCTTCAAAAATATTAAAAGTTACATTTTATAACTCAAAATATTTTTAAATACATTATTCTTATTTAAAATGATTTTTCATAATATTAAATCATTTTTCTCTAATTTATTTAATACACTAATTAAATAAATTAAATACCTTTAATTTTTAAATAATTATAAATATTAAAGAAAAATATTCCAATTGGTCAAAAATTATTTTTCATAATTTAAAATAATTTTTAAAACCATATTTGGTAATTTTTAGAATTTATTTCTATTTTTTATTAATTTCCGCAATATTCAGAAAATAAATTAATTAAAACCGTCGCTATAGGCCTTTAGCGACACAAAGCGTCGCTGTAGGTGTTCTTGAGCTCAAGAACGCTGACAGTCGGCAGATCTAGGGGTCATGTTTGACCGGCTTTAACTTCCAATCTGCTCATGTTCTGGGCTATCTAAAACTTTGGTATTGTAGTATTAATGTAACACTACAATACCTAATCGATACTTTGGTTAAACAACATCACAACAAGGAGATCAAAGCCTCCCAAGTTGCTATCAGACGGTTTCTGGGTTTTCCAGAAACCCAGAAAATTCGACCAGCTACTTTCAACTTCATTTTAATCCATGTTCTGGTCGTATTTTATGTGATTCAAATCGCTACAATGATGGTTTAAAAGATCTAAGGACATATTATTATAGTAGATCTAGCAGACTACAACTTGGTCACAAACAAAACATCAAACAACACAACATCTGACAGATCCAGACCTTGAAAAACATTATCAGACGCTCTTTAACACTTTCTGGGTTACCCAGAAAGTTCATGGTTATGCCCGGTCAACGGGTTTTGACCATGAATATCTTCAAATCTAGACATGTAATGACTCTGATTTCTTTTGCAGCTTAAAGACCACATAACAGGCTACTAATTAAAACTTTAAAACAACAAAAATCTTAAACACAGAAAGATCTAGAGCGACTGACATTTCTTGTCAGACCACTGAAAATGTTCAAGAACAGATTTTAAAAAACATCCTTTTAAGGCACTTTGATGTTATGGATTCATGATAGATCATCATAGATCTTCATAAAACATCCATTAGCAAGATTATAAACACTTAAACACACAAAATTTCTTAGCATCAAAGATCAAAAATAAAAATAGGGTTATACCTTCTTTTGAATAATTTTGATCTTGATCTTCCTAAATGATATTGGGTGATCTAAGGACTGAATTTGGGACTGGTCTATTCTAAAATTTCGGAGCTTTGAGATAGAGAGAGAGTTGATAAGAGCATGAATGAAAAATGGCAACTTTTTTAGACTTTCTCTCTCCCAAATCAATATATATGATGGTATGATGCAAAAGCTAATGTGCTGGATGATTTAGACTGATTTGCTGGATGTTTTTGAGCCACAATGTCAACAATAGTTGGTGACCAACTAAAGCTAAAACAAATCTTACAAGTTACCATTTAAAAAAATGAAAAAGGGTATTCTAGTCTTTTCCTTTTATTTCTAGATTTCTCATTTGTTGCAAACCCTTAGGGTTTAGGGTTTGAGCAATCTAGGGTTTAGGTTTTGAACCCTTTAGGTTATAAAATTCTAATTCCCACAATTTTCAAATTTAGGGTTTAATTAGAAAAATAAATTTTCTAAAATAAAATTAGGGTTTCTAAAATAGAAATTTAACTTACAAAAATATAATTAGTGTTTTCTAATTATATTTAAGTTTATCAAACACTTTAGGCATGCTAATAAAAATTAGGGTTGTCTAATTAGGGTTTATAATTCCCGATTTTGAAATTAGGGTTTCCCGGCGTACAATTAGGGTTTTTAATTGTACAAATTATTTTCTAAATTTAAGATTAGGGTTTTAAATCCCTTATTAAGGTTTATTAATATTAAACCTTATCCAATCAACTATTGGTCAACATTTCTAAACAGTACAAACACATAATCAACAATATAATTATTTTAATTGTATTATTTTTTTTATCAAATCCCTGTCCGAAAATTAGGGTTAGGGTTTTCTAAAGTTGTTAAGCACAACTCTACTCTAAATTTATTAGTCAATACACAAATTGACTTTCTCGAGACTCGTATCACAGATACTTGTCACCAAATTGATAATTAATATAAATATTAATTAAAAAAAATTATTCGCTAATTTTGGATTATTCGAAATCCAGGGTTATCACATTCACCCCTCCTTAAAAGGATTCCGTCCTCGGAATCACCGCTTTCTTATTCTCTACAATCTTTAAAAGTTGTATCATCAATTTATTTTGATCAACACAATATTACTTTGTGTTTCAAATTCTAACCTGTGGCTTAAATCTATAAAAGATAACAGTTCACAGAATTATTTAAATCATAATACTCGCGTAATTAAATTTCTAAACGAAATCATTACCTGCTACTACCTCCTGAGTAGCCACTGCGTCTAGCACCGTCATGTTGAATGTACGGGCTGTTGGTCTTCCTAGCTGAGCAGGTCCTCGAATCGCCAAGGTTCCACCACCAGGTCCCTTGTTGGCACTTTCTTTTTCTGCATTCTTCTTCGGACAGTTCCACACCAGATGATCAGTCGATCCACACGCATAGCAACCTTGAATCTTTTTCGGGCTGGGACAATTTGGAGACATATGCCCTTCTTGTCCACAGTTATAACAGACCCCCTTCTTCTTCAAACAAACTCCTGCATGGTTCTTCCCACAATTTGCACAAGGCCCTCCTCCTTTCTTATTCCCTTCAGCTTTGCTACCCGATTGGGTAATCTCACTCCACTTCCTCTTATTCGAGTTACTACCACCACTGCTTTCACCCTCATTGGTATTCTTCTTCTTCTTCTTCTCCTGATGAAAACGAGATGCAACCTCGCTTCCTCCTTCCGCAATTAATGCTTTCTCCAGTAGAGCCGCAAACGTGTTGATCTGCAGCACAACTACTTTGTTGTAAATTCCCGGCTTCAATCCGTTCTCAAATCTTCTTGCTTTTCTTGCTTCTGTGTCCACCTGATGAGGTGCAAATCGTGCCAATTCGTTGAATTTAGCCGCGTATTCAGAAACAGACATGTTTTCCTGCTTAAGTTCCAAGAACTTAACTTCCATCCGAGCTTGTATACTCGGTGAGAAGTAGTTCTAAAAGAACAACTCCTTAAATCTGGTCCATGCTACTACCGCTATACCCGCTCTCGCTTGATTCGTCTCCCACCAATAATTGGCTTTTCCCTTCATTAAGTATGTCGCAAAAGCCGTCTTTTGCTCTTCTGCCACACGCGCAATCACGAACGCTTTCTGCATCTCTTTCACCCAAGTTTGGGCTTTAATCGGATCCGTAGTCCCCTTGAATTCAGGCGGTCCTACCGCTTTAAAATCCTTAAAGTTAGCCAATCTGTCGGCTGGCTGATTCCTTGGTCTTCCCCTGGCTGGAGCCCTATTTTCCATAGCTTGGGCCAGCATATCCACAAAATTCTGCATCGGGTCCACTTGACCTTCTTCGTTATTCACTGATTGTTCTTCTCTTTGGTTTCTATTCTGTCGTCTTGGCGGAATGATCTGATTTAAATAAAAATCTTATATTAATACTCGTATTCTACACAAATTCTTAACACAATAAGAATTCAACACATAATTGTCAAGTAATTGCATATTTATTCAAATAGCACATAGTACCTATAGTACTTAACACATATAACTATCCCTTTAAAATAATACTAGGGTTAGCACACACAACTTTATAAAAGTTGCAATTCCCCAACTTTACACAAAAGTTGGCATTCTCCAATCACACATTACTATTTCCAGTTCATCAAACTTACTACACTTAGGAGTTCAGTAACTTATCATAATTATATGGGTGTATGAACTTATCCTAGTCAGACCTTTGGCGTCCATTCGCCGAGGGGTTCAAAACATTTCATATAATTATGAGTCATTAATTTATCATAAGTATGAGTTTTAAGAACTCACCAATTTCATTTTAATCTTATATTCATATAGAAAATAAAGATTTTATTCATACAAACATATATTTACATATGTTCAAACATCGTTCTTGATATTACATATCTTAATATCAGAAACTTCTACCAAAAGATACGATTACATATATCTAAGTTGTCTACCGACCACTTCCTTCTCCAATCTTCTTCTTGTTGGGACACTTGTTGAATCCGTGACTCGTCTGCCCACAGGAAAAACACTTCCTCATATTCGGTTTAGGACAATGCAAAGAGATATGTCCTTCCTGCTTACAGTTGAAGCACACGTTCTTCCACATCATGCATTCCCCCACGTGAGTTTTGCCACACTTACTGCAAGCTTTCTTTTTCTTCGGGTTCGAATTTCCAGAGTTGTCGCTGTCTTTGTTCCTCTTTCTTTTCTTCTTGTCCTTTTTGCTGGTTCCTTCAGATGATCCACCACCTTCAGCCTTCATTCGTTCCACCTGCGTTTTCAGCTCGTTCTGTTCTTCAGTCATTTCGCGTAATGCCCGCTCCGTCTTCCACAATTCCTCCAAAAGAAATACTTTGCTTTGGAGTTCTTGGACTTCCACAGATAGCTGATCTTGTTCACCAACCTTGATCTTATTCTTTAGTTCTACCCTAGCTTCTTCAGACTCCGCCTCCTCATCACCACTTAGATACATCTCAGGATAATCATCATGATCACTCCCAAGATTAATCATTGGTTCATCTTTCCCCACTTCTTCAACCGATTCGCTCTGTGCTGGCACCTCGGCTACTGGCATTGGTACAACAACCGCTGGCTTCTTCTTACTCATTTCATCTTCTCCCGACATCCTACAATCAGTTTTAAACAACTTGATTAGTACTTCACCAGTACAAATTTCTCTCACTACGAATTTACTTATCTCACTATCGATACACATCAACGATCCCTCGCTTAGTACTCTAAATGAGTATTTTCTATCTCGCTATGGTCATAATCCTAGGGTTTTCCCCCACCCCACTTAAGGTTTATAACCTACAGCTCCACTACCAGCTGGTGACACCTTGGTTACTACAGCTCTGATACCAACCTGTGACACCCCCAAATTCGGGTTACCTGACCCCCGAGTTTGGTGTTCACGATCCACAATATAAATAACATTTAACTACCCATAATGTATATATAGATAGTAACTTTCATAAGTTTTTATTTAGCAATGGTAAGCAACTAATTTGCCCCGCAAGTTAATACATACAATAAATGTATAAGGATTCAAAACAACAGACTATCTATTTTGATAGAATGAAACCAAAGTTCGGGGAACTTTGAAATAGCTGAACAAATCGTTATTCAATAAAAAGTTTTCTCGTATTCTATACAACACAATAATTTAATAATGAAAGAGTATAACGCTTTCAAAGTTTCTGCGATATTCTAATGAATAATCAATTCTACGAAATATTAAAGTGAAATGTTTTCTAGATTTATATTGAGCGATCACACAAGATCTTTGAACTTATTTTCTCGGGTAGATATCAAAGATTTACTTTGATAAATACTCAGGTGTATCAGATAACCATAAAGATTAAATTATACCCCTCTGCAAGTACAACAAGTGATCAGCTTATTATACCCTATATTATGCATAATACTCAAAACGCGCGCAAAGGTCGAATTCACGACCAACAAAATGTTCCCTTTATATAAAAGGTTGTTCTTCTCAGTCTTAGAATCAAGATTTTGATTTTACAACGAAATACTGGTATTTCAAATTTTATTTACTTCTCGGTCGAGCCAGAATAATTGGCTTCGATCTGTCAATAATAATTTAATTCTCTTTTCAAACCTACCAAATTCAAACAAATGTTCGTCTATCTAAATTAATTAGCTAAGACATTTCTCAGTGTAATTTGACAATAAACAGGAATTATCTGTACTGTTAATTCTAACTTCTACAGATATAAATATCCAACAACAGTTATTCTACAAATGTATATTTCTGAATTAGTAATTCAATTTGAATTATTAAGCATGCACTAACTACGAATTATCAACAATAATTCCCTGGACGTGGCATAATTAGCAATAATTATCCACCAATAATAATTGAATAAAATAACTCAAGGTTGAGTTAGGGAACTTGCCTCTTCCGTTGATTACAGCTACACAAAATACTTATCTGCTTTCGAAAGACCTATAATCAATAATATCGGTCTAACAATTAGTACAATATTTTATAACACACAGCACTGTAATTCACAGTTAAACTTTTCCTAGACACATTACCACATAGCCACATTAGTGTTTATAACCTATATAAACATTTAACAAGTCAAACTAATTCAGTCTGGTTGGACTTCGGTCCATTCTCGGTGTTCTGGTCACCCTATTCGACAATTAACACATTGATTGTCAATTAAACTTGGTCTCTAAGCTTCAATATTAATTTAGATAAGTCAATTATCATTAATAATATTTTTCGGAAGCTTTTAATAATTATCAATCAATTATTATAATTTATAATAATTTTTCAAACACTTAAATCATTTTTAAATGATTTAATTATCAAATAATCTTATCATTATTAATATTTAATAATAAAAAAATATTAATAACATACATTCCAAAATATTAAAGTTATCATCAATAACTTAAAATATTTTTAAACCATCAATATTCTACTTAAATGATTTTTAAAATAATTAAAATCATTTTTAAATCATCACCAATAATATAAAAATATTAATGAAATTATTATCCAAATATTAAAAGTCATTAATTATAACTTAAAATATTTTTAAACCATTTTTCTCATTTTTAAATGATTTTTAAATTAATAAAATCATTTTTAATTCATTTATTCAATATAATAATCAAATAAATCAAACATCATTAAAAGTAATTTATTAATGAAAATTCTCCAAAAATATTGAAAATTATATTTTATAATTTAAAATATTTTCTAACACTTTATTCTCAATTAAAATGATTTTTAAATCATTAAAATTATTTTTATCTTATTTATTTAATTTAATAATCAAATAAATCTAATATCATTAATATTAAATTATTAATGAAAATTCTCCAAAAATATTAAAAGTTACATTTTATAACTCAAAATATTTTTAAATACATTATTCTTATTTAAAATGATTTTTCATAATATTAAATCATTTTTCTCTAATTTATTTAATACACGAATTAAATAAATTAAATACCTTTAATATTTAAATAATTATAAATATTAAATAAAAATATTCCAATTGGTCAAAAATTATTTTTCATAATTTAAAATAATTTTTAAAACCATTTTTGGTAATTTTTAGAATTTATTTCTATTTTTTATTTATTTCCGGAATATTCAGAAAATAAATTAATTAAAACCGTCGCTATAGGCCTTTAGCGACACAAAGCGTCGTTGTAGGTGTTCTTGAGCTCAAGAACACTGACAGCCGGCAGATCTAGGGGTCATGTTTGATCGGCTTTAACTTCCAATCTGCTCATGTTCTAGGCTATCTAAAACTTTGGTATTGTAGTATTAATGTAACACTACAATACCTAATCGATACTTTGGTTAAATAATATCACAACAAGGAGATCAAAGCCTCCCAAGTTGCTGTCAGACGGTTTCTGGGTTTTCCAGAAACCCAAAAAATTCGACCAACCACTTTCAACTTCATTTTAATCCATGTTCTGGTCGTGTTTTATGTGATTTAAAGGTTTACCATTATAGACCGTACGTCATAGAACACTCACAAAGCAACACATCAGTTTAACAACAACAACAGATCTACAAGATACAATCCGGTCAAACTCTGACAAAAACCGTGTTCATGCGTTTTCTGGAAATTCCAGAAAACAGACATTCATGACGAGTAAGCTAGTTTGACTAACCACTCAAATCGCTACAATGATGGTTTAAAAGATGTAAGGACATATTATTATAGTAGATCTAGCAGACTACAACTTGGTCAAGAACAAAACATCAAACAACACAACATCTGACAGATCCAGACCTTGAAAAACATTGTCAGACGCTCTTTAACACTTTCTGGGTTACCCAGAAAGTTCATGGTCATGCTCGGTCAACGGGTTTTGACCATGAATATCTTCAAATCTAGACATGTAATGACTCTGATTTCTTTTGCAGCTTAAAGACCACATAACAGGCTACTAATTAAAACTTTAAAACAACAAAAATCTTTAACACAGAAAGATCTAGAGCGACTGACATTTCTTGTCAGACCACTGAAAATGTTCAAGAACAGATTTTGAAAAACATCCTTTTAAGGCACTTTGATGCTATGGATTCATGATAGATCATCATAGATCTTCATAAAACATCCATTAGCAAGATTATAAACACTTAAACACACAAAATTTCTTAGCATCAAAGATCAAAAATAAAAATAGGGTTATACCTTCTCTTGAATAATTTTGATCTTAATCTTCCTTAATGATATTGGGTGATATAAGGACTGAATTTGGGGCTGGTCTATTCTAAAATTTCAGAGCTTTGAGATAGAGAGAGAGTTGGTAAGAGCATGAATGAAAAATGGCAACTTTTTTAGACTTTCTCTCTCCCAAATCAATATATATGATGGTATGATGCAAAAGCTAATGTGCTGGACGATTTAGACTGATTTGCTGGATGT
Source organism: Panax japonicus (assembly GCA_020205505.1). Taxonomy (NCBI): domain Eukaryota; kingdom Viridiplantae; phylum Streptophyta; class Magnoliopsida; order Apiales; family Araliaceae; genus Panax; species Panax japonicus. Next base: position 40,202,446 of record CM035102.1, on the reverse strand, counting down.
TTTTGAGCCACAATGTCAACAATAGTTGGTGACCAACTAAAGCTAAAACAAATCTTACAAGTTACCATTTAAAAAAATGAAAAAGGGTATTCTAGTCTTTTCCTTTTATTTCTAGATTTCTCATTTGTTGCAAACCCTTAGGGTTTAGGGTTTGAGCAATCTAGGGTTTAGGTTTTGAACCCTTTAGGTTATAAAATTCTAATTCCCACAATTTTCAAATTTAGGGTTTAATTAGAAAAATAAATTTTCTAAAAAAAAATTAGGGTTTCTAAAATAGAAATTTAACTTACAAAAATATAATTAGTGTTTTCTAATCATATTTAAGTTTATCAAACACTTTAGGCATGCTAATAAAAATTAGGGTTGCCTAATTAGGGTTTACAATTCCCGGTTTTGAAATTAGGGTTTTCCGGCGTACAATTAGGGTTTTTAATTGTACAAATTATTTTCTAAATTTAAGATTAGGGTTTTAAATCCCTTATTAAGGTTTATTAATATTAAACCTTATCCAATCAACTATTGGTCAACATTTCTAAACAGTACAAAAACATAATCAACAATACAATTATTTTAATTGTATTATTTTTTTTATCAAATCCCTATCCGAAAATTAGGGTTAGGGTTTTCTAAAGTTATTAAGCACAACTCTACTCTAAATTTATTAGTCAATACACAAATTGACTTTCTCGAGACTCGTATCACAAATACTTGTCACCAAATTGATAATTAATATTAATATTAATATTAATTAAAAAAAATATTATTCGCAAATTTTGGATTATTCGAAATCCAAGGTTATCACAAGCCCCACCACCAGTCTTTTGACACCTAGGACTGATCCATTGTAAGAACCTGAATTTTCAAAAAATATTAAAATAAGAATTTAGTGAATAAAATTCTTAAGGCATGTGAAGGGTTTAAATAAAAATGTATAATGTGTTACGAGGTATATAGTATTATGTTACATAGGGTATTATGCGCTATGTAATAATTGAGGTTGTGTTTAATGAATATATATCATTATTATATGTTTATTATGAATTTTAGAGATGAATTAATAAGAAGATGGATAAGATTTATCTATTGATATTAAATAATTTATGTGAAATTATTTTATTATGGTAAGTTGGTGACATTAAAATATCTTTGATAATCACCAATTTCTTGAGCATTTCTACGAGTGAATATCAAGTCTAAGGTAGTGTAATCATACTCTTTAATGGTTGATGTATAGTAGCTGATGATTCCTACAGAGAGCGGAGGTATATATGAATTGGTAACCGATCTAACTCACTGTGAAAACAGTGCAGACGAGACGGAAACTAATTTGTTGGTTATTTGTGAGAAACCACTCAGTGTACTATAGTGAATACTATTAAGGAATCGATGTGTGTTAGGTTTGAACTTGTATATATGTACGTGGTTGACAAGAGAAGAGAATCGATATACCTTTAAAGTGGTTAGAGAATTATTGAGTAAATTGATACACTACGAGAAGTGAAGATTAAAAGTATGTATGTATGTGTTATATTTGAGCGTTGTGTTATTGGTGGTATGAAACCATAAAGGAGATTTATAGTTGGTTAAACTAATAAAGGAAATAGAGTTTTAAAACTCGAAGCATAACCCTTGAATTGTTAAGGAAAATAGTACTCGATGATGTGAAACCAAATAGAGGATTGATGTTAGTCGAGTTAAATCTTAAGGAGGATGTGTAAAGTATTTAGAAGTGTAAGGTTTCAGTTCTGCTAATGCAGAACTTGTCTGCCTGAGAATTTGGTATGGCGTAGCTGCGCCATTTCCAAGTCTGTGACCAGCGCAGCTGCGCCGGTCTATAATATCAGTTTTTGGAATTTAAAATCTAAGAAATGGGTATTAAGGACTCATAAGGATAATAAAATCCTAAATGAGGGTTAAGTTATCCATGAATGGATATGAATAAGGTTTAATTAATTAACCCGAATTAATTAGTGGCTAATTATGTGATATTATGGAATATTATATTCTATTAATTAGATGAATACATAATAATTATTAAAAAGAAATGATTAATATTAATTAATTATTGTGTGGGTTGAAAGTACCCAACTAAATGATATTTAGCCTAATTAAAATATTAATGTGGGTATAATCATTAAATAATATTACTATGGGTAATATGGAAAATGTGAAAAATAGTAATATATAATACCTATAGCTTAAGAATACGTGAGGTGCGACATTTAATTGAGACTAATGATATAAGGTACCAAGTGGTACAGTGAAATCATATGTAGTGGTAATACAGAAATAATTAAATATCTGCGTATTCTAGAAACTGGCAGGAGATTAAATGTTTGAATAAACATTAATATTAAATAATGTTATAATGTGGTTATGTGAGTAGGAGAAATAATTTTGGAACTAATCAGACAATAATGCCGAACTGCGTTGTTTTAATGCGTGTATTTAATGTACATGAACTATATGATGTGAGCATAAAATTTATCTTTAAATTCCTAATATGATAACAAGTGTACCTTAATATTACATTATGGGAATTAAAAGGACCAAACCAAGCCTTAGAATAACAAGTTGCTGAGATTTTTGCTCTTGTCTCAAATTTAGTGTCACCAAATACATGAACAGTGACTTAGAAGCTAGAACACGTAATTTCCAAATGGCTAAGCATAAGTGATCATGGCTAGCTAGGTGATTGGTACTGAGTTGGTAAAAAACTCTTAAGCAACCTTTGTTACTTCCCATTACACCAAGGATTCCAAGATGGTGTAATAACAATGCTTAGTCCATGTTTTCTCTATAAATCCAATCTTGAGTTCAGATTTTGTGTTGCTAAGTGTTGTATAAGTGAGGAGTTCTAAAGTTGCTGAGCAATTGTAGAAGCCTATTCAGTGTGTGAGGAGTCCAAGTTAAGCTCAAGAAGGTATAATTCCCAATTATATTCTTGAGATGGGTCTTGTTTAATTCTTGTAATTTCTTGGAATTTTATGTCAAGCATGATGAATTAGCATGTTATAATATGTTTAAGAAGTTTAGTAGCATGTATGAACACTTTAGTAGTGGCTTGGAACATGTCTAAGTCATTGGAATTCAAGTTGGTTAAGACTCTGTAAAACAGAGTCTGATTCTGCACCTAAACCAAACATGGCGCAGCTGCGCCATAATTGAACTAAGGCGCAGCGCAGCTGCGCCGGCCTCTAAGTTTAGTTTTTGCTTTCTGTTTTAAAATTTTCTTAGTACTGGTATAGTATTATGGCTTAAGCCAACATGCAAACATGTGTAACATGTATATATAAGTATAATAACTTAATGTGAGCATGTCTTACTAAGATTTGCATGAATTGGTATAAGATCTTTAACAAGGGCTTTAATGTTTTGAAAATGAACTTTATTAAAACTCATGATTCTGCAAGGTTTAAGCTTAATGGTCTATACACATGACTGATTTTGCACATAAATGAGCATGCTATATTGTACATAGTTCCTTTGTTTATAATCAAACTCATTAGACCTTGTGTGAAAGAAGTTTTCAAGAAAACATGGTATGCTAGAACTAAGATGCATGAAGGCTATTTGATATACATTCTGACCTTGCAAGAATGTTAACATAACTTGACTACATATGAATAGAGCCTTAAAGTTGTCTTGTATGTGTCGAATGGCATTGTTCAAGTCTACAATGGTTTCAAAAGTAAACTTGAACATATTTTTAGAATCTAGTTGCATCACATGGATATCTATATTTTAAAGGATTTATATATCATGATATGTCTAGGATATCCCTAGATATGATTTATATGTGTTATTTGAATCATTTATGATAAAATGATTTCAAAGGTAACCTCGAGCATGTTGTCGAACTTAAGTTGTATTACATATGAGTATTTAGATTTTAAAGGCTTGAGATGCCATGTTATGTTTCATTATGTCAATATCCATAAGTCTTATATGTTAAACATAATGGAAGTAAACCAAGCATGAGGTTAAAGCATTTTTTAAAGTGTTAAACGATGCTAGCTATGAGTAATAGATATGAATATATATGAACATGTGTAGTAAAGATTATGTGACCTCTTTATGAGAACATAAGGCTAATTAATACACCTAGTGATTTCATAACCCTATTTGGTTTTGATTCGTGGAAATCCTAAGCTAAAGTCTTTAACATATAAGGTTGAACTTGAAATGGTTATACAAGTATGTAAAGACCTCTAGCGTGTATGCATTTTAAGTGTAAGTGTCTAAGTGTGTTAAAGTATGGACTGAAAACAGGAAGTGCAAATCTTAGTCTTGGTCTGGCCATGGGACAGCGCAGCTGTGTCGTCCCTAAGCCTAAACAGGGAGCAGCTGCGCCATCCTGCAGTTATAAATGAGTTCTATTTTTGATATGATGTTTGAAGCATGGTAGTATGATTACTTTGAAGTTCAATATATGATCAGTATGCTAGGTAATGTGTTAAGAAGCATGCTATGTGATAAAAATGAATGTTAATCACACCTTTCAAACGTTAAGTTCAAAGGAATGTTTACATGATATAACGCAATGATACGTTGTTTGAATTTGTGAGGTCTTACAATCGGATTTGTGCTATATAGGTAATGTTATATAAAGTTACAACTAAGTTAGACGTTTGTGTGTACGATTGAACTTAACAGTATGATTTTAAATGCGTCGAACACATAGTGAGTCAAGTGTGTGATAGATGTATATGAATGTTAATGTCATGTACGGGTGACTAAGGTATACTATACATACCTAGCTATTCTAAGCGTATGATGAGAAAGTGAAGTGTAGGTTTTACGAACATAGTTAAAGAACAATGTAACAATATTATTACATTGAGACTGTATGAAATATATGACTAATGGATGTGAATCCATGATTATATAACTGTGTAGGAATATACGAAGTGAAGATAAGTGTTAAGCAGTTAAGTCGTACTTCATAAACTACGAATTAGGCAAGTCTTTCAGTTTCTATTTGTTATATGAATTCGATAACTATTAATTGAGCTATATTATGCTATGCAAATGTTGTTATATATAAAATGCGTATGAGATATGTATGAAATGTGAAAGTTGATCTTTGATGATATACTTGTGATATAAACCTCTATGCCTGTTATGTGAGAAGTAACATGCGTAGTAAATATTAATCGATTATGAATGCATGAACAGAATATGTTGTTATATGCTATATGCTGCATGAAAACTGTTAGAATTATTGGGCTGTCGAGCTCACCCTTGCAAATAACTACTTTTGCAGGTTAAGGATTCACGGTAAAGATTACGTGTTACTTGATTGATAGAGTTCAATAGTAATTAAAGAAGATTGGTTTATGTGTTTAAATATATATACTCTTGAACCACGTTTATGTTCTAGGAGTCGTACAAGATAGTAGTTTACGAGGTGTAATACAAGTTACGTTGTAAAGTTGTATTATGTGATACATAGAGAAATTCAAAATGAGATGTAAATCTTTATACAGTAATTCGAATAAAAGGAATCAAAACATAATTTGATTCAGGGATTTGTAATTGATTCAAGTCAAGAAATCAATAAAAGATTATTTTTTTTTCAAAGGAGATTGAAAAAGTTTAAATTATTCCGCATATTTATATAACATCGAATGTGATGTAATACAGGAATGATAAATGACCAAGATTAGAAACTTATAATAGTTTGGGGTCATTATACATAGATCCTGGATATGGAAAGAATTTATATTCTAAATTGTAATAAGTAAAGTTTTATTCATTAAGTTATGAATAAAAGATATAAATAGTTTGACGATAGTAGTATCGTGGCGAACCGGATCCGAGGTTCTAAGGGACCCGGATTTGGGGGCGTCACATCCATGCCTTAGTTGTCAACAATATAATGAAATTAGGTAAATTACCCATACTTGAGCTTGCTACATATAAGTTATGTGCTGGGGTAGCCAACCAACGAATTCACACTTGTAATACATCATATAATCATCCACAAACAACTCTTAAACAACTAGTACTCAGATCACAAAGTCAGATTTCAAAGGGTGCTTGAAAAGGTTTCATATACATCTTGTGTAACTTAGGATAATGATTCTCTGAACAGGCAAGTTTTTCATATACATTTAATTTAGTATTAAATGTACTTGTTATACTGATGAGATATGAACTTATTTAAAATTCCCTTATTTAAAAAGGTTATGGCTTATTGTTCAAGCGTAACCAAATCATATGAACTGTTATTTGCATAAAATGTATTTGATTTGATATCAAATCATAGACTGTGGAAAAACAATGTTGTTTGGTGAAAATATATATACTGACACTATTATGACCGACTGTCATATACTAACCGACATTTATAGTAATGACCAGGGGTTAATTAACAAGATGATATGCATACTCCTAGGATGTGTGGTTGAGCAAATCACCCCGGGTTGCTAAGTCTATATGACTGACAATAACTCGTAATGTGCAGGGTTTGGCAGATAAACCTCAGTATATATATATATATATATATATATATATATATATATATATATATGTATGTATATATATATATGGAAAAACTTCTGAACTATATGTTCATCTATTTAGTTATAGTGTAAGTATATGTTACACATTGCTAAAACCTACTGAGCCTTTTAAAGCTTATCCCTTGCAAATATTATTTTCCTTTGTAGCTGTGACTGATATTCCGGGAAATTCAAGTGTGCATTCTTGTGGCTAGAAGAAGACTGTAATATTTTAAGTTATTTTTATTTTTGTAAGACTCAAATGTAATAATTATGAACTGGGATTGTGTATTAAGTTTTAGATATATAAACTATTTAGTTTTTATCTTTTTGACTAATAGCTAGAAATCAAGTACAATATTAATATGAACTGTTTATCTGAATGAGGGTATTTGATGCCAAGTGAGTTCTGTACGAACTAATTTTGTGCCCCTTGGTTCTAGGAACAACCTTGTCATTGGTACTGTGAATGTCAGATGAATAGGAATTATTGATATGAAAGAGATATCTGTAAGATTATAAATCTATACATCTAAGTGATAGTGGTCATCATGATAATGATTCTGACGAGAACTAATATTTGATAAATACTATGAATCTTGGATTGATAGAAATTATTTTCTTATAGAATATTTACGTGAGCACCAAATCTGCTACAGGAAGTGTAGGGAGTTGGGGGCATCACAATTTGGTATCAAAGCCTTAGGTTAAAAACCTTAGGAGAAAATACCTTAAGCTATAACCTTAGAGGAATTAGAGTTGTGAAGGAAATAATAAGAAGATAAACTTATTAGAGGAAGTGAGGTAATATAAAATGAATTGTAATATTTTTATGTGCTAATCCAGATAATAAACTCTATTTTAGGATGTCAAAAGATAAACAGTTGATAGTGTATAACACACCGATTGAAGCAGTACCATTAAAATTAATACATCCTAATCCAGACTTGCAGGAAGGAGTAGGATCGAGTGCGATATTATCAGTGATAGAATCTTCGATAAACTAATCCGAGACTGTTTTAGGCCGGGAAATTGATGACCTGGAAGAAAGAATTAGGAAAATGGGAAAAAAAAGAGAAAGTTAACTGGGAAGAATAAATGATCCATAGTATGATATATTCCCAACATGTTAGGGGAAATATTTAGTGTGTAACTGGTGATAAGTATAAATCACTAAGTCAGTTATGTATTTGTATGCTTAGTGTGTGTCTAATGATACTATATAATTCACTACTATTATATATGTAAAATAGTATCTGTAAAATACTAGTTTCTGTTTAATTAAAATGTGGATTATTCGTATGGTTCTTTATACCCAGTGTTTCTTACTTTTAGAAAAATGGAACCACGAAGAAGACCTCAACGAGAAGTGACTGAGGCAGACATTGAGCAAAATCCCACACAAGCGCTAGCAAATATTCTATTAGGGGCTTTACAAGGAAGACAAATAAACCTGTTGCCAGCCGCACTAAATACATTAAATGCTACTCAATTTAAAGACTTTAAGTTAGTAGGACCTCCAAAATTTAGAGGAACTGAAGAACCCATCAAAGCTCAAGCTTGGATTACGGAGATGGAGAAAATGTTTAGAGTGACTAAGGTGAATACGGATCAAAAGACCGATTTTGCTACGTTTTTTCTTGAAAGATGAAGCCAATCAGTGGTGGGATGCTAACAAAACTAGAGCTAAGGAAGGTGTTATTTCATGGGACAGGTTTAAAGAATTTTTCTTTGCGAATTATTTTCCCGAGTTGATGAAGGATCGTATGGAAGTTCAGTTTCTAGAGTTGAAGCAAGGAGAGATGATGGTGTCTCAATACACAACAAATTTAACGAGCTGGCTAGATTTGCACCGCACCGGGTAGATACTGAAGCGAGATAAACTAGACGATTTGAAGAGGGTTTAAAACCTCAAATAAGAAGTAAAATATCAGTATTTCAAGTGAAGACATTTTCAGATATTCTTGAAAAAGCAACTATAGCTGAAAAGGAGGGAGAGGCTCTACAAAAGTTTCATAAGGAGAAAAAGAATAACACATGGAGAGGGAACAATAGTGGGAACAATAACAACAACAATAATAACAACAAAAGAAGATGGGAGGTGGCGTTTCTAAGTAATTCGGGGAAAGGAATAGGTAATTTTAAAGGGGGAAATAGTAATACCAATCCAAAGAATGAACGGTGTCAAATTTGTGGGAAAGGTCACACGGGAGTGTTACTTAAGCGGAACAAAATGTTATACATGTGGAGAGGAGGGACACTAGTCAAATTTTTGTCCAAAGAAGAAGAGCAAGAATAACAATATTAAATGTTTCAACTGCGGAGCGGAGGGACATATGGCTAAGTTTTGCCCAAAACCCAAAAAGGCCAATGTGGGAGGAATTCAAAACAACCTCGGACCAATAGTAACAGTAGTTTCTCAAAATCGCCCGAATGCACGAACATTTAATATGCCGGTGAGGGATGTTGTTGCAGCGCAAGATGTGGTAATAGGTAATCTTTCGATTGATGCTGAAAATGCTTATGTGTTATTTGACTTTGGCGCTTCTTATTCGTTTGCATCTGTGAATTTTGCTAAGAAATTAAAAATGCCGTGTGAAGACCTAGACGTGCCATTTAATGTAGAAATTGCTAACAAGGAGATAATTCCCGTTCACACGATACATAAAAATTGTAGTGTAGAAATTCAAGGACACAAATTTCTGGTAAACCTTATTCCTATACAATTGGGAGAGTTTGATGTGATTCTGGGAATGGACTGGTTAGGTTGTCATAAGGCCGTAATTGATTGCATGCGAAAGAAAGTAAATTTAGAAACATCTTCAAAGAAGAAAGTAATATTTAAGGGAAGTTGTTTACCAAATCAATTTCGTTGTTAACAGTTATGTAGGCTAAGAGATTGCTTAGAAAGGGTAGTACAGGTTACTTGGCCTATGTGGTTGATACACGTAAGGAAGGGGAAATTTAGATCAAATCCCTGTAGTAAATGAGTTTCTTGACGTATTTCCAAATGATCTAACCGGTCTTCCCCCTGACAGAAAAATTAAATTTGTGATTGACATTGCACCTGGTACAACACCAATTTCGAAGGCACCATATCGGATGTCACCAGGAGAATTGAAGGAGTTATATGTTCAATTACAAGAACTCCTAGATAAGAAGTACATACAACCTAGTATTTCACCATGGGGAGCACCTGTGTTGTTTGTAAAGAAGAAGGATGAGACTTTAAGATTGTGTATAGATTATCTAGAATTAAATAAATTGACCATAAAGAACAAGTATCCTTTACCGATAATTGACGACTTGTTTGATCAATTAAAAGGAGCTGAGTATTTTTCGAAGATGGACTTATGATCGGGGTATCATCAACTAAAAGTAAGGAAACAAGATGTACCAAATAAAACATTTTGGACTCGATATTGACACTACGAATTTTTTGTGATTTCTTTTGGGTTAACGAATGCACTGACAACTTTTATGGACTTGATGAATCGGGTGTTTAACTCATTTCTGGATAAATTTGTGGTGGTTTTTATTGATGATATCTTGGTATACTAGAAGACACGAGAGGAACATGCAGAACATTTGAGAAGGGTATTAGAGTTATTGCAGAAGGAATAACTCTATGCAAAATTTTTGAAATGTGAATTTTGGCTAGAGATGGTTCAATTTCTAGGTCATGTGATTGATAAAAATGGGGTAACAGTAGATCCAGCAAAGATAGAAACAATTATGAATTGGGATCAACCAACAACTCCAACCGAGGTATGAAGTTTTCTTGGTTTAGTAGGGTACTACCGGCGTTTTATAAAAAAATTCAAAAATAGCAACCCCGCTAACCAATTTAACTCAAAAAACGGTGAAGTTTGTGTGGATAGACAAATGTGATGAGAGTTTTCAGGAATTAAAGAAGTTATTAAGTAGTGCGCCAATATTATCTTTACCCGATGATACTGGAGGTCTCGTTGTGTATAGTGATGCTTCACATAGTGGATTAGGATGTGTCTTGATGCAACATGGGAAGGTGATTGCTTATGCTTCGCGATAACTCAAGGATTATGAGTAAAGGTATCCTACTCATGATCTGGAGTTGGCCGCGGTGGTGTTTGCTTTGAAAATTTGGTGACATTATTTGTATGGAGAAAATTGTGAAATATACACAGATCATAAAAGTCTGAAGTATATTTTTACATAGAAGGAGTAAAAATATGAGGCAGAGAAGATGGTTAGAGTTAATAAAAGATGTTGATTGCGAAATTCTATATCATCCCGGTAAAGCTAATGTGGTTGCAGATGCATTGAGCCGAAAGAATCAAGAAAAGCTGAATGTCATAACAAACAACGAGGTACTGATAAAAGAATTTAAGAGGCTTGAGATTGAAGCACGAGTTCCAGCTGACCTTAATTAGAAGTAATTCGTGATAAAAACTAACTCCACTTTAATAGATAGAATCAAAGAGCTACAAGAGAAAGACGAAGTGTGTCAGAAGTGTAAAGCAGAAATAACTCAAGACAAGAACGTCAAATTCATAATAGATAAGGATGGAGTGTTGAGGTTTGAAGTTAGAATTTGGGTTCCATCGGTACCAACACTAAAAGAGGAAATTCTCGAAGCAGCTCATAACTCTAAGTTTGCCGTACACCCAGAGAGTACTAAGATGTATAAAGACGCGAGTCAACACTTTTGGTGGTCGAACATGAAATGGGAGATAGCGGAATGGGTAAGCAAGTGTCTTACATGCCAAAAGGTGAAAGTCGAGCATCAAAGACCAAGCGGATTGCTATAACCTATACAGATTCCTGAGTGGAAGTGGGAGCACATCACCATGGATTTTGTTGTAGGAATTCCTCTCACACAAAAAGGTCAAAATGTCATTTGGGTAATAGTTGATCGTCTCATAAAATTAGCACATTTTTTGCCTATGAAAATTTCTTATACCCTTAACCAATTAGCTAAATTATATATAAATGAAATCATTTCTAGACATGGACTCCCTATATTTATAGTATCAGATAGAGACCCACGGTTTACTTCAAATTTTTGGAGAAGTCTTCAAAACCACTTGGGGACCCAGTTGAGATTAAGTACATCATATCATCCTCAAACAGACGGACAAAGCGAGAGAACCATTTAAACGTTGGAAGATATGTTGTGAGCTTGTATCATTGATTTCAAGGGAAGTTGGGAAGATCAATTTCCCCTGGTAGAGTTTTCTTACAATAATAGGTATCATGCCAGCATAGGGATGCCACCATATGAAGCATTTTACGGTAGAAAGTGTAAAACACCCTTGTGCTGGGACGAAGTTTGGGGAAAGAAAAATGCTAGGTCCTGAGATAGTTCAGCAAACCACTGAGAAGATTTGACTTATACGCCAAAGATTGCAAGCATCTCAAGAAAGACAGAAAAAGTATGTAGATCAACATAGACAGTTGCGAGAATTTGACGTTGGGAGTCATGTATTCTTGAAGATATCCCCGTGGAAGGGTAAGATTCGTTTTGGAAATAAAGGAAATTAAACCCAAGATTCATCTGACCATTTCAAATTTTACGAAGAATAGGTGAAGTAGCGTATGAGGTAGCATTACCCCCTGAGTTAGAACACATCCATAATGTGTTTCATGTGTCAGTACTACATCTATATAAATCAGATTACAAACATGTTATAAGTTATGAACATGTTTAGATTGAGAAATATTTATTGTATGCAGAAGTTCCAGTACAGATAGTTGATCGAAAAAACAAGTGTTGAGAAACAAGATTATATCATTAGTTAAAGTAATATGGAAGAATCATGATATTGAAGAAGCTACGTGGGAGCTAGAAGATAAGATGCGAGAAGAATTTCCACGTTTGTTTGTATAATTATGTTTTTAATTTCGGGACAAAATTCTTATAAGGGGGAGTGAATGTAATAATCTGAACCTAAATTAGGATTTATCAATAAATTGAGAATGTAAATTATAATTGTAAAGTATAAATTTTTGTATGTTACTGTTATAACAATTAAATTAGGGTTTATTGATTTTTTACATGATTAACATTAATTATGGTTAATTAGAGTTTTATCAGGTGTATTTTTTTTATGATAAACCCTAATTAAGGATGTGAAAAACTTGAAGTTAAACTAATAAACCCTAAACTTAATATTAAACCCTAATCCCTAATTTTTCAAACCCTAATGACCAAGTACATAAGTTGTGACGCCCCCAAAATAGGTATACATCACCCATTTTGAGTCGCCAAATACATGGTACAAAATACAAATACAAACTTAATTATACAACTGACGTGTAATATACAACAAAATATAAATGAGAGTTTAAACAGGAATATTGCCTTCTAGATAATATCCACTCTCAAATAGAGTCATCATTACATTTATTATCACACTATTTTATAGAATAGTGAGGACTACTAATACTCCATCTCGGACCATCACTCCGTTCCCCGACTAGTCCCGGCTACGTTCTCATTTCCTGAATAGAACAGTGAAAGAAAGGTGAGCTCAACTAGCCCAGTAAAAAATATTATGACTAAGATAATGCAGAATAAATTATCATTAGCCTTCAACAATGTTAAACTGATAAAATATAATAGACATCAAGTTTAACTGCAGCGGAACAAGTAATCCATTAAAAGAGTCAAGTAGAGAATAAAATCTACTATCTTTTATTGTAATAACCCGATATTTTCTATATAATTAAATCATAAATTTTGCGTATAATTTTTTTTTTAATAAATATGAATGATATGTGTCAAGGTATTGTGCAATATATTTTTATATGTGATAAAATTTTTTTATTTATTACATTAAGTATTGCAAATAAATTTATTTTTAGAATTATTGATTATTATCAATTATAATTTTTATACTAATTAATTCCTTATTTAAAATGTTTTATTAATTATTTTTCAAGGAAAATATAATCTTATATTATTTAAATAATATATGAAATGATTTTAGAATAATTATAATGATTATTTCATTATATGAATTTGTTCAGGATGTTAAGTTAATTATTTTAACTTAATTAAGAATGTTATTTATGCAAGGTAAATCAGATATAGAATCCAAATCCTGAATCTGGGTTTTGATCAAGGAATGAGAATAATAATATTATATTATTATTTGCCAGTGTTATAGATATGTGTATTATATGTGTAAGGTTAATGTGAATATCCGTTTTGATGAAACAGTTTTAGTGTTAATGATAAACCCAAATTTTGGTTATGGGATAAGGAATAATAATAATAATATTATAATATTATAATATTTTGATTTTTCAGTACTATATATATGTACTGTATGTGGAGTGACAATGGTTGGTCAATTATGATGAATAATGGTGTAGTATTTGAAAACCATAGCATTAATTGATTTAATCTTGTTTTTCAAATTAATTAAAAGGGTAAATTTAAGATTATTAAATATCTATGTTATATGATTTATATTATGTTTTATTTAATAATTCGCTAATTATAGAAAACTATGAATGAAAACCCTAATTTCCAATATTAGAAGCCCTAATCTAGAAACCTAAACCGGAGGTTTGATCTGTCAAGAATTGTGTTACTGTGATTTATAACACGCGTGATAGACTTTAATTACTAATTAAAGTAAACCTAGTTAGTAAATTAAAACCCTAAAATCTAGAACCCTAATTTAATTTCCAGAAACCCTAATTGTATTATGGAAACCCTAATTTTTGGTATTATAAACCCTAATTATTATAATTGGCAAGGTTAATTATGATTAGTGATACTAAACCCTAATGTTTCCGTATAACTTTATTATTAGCCTACTCTAATTACAAAATCCCAATTTTATTATTTTAGAAACTAAAAATCAATTTATTTTTGTACAAACCCTAGTTGCTAATTGATACAAATGCTATGTGCTAAACTTTAGGGTTAAGCCCTAAGGGTCAAACCCTAAGGATTTGACAAGATTACAAGAATGCCATTTAATTGATTTATCAAATGACCAAAATGCCCTTTTTAGTGTTTTAGTAAGCTAACTTGCAAAGTTGGTAATATCTTTATTTGGTAACCTAATTCTACCAACCCCAACAACTCCACATGCACATTATTGCCAGCAATCAGCCTATAGAATGACCAATTCATGCATCTAGCTTGCTTATATATAGATTAAAGGAGAGAGAAATTCCCATTTGGTAGTCTAATTATTGCAAACACTAAACCACTTCCTCTCAACTCAAAGCCAATGAAATTTTAAGCTAGATCAGTTTCATATACCAGCCCCACCAAATCCCATACCAAATCAGCAACACAAGATCAGAAATTAATCAAAGAAGGTATAAACCCTAGCCTTAATTTCTGTCCAAAAATTCGGTGTTAGATGTTTGTTTTTGTTGTTAGAATATGTTGTATTTAGTCTCTAGTGATGATCTGGGTTGGTATTACATAGATCCATAACATCTAAATGAATCTGGAAAAATTTTAAAACTGAGGTCTGACAACGAATGTCAGAGCCTCTAGATCTTTCTGTGTTAGATGTTTAGTGTGTTT
This sequence comes from Panax japonicus, assembly GCA_020205505.1. Classification (NCBI taxonomy): domain Eukaryota; kingdom Viridiplantae; phylum Streptophyta; class Magnoliopsida; order Apiales; family Araliaceae; genus Panax; species Panax japonicus. The sequence continues at coordinate 40,187,404 of CM035102.1, read as the reverse complement.
TATGTTTTGGATCTGTTCTATGACATGTGGTCTTTATTCTAAAACTTGAATCATAATCAGATCATGTCTAGATTACAAGATATGATCGGTCAAAGTGTATTGACCGAACACGAAATTTGATTTCTGGGCAAACCCAGAAATTTCCAGATTTCTGACAACGATATTTAAGGCCATGAATCTTGAGGTTGTTTGATTATTTGGCTATGTTGTTAATTGAAGGTTGTAGACTGGTATGTGAACTACAAGGTCATGCTATTAGATCACCCATATCTGTAACAGGATCGTATAAATTAATGGTCAAAACACCGTTGACCAATTGACCGGATGAAGATTTCTGGGTAACCCAGAAACCTTCATAAGCAGTTTCGGACTACTACTTTGACCAGCCCATATCTACTTTATGTGATGTTGTTAAAATATTTTTATGAAATGAATCTGTAGACTTACATGTGGTCTACATAATGAAGGCTTTATATCTCTAAAACATCAACCGAAATACAAGTTATGGAAGCCCAAAATAGATAGGTCGAACTGTTCTTCATTTCTGGGTAACCCAGAAAATGAAGAACAATTCTGACATCTACTTTGACGGTTTAGATCTTTCAATTAGTGCATGTTTTAATTTTGTTTATTGTTGGATCTTGTAGTCTTGCATTAGCCCTACACGATCTGACAAACATCATACCCAGAATCACAATACACAGATCATAGTTCTTGGTCAAAGTAGGTCACTAGATAACTGTACTTGAATTTCTGGGTTTGGCCAAGAACATGAAGAACACCTATAGCGACGGTTCTGTCGCTATAGGTGGTCTTTAGCGACAAATAGTATTTTATTTTTCAGAAAGTAATTAATAAATAGAAAAAAATAGTTTTTAATTATTAAAAATACAAAAAAAATTATTAAAAATTATAAAAATTAGTTTTTAATTATTTTAAATACATTTCATAAATATTTAATATTTTTGGAATATTAAAAGTATTTAATTTATTTAATTAGAATATTAAATAAATTATTTAATAATGATTTTAATTCATGAAAAATCATTTAAAATTATATTATGATATAAGAAAATATTTTAAGTTATTTTTAATAACTTTCAATATTATTTGATAATTTTCATTAATAAGTTAATATTAATGATAATTAAGTTATTTGTTAAATTAATTAAATAATTAAATTAAAATTTATTTTATTATTTTAAAAATCATTTTAAATAATAATAAGGTATTTAAAAATATTCTAAGTTATAAAATATAACTTTTAATAATTAAAGGTTAAATTCATTAATTAATGATATTTAATGATATTAAATTTATTTAATATTTATATTAAATAAATAAGTTTAAAAATGATTTTATTATTAAAAAAATCATTTTAAATGAAAATAAAGTATTTAAAGATATTTTAAGTTATAAAATATAACTTTTAATATTTAAAGGATAATTTCATTAATAATTTAATATTAATGATATATTAATGATATATTAATGATATTAAATTTATTTAATAGTTATATTAAATAAATTGTTTTAAAATGGTTTTATTTATTTAAAAATCATTTTAAAAGGGATATAAATGAATTTAAAATATTTTAAGTTATAATTAATAACTTTTAATATTTAGATAAATAGTACATTAATATTTTAATATTAATGGTAATTATTTAAGAATGATTATAAATTTTTTAAAAATTATTTAAGGGTAATATAAATGTTTTAAAAATATTTTGAGTTATTATACATAACTTTAATATTTTGGCAATGGTTTCATTAATAGTTTAATATTGATTAAATGTTAATGATAATAGAATTATTTGATATTTAAATCATTTAATAATGATTCTGATATTTCAAAAATTATGATAAATGGTAATAATTATTTTATAATTATTATAAGGTCATGAAAAATAGTGCGACTGTTGTTTAAGTTATCTATTTGGATATTGATCTTCGGGATAGAGTCTTAGACTCGATTTTTACCCGATAAAGTTGTCGGTAGACCGACATGTTTCAGAAATTGATCTGGACTTAGATAATTTAGTTAGTTAACTATTTATTTGTGATTCAATGGTTGTTAAATTTGTGTGACAATATGATTAGGAATGTGTTGATGTTTGTTTGTGAGTTAATGATTGTTGAACAGGTGTGATAATGTGATTAGGTTATGTGCTGACTGCGAAATGCAGTACTATGTGTTATGGAATATTGTTCTAATCGAACTAATGATTTGATTAATGATAGGTCGTGATATAAAAGATAAATCTAAGTTGCGTAATTGTAAGCAGCGAATCAGGCAAGTATCCTACCTTTGCATTTTCTTTATGCAATGGACAAGTGTAACAATGTTTCAAAATTATATTATTACTATACAGGTTGTTAAACCTATATTATATACACCCATTGATTATCAACATGTTAGTATATGATAATTCAGTTATATATTTTGTTCGTTAATTTCTATAAATGATTATACAAGTGTCCCCACTTGGATAATCATTGTATTTAATCACATGTTGATACACCTTTGATATACATATATGTTGAATTATATATTATTGTTGAACAAGATAAGACCTTTGTTATGAAAACCCGATAGGTATGAACATCCCAATCATGGGAAAAATTTTATGCGCTACGGGGGACAAAGGATGAACGATAATATCGTTCTAGCAATGTAGTATTGATCAATACAGGGTACAATGGAGATGATCACCCTCCGTACCCGTAAATCATGACCGTTTACAGATGAATTTCTCTTTAAACCCTTTCGAAAAAGAAAACAATGTTCATAGTATGTCACAGAAACCCCATGTATAGTCAATACGCAGTTTCAAAAATTTGAACGAGGGTTGTTATGTTATTATTATTGGTACAGATTACTTCACAACTATTGACTGGTTGTAGAAGAATATTATAAAGAAAACATTTAAATTCTTTCAACTTATATATATATATATATATATATATATATATATATATATATATATAAATACTTGCTGGGCACTCAAATGCTCATCCTTGCTTAATTTAAATGTTTTCAGCTAAGTGTGAACAGCTAGAAGGCTCGGCCAGGATCAAGTGAAAAGGAAAGCAAACAGAACATGTTATTGGTTTCATTTGTAATAGATAGACTGTATTAAGTTAATGATATGTATTATATATCATATAAAGAATGCAGTAAAGGTTACGTACTTGGGATTAGACTCTGATAAATGTAAGTTAAGTTTAAGTTTTATATTATGGTTATTATTATTAGTATTATTCCGCTCATAGAAATGGTATCGTGAAGTACCGAGTTCGGGTTTCAAGTATCTGGGTTCGGGGACTTTACATTTATGATTTAAAAAGGTTTTTCATCACTTTTTATCATTGAGACTCAGCTTAATAAATAATCCACATCATCCCTGCACTACGGCCAAGGATATTCATTAGGGTCACGACCACAAATTATCCGTTCACTATGGGTCAAGGATATTCGTGTATTCATCAATGGTCATGATCATGCCAACAACTGTCCATCAATGCCCTACGGTCCAATGAGGACCTTTACCACATCATTTGTAACATTACGGTCATGATTACACCGAATAATCCCTGGTCATAATCATACCAAGTCCATCCATGCACTACAGGCCACAGATGACTTTCAAAAAATATAAACATAAGGATGATGACAATGATATAAGAATTCAATAAAACAAGTTCAAGAATTAATCTATTCAGGAACTAATAAGTCCAAATTGTCAACATGATACTTATTTGTTGTGTAAAATTCAAGAATGCTCAGAAGAATATTTCCATAAAAAGATACTGGATGAAGCACAAATATCAAGGATATTCCACTAATTTCATGGAGTATAGAAGTCAAAACTTTAACCAACTGAGTATAATAAAGAATGGAATAAAAAAAGAAATCACCATGCATGCGGTACTTCGCATAGATAGGTTATTCCAACAGAATAATAAACAACAGAACCAAGTAAGACGAAATTCGCACCGACAGGATGTTCCAACAGAATAATAAAGACGGAACCAGGTCCGGCGTAAAATACACAGACAGGATATTCCAACAGAATAATAAAGACGGAACTAGGTCCGGCGTAAAACGCACAGACATGATATTCCAACAGAATAATAAAGACGGAACTAGGTCCGGCGTGAAACGCACGGACATGATATTCCAATAGAATAAATACAATTCCAGCAATTGGGTTTTTAACTCCTGAAGTTTAATAGGAGCCATTCGATATGGGGCTTTGGAAATAGGTTTTGTATCGGGTTCAAGGTCGATACAAAATTCAATTTCATGCTCTAGGGGTAGGCCAGGAAGTTCTTCCGGGAATACGTCAAGAAATTCATTAACAATAGAAATATCATTCAAAACTGACGTATTTTTATTTAGATCCGTGACATGAGCTAGGAAAGCTTGATATCCATTTTTCAATAAAGGAATAGCTTAATGGCTTAAGATAATAGTGATTGATTTTAAAGGTTTGGTTGCTTGAATTCGCATAATAGGTTGGTTAGGAATATGAAAGCTAACAACCTTATGAAAATAATCAATTTTTACATGATGAGTAGTTAACCAATCAATCCCTAGAATTACGTCAAATACAAGTATTTTCAATGAAATAAGATCCACAGGTAATGTGAGGGTACTGATTTGAACTAAATAAGACTTATAAGCAGTGGATGTAATGAAGGTTTCTCCCAATGGAGTTTCAACAGATAAGTCAAAGTCCAATTTCTCCGGAGTCAAATTTAAACATTGAGCGCAAGTAGGAGAAATAAAAGAATGGGTAGAACCGGTATCAAATAAGGTATATACTTCACTAGAGTTTAAGATAAGCTTACCCGTGATGACCTCATTCGGGTTTCTTTCTTTATGGGAGGTCACGAAACGCTCTCCCTTGAACTACCGATTTTATCTTGTCTGGGATGGCCTTTGATGCCTCCATCCCAGCTGGACTTATCTTCGGTGCACGATAAAATTGGGTTAGGTGATCTTATCTTCCACAATTTTAACATGCTTTGGAGGGCATTGCGCAATTTGGACTGAAGTGTCCCTCCCCTCCACATTTGAAGCATATGATAGGTGGTCGTTCCCCTTCCTTAATGACAGGTACTGACGCTAACGTCTTTCCATCATTGTTGAATCTCCTCTTCTTGAAATGTCCATTCTTATTGATTTGGCCATGATTATCACCGAAGTGGTTACCATTTCTAGCATGTTGATTCCCTCCACGCTTATTGTCACCACTTCGATGATTGTTTTCACTGGTATTATCATTTTGTGGCTGTTCTCTTTTGGTTGGGTTAACTCATTATTGCGCTCCAATAGCTGAGCCCTATTAACAACATCTGAATACAAATACAGTTTATGAGAGATAAGATATTGACGTATCTCAGGTTTCAAACCTCTTAGAAACATTCGCGTCATTCTCTCCTCATTATCAACCAAATGGGATGCAAATTGGGACAACTCGGCAAACTTGGCTTCGTACTGCGACACGGTCATGTTGTTTTGTTCCAATTTAATGAAATCTACCTCTTTAATGTGACGAATACTTTTGGGAAAGTACTTGTCGTTGAACAGTTCTTGGAACTTCTCCTAAGACATCTTCAGTGCGGCAGGTTGAGTACGCTTTACAGATTCCCACCAGTAATCTGCCTCTGCCAGCAACATGAAGGTGGCAAAGGGAACCTTTTGCACCTTGGAGCATCCCAAGACATCAAATATCTTTTTGATCTGCTTTATCCATATCTTCGCCTTAAGTGGCTTTGGCTCTCCAAAAAACTCTGGTGGTCCCAGCTCCTTGAACTGTTTGGCGGTGACCGTCCGAGAGTTGCCAGTGTTTCCACCTGCATTTTGGACAGGAGCCGCTCTTACCTGATGTTGCATGAATTGCATGAAGCCTCGGAACATTCCATCGTTCATTATTTGGTCAGTGTTGTTGTTTGCATGAGGATTGTCGCCTTCCTGATGCACATTGTCCTGGTTATTGATCTGTGGAAACTCAACGATATCCTGTGCTCCATTGATGTTCTCAACATTTTCGGATGCCATTTTTAAATACTGCCACAAAACAAGGGTTAATTAAATATCACATATTATCCCTATACTCTGACCAACCAATTAAATACCAAATAAACTTAGGTAGGTCATACTAGCGAAGGAATTCCCTGTCTCTCCCCTCCCAGTTCTTGTCTCACATCTTAGCTAGGGATCATATCCCTAAGCTTTGATACTAAGCTTTGATACCAACTGTGACGCCCCCAAAATAGGTATACATCACCCATTTTGAGTCGCCAAATACATAGTACAGAATACAAATACAAACTTAATTATACAACTAACGTGTAATATACAACAAAATATAAATGGGAGTTTAAACAGGAATATTGCCTTCTAGACAATATTCACTCTCAAATAGAGTCCTCATTACATTTATTATCACACTATTTTATAGAATAGTGAGGACTACTAATACTCCATCTCGAACCATCAGTCTGTTCCCCGACTAGTCCCGACTACGTTCTCATTTCCTGAAGAGAACAGTGAAAGAAAGGGTGAGCTCAACTAGCCTAGTAAGAAATATTATGACTAAGATAATGCAGAATAAATTATCATTAGCCTTCAACAATGTTAACCTGATAAAATACAATAGACATCAAGTTTAACTACAATGGAACATTCAATCCATTAAAAGAGTCATGTAGAGAATAAAATCTACTATCTTTTATGATTTAAAAAGGATTTTCATCACTTTTTATCGCTGAGACTCATCTTAATAAATAATCCACATCATCCCTGCACTACAGCCAAGGTTATTCATTAGGGACACGACCACAAATTATCCATGCACTACGTACCAAGGATATTCGTGTATTCATCAATGGTCATGATCATACCAACAACTGTCCATCAATTCACTACGGGCCAATGAGGACCTTTACCACATCATTTGTAACATTACGGTCATGATTACACCGAATAAACCCTTGTCATAATCATACCAAGTCCATTCATGCACTACAGGCCATATATGAATTTCAAAAAATATAAACATGAGGATGATGACAATGATATACGAATTCAATAAAACAAGTTCAAGAATTAATTTATTCAGGAACTAATAAGTCCAAATTGTTAACATAATACTTCTTTGTAGAGTAAAATTCAAGAATGTTCAGAAGAATATTTCCATGAAAAGATACTGGATAAAGCGCAAATATCAAGAATATTCCACTAATTTCATGGAGTATAGAAGTCAAAATATTAACCAACTGAGTATAATAAAGAATGGAATAACAAAAGAAATCACCATGCATGCGGTACTTTGCATAGACAGGTTATTCCAACAAAATAATAAATAACGGAACTAGGTCGGGCGAAATTTGCACCGACAGGATGTTCCAACAGAATAATAAAGACGGAACCAGGTTCGGCGTAAAACGCACAGACATGATATTCTAATAGAATAATAAAGACGGAATCAGGTCCGACGTAAAATGCGCGGACAGGATATTCCAACAGAATAATAAAGAATGGAATAACAGAAGAATTTCACCAAGTAAAGGGTAGCCCGCGTATATAGGTTATTCTAACAGAATAATAAAGAATGAAATAACTGAATTTCTCTTCATGAATACAAAAGAAATAATACCCCTTACCTTAGAATAAAGTTGGATACTGGAATAGAAATGTAGCAGACTTCTCTTATTCTTTCTCTCTATAATTTCTCTCTATAATAAATGCTCTATAGCTTTGGTGAATTGGTGAGAAATGAAGGAAGAATGAGCTTCTATTTATAGAAAAATATAGTTTTGATAATTGCACGTTTTGGGGCTCGAAAAATTACAGTACAATACCTCCAACTTTTCTTTCATTTTTAATTTAGTCATGCAAGTATTATCAAATTTGCACCACCTCCCCTAATAGTAAATAATGTGAATCAATAGTTCAATCACATGAATCAATAGTTATAATCATGTGAAAATATGAAATACAATATAGTACCTCCATCTATACCTTCCTTTTTAACTTAGTCATGCAAGTATTATCAATCTTGTACCAACTCCCCTAATAGTAAGTGAATGTGACTCAATACTACACACATGTGAACAAATAGTTATATAAGCATGTGAATTAGTAGCAATTAATTGCTCATTAATCCGATAAATTACCCGATTTATCAATATAACCCCCAGACAACAATTATCATCAGAATAAATGTCGATTTCAACTAACACCAATAATCCCAACATAATGGAACTATCAAATTCATCTCTAATCAACATGAACTTATTCATTATTAATATCATAACTCACAATATTTAACAACCAGGTTGTTCCCAGGAAAGAGGGGGCTTTCCAATAAGGATTTTTCCCTATTGGCGCGTAATTAGGTGACCAAACCTCTCATTGGCAGAACTTCTAGACATTGTAAATATTGTAATTTAATAATATGAATAACTTTGTTGTCTTAATTATTGATTTAATAATATATCATATAATGCAGATGATACTGTGACAATAATTGAATAAATAATATGAGAGATATGATGCAACAATTACTGTAACAATAATTGAGTATAACTGAGTGACTTCTCACGTAAGCATCAATAATCAATAACCTGTTCTACTGTGAAACTACGCGTATTACTGTACTTTTACTACCGAGTAGTTCAACAGTATTAATGGTAAAAATTCCGCCGTTATTTTTATAAAAATATTTTTGTCGTTTTCTCAATCCGATAATAATTCTGTTGTGGGGTCTACCAATGATTGCGCCATTGTACGAATATTCCCTGCTAAAATGAATATTCCCCGAATAATCGAATATAATATAACAACTTGCATACTTTGCAGAATTTATAAATACTACCCACAACTATAACATTATAACAAATTCATTCCATAATATTCAAAAATGATAATTATAGAAAAATCATCTTTATTCATAAAAGTTGGGGTCTTATATAAGTAATAAAAATGTTAAAGTATTTACATATGTGAATTGACTAAATTATCCTCAAAGTTGATTTGGAAATAACTAAAGTACCCTTAATATAGGGGAAATGACTAAAATGACTTTTATCTTCCAAAATATGATGATAAGACTAAATCTATGACTCACCACTTATAAGATTTGCAACATGTGTCTAAAATAGCCCCACCATCAGTCTTTGGACACCTAGGACTGATCCATGCCTTAGTTGTCCACAATTTAATGAAATTAGGTAAATTACCCATACTTGAGCATGCTACATATAAGTTATGTGTTGGGGTAGCCAACCAACGAATTCACACTTGTAATACATCATATAATAATCCACAAATAACTCTTAAACAACTAGTACTCAGATCACAAAGTTATATTTCAAAGGGTGCTTGAAAAGGTTGCTTAGACGGCTTGAGTAACCTAGGATAACAATTCTCCGAACAGGCAAGTTTTTCATATACATTTAATTTTGTATTAAATGTACTTGTTATACTGATGAGATATAAACTTATTTAAAATTACCTTATTTACAAAGGTTATGGCTTATTGTTCAAGCGTAACCAAATCATATGAAATGTTATTTGCGTAAAATGTATTTGATTTGATATCAAATCATAGACTGTGGAAAAACAATGTTGTTTGGTGAAAATATATATACTGACAGTATTATGACCGACAGTCATTTACTGACCAGGGTTTTGTGACAGACATTTATCGCAATGACCGGGGGTTAATTAAAAGGATGATATTCATACTCCTAGGATGTGTGGTTGAGCAAATCAACCGGGCTTGCTAAGTCTATATGTCTGACAGTAACTCATAATGTGCATGGTTTGGCAGATAAACCTCAGTATATATATATATATAGAAAAACTTCTGAACTATATGTTCATCTATTTAGTTATAGTGTAAGTATATGTTACACATTGCTAAAATATGTTGAACCTTTTAAAGCTCATCCCTTGCAAATATTATTTTCCTTTGCAGTTGTAACTGATATTTCGGGAAATTCAAGTTTGCATTCTTGTGGCTAGAAGAAGACTGTAATAGTTTAAGTTATTTTTATTTTTGTAAGACTCAAATGTAATAATTATGAACTGGGATTGTGTATTACGTTTTAGATATATAAACTGTTTAGTTTTTATCTTTTTGACTAAGAGCTAGAAATCAAGTATAATATTAATATGAACTATTTATCTGAATAAGGGTATTTGATGCCAAGTGAGTTCTGTACGAACTAAGGGTGCGCCCTTCGGTTCTAGGAAGAATCTTGTCATTGGTACTGTGAATGTCAGATGAATAGGAATTATTGATATGAAAGAGATATCTGTAAGATTATAAATCTATACATCTAAGTGATATTGGTCATCATGATAATGATTCTGATGAAAACTAATATCTGATGAATACTATGAATCTTGCATTGATAGAAATTATTTTCTTATAGAATATTTACGTGAGCACCGAATCTGCTATAGGAAGTGTAGGGAGTTGGGGGCGTCACATATTCCTTAGCGTATCACGTTTAGTGAACTTTTTCTCCAATAAGCACCTACATACTTGCTTTAGTGTCTCCACACAAATGATCATGAGATCAATCATCGTCATCCAATGAGCAAGCAACGTATGTACCAATCTATCCGTATTCACTAATCCCCTTTTTAGTAATCCATTAATTGAGAACATTTTAGTTTTAAGCTATCTACGAATTTAGATTTCATTAACATGATCTCTTCTAAAAGCATTACTTAAAACTATGGGTTTATCACATATTATTAAAATAGCACCATGTAGATAATTAAATGCCTTTAATAAATAATTCTTTTGTTAATAAATAAATAAGATTGATTACAAAGTATATACTTTATTATCATACATGATTGACTTGTAAGCATACTAATTTCAATCTCCCACTTGCACTAAAGCCAATCGTCGTGATATCTCATACCCATCTTCTCTAAGTGACGATCAAACTGCTGTTGTGTTAACGCTTTAGTAAATGGATCTGCTATATTGTCTTGAGAGTCCACACGCTCTGGAGTGACGTCTCCTCTTTCAATGATCTCTCTGATCAAATGAAACTGCTGCAACACATGTTTGGATTTCTGATGAGACCTGGGTTCCTTAGCCTGCGCAACAGCCCCGGTGTTGTTACAGAATAAAGTTACTGGTCCTTTAATGCTAGGAACCATGCCAAGTTCGATAATAAACTTCTTCATCCAAACAGCCTTCTTTGCAGCTTCACTTGCAGCTATGTACTCTGCCTCTGTCACTGAATCAGCAATTGTTTGCTGTTTGGAACTCTTCCAACTCATTGTGCCACCGTTTAAGGTAAACATATACCCCAAAAAAGATTTACTGTCATCTTGGTCCATTTGAAAAATTGAGTTTGTAAAGCCCTCTAGTTTCAATTTAGACCCACCGTAGACAAGAAACACATCCTTAGTTCTTCTTAAGTACTTTAGGATATTTTTCACTGCCTTCTAGTGTTCTTCTCATGGATTCGACTGATATCTGCTTGTTATACTAACTGCATGAGCTACATCCAGTCTAGTACATATCATACTGTACATGATAGATCCTATTATTGAAGCATAAAGAATCTTACTCATACGGTCTTTCTCCTCAGGTGTCTTTAGGGCCTGTTTCTTTGAGAGATGTATTCCATGGCTCATCGGCATGAGACCTCTTTTGGAATCTTCCATGCTAAACTTCTTTAGCATCGAGTCAATGTAAGTTCCTTCATCGAGTCAATGTAACTTCTATCTCTATAAATCTTTATCCCCAAAATATAGGATGTTTCACCCAAGTCCTTCATGGAGAAGTGTTTAGATAACCAAATTTTATCAATTATAGCATAGGAATATCATTCCCTATCAATAATATATCATCAATATATAATACAAGGAATGAAACAGCATTCCCACTAACCTTCTTATACAAACATGGTTCATCCTCATTTTTGATCAAATCAAACTCTTTGATTATCTCATCAAAATGGATGTTCCACTTACGAGAAACTTGCTTCAATCCATAAATGGATCGTTATAGCTTACAGACTTGATTTATTTCAACCTTTGAAAAAATCCTTTTGGCTGTGTCATACACACATCCTCCTCAATTTTCCCATCGAGGAAGGCCATTTTCACGTCCATCTGCCAGATTTCGTAGTCATGGTAAGCTGCAATCACAAGCAAAATCCGAATGGACTTGAGCATCGCTATTGGTGAGAAGGTTTTGTCATAGTTAACTCCTTGTCTTTGTTTGAAACCTTTTGCAACCAGTCAGGCCTTATAGTTCTCTACCTTGCTGTCTGCTCTAGTCTTTCTTTTAAAGACCCATTTACACTCAATAGACTTAATGCCTTCAGGTGGTGAAACCAAAGTCCATACTTGGTTTTCATATATGGACTCCATTTCAGATTTCATGGCTTCTTGCCACTTCTCTGAGTCATTACTACTCATATCTTATTCGTAATTCAATGGATCATCATCATCCATGATGCGTACCTCATCGTTTTCCTCTATGACAAGTCCATACCTATCAGGTATCTTTGGTACTCTTCTAGATTTATGAATAGGGTGTGGTACAGAAGGATTCAGATTTTTATTTCATTAAATACACATATCCAAATCTTGAGTGATTATCAGTGAATGTAATAAAATAAGAATACCATCCTCGTGTATTCGTTGTCATAGGTCCACATATATCTGTGTGACCAATGCTAACACTCTGTAACTCTTTCTCCTTTTCTAGTAAAAGGAAATTTAGTCATTTTGCCCATGAGACAAGATTCACAAGTTAGATATGATTCATAATCAGATAGCTCTAAGAGCCCATCTTTATGTAACTTGGATAATCTTGTTTCATTAATATAACCGAGTTTACAGTGCCATATGAAGGTATAATTTACATCATCTCTTTTCCTTTTCTTAGTTTGTTCAATTTAAAGTATATTTTCATGCAAGTCAAGTATATAAAGTCCATTTCTCAAATTACTAACACCATATAAAATATTATCATTATAAATATAACAACTGTTGTTCTTTATTATAATGTTAAAACCATCCATATCCAATACAGAGATAGAAATAATGTTTCTAATGATATTCGGAACAAAATAACAATTATTTAAATTAATGTACTTTCCCGTAAGTAGTGCTAAACAATAAGTCCCTACAGCTAATGCAACAACCTTTGATCCATTTTCCACTCGTAGGACGACCACGTCCTTGCTTAGCTTTCTACTTCTTATCAGTCCCTGCATATTATTACATATGTGAGATGTGACGCCCCCAAAATAGGTATACAACACCCATTCTGAGTCGCCAAATACATGGTACATAAAGCAATTTACAACTTCAATATTACAATTGTCGTGCAAAATACGACAACACATATTGTGAGTTTAAATACAAATATTGTCTTATAGACAATATCTACATTCAAATAAGTTCTCATTACAATATTTCATACACTATTTTACAGAAATAGTGAGGACTGCTAAAACATCTTTCAAGAACCATCACTCCATACCCTGACTAGATCCTGTTATGTTCTCACCTCCTAAGAAGAGAAATGGAACAAAAAGGAAAAGGTTGAGCTCAACTAGCCCAGTAAATAATATTATAACTAAGATAATATACAACAAATTATCATTAGTCTTAAACAGGGAAAAATCTGATAGAATATTATAGACAACAAGTTTTAGATCAACAAATGCAGCGGAAACAACAATCCATTAGAAGAGTCACGTAGAGAATGAATTCTACTATCTTCTAAGATTTAAAAGTCCATCATCAATATTTTATCCCTGTAACATCAATAAATATAAATCTTTAATCAAATATTTATCTTTGCACTACAGGCCAAAAATATTCATTTGTATCACCAGTCGGTCATGTTCATCTCAACACTTGTTCTTCTTTGCACTACGGGCCAAAGATATTCATCAGTTAATCATTTATCTTTGCACTACAGGCCAAAGATATTCAGTAATATCATCATTTATGACTGAGGATGATGAAAAATATCTTAAAAAAACGAATCCAATGAGACAGAAGGAAAAATATTAGGGATTCGTATAACAGTTTATCCATGTGCAAAAATACTCCATAATAACCAATTATGAAGTAGAATTCAAAAATAAAGATCAAAACATGGATACAATAAAAGATAGTAACCATAATAAACATCTTGGACAAAAAAGAAAATTTTCATTTTTCGGTGAATAGTACCGTATTCGTGAATAGTGTCATATACGTGAATAGTGTCGTATACGTGAATAGTAACCGTGACACAAAAAGGTAGAAATTCCACAATAAAATCCATACCAATATTTCGGTATAATGATATTGAAAGAATAACATCATTACGAAAAAAAATAACATCCCTTACCTCAAAGAAACAGTACTTCGAAATGGAATTTCGGATATGATGCTGAAGGAAACTTGCACTGAATAGCAACTCTCAAAGTTTCTAAATACTTACAAAATACGCTCGATAATATAGAGAGAAAGAAAACTTATTTCTAGTATGATTTTCAATTCTAACTTAGCCCTCTATTTATAGGAAAATGTTAGCACGCCGAAGCAAACTTGATCTGCTACCTGATGGCTTTACCTACTACTATTGCCACCCACCACATTTGAAATTCAATTTGAGCACATTTCTCACCAACCAAAAGCGGGGCCCACCAATTCTAGAATTTTCTACCAAAATGATAAATTCCAAAACTTTAACAATTTCTTAACTAGTCACCTCTTAAAATTTATAACAAATCATACGTTCATTTTTAACGGTTCTAAATTTGTGGACATATACTCAACTTATATATGTATAATATATCCAAAAATCACAACGATTCAACGATCGGATTAAAAATTATAACTCACGCAATATATCTCAAGAACATTGGTTTGCTTTTTAATACCTTCATTCCGACAAAAATACTGATAAAACACCTCAACATTAATTCCTTCATTTATAACCACATAAATAAATCCATCATTTATATTCGCATCAAATAAATATTTTCTTATCATATAAATCAATAATTAATTATTCATAAATAATATTACAGAATCACAATTATGACAACAAGGTCGTTCCCAGGAAAAGAGGGGGCTTTCTAATAAGGATTTCTCCTTACTGGCGCGCAATTAGGTGACCAAACCTCTCCTTGACAGAATTTTCTAGACATTTCCAATAATGTTATCTAATAATATTATTCAAATAATATGAATTATTGATCTGATAATAGGAAATACTGTGCAGTGATAATTATTGAAATAACAATAATATAAACTATCAACGCAGCAATTATTGAATCAATAAAATAAAATATTGAATAGTAACTACTGTAACAATTATTGAGTAGTGCCTTCTTACGTAAGGATCGATAATTCAAAAATATTATGCAATACCGTGTGCTACTATATAACCACGCGTATTACTGTATTTTAACCATCGGGTATTCCAACAGTGTTAATAGTAACAATTACGCCGTTATTTATAAAAAGTCATACTTTGTCATTTTCCTTCATCCAACCGTTTTCCGTTATGGGTCCACAAATGGATGCGCCTTCGTACGAATATTTCTCAATAATAAGAATATTCCACGACCAAATGAATATTCCCCGACAACAATAAATATTTTATAACCACTTGCTTATTTTGTACAATTTACACATTTCTCCCATAACCAAAGCATTATATCAAATTAACACCTTATTAATTTAGAATAATGAATAGAGAAAAAAATCAATTTTATTTATAATAAGTTGGGGTCTTACATGAGAACTACAGCCGGTATCTAATTCCCAAGTAGAAGATTGACTTTCAAAAAAATTAATTTTAATCATAAACAAACCTTGATTAGGATTCAAATCTTCTCCAAGCTTCTTCTGCTTTTACACTGCAAGATAATCCTTGCAGTTCCTCTTCTAGTAACCCGGCTTGTTGCAATGGAAGTAAATTCCTTTGCTAGTTGGATCAGGTTTCTTTTTATCCTTCACTTTCGCCTTACCCTTAACCCTCTTGGATTTCTTATTTTGAGAATATTCCTTGGGCCTCTTCCTTTTCTTGAAAGAATCTTCCACCATTAAGACATGGTCCTCCTTGGATGGGAAGTGACCTTCAGCAGTTTTCAACATGTTAAGTAATTCAGGCAAGCTGACATCTAACTTATTCATTTGAAAATTCATAACAAATTGTTAGAAGGTGTTCGGGAGTGATTGCAAGACTAAATCTTCACTCAACTTCCCATCCATGACTAACCCAAGATGACCAAGATGTTCAATAAGATTGATCATCTTTAAGACATGAGTCTCAATGGTAGTACCCTCGGTCATCGGAGATCGAAAGAGCTCCTTAGATATTTCATATCCAGCAGTCCTACTTTGCTCACCATACAGCTCTTGCAGGTGCATCGGCATAGTACGAGCATCCATGGTTTCATATTGACACTGAAGCTCGTTACTCATGGATGCGAGCATAATGCATTGAGCCAAAGATACATCATCTTGCCACTGTTTAAAAGTAGCAATTTCTTCCTCAGAGGCTGTCTCTATAACTTTTGCACGTACGGGCGAATTTAGGACATAAAAAATCTTTTCAGCAGTGAGAACAATTCTCAGATTCCTTAATCAATCCGTGTAATTCAGTCCGGTCAGTTTGTTAGCATCAAGTATGCTACGCAGTGAAATTAGTGAATATGACATTTTCAAATTTTGCATGTGAAAAGATAATATTTTAGCAATCATTTATTTAATTAATTACCAAAATAAATTAGGTCTTATTTTAAATTGGTATCTCCCTCTATTTTCTTCAAACTATATTACCCTCATTTATATAGTTCGGAAAAATCTAATTAAAGTTTTTGCTACTGAGAATAAAGATCCCATTTCAAATATATTAGTCTTGTGGTGACACAACAAACTATATATAAATAAATAGGTAGACAACTCTTTGACAATTACATCATCATGTAACTCCTTATGTTTTCCCTCTTAGATTATTTTGATTAAGTGGTGGCACATCCGGATCAAAATTATGTTAGTTAAGTCCAACCTAGCACTTTCATATATTCAAAAAATAAAAATATTGCCCTTGTGGTAACACAACAAAATAATATTGTTCAATTTTCTTTATAAACATCAAATGTGATAAATTAACATCTTAAATACTTAATACTGCCTTGTGGTGACACAACAAACTCATATTAAATATTTAATACCCTATTAATTTTATCATTCTAGAATGCGACGTTCGATATTCTAAATATCTTTGAACGCTCAAGACTTAATATATAAAAACTTTGAGGGATTTGTTATTATTTATCTCATCTTGTTTAGCGCGCGCGCACACACACACACACACACACATATATATATATATATATATATAAAATATACTTCATATTACTAAACATGCGAAGCATGTTTGTGTAATATATAATATATTATACTAGAATGCATATTATAGAATACTATATTCTACCCGGATTGATTATGAACTTTTATTCTAGTTTGGTTCACTAGAACCACAAAGTGAACCAAAAGGTCAAACCCTAGGGTGCAAAAATAAACATTTAATTATAACTATTACACTTAAACCTGGGCTCTATTACAAACGGGTCATTGAGCGCTCCTTGCTCCTTGATCTTCGGTTCTTTGAGAAAATTGTAACTAATCCTATTACATAAACTATTTAATTTAAATAGACACCTTGATCAGCAGTCAAGGGGAAGTACGTAGGAGAGAGATATAATTTACATCAAGAAGAAAACCAAAAAAGACGAGATACGCAGATCTTATTTAATAAACTCAATCATTCAAACATCCAACCAAAATAAATTCAATCACATTGGTCAATAGTCCATAATCAACCCCATTTATTATCATAGATATCATCATATGTATCAATAAATAAAACATTCATCTCATGAATAAAATCATTCCATATATATATATATATATATATATATATATATATATATATATGAATATCATTTAATGGGCAATTTTTAAGTTGCATGAAATCCAATTTCAAGATTAAAATAAATTTTTATTTTAATTATAAAATTATTAACATTAATATATATATATATATATATATATATATAGTAACATGTGCTATGTACTTCGGTTGATATTATATATAATAAACGTTTATACTATATATATATATATATATATATATATATATATATATATATAACTAATCAAAGCAATCCTGAATCTGCAGCTTATTCATTGCGAAGTCAGTTTCACGAATTTTTTTTCTTCATAAAGTAATAATTTTATACAATAAATTATGCCCAATAAATTATTCTAAATACATACCCATACATATATGGAATCAAAATAATTAATAATTCAGATAAAGTTTGGCTTTGATACTCATGCCACTGTATGGTTTTAAAAAGATCAAAGTAGCAATCAAATTGCAAAATTAGCGAAAGCAAAGTAAAAAACAGATTTTATAATTTTCACAAACTAATTACCCAGATCATCCTTTATGCATATTATTAATTAAAACGAAGACCAAGAAGTTATGGAATCATAACGTTGTAGATACGAGCTTCCATAGGTACGAGTTCAACTCTTACTTCTCCGCTATCTCCTTGAATCTCCAAGTAGATTCCTTTCATTGATCAATGTTAGCCACCCAAGTGTATGGCCTCTAGAGGTGATCCACCAAGGAAGAAGAATTTTCAAGAAGAAGGGTGTATTGGCTCAAACCATAGTTTTTCCTATCTCTATAGAAAAATTGGGCGTACTCTCCAACTATTAGAATCACGTATATCTGATATCTAATATAAGACTCATCTTATAAAGATATTAAGTAACCCTATTTAATTAAAATAAGGTATTATTTATTTAATTAAATTCATTTAATTAATTGGGCTCCCTAATCTTATTAGGGATAATTAATTAAACTCCTTTAACTAATTTTTCCTCCTAATCCTATTAGGAATATATGAGAGTACATATATTAAATTAATTTCTAAACTCTTTTAGAAATTAAAAATAATAATAATTTTAATAATATTAATAAGACTCCTCTTATTAATTTATATTTAATATTTCCAAAATATTAAATAATAAATATTAAGCTATTTAATTTATTCTATCACCACAGATTAAATTAAATATACTTAACATATTATTACAATTATGCCATTAACTTCTTAAATAATTATTCTGTTAGGTTTGTAATATTCATAAACGCAATCAAATTGCACAAAATAAGCGGAAGCATGGAAAATAAGAGTTTTAAAATTTTATAAATCATATACCCAGATCATACTTTATGCACAATTATTAGTTAAACGAAAAGGTAAAGAACAAGAATTATATCCTTGAAAATTTGAGCTTCCTCATGTACAAGTTCACCTCCAATCCTTTTCGCGTTCAACTTGAATCCACCGGGATTGGTTTCTTCCTTAGATCAATATTAGCCACCCAAGTGTTTGGCCTCTAGAGATAATCCACTGTGACAACCTGAGAATTTATAAAATTATTTAAATCTTAAATGATGGATTAAAGGTTGAATAATAAACCTAGACAGAAATGGATTTGACATTTCTCGGAATGAATTTTGTCAATTTAAAAATTTTTGTGGTGAATTATTCAGGATTAAGTATATAAGTGTATATGTTCTATGTATGTGGTCATACATGTGTGCAGAATGTGGTTAATGGTCAAGGGTTGACTAGATAAATTATATCAGTGCCAAACCCTAATATTATATTAAAACGTCAATGTTTAGTTAGAAAACCCTAATGACTGATAAGAAACCCTAATACCGGCTTTGGAAACCCTAATTTTAGTTCCAAGAATCTGACATCCTAACCAGGAATATTAAAACCCTAATTTGAAATTCAAATCAGAATTTAAGACTGTTAAGTAATTGTGTCGTTACATGATTAATGATGTGTGTTATTAATTATAACCTAATTAAGGAAAACTCTAATGAATAATTAGAAAGCCTAATTATTAGAAAGCCTAATTTTCAATTGGAAACCCTAATTGCTAAATTAGGAACCCTTAATCCTAATGTTCAAGTCTAAGTAATTAGGAAACCTTAATCTAATTAGGAAACCCTAATTATAAATTTGAAAGCTAATTTTTTTTATTTTAATACCTAAATTGGAAATCCTAGAAAATTGATTTTTGAAAACCTTAGGTTTTAAGCCTAAGGGTTAAACCCTAAGGGTCAAACCCAAAGGGTTGGATCAAAAGATATTTGTGCCATTAAAATTGTGTGAAAAATGACCATAATGCCATTTTGTCACATTCTTTAATAGGTGGCTTAAAAATCTTGCCATATATGGAGTTGGTGAACCACTCAAGATTGCCATGTGACTGAAATCAATGCATCTCAGCCTCCTTTCATCAGCCAACTTCATTTCATATATACATATTATTTATAGATGAAAGAGAGAGAAAGTCAACAAGTAAGGCTCATTTGTACCCATATTTTCATCCAAGCCTCTCTCTCTAAACCCACGAAAATATTAAGTGGTTTAGTCCCTATCTAAGTCCCCAGCACACCCAAGAACAAGCATCAAAGATCAGATTCTTGTGTTAAGCTAGAAAGAGGTATAAACCCTAAAATTTCTAAATCGTGTGATCTTATATTATATGTTGTAATTTGTTGTTTAAAGTTATGTATTAGGGTGTCATTTAGTGATCTGGATTGTTATAACTTAGATCCATAACATCTAGATGCTCAAAATTTAAGTTTTCAAAAATCTGAAAAAGTTGGAAAATATGGCCTGACAGCCATATGTCAGGGCCCATAGATCTTTACCTGTTAGTTGTTAGTGGTGTTTTAAGTTATAGACTTGTAGTATGTTGTAAGGGCTATGATCTGCAACTTGAATCAAGGTCATCTCATGTTTATATTGCAAGGTATAAGCACTCAAAGGTGGTTGACCGGTCATGACCAACTGAGTTTCTAGGCAGCCCCAGAAAACCAGGAAGCCTTTGACAATGTTTTTCAAGCCTTTGATCATGTTGTTGTTTGATAGTTTGGTTATGTTGTTGATTGGATGTTGTAGTATGACATATGGACTACATATCCAAGCCCTTAGATAACCTAGATGCTTAATGGAATCAAAGTTATGCAAGGTTAAACTTAGGTTGACCAACTGCTCAAGAACATTTCTGGAAAACCTAGAAATGTTCAAGAATAATTTTTTTGTCCTACTTTGACCAGCCCAGATCTTATGTAGGTGATGTTTTTAGATAGATCTGGTGTTATTTAGTTGTACTCTGTCATAAAGACTACAAGTATGAACCTTTATATCACATAAACAAGACCTTGACTGAAAGTTATAAGGATTCAAAGTACCCACCATGATCTGTTCTTCATTTCTGGAAAACCCATAAATGAAGAACAGCCTCTAACAAGGTTTTAATTAGCTAATATCTCATTGGTGTGTTATTGTTTGGACCTGAAATTGGTTTGTTATTGTAGTATTACATTGATACTACATGTTTAACACATCAAACTGCCCAAAATCATAAACCGCAAAGATTTAGACTTGGTCGAACTAGGTACTCTGATCATGGGCTATGAAGATCTGGGTTTGGTGAAGAACACTCAAGAACACCTATAGCGACGGTTTTGTCATTATTGGGCCCTTTAGTGACACTTAATTTTTGAAAATTAATTATTTTAATAAATAATTAGAGAAAATTAGTTTTTAAATATTAAAAATACATAATAAATTCCTAAAAATTATTTTAAAGCCTAAAAATGGGTTTTTAATAATTTTGAATATATTTCATAAATATTTAATTTTTTTGGAATAATAATGGTATTTAATTTATTTAATTATAATATTAAACAAATTATTTAAAAATGATTTTAATTCATAAAAAATCATTTAAAAATATATTATAGTATAAGAAAATATTTTAAGTTATTTTCAATAACTTTTAATAATATGTGATGAATTTCACTAATTAATTAATAATAATGGTAATTAATTTATTTAATAAATGAATTAAATAAATTCTGGAAAAATAGAATTAATGATTTAAAAATCATATAAAAATGATTTAAGTGTTATAAAAATATTTGAATTTATAAAATATAACTTTTGATATTTTGATATGGAAAAAATTAATGTTTAATATTAATGGTCATTATCGGATAATGGATTTAACTAGTTAAAAATCGTATAAATGTGATTTTAAAGTATTAAAAATACTTTGTGATATTATAAATGTATTATAATATTATGCTATGATTTTTATTAATATTATTTAATATTAAATAAATATTAATGATAAAGGAATTATATGGTATTTAAATTATATAAATACGATATTAATGATTGAAAAATCATGATAAATGATAATAATTATCTAAAAATTATTACAAGTCTTCAAAAAATATTTTTGACTGATAATAAATTATGTAAGATATTTGTTAAGTGTTTAAAGTGAGTCTTATGATTAGTAGGCTCGAGAATTGTCTGACTAGGACGTCGGAATGTCAGAACTATACCGAACTCAACTCAGATTGAAATAGTTTGACTTGATACTAGGTCTTATGTGTTGTATAGACTGATAGGGTTATGTGTTATGTATTTAGGTTATTCTATGAATATATGTAATAGTATTATATTGTGTTGATATTATTCTAATACTTGGAGATCGGTATTATCTATATTAGGTTTTTAGATAATGCTAAATAGGTTACGTAACGATAATCAACGAATCATGCAAGTTTTTCTTGAACTATTCTTTTAACTTGTGGTTAATCATTGCTGATTGCCATGTCTAAGAATTAAATCGTACTCTGTGCATACTACATGTATTCATCAAGTATGAAAGGCTGATCACCTTCATTACCATTTGGTCCAAATATATTTGATATGTTTATGTTCAATGTTCATTCAGCTATGAAAATTTATCTATGCCAGTTCACAATTATATTGTTGAATGTTAGCCAGCTATTATTCAAATTCTTTCAATCATGATATATCCTCAAATAAAATTATACTTACTGGGCAAACTTGTTGCTCACCCTTGCTATATCATGATAAACATTGCAGATTAAGATGAATACATCGGATACAAGAAAAGATCAAGACAAGTCCAACTTGGGATTATATGTGTAGCTAGAATTGTAATAATAATGTATGATAATAACATTTTTTGTTAGATAGGATATTGAATTATGTATAAGTTAAGGTTACTCGACCTTGGGGTTAATGTGTAAAGTTTAATGTATAAATAATTTATGTTTATATCTTTCATAATAGTTATAGAATTAGCCTACCAGATCCTTGGTGATTAGGACTGGGATTTGGGGATGCTACATACACCAAGAAAGAAGAAAGATTCAGGAAGATGGATATTTGGCAAAACCCCAATTTTTCTATGTGACGCCCCCAAAATAGGTATACATCAGCCATTTTGAGTCACCAAATACATGGTAAAGAACTTAAATATACAACATGAGATGTGAGTTTTAATACAAATATTGTCTTCTAGAAAGTATTCAAACTCAAAATAAGTCTTCATTACAATTATTATTACATTATTTCACAGAATAGTGAGGACTACTCATGCAACCATCTGGACCGTCAATCCATTCGCCGACTAGTCCCAGCTATATTCTCATTTCCTGAAGAGAACAGTGAAAGAAAGGGTGAGCTCAACTAGCCCAGTAAGAAATATTATGACTAAGATAATGCAGAATAAATTATCCTTAGCCTTCAACAGTATAACAACTGATAGAATATACTAGTCAACAAGTTTTAGATCAACAACTGCAGCGGAATAAGCAATCCATTAGAAGAGTCAAGTAGAGCATGATATCTACTATCTTCTATGATTTAAAAGTTTATCATAAATTTTTTCGCTGGATTTTAGAGATTAATTGGTTAACCACTCATCATGCTAAAATTGATTATTTTTGTAAGGTTATTAGCTTTCATATTCCTAACCAACCTATTATGCGAATTCAAGCAACCAAACCATCAAAGTCAATCACTGTCATCTCAAGCCATAAATTTATTCGTTTATTGAAAAACGGATGTCAAGTTTTCTTAGCTCATGTCACGGATTTAAACAAAAATACGTCAGTCTTGAATGATATTTCTTTTGTT
Source organism: Panax japonicus (assembly GCA_020205505.1). Taxonomy (NCBI): domain Eukaryota; kingdom Viridiplantae; phylum Streptophyta; class Magnoliopsida; order Apiales; family Araliaceae; genus Panax; species Panax japonicus. The sequence continues at coordinate 40,163,263 of CM035102.1, read as the reverse complement.
AATAAATTTCCTGATGTATTCCCTGAAGAAGTTCATGGCCTACCCCCAGAGCGTGAAATTGAGTTTGGTATCGACCTTGAACCCGGTACAAAACCCATTTCCAAAGCCCCATATTGAATGGCTCCTATTGAACTTCAGGAGTTAAAAACTCAACTGCAGGAGTTGTTAGACATCGATTTCATTCGTCCTAGTACGTCTCTTGGGGTGCTCCTGTTCTATTTGTAAAGAAGAAAGATGGGAGTATGCTACTTTGTATTGATTATCGGGAGTTGAATCATGTCACCGTAAAAAATAAGTATCCATTACCTCGTATTGATGATCTGTTTAACCAGTTGCAAGGCGCCAAATTATTTTCAAAGATCGATCTTCGTTCTGAATATCATCAGTTGATGATTAAAACTAATGGCATTTAAATACTGCTTTTAGAACTCGGTACAGACATTATGAATTCCTAGTCATGTCTTTTGGATTGACTAATGCTCTTGTTGCCTTCATGGATATGATGAATCGAGTATTCAAGGAATATTTGGATCATTTTGTGGTTGTCTTTATTAATAACATCCTCATTTACTCCAAAAGTCGTGAAGATCATAAGCAACACTTGAGGCTGATACTCCAAAAGCTTCGTGAAAACAAGTTTTATGCCAAGTTGAAGAAATGCTAGTTCTGGCTGGAGGAAGTAGCATTCCTTGGGCACGTGATATCAAGTCACAGAATATCTGTTGACCCGGTAAAGATTTAAGCAATTCAAAACTGGGAGCAACCTAAGTCAGTGACCAAAGTACATAGCTTTCTCGACTTAGCTGGTTATTATCAGAGATTCGTAGAAGGGTTTTCTCGAATAGCTACTCAATTAAAAATTCGGTTGGAGCGAGGAATGTGAGAAGAGTTTTTAAGAACTCAAGAGGAGACTCATTTCAGCACGTTTTCTAACAATACCATATGGTTCGAAGGAATTTGTCATCTACTGTGATGCTTCAGGTAAAGGATTAGGATGTGTTCTCATGCAAAATGGAAAGTCATAGCCTATGCCTCACGACAACTCAAAGAATATGAGAGGAATTATCCTACTCATGATCTAGAGTTGGCATCTATCGTTTTTGCACTTAAAATCTAGAGGCATTACCTGTACGGAGAGAAGGTAGAGATCTTTACGAATCATAAAAGCCTTAAATATTTCTTCACTCAAAAGGAACTCAACATGCGGCAACGACGTTGGCTTGAACTGTTGAAAGATTATGATCATACCATTCAATACCATCCTGAAAAAGTGAACATAGTAGCTAACGCATTGAATAGAAGATCATATGCGGGTACGAGTGAGATATTGTCAACGCAAAGGCCCATTTTGTATGAATTACAAAGGATGGAGATAGAGATAAGGACTCTAGGGACCCATGTGATAATGGCAAATATACGAGTAGAACCTACTTTAATTGATAAAGTTAAAGATGCTCAAACTACAGACCTAGAGATTATGCGTATAAAGAAGAAAGTGCATGAAGGTGCTATTCCGGAAGTAAGAATCGATAAAAAAGAAATACTTAGAGTCAACTCCAGACTTTGTGTTCCTAACAACGCTGATTTAAAGTATAAAATCATGATAGAGGTGCATAAGACACCGTTTGCAATTCATCCCTGAAGTACCAAGATGTATCGTGATCTTCGACATACATTTTGGTGGAGCAATATAAAAAGAGAGATCGCGGAGTTTATCTTAAGGTGTTTAACTTGTCAACAAGTCAAGGCGGAGCATCAAGTGCAAAAAGGTCCATTGCAACCACTTGAAATTCCAGAATGGAAGTGGGAGCACATTATCATGGATTTCGTTACTGGTCTTCCCAAGGTTTCTCAAGGTATAGATACAATTTGGGTCATTGTTGATAGATTGCCCAAGTCTGCTCATTTCTTACCTATACGAGAAACTTATACACTTGAACGTCTTGCTCGTATGTACATAAACGAAGTTGTAAGATTGAATGGTATGCCAGTATCCATAGTTTCTGATCGAGACCCAAGATTCACTTCACGATTTTGGGTTAGTTTGCAAAAGCTATGGGCATGAATTTACAATTTAGTTCGGCATATCATCCTCAGACGGACGGACAATCAGAGAGGACTATTCAAACTCTTGAAGATTTATTAAGATTCTGTGTCCTTGACTTCAAGGGAAGTTGGGACAAGTTCTTACCATTGGTGGAGTTTTCCTACAACAACAATTATCAAGCAAGTATCGGCATGGCTCCATTTGAGGCTTTGTATGGAAGAAAGTGTCGTTCTCCAGTATGCTAGGATGAGGTGGGTGAAGCAAAGTTGTTAGGACCAGAGTTGGTACGTATGACTATGGAAAAGATTCAAATGATCCGACAACGTATAAAGACCTCACAAGATCGACCACTACAAGAAAACCGGCTAATTCCAACGGAATTTTTCGTCGGATATAATCCTCTTCCGTCGAACATTGACTATTTCTGACGAAAATGTCCGTCTGAAATTCGGTCATAAATAATCGCATTAGAAATAAGATACGTCGAGAATTCTGTCGGATATAACTTATCTTCGACGAACTTATCTCAGACGGGGTTTCGTCGAACATAACTTAGTTACGACAGAATATGTAGGACGAAACTTTATGTCGGATTAAAAAAGTCTTATGTCTGACAGACTGATTCTCTCAGAATTATCTTATTTTCGACCGAAAATTAAAATAGGCCAAAAATTATAAAACATGACTGCTTATTAAGGTCGACGGAATTTTCGTTGGGCATAGGATGTTTACGACGGATGTATTTCGTCGAAGATGGAGTATTTACGACTAAAATTAGAATATTCTGGTAATTATTAAAAATTGTTTTTTTGTTATCTCCGAGGGAATTTTCGTCGCAACTACCTTATTCCGTCGAAATTAACTAATTTTTTTTAATACAGTTTTTAAAAGTTCAGTTTCCAGGTGTTTAAACCCATTAATATACCTATAACCTGTCACAACCCAATATACAGTATTATAAATCTGTATCTCACATTCAAATATGCAACGTAGCACTAAAACTTAATCTTCAACTCATTATCATTCACATTCAAATATCCACCAAAATGTATTATAAGCTAACTAATTACAAATATAAGCTAATGTTCCATAAATGTTAAACAATATAATTTACAATAGTTGTACAGACAGAATTAGACAATATAATATATACAAAAGTTCTACAATATCATGAATATATACAAATGAACTATAAACTAGTAAAAGTATCATCATCGGGCGGAGGTGAATGACGGCGCTGCTCTGGTGTATGGAAATCAACCTCGTGCTCTTGCTCATCATCGCCAGTCTGCTCGTCATCGCCACCCTGTTGATAGAATCAAAAATATAAATCATTAGTCCGTATATATATATATATATATATATATATATATATATGTGTGTGTGTGTGTGTGTGTGTGTGTGTGTGTGTGAGGGAGAGAGAGAGAGAGAATTAACAAACTAGCCTTAATTGAAAAACATAAACAATAAGAATACCGGAGTAGGTGGGGGCGGACGAGAAGCCTCCTCCAAGAAGGTAATCACCATCCGGAGCATCTCGGCGCTCTAAGCGTCGAACTGCTCCCGAGGTAATCCCATACTCTCTGCAGAGGCCCCTGCTATAATATCCTGAGTAATCTGGTGAAGAAGAGAACTGGAAGGCAACTGCTGACGCCAAAAGACCGGATCGGTATGGAACCTATCTGACACGGCCTCTATCAGCCGCGGGAAGATATCGTCATCCAAGCCAGCGCCCGTATGAGATGGTCCGACATGTGCTCTCGGACGCTGGCACTGGTTAGAGCCTATAAAGAGATACAAATTCGATTACTAATAATAATTTATATAATGTGATAAATTCGGATAATTTCTTGAAACATAAAAAAATATTACCTCCAGGAAGTGTATATGCTGGTATCCTCGGCAGACCCAACACTCGATATACGCTCGTCCTGAAGGGGGATCCTGAGACGCGACCCATAGTCTCAGCTCCTCATCCCGATCTAATACAATATCGGGAAGAGGGGTGGCGAAATCTAACGGCTCAGAACCCCTCTTAATAGTCTCTAGCTCAGCTATACGCTCGTCCTAAAGCTTCTGAAATTGGTCCTGTAATGTATTCCGTATACGTATGTTAATTATATCATTTTATTTATGACTGAATATTATTAAAAGCTAAATAGTAAGATGAGTTTTACCCGTATAGCTAAAGCTACTTGAGACAAAGCACGCTCGTCCTTGGGCATGTGGGCTCGATCCCAAAACTCTAGCATGGTAAGATCTCGGCCCAAGGTCCTCCCCAATGCCTAATATAAACATTCATAAAACAAGTCTTAAGTATTTGTGTGAGAACTTGACACATAAATAACTAAATACAATGCACTTACCGTCTTCGCCTCCTCGAACGACTGAGAACCAGTGGTGTGTACTATCTGGAGCTGACCACGATTCTTCTTTGCCTGCTCAGACTTTTTCTTGAAGTCATCAGCATCCAAGTGAGCACACATAGCCGCCCAGGCTAAATCGGAGACTATGCGGGGCTGATGATCTCTGATGGTGGTCCCAGGCTGGTCCACAACTGCCTGGGCTGCCTTCTATCGCATCTCATACAGCCATCCAGAGTAATTCGCAGCGACGTGATGCTCAATCACAGCATCACCAGCTGACTGAGAGATTCTCAGGTCAAATCGATAATAAACCTATAACAAAAGATTATTTAAAATTAAGAACATTTGATTTCGTCATCCCAATACAACTATGTAGTGATAATATTCTTAACTTACGTGGAACTCCCACAAGACAGTCTGCATAAAAGTGGCATCGTACTGCGCATACTGACTGAACCGCATGCACCCTCTCGAGAGATGCGTCAAACAAATCGCATGTAGGGTGTGCTTAGCCACCGGGTCCAGTATACTACAGAAAAAGTATAACAATATGTGTTATATGAATTGTGTTTTTCAATAACTGATAGAAATAGTAGAAATATATTAACACTTACTGCTTGGAAACGACATCCACCTGTACTATAAGGGGCACTGCCAGCGGACGCCCAAAGATACCGAGGTTCGTCCCTCGGTGTCGTCGACAAGGTGCATCTGTAGTAATTTTATTTAACATAGTACTTCAATAATTATTGTAATTAATTCAACTTGAGATATATTTAAATCCTAGTTAAGATAACTTACTCACGCCTGAAGAAGAGCCTCCATCGTGGCTACCGTCTCCAGTACCGGATCGTCCACCACCTCGGCGACCTCCACCGCTATGTCTAGCCATGAATATCCTACTGCAATAACTAAATTGGTAGATTACGAATATGTAAGGTTTAACAATATGTGGTAAGGACTAATATGAAAGCTCATTTTCAATTACACACGTCATCAAACCCATCAAAATCAACGTGTATATCATTCTCGGATTCGGTATATTCCTCATCCTCAGTTTCGAGATCAGTTTCATCATCGTTATCATCCCCAATGACTACATAATCATTCATGTGTACGGTGGCCTCGACATCCTCATCGTTACGTGCGTCAATGACATCAGTACTCACCACATCTTCAGTATGGAACACTACGGCCAATGGGTTGCTCACATCTTCTTGTAACGCCTCATCCTTACCAAACATGTTATCAGCATTAAATGAGCGTGTTTTAGTAGTGACTATTGTGTACCAGGGGCTTCGAGTATTTACGAAATTAGGAGCGTAATACACTTGAGTCACTTAACTTGCTAACACGTACACGTCATCAGAATTTAACACCGACTTGATATCCACGGTTGTGATTCTATTACTATCAACTTTAACCCCATTTTCAGTATCAAACCAGCTACACTTAAATGTAACTATCTTTTTGCCGTCGTGATAATTGAGCACAACTACATCTTGTAAAAGACCATAGTAATTGGAATCGGAATCTTAATAGCACCTTCCTAACACCACAACCCCAGAATTGACTGATGTGAGTTCATGCAAGTCATCGACTCTAAATCTATACCCATTCACGATGCAACCAGGAGAAGAACTAACAACTTTGTAAGGTCCTTGGATGACATCTATAAAACGCTCAGAAATACTCCCCGCTTCAACCCTTTTCTTAAACTACTGTTGGAAATTAGCATTAGTGAATGTTTCGAATTCTGCTACAGTAAAAGTTGGGTTAAAAGCATACGCTTCCTCTTCGAATGAACTGCGATATTAGTAAAATGTCTTTAACATTTATAGAGATGACTACACTTGTAAATTATACTAACTAGAGCAAATAAGCTTAGACTTACGTGATGTATGATGATACTTCGGGCATATTTAGAAGCACGAATGTAGATACAATCTTCAACTCTTTGTCGCTTAAGTAAGTCAGAGTCTCAGGGCCAAATGGTTTAGCCGAATATGTGAATACAGCTAACTCATCATCATCATGAGTTATTGGACCAACAACCTCATTCCTTGTTAAACGGTTGTGCTTCGTTGAGACAACATCGTCAAAATGCAATGAGCAAAAGTTGACAAGCTCTTCTTCTGTATATCGTTCAGCAATAGAACCCTCTACACGAGCTTTGTTCTTGACCTTTTGTTTTAATCGGCGCATATACCTAAGATAAATAATATGCAGACTTAGTGAAGTATTATTAATATGGTCAGGATAGAGCAATTATAGCAGTTTATATATTACCTCTCAAAAGGATTCATCCACCAATATTGCACCGGTCCTACAAGTTTGAGTTCATACGGCAGATGAATAGGCAGATGTTCCATCGAGTCAAAAAATCCTGGAGGGAAGATCATTTCAAGCTTTCACATGGTAAACACAATATTCTTCTGCATCTGCTCGATATCACTGTGCTTAATTATAGTTGAACAAATATCTCGAAAGAAATTTGACAGTTCAGTCAATGCATCCAGAACTTTTCTGGGTAACATCTCACAAAATGCAATTGGAATCAACTTTTACATGAATACATAACAATCGTGACTCTTGAATCCAAAAATTTTCAATTGATCAACATTACAACAATGTGTTATGTTCGACGCATATCCATCTAAGAGCTTCAACCCACTAACCCACTTACAGACGTCTTCAACTTGTTGCTTAGTAAGACTAAATGGAGCTTTAGGTTTCGTAGTGTTAGGGCGAAGCCACAATTCTGGCCTAATGTTCAAAGCCTCCAAATCTTTTCAAGCATTGTCATTGCCTTTAGTTTTACCACTTGCATCTAACACGGTGTAAAACAAGTTCTTGAAAACATTATTTTCGATATGCATGACATCTATATAATAACGAACTGAAAGTGTGCCCCAATACAGCAACTCAAACCATATAGGCAAGTGTGTCCAATTATGAGTCTTCCCATACCTGGCTGCTCTCAATTTACTGTGTTCCTTCCCCAGTAAAGGAAAATCAAGTTGATTCAACCACTCCAAGACCTCACTGCCCGACAGCCGACCAACAACCCCCTTTTTCTCTATTTTTCTGTTCAACTGTGTAGACATCTTTCTGTAATTATGATCAAGAGGAAAGAATCTACGAGCAGTTCCAAAGAAACTACATTTCTGCCCATGCTACAACTGGTTGCCTTGCACATCCTCCATACACACTGGACTGGACATCTTCCCGTGAGTTGACCAACCACTAACCATCCCAAGAGCCGAAAAGTCAGTGATAGTCCATAACAAGGCTGCCTTCATCAAAAAATTCTCGCATATCGATTTATCATACGTCTGAACCCCTGTCTCCCACAACATCTTTAGTTCATCCACTAACGATCGAAGGTACACATTAAGATCTTTTGTAGGACTTTTATCCCCCGGAATGAGTAAAGTAAAAAACAAATATGGATCCCTCATGCACATTGCCGGTGGAAGATTATAAGCGACCATAATGATTGGCCAAACTGAGTACGGTTGGCTAAAATTATTAAAAGGGCAAAAGCCATCAGTAGCCATGCCAAGACTAACATTCCTAACTTCTTCCGCAAACTCAGGATAATTTACATCAAATCTCTTACATTCATCTCCATCTGCTAGGTGAGTCAGCTGACCAGGCACGACATCCCTTGTTCGATGCCAACTCATATGTTGAGCCGTATGAGACGACATGAATAGCTGCTGAAGTCTCTGTGCAAGTGGAAAGTACCATAAGATTTTCCTAGGAACATGTTTCTCCTTCCCCCCCCCCCACGTTTTATAGCCTTGTAACGCGATAAGCTACATATATCACAATGTCCCTTATCTCTGTCCTCCCCATAGTATAACATGCAATCCTGCTCACAAGCATCGATTTTCTGATACCCCATATAAACCCCTTGACTATCTTCTTCACTTCGTAATAATTCGCAGGAAGAGTATGATCCTTGGGTAAGAACTGTCCAATTATAGAGAGCAAATCATTGAAACCTTTCTCACTACAGTCGTGCTCATTCTTGAAGTGTAAGAGCTTTATCACTGCAGAAAGCTTGGTGTTCGTATCATTTTCTGGATACAACGCGACCCCAGATTCAGATAGCAACTTGTAAAAGGCAGGAATTGTATCATTTGGCACTTGCTTCGCACTGCTTGAAGAAGGTTCATATTCAGCCCAATCAATAGTAGTAAGGCCATAAGCATCAACCAACATCTCAACTGGATCATAGTTTTCGACATATGAATCCCATGGAATTGGTTGTTCTACAATATTTTCAATCACTTCTAATTCCCCATGATGAGTCTATACGAAGTACCCATCTACAAATCCACGAGAAAATAAGTCGAATTTAATCTCGTCGACTTTCTTCCAAATCAGATTTTTACACTTCACACATGGGCATCGCATCTTCCCGTGCGGATCATCCGTATGTTCTAGTGCTTTGTTCAAGAAATCTAAAACCCCAACACGATAAGCTGAGACTGATCCCTCCCATCACTGGGTATCTTATGGTACATCCAACTCCGATCGGCTGACATTTTTAACTACACAGAAGTACGCATTAAGTTAATTTGGATATTCATTCATGAATTAGATTTACCTAGTATCTCTACAGGACAGGGGTAAGGCTTCTATCCCGTTATTGGATGTGTCTCGTCACTAGTGCAAACATGTTGAGTACGTTTTATGAGTTTCAAAAAAAATTTGACATTACCTCCCCATGGTCTCCAAGCACACGAAATAGACTAAGATAACTTAATCTAAGTATGCACTCGGAGAACATATAGAGATAACAGTCGATTAATCCTCAAAATAACAAAAAATGTACCATTTCGTATTGGCACTTGCCTAAGTAAGAGACATAACATCCAATAACAGTCCCAAACATGGGACTATTCGACATTCACCCCTATTGAGTGTATGTCAAACGGGTTTCTAAGTTTCAAGGTATAGCACATATATAATTGAAAATGCTACTTAGTTTATTGAAAATTATGGCAAACTACACAAATGCTACTTAGTTTATTGAAAATTACGGCAAACTACACAAATGCTACTTAGTTTATGAGAATTTATGTGGAATCTCTACTTGAGTCGGCAACCGGGAAAAAAAGGGTCGTAGTTCCTGTTGTGTCCTATACTCGAATAATAAAGTTAATTCAATTACTGCAAACATTCCTCACTGTTCCATCATAACGGATGACAACATCCCGAAGGAGTTCCATTAAGCTATTGAACAAATTTTTAGCTAAAGCAACCCTCTAGATGAACAAACGATCACTTCTCTACTAGGAATGAATCATCTCACCATATGGGTCCAATCCATGATATAGACAGCTTCTCACCACTCCGAATTCCTCAAATGGATTGTTCTCATTCAAGAGGTGAGACGTTCTGTGAGAACTACCCATCTGAGGAATTCGGAGTGGTGAAAAGCTGTTTATATCATGGATTGAACCCATATGGGGAGATGATTCATTCCTATGGGAGAAGTTATCGTTCGATCATTTAGAGGGTTTCTTAACCTAGAACTTTGTTCAACAACTTACCGGCACTCCTTCCGGATGTTTCCATCTGTTATGATGGAACAGTGAGGAATGTCTGCAGTAATTCAATTACCTTTATTATTCGAGTATAGGACACAATCAGGAACTGCGACCCCTTTTTTTAATTATTGTCGAGGAACCGATTGGAGTACTATTAGCTGCAACTACTATGTCGAAACCTGCATACAAGAAAGAGTACATATATATATGTAGGGGAAGTATTATTACATTTATATATATAGTTTATTTTGCCAATGATAATAAACTAAATAAGTGGTACTTAGTTTATGAGAATTGTTATTTAGAATCTATAGAGACGTACTACTGTTCGACATTCACTCCTACTTGTCAAACGGGTTTCTAAGTTTCATATTATAGTACATATATGTATATATATACATATAATGCTTAATTATTGAGTTTATTGAAAATTGTGGCAAACTAAGCAAATGCTACTTAGTTTATTTTGCCAATGAAAAACTAAGTGCTACTTAGTTTCTGAGAATTGTTATTTGGAATATATATGAAGACTACTATTAAATTATTTTATTTTATTTTATAAAATTTAATTTTATTTATTAATGTATTTTAAATTTAATTTAATTTAAATTATGGTACTTAAATTAAATTTATTTTATTACATTTTTAAAATTTATTAAATATTTTTTATTAAATTTAATTTATTTATTAAATTAAATCAAATTTGTTTTGTTTTATTCAATTTAATTTAATTAAGTATTTTATTTTATTTTGTATTATATTATCTAATTTTTAAAATTTATTTAAGTTTATTATTATATTTTCTTTTATTTGTTTAATTTTTTGATTAATAAATATTATATTTTCTAATTTTTAAAAATTATATTATAGTATATTATATTATCTTATTTTTAAACTTCACTTGTAAATTTTTTATAATTTAAATTTTTTATTTAATTAATTATTAAATTAATTAAATAATGCATAAATATATTTGTAGGGTCCACAAAATTTTCAATTGCAGATTTCTGACAAATATTCCGTTGGGAATTCTGTGGGAAATATCAAATATCACATTTTTAATAATACACTGACATACATATATTATGATCCAAACACTGTAATTGCACAAATAAATCACAATTTTAGCAACATGCATTCACTTGCAGAATTGAAGTCAAATAATCCCAATTTGCAAAACAGTTTACAGCATGAACAACTTTCGCAAAATCAACAACTCTAACAAAATAAATTTCATAACAAAAATGAACCCAATTTCAGCAAATTAAAATATAAAACCCAATTTCTGATACAATAAGAACTCCAAAATTATTCTCAGTAACACATGAATTAAAGGAGGAGCATTTAGGATTTTTTACCTTGAATTAAAGGAGGAGAAACGAGGAAGAGAAAGGAGGAGCTAGGAGCTACCGTACGTGGCCGTTCTCTAGTGGTAAAGGCCGGAACTGGTGGCGCACAGTGGTCATAAATTGGCAGTGACAGTCGGAACTGGGCACTGACCGGGGAGATGAGAGGGAGTGGGGGGTACCTGGGGGGACCGGGCTGGGGTGGGGGGACCTGTGGAGAGGGGCCGGTGGGGGTACTGGGGTAGTGTGGGGAGACCGGGGGGAGGGAGTGGGGGTACCGGAGCAGAGTGTGGCCGGAGACCTGGGGGCGCAGTGGGGGAACGGTGGCAGGGGGAGGGGGAGGGGGGACCGGTGATTGGATGGGTGTGGGTGGGGCCGGGGCCGGGGGGATGAGAGAGGCTAAGGAATAAGGAGAGTGAGAGAGAATGAGTGAGAGAAAATGAGAGAGAGATCAGATAAATCGAGCGTGTGAAATGAAAAGGTGGAAGGTGAAAAGTTTATATTGTTATTTTTGACGGAATGTCTGTCGGTAATAAGTCCCTCGAAGATAACCTAAATTCGACGAAATATCCCTCGGAAATAACGTTTATTAGTCAAAAATACTTTTTACGGTGGCGCGAAATTTGGCACCAACTGGAGAGTTCTAAGGTCGACGAAATTCCGTTAGAATTATGGTATTTTTGAGGGACTTATATCCGACGTATTATTCCCTCGGACATAATCCTATTTCGACCGAATATAATCCGTCGATTATACGTCCGTCGGAATTAGTCGGCTTTCTTGTAGTGGACAAAAGAGTTATGCTAATCTTCATCGAAGGGACGTGGAATTTAATGTTGGAGAACATGTGTTATTACGTGTTGCTCCATGGAAAAGAGTTATAAGATTTGGAAAGAGAGGGAAGCTCAATCCTTGATTCATTGGCCCATTTCTAATCCTCGATAGAGTAGGAACTGTGGCGTATAGACTCGTCTTACCACCAAGTATGTCTCATGTTCATAACGTTTTTCACATATCCATGTTACGTAAATATGTGGAAGACCCAAACCACATTATTGAGTTAGAATCTGAAATGAAATCAAGGTATCCTCACATCTTCGACATACCAGGTACATACACCAATTTCGAGGACGAAATTTCATAAGAAGGGAGGTTGTAAGACCCCAACTTTTATGAATAAAGATGAATTTTTTTCTAAATATTATTTTTGAATATTATGGTGTGAATTTGATATAATGTTAAGTTGTGGGTAATATTTATAAATTTTTCAAAGTAAGCAAGTTGTTACAAAATATTTGGTTGGTCGGGGAATATTCTTTTTGTCAGGGAATATTCGTACGACGACACAATCATTGGTGGACCTCACAACAGAATTATTTTCGGAGTTAGAAAATGACAGAAATATCTTTTTATAAAAAAAATAATGACGAAAGTTTTACCGTTAACTATTGAAATATCCGTTGATAAAAGTACAGTAATACGCGTGGTTGCATAGTAGTACACGGTATTGTACAATATCTTTGATTATTGATGCTTAATGAGAAGTCACTCAGTTTTATTCAATAATTGCCACAGTAATTGTTGCACAGTATCTCATATTATTGATTCAATTATTGTCACAATTTCATCTGCACAATATTTTATATTATTCAATCAATAATTAATGCAACCCAATTATTCATATTATTAATTAGCATTATTGACATTGTCTAGAAAATTCTGTCAAGAAAAGGGTTTTGGTCATCTAATTGCGCGCCAATAAGGATAAATTCTTATCGGAAAGCCCCATTTCCTGGGAATGATCTAGTTGTTGATATTGTGAATTTATAATATTAATTATTATGTGGTGAATATTGGTTCAATTTTTATATAAATGAAGGAATTTAGCATGAGATATTTGTTGAAAGTTTGGCATATTTTATGTGAAATTATAATTATTTTCTCCAATAAAATATTCATTCAAATATATTATTATAATATATTATAATTGTTTAAATAATTATATATATATATATATGCATGTGATAAAGTGATGGGTGGTGGAAAAAAAGTGTTGCCTGCAAAGTTGTTCCAAAATGGTAGGCCCTAACTGTAAAGTCCCCAAATCTGGATACTTGAAACCCGAACTCGGTAATTCACGATACCATTTCTATGAGCGGAATAATTACTAATAATAATAATCATAATATAAAACTTAAACTTAACTTACATTTATCAGAGTCTAATCCCAAGTACGCAACATTTACTACATTATTTACATGATATATAATACATATCATTAACTTAATACAGTCTATCTATTACAAATGATACCAATAACATGTTCTGTTTGTTTTCCTTTTCACTTGATCCTGGCCGAACTTTCCAGTTTTTCACACTTAGCTGAAAACATTTAAATTAAGCAAGGATGAGCATTTGAGTGCCCAGCAAGTATTTATATATATATATATATATATATAAGTTGAAAGAATTTAAATGTTTTCTTTATAATATTCTTCTACAACCAGTCAATAGTTGTGAAGTAATCTGTACCAATAACAATAACATAGCAACCCTCTTTCAAATTTTTGAAACTGTGTATTGTATATACATGGGTTTCTATGACATTATGAACATTGTTTTCATTTTCGAAAGGGTTTAAACAGAAATTCATCTGTAAATCGGCCATTGCTTACGGGCACGGAGGGTGATCAGCCCCGTTGTACCCTGTATTGATCAATACTACATTGCTAGAACGATATTAACGTTCATCCTTTGTCCGCCGTAGCGCATAAAAATTTTCCCATGTTCGGGATGTTCATACCTGTCGGGTTTTCATTACAAATGTCTTATCTTGTTCAACAATGATATATAATTCAACATATATGTATATCGAAGGTATATCAACATGTGATTAAATACAATGATTATCCAAGTAGGGACACTTGTATAATCATTTCTAGAAATTAAAGAACAGAATATATATATCTGAAGTATCATATACTAACATGTTGATAATCAAAAGGTGTATATATTATAGGTTTAACAATCTGTACATTAATAATAATATAATTTTGAAACATTCTTACACTTGTCCATTGCATAAAGAAAATGTAAAGTTAGGATACTTGCTTGATGCGCTGCTTACAATTACGCAACTTAGATCTATTTGTTATACCGAAACCTATCATTAATAAGATCATTCTATCGATTAGAATCACATATCATAACACATAGTACTGCTTATTGCAGTCAGCACATAACATAATCACATTGTCATACATGTTCAACAATCATGTTATCACAAACAAACATCAACTCATTCCTAATCACAATGTCACACAACTTTATCCACCATTGAATCACAAATAAAATAATTAACTAACTAAATTTCTAAGTCCAGATCAATTTCTGAACCATGTCAGTCTAGCAACATCTTTATCGGGTAAAAATCGAGTCTAAGACTCTATCCCGAAGTTTAATACCCAAATAGTTAACTTCAACATCAGTCATACTATTTTTCATGGCCTTATAATAATTATAAAATAATTATTACCATTTACCATAATTTTTGAAATATCCGAATCATTATTAACTGATTTAAATATCAAATAATTCTATTATCATTAATATCAAACTACTAATAAAACAATTGCCAAAATATTAAAGTTATTTATATTAACTCAAAATATTTTTAAAACATTTATATTACCATTAATTGATTTTTAAACATCTAAAATCATTATTAAATAATTACCATTAATATTTAAATATTAATGAACTATTTATCCAAATATTAAAAGTCATTAATTATAACTTAAAATATTTTTAATTCATTAATATCTTTTTTAAATGATTTTTAAATAAATAAAACCATTTTTAAACTATTTATTTAATATAACTATTAAATAAATTTAATACCATTAATCATTAAATAAATATCATTAATATTAGATTATTAATGAAATTATCCTTTAAATATTAAAAGTTATATTTTATAACTTCAAATATTTTTAAACACTTTATTTTTATTTAAAATGATTATTATAATATTAAAATCATTTTTAAACTAAATTATTTAATATAATTATTAAATAACTTTAATATCAATAATAATAATTAATTAATGAAATTTACCTTCAAATATTAAAAGTTATATTTTATAACTTAAAATATTTTTAAATACCTTATTCTTATTTAAAATGATTTTTAATTTAATAAAATCATTTTTAATTCATTTATTTAATTTATTTAATAAATAACTTAATTATCATTAATATTAATTTATTAATGAAAATTATCACATAATATTAAAAGTTATCAAAAATAACTTAAATTATTTTCTTATACTATAATATAATTTTAAATAATTTTTCAAATATTAAAATCATTTTTAAATAATTTATTTAATATTATAATTAAATAAATTAAATAATTTTAATATTCTAAAAATATTAAATATTTATGAAATATATTTAAAATAATTAAAACTAATTTTCAGAATTTAAAATAATTTTTAATAATTAAAAACTATTTTTTCTATTTATTAATTAATTTCTGAAAATTAAAATACTATTTGTCGCTAAAGACCATCTATAGCGACAGAACCGTCGCTATAGGTGTTCTTCATGTTCTTCATACAACCCAGAAATTCATATGCAGTTGACGAAGTGCTCACTTTGACCAAGCTTAATTTAGTATGTGTTGTGTTTTTGGGTCTACTGTTTGTCAGATCATGTAATATAAATACAAGACTACACGATTAAACAATAAACATCAGCATAACTTGAATAAACAACGAGATCTGAGCCCTTAAAGTGGCTGTCAGACCTGTTCTTCATTTTCTGAGTTACCCAGAAATGAAGAACAGTTCGTTCATCCTCTTTTGGGCTTCCACAACTTGCAATTCGTGCACTGTTTTTGCGATATAAAGTATCCAGTGTGTACCCAACATGACAAGGAAGAGATCTAACACCACAGCTCATTAAATAATCAACACAATTAGAAGATCCAGCCTAGTCAAACGTTGTCAGTCATCGCGTTCTTGAGTTTTCTGGGTTTTCCAGAAAACTCAATTCGTGATCATCTGTCTTGGTTTGACCAACCACTGATTTCGATCTGTTTATGAAATAAGTGATATTAAGGCATGATTATATAGTCTAACAAATATACTACAACCTAAATGCAAGAACCATAACGATACATCAAACCACTGTCAGATCCAAGCCCTTCAAGAACTTGTCATAGCTTTCTGGGTTCATTCATTCTGGGATACCCAGAAATGGCCCGGTCATGCCCGGTCAACGGGTTTTGACCGTTTATAAAATGAAATCCATACATCATTGAACCTTGATTCTTATACCAGAGTAAAGATCTCATACTAGACTACAAAATTAAACACTTAAACAACAAAAACACCAAATATACTAAGATCTACAAGGTCTGACATTCATTGTCAGACCATAACATGAACTTTTTCCAGATTTTGAAAAAAATGCAAATTCGAGCACTTTGATATTTTGGATTTGATAAATACCAACCCAGATCATCATAAGACACTACAAATAACATATTACAACATCAATTCACAAGATCTAACAACAACTTTTGGACAAAAATTCAAGGTAGGGTTTTATACCTTTGATGAACAATTCTTGATTCGTTGATACTGATTTGTTGTTGGATTTCGTGGGGCTGTTCTTAGAGACTGGGGAACTTATGAAATTCGTGGGTGAGGAGAGAGAAAGACTTGGTTGAGCATTGGTTGATCAAATGGCCATAAAATGAACTTTTCTCTCTCTCTTAATCTATATATACAAGCTAGATGCAATGAATTGGTATGATAGTTGGCTGATGTGCTGTCATTTTGTGTCTCAATAGTCAAATAAGTTGGTCACCCACCCATCCTATTGTCAAAACCTAGTTTGTAGCTTCAATTATACAAGATGGGCATTTTTGTCATTTGGTAAATTATTTTAATGGCAACATTGTAATCTTGCAAACCCTTAGGGTTTGACCCTTGGGGTTTAACCCTAAGGTTTAGCACAAAACAAATCTAGGATTTAGCAATTTAGGGTTTGTACAATAAAATAAAATAAAATAATAAACTAAAATTTTAGTTTCTAAAAATAACAATTAGGGTTTACTAATTTAATTTAGATCTTTAATTATAGCACTTTTATAATTAGGTTTACGCAACACTAATTAGCATCTCATTTCCCAAACTGGTAATTAGGGTTTACAATAAGCAATTTAGGGTTTCTAACTTTTGAAATTACGGTTTATAATACAGAAAAATTAATAAGGATTTTGAATAATTGCGATTCTCCCTAATTAGGGTTAATACTTATATCACCGATCATAAATCACAGTATCGTGATTACATAACGACTTAACAAATTCTCAAAGTCATGAATGACTTTCACATTAGAGTTTCAAATCAATTAGGGTTTAACAGTTTGAAACTAGGGTTTCAATTTTTTTTAAATAAGGTTTCTAAATATTAAATAGGGTTTAATTACAAAATTATATAATGCATAACATATATCATATCACACAATTAAACAACAGTCTTGAACTCACAGCTGAGTTTCAAATTGGGATTTTAACACTTAAAATTAGGGTTTTTAATAATTTAGGGTTTTCTAAAAATTATTAAGGATTTCTAGAACTTTAATTAGGGTTTACCTAATTAATACATTTAATACATGCCATAAATTATATAACACACTTATAAAATAATCTTACACTCTAATCTGGATCTCAAATTAGGGTTTAACATTATTACTAAGGTTTGGTCATAATACACCGTAATTGACCAACCATTATCAATACAGAAATACAGTACATATTCATAGCACTGAAAAATCAAAATATAATTAATATAATAATATTATCATCATTATTCCTTATCCCATAACCAAAGTTAAGGTTATCATTAACACTAAAATTGTTCCACACATTAACATTATACACATAACCATACATATCTATAACACTTACAAATAATAATATAATATTATTATTCTCATTCTTTGATCAAAACCCAAAATTAGGGTTTGGATTCCATGTCTGATTTTATCTGCCATAATTAACCTTATAATTAAGTAAAAATAATTTACTTAATATCTTGAACCAAATTCATATAATAAAATAAGTATTATAAAAATTCTATAATCATATCATATATTATTCAAATAATATAAGATTATATTTTCATGGAAAATAATCATTAAAAACATTTTTACTATAAAATTATTTATTATTAGAATATATTTTATAATGAGCAATAATTCTAAAATAAAATTATTCATAACCATTCATGTAATAAATATATTTTATATTCATCACATAAACACATACATAATACCTTTCACGCATTCTTACCTTTAAAATAGATAATTATTCTAAAATCATTTCCTATATTATTTAAATAATATAAGATTATATTTTCCTTGAAAAATAATTAATAAAACATTTCCAATAAGGAATTAATTAGTATAAAAATATAATTAATAATAATCAATAATTCTAAAATAAATTTATTTGCAATACTTATGTAATAAATAAATTTTATTTATCACACATATAATTATAATTACACATTACCTTGACACATATCATTCATATTTAAAAAAAAATTATACGCAAAATTTATGATATATTTATATAGAAAATATCGGGTTGTCACACTAACCTTTGAAATAATAAGAGTTAGGCAAAAGAAAAGGAAAGGTTAGGTATTGAATGAAAATGTTAGGCGGAGAAAGTTAGGCAGTGGTAGGCAAGTTTCCTTATTTTTTCTCCTTTCGTATTACACTATAAAAAGAAGGCAACCCACCATCCTAAATCACACCAAAAATCTCAAGCATTTTTACTATAGTATTGTGAGTATTTCTTTTGAGTATAAGAATACTTTGAGCGTAGTTTTTTGCAAGATTTTTTCAGAATAATATCCTATATTCCAGTCAAATCCAGTTTCTACTAAGGTAAATGATATTATTTTATTTCAATACTCGTAAGAAATATTATTTTCTTTCATACTCCATAGTATGGAAAGGATATTATTTCATTTCATATTCCTAAATCTAAACTTACTATGGTAAGTATTGCTTCTGTAATTCCTGAAATTAGTAGAATATCCTTGATATTTGCGCTTCATCCAATATATTTTCATAAAATTATTATTCTGAGCGTTCTTGATAAGTTTTAACCTTTTTATGTTGAAATACTATTCACGGGGTACTATTCCTAAAGTACTATTCACGGAGTACTATTCACCCGGGGTACTATTTATGATAAAAATTGATTTCTTTTCGGTCCAAATCATTTTTGATATAATATTATTCTTGAATTTTACTTCACAAAGCAGTATCATGTTGACAATTTGGACATTATTGAATTCTGGATAAATTAAATTATAAATCTTTAGAATTTATCCTTTGATTGAATTTAATTGAATTCTTATATCATTGTCATCATCCTCATGTTTATATTGTTATGAAAGTCAACTTTGGCCTGTAGTGCGTAGATGGACTGTTGATTGGTATGATTATAACCAGGGATCATTCGATAAAATCATGACCCGTAATGTTACAAATGATGTGATAAAAGTCCTTATTGGCCCGTAGTGTATTGATGGACAGTTGTTGGCACGATCATGACCATTGGTGATAATAATGAATATCCTTGGCCCGCAGTGCATGGATAATTCAGTGATGTGGATTATTTATTAAGCTGAGTCTCAGTGATAAAATTGATGATAAACTTTTAAATCATAGAAGATAGTAGATATCATGCTCTACTTGACTCTTCTAATGAATTATTTGTTCCGCTGCAGTTAAACTAGTTGTCTATTATATTCTATCAGTTTAACCCTGTTGAAGGCTAACGATAATATATTCTGCATGATCTTAGTCATAATATTCTTTAATGGCCTAGTTGAGCTCACCCTTTGCTTTCATTGTTCTCTTCAGGAAATGAGAATATAGTTGTGACTAGTCGGGGAATGGAGTGACGATCGAGATGGTTGTTTTAGTAGTCATCACTATTCTATGAAATAATGTGATAATAATTGTAATAAGATTGAATTTGGGAGTAGATATTGTCTAGAAAAAAATATTCGTATTAAAACTCTCAGCTTATGTTTTGTCGTATTACATGACAGTTGTATTAATTAAATTGTATTTGAATTTTGTACCATGTATTTGGCGACCCAAGATGGGTGATATATACCTATTTTGGGGGCGTCACAAATAATAATAATTATTATTATAATAATAATAATAATTACTATTATAATAATAATTATATAATTATTATTACAATAGTAGTAGTAATAATATTTATAATAATAATAATAGTAATAATAATAATAATAGTTATTACAATAATAATAATTATTATTATTATTATTATTATAATACTAATAGTAATAGTAATAGTAATAATAATTATTATTAGTAGTACTATTATAATTATTATAATAATAGTAATAATTATAAGAATTATAATAATAATAATAATAATAATAATAATAATAATAATAATAATAGTAAATATATAAGACCCCAACTTATTATAAATAAAATTGAATTTTCCTTTATTCATTATTCTAAATTAATAAGGTGTTAATTTGATATAATGCTTTGGTTATGGGTGAAATGTGCAAATTTTACAAAATAATCAAGTGGTTATAAAATATTCATTGTTGTCGGAGAATATTCGCTTAGTCGTGGAATATTATTGTTGTCGGGGAATATTCGTACGACGACGCAGCCATTTGTAGTCCCATAACGAAAAACGATTGGATGAAGGAAAACGACAAAGTATGAGTTTTTATAAATAATGGCGTAATTGTTACCGTTAACACTGTTGGAATACCTGGTGGTTAAAATACAGTAATACATGTGGTTGCACAGTAACACACGGTATTGCACAATATTTTTGAATTATTGATCCTTACGTAAGAAGGCACTACTCAATAATTGTTACTGTTCAATATTTTATTTTATTGATTCAATAATTGCTGCGTTGATAGTTTATATTATTGTTGTTTTAATAATTGTCACTGCATAGTATTTCCCATTATCAGATCAATAATTCATATTATTTGAATAATATTATTAGATAATATTATTGGCAATGTCTAGAAAGTTCTGTCAAGGAGAGGTTTGGTCACCTAATTGCGCGCCAGTAAGGAGAAATCCTTATTGGAAATCCCCATCTTTCTTGAGAACAACCTGGTTGTCATAATTGTGTTTCTGTAATATTATTTGTGAATAATTAATTATTGATTTATATGATAAGGAAATATTTATTTGATACAGATATAAATAATGGATTTATTTATGTGGTTATAAATGAAGGAATTAATGTTGAGGTGTTTTATCAGTATTTTTATCGGAATGGAGGTATTAAAAATCAAACCAGTGTTCTTGAGATATATTGTGTGGGTTATAATTTTTAATCTGACCGTTGGATCGTTGTGATTTTTGGATATGTTATACATATATAAGTTGAGTATATGTCCACAAATTTTGAACCGTTAAAAATGAATGTATGATTTGTTATGAATTTTAAGAGGTGACTGGTTCAGAAATTGTTGAAGTTTCAAAATTTATCATTTTGGTGAAAAATTCTAGAATTGGTGGGCCCCACTTTTGGTTGGTGAGAAATGTGCTCAAATTGAATTTTAAATGTGGTGGGTGGCAATAGTAGCAGGTAAAGCCATCAAGTAGTAGGTCAAGTCTGCTTCGGCGTGCTAACATTTTCCTATAAATAGAGGGCCAAGTTAGAATTGAAAATCACACCAGAAACAAGTTTTTTTCTCTCTATATTATCGAGCGTATTTTGTGAGTATTTAGATACTTTGAGAGTTGCTATTCAGTGCAAGTTTCCTTCAGCATAATATCCGAAATTCCATTCTGAAGTACAGTTTCATTGAGGTAAGGGATGTTATTTTTTTCGTAATGATGTTATTCTTTCAATATCATTATACCAAAATATTGTTATTAATTTTATTATGGAATTTCTACATTTTTGTGTAAGGGTTACTATTCACGTATACGACACTATTCACGTATACGATACTATTCACGAATACGGTACTATTCACCGAAAAATAAATTTTTTCCTTTTTATCCAAGATGTCTTTTATGGTTACTATCTTCGATTGTTTCCATGTTTTGATCTTTATTTTTGAATTCTACTTCACAATTGGGTATTATGGAGTATTTTTGCACTTGGATAAACTGTTATACGAATTCCTAATATTTGTCCTTCTGTCTCATTGGATTCATTTTCTTTAAGATATTTTTCATCATCCTCAGTCCTAAATGATGATATTACTGAATATATTTGGCCTGTAATGCAAAGATGAATAATAAACTGATGAATATCTTTGGCCTATAGTGCAAAGATGAACAGGTGTTGAGATGAACATGACCTGTGTCGCCCCCAAAATAGGTATACATCACCCATCTTGAGTCGCCAAATACATGGTACTAAATTCAAATACAACTTGATTATACAACAGTCGTGTAAAATACGACAAAATACATGCTGTGAGTTTTAATAGAAATATTGTCATCTAGACAATATCCACACTCAATTTAGTACTCATTACATTTATTATGACACTATTTAACAGAATAGTGAGGACTACTAAGACACCATCTCGGACCATCACTCCGTTCCCCGACTAGTCCCGGCTACGTTTTCATTTCCTGAAGAGAACAGTGAAAGAAAGGGTGAGCTCAACTAGCCCATTAAGAAATATTATGACTAAGATAATGCAGAATAAATTATCATTAGTCCTCAACAGTGTTAAACTGATAAAATACAATAGACATCAAGTTTAACTGCAGCGGAACATGCAATCCATTAAAAGAGTCAAGTAGAGAATAAAATTTACTATCTTTTATGATTTAAAAAGGTTTTTCATCACTTTTATCGTTGAGACTCAGCTTAATAAATAATTCACATCATCCCTGCACTACGGCCAAGGATATTCATTAGGGTCACGACCATAAATTATCCATGCACTACGGGCCAAGGATATTTGTGTATTCATTAATGGTCATGATCATGCCAACAACTGTCCATCAATGCACTTCGGGTAAATGAGGACTTTTACCACATTATTCGTAACATTACGGTCATGATTACATAATCCCTGGTCATAATCATACCAAGTCCATCTATGCACTACATGCCACAGGTGACTTTCAAAAATAATATAAACACGAGGATGATGACAATGATATAAGAATTCAATAAAACAAGTTCAAGAATTAATTTATCAGGAACTAATAACGTCCAAATTGTCAACATGATACTTCTTTGTAAAGTAAAATTCAAGAATGCTCAGAAGAATATTTCCATGAAAAGATACTGGATGAAGCGCAAATATTAAGAATATTCCACTAATTTCATGGAGTGTAGAAGTCAAAACTTTAACCAACTGAGTATAATAAGGAATGGAATAACAAAAGAAATCACTATGCATGCGGTACTTCGCATAGACAAGTTATTACATCAGAATAATAAATAACAGAACCAAGACAGGCGTAATACGCACCGACAGGACATTCTAACAAAATAATAAAGAATGGAATACAACAGAAATCACCATGCATGCGGTACTTTGCATATACAGGTTATTTCAACATAATACTAAATGACGGAACCAGGTCAAGTGAAATTCACACCAACATGATGTTCCAACAGAATAATAAAGACGGAACCAGGTCCGGCGTAAAGCACAGACATGATATTCCAACAGAATAATAAAGACGGAACCAGGTCCGACATAAAACGCACGGACATGATATTCCAACAGAATAATAAAGAATGGAATACAGATGAATTTCACCAAGTATAGGGTAGCCCGCGTATACAGGTTATTCCAACAGAATAATAAAGATGGAATAATAGAAGTTCTCTTCATGAATACAAAAGAAATAATACCCCTTACCGTAAAAGAAACTTGATATCAGAGTAATGAAGTAGCAGAATACTTTTCTTTTTTCTCTCTATAGTTTCTCTCTCTATAGTTTCTCTCTCTAGAGTTTCAGTGAATTCGTAAGAAATAATGAAGGAATGAGCTTCTATTTATAGAAGAATGGAATGAATAGTAACCAATCCATGAACAATCCAGATTGATTTACTTTAATCGGATGATCCATATTTAAAGCAAAATCTTTTAAATAAAATATAATATATTCTATTTATAATCTAATAAAACGAATAATTTTTAAAAAGATTTTACTATGCAAACACTATGTAAACACTATGCATAATAAAATATAATATATTCTAATTATTGTCTAATAAAATAGATAACTTTATAAAAGTATTCTGTTTTATATAAAAAGTTTTTCTGTTTTATTACATTAATAATACGAATAAAACAAAACGTCATCATTATTATTATTATTCACATTATTAATCGACCAGGTCGTTCCCAGGAAAGAGGGGGCTTTCCAATAAGGATTTCTCCCTATTGGCGCGCAATTAGGTGACCAAACTTCTCCTTGGCAGAACTTCTAGACATCGTAAATAATGCAAATAATAATATTAACAACTTCGTCATCTCAATTATTGATTTAATAACATATAAAATATCGATAATAATTGAATCAAACTGAGTGACTTCTCACATAAGCATTAATAATCAATACCGTGTACTACTATGCAACCATGCGTATTACTGTACTTTTACTACTGAGTAGTTCAACAGTATCAACGGTAAAACTTCCGTCGTTATTTTCATAAAAATATTTTTGTCGTTTTCTCAATCCGACAATAATTCTGTTGTGGGATCCACCAATGATTGTGCCGTCGTACGAATGTTTCCTGACCAATCTAATATTATATAACAACTTGCATACTTTGCAAAATTTATAAATATTACCCACAACTATAACATTATATCAAATTTATTCCATAATATTCAAAAATAATATTTATAGAAAATTCATTTTTATTCATAAAAGTTGGGGTCTTACATGAACGACTGGTGATACCAATGAATATCTTTGGCCTGTAGTTCAAAGATGAATATTTGATTAAAGATGTATATTTATTGTTGTTACAAGAATAAAATATTGATGATGGACCTTAAAATCTTAGAAGATAGTAGAACTCATTCTCTACTTGACTCTTCTAATAGATTGTTGTTTCCGCTGCAATTGTTGATCTAAAACTTGTTGTCTATTATATCCTATCATATTTTTCCCTGTTGAAGACTAATAATAATTTGTTGTATATTATCTTAGTCATACTGTTCTTTAATGGGCTAGTTGAGCTCACCCTTTTTATTTTTGTTCTATTTTTCTTATCAGGGGGTGAGAACATAGCAGAATCTAGTCGGGGTATGGAGTGATGGCTCTAGAAAGATGTTTTAGCAATCCTCACTATTACTGTAAAATAGTGTATGAATAATTGTAATGAGAACTTATTTGAGTGTGGATATTATCTAGAAGACAATATTTATATTTAAACTCACAGTATGTGTTGTCGTATTTTGCACGACAATTGTATTATTGAAGTTATAAATTGCTTTATGTATCATGTATTTGGCGACTCAGAATGGGTGTTGTATACTGATTTTGGGGGCGTCACAGTTGGTATCAAAGCTTAGGGATATGATCCCTAGCTGAGATGTGAGACTAGAACTAGGAGGGGAGAGACGGCTAAATCTTTCGCTAGTGTGTCCTACCTAAGCTTATTTGTTGGTCGGTCATAATATATGGATATTATGTGATATGTTAATTTGTTTAACTAACCCTTGTTTTATGGCAGTATTTAAAAATGGCTGCTGAGAACGTTAACAATGGAGTATATGAGACTGTGGAACAATCTTTAGTCACAAACCAGAAGAACATGCAATAGGAAGGCAATATTCATCTTGTGAACAACATCACTGATCAGACGATGAACGATGGGATGTTTAGAAGCTTTTTGCAGTTTATGCAAAATCAGACGAGGGAGACTCGTGTGCAGAATATGGGTGGAAATGATAGCAACGCGCAGTTTATCACGGCCAAGCAGTTCAAAGAGTTGGGACCACCAGAATTCTGGGGAAAGCCGCATCCAATTAAGGCGGAGATACGGGTCAAGTAAATTACCAAGATATTCGATGTTTTGGGATGCGCGGAGGAACAGAAGGTTCCATTCGCCACTTTTATGTTCCGTAATGAGGCAGATTACTGGTGGGAATCTGTGAAACGTATCCATCCAGCTGCAATCAGCATGTCTTGGGAGACATTTCAGAAACTATTCAATGACAAGTACTTTCCTGAAAGTATTCGTCATATAAAGGAAGTGGAGTTTATTAGACTGGAACAAAACAACATGACGGTGTCCCAGTACGTGGCGAAGTTCGCAGAGTTATCCAGGTTTGCACCTCATTTGGTGGAGAATGAGGAACGTATGACGCGAATGTTTCTGAGAGGTCTGAACCCCGATATACGTCAATATCTTATTTCACATAAATTTTCTCTGTATTCAGATGTTGTCAACATGGCTCAATTATTAGAGCGAGATAATGAGTATGTTCAACCGAGGGACAACAACCAGGGTCAGACCGGTGACAGCAGTCATCGGAGCAATGATAACCAGCGGGGATGAAGGAATACAAACAAAAGCGGTAATCACTCTGGTGGTAATCGTGGCCATGATAATAGAAGAAGTGAGTCGGGAGGAGATTTTAAAAAGAGAAGGTACAACAACGACAATGTGAAGACGTTAGCACCAGCAGCAATTATTTCTAAGGGAGGAGAACGACCACCGGTCGTATGCTATAAATGTGGGAAAGAGGGACATATAAGCCCAAATTTCCCACAACAGTTCAAGGTATGTTATAATTGTGGAAAGAAATGACATATCGCTCGAGATTATACTATAGCAAAACCAAGTTCAGCGGGGATGGTGTCTCAAAAGGCTATCCCAAAAAAGTCAAAGTCAACGATTCTTGGAAGAGCGTTTGTCGTGACTGGCCAAAACGCGAGAAACTCGAACGAGGTGATCACGGGTAAGCTAATCTTGAATTCTTACAAAGTTTATACCTTACTAGATACCGGTTCTACCCATTCATTTATCTCTCCTGCTTGTGCTCAATGTTTAAACTTGACTCCGGAGAAATTAGACTTTGATCTATCTGTGGAGACTCCGTTAGGAGAAACTTTCGTTACATCCACGGTTTATAAATCTTGCTTAATCCAAGTTGGCACTATCACATTATTTGTTGATCTTATCTTTTAAAGATACTTGCTTTTGATGTGATTTTAGGAATTGATTGGTTAACCACTCATCATGCCAAAATTGATTGTTTTCATAAGGTTGTTAGTTTTCATATTCCTAACAAACCTGTTATGCGAATTCAAACAACTAAACCACTAAAATCAGTCACTGTCATATCAAGCCATAAAGCTATTCGTTTATTGAAAAACGGATGTCAAGCTTTTTTAGCCCATGTTATGGATTTGAATAAAGACAAGTCAGATTTGAATACTATTTCTGTTGTTAGATAATTTCCTGATGTATTTCCTAAAGAACTTCCCGGTCTACCCCAGAACGTGATGTTGAATTCTTTATTGACTTAGAATTGGGTACAAAGCCCATTTCTAAAACCCCATATCGAATGGCTCCTATTGAACTTCAGGAGTTAAAAGTCTAACTACATGAGTTATTAGACATCGGTTTCATTCGTCCTAGTACGTCTCCTTGGGGTTCTCCTAGTTTATTCGTAAAGAAGAAAGTCGGGAGTATGCGACTTTGTATTGACTACCGAGAATTGAACCATGTCACCATCAAGAATAGGTATCCGCTACCTCGCATTGATGACCTGTTTGACCAGTTTCAAGGAGCACAATTATTTTCAAAGATCGATCTTCCTTCTGGATTTCATCAGCTGAAGATTAAAACAGAGGATATTCCAAAGACTACCTTCAGAACTCGGTACGGGCATTATGAATTCTTAGTAATGTCTTTTGGATTGACTAATGCTCTTGCTGCTTTCATGGATATGATGAACCGAGTATTCAAGGAATATTTGGATCAGTTCGTTGTTGTCTTTATTGATGACATCCTCATCTATTCCCAAAGCCGTGAAGATCATGAGCACCATTTGAAGATGATACTTGAAAGGCTTCGTGAAAACAAGCTATATGCCAAGCTGAAGAAATGCGAGTTCTGGCTTGAGGAAATATCATTCCTTGGGCACGTGGTGTCAAAACATGGAGTATCTGTTGACCCGACGAAGATTGAAGCAATACAAAGTTGGGAGCAACCGAAGTCGGTGAGCGAAGTGCATAGCTTTCTGGGCTTAGCTGGTTATTATCGGAGATTCATGGAAGGATTTTCTCGAATCGCTACTCCGTTAACTCAGCAGACTCGGAAAGATACAAAATTTGTATGGAGCGAGGAATGCGAGAAGAATTTCCAAGAGCTCAAGAGGAGACTCATTTCGGCACCTGTTCTGGAAATACCATCTGGTTCGGATGGATTTGTTATCTACAGCGATGCTTCAGGCAAAGGGTTAGGATGTGTTCTCATGCAACATGGGAAAGTCATAGCCTATGCCTCGCGACAACTCAAAGAATATGAGAAGAATTATCCTACTCATGATCTGGAGTTGGCAGCAGTCGTATTCGCGTTGAAAATTTCGAGACACTACCTGTATGGGGGAGAAAGTGGAGATTTATACGGATCATAAAAGCCGCAAATATTTCTTCACCCAAAAAGAACTCAATATGCGGCAACAACGTTGGCTCGAGCTGTTGAAAGATTATCGATGAAGAAGGAATACTTCGAGTCAACTCTAGACTTTGCGTTCCTAACGATTCTGACTTGAAACATAGAATCATGATGGAGGCACAAAACACACCGTTTGCAATCCATCCTAGGAGTACCAAAATGTATCATAATCTTCGACATACATTTTGGTGGAACAATATGAAGAGAGAGATCACGAAGTTTATCTCGAGGTGTTTAACTTATCAACGTGTAAAGGCGGAGCATCAAGTACCAAAGGGTCCATTGCAACCACTTGAGTTTCCAAAATGGAAGTGGGAACACGTTATCATGGATTTTGTTACGGATCTTCCCAAGGTTTCTCAAGGCATAGATGCGATTTGGGTTATTGTTGATAGATTAACCAAGTCTGCTCATTTCTTACCTATACGAGAAACTTATTCCCTTGAACGTCTTGCTCGTATGTACGTGAATGAGATTGTGAGATTGCATAGAATGCCAGTATCCATAGTTTCGGATCATGACCCGAGATTCACTTCACGATTTTGGGTTAGCTGGTAGAAAGCTATGGGCACGGATTTACGATTCAGTTCGGCATACCATCCTCAAACGGACGGACAATCAAAGAGGACTATTCAAACTCTTGAAGATCTATTAAGACTCTGTGTCCTAGACTTCAAAGGGAGTTGGGATAAGTATTTACCATTGGTGGAATTCTCCTACAACAACAGTTATCAAGTAACTATAGGCATGGCTCCATTTGAGGCGTTGTATGGACGAAAGTGTCGTTCTCTAGTATGCTGGGACGAGGTGGGTGAAGCAACTTTGTTGGGACCAGAATCGATACGCATGACTACAAAAAAGATCCAATTGATTCGACAATGTATTCAAACCTCACAGGATTGACAAAAGAGTTATGCTGATCTTCATCGAAAGGACGTGGAATTTAATATTGGGGATCATGTATTGTTACATGTTGCTCCATGGAAGGGAGTTACAAGATTCGGGAAGAGAGGAAAGCTCAATCCACGATTTATTGGCCCATTTCATATTCTTGACCGAGTAGGAAATGTGGCCTATAGACTCGCGTTACCTCCAAAGATGTCTCGTGTTCATAATGTTTTTCACATATCTATGCTTCGTAAATATATGAAAGACCCAAACCACATTATTGAGTTAGAACCAGACGAGATAGCTGAAGATTTAACATACGAGGAGGTACCTGTTAAGATCTTGGATAGGAAAGAGCATGTCTTACGTACCAAGATTATACCACAAGTTAAGGTTTTGTGGAGGAACCATGCTATTGAGGAATTGACCTGGGAGTTGGAATCGAAAATGAAACCGAGGTACCCTCACCTGTTTGAAACACCAGGTACGTACGTCAATTTCGAGGACGAAATTTTATAAGCAGGGGAGGTTGTAATACCCCAACTTATTATAAATGAAATTGAATTTTCCTCTATTCATTATTCTAAATTAATAAGGTGTTAATTTGATATAATACTTTGGTTATGGGTGAAATGTGCAAATTTTATAAAATAAGCAAGTGGTTAAAAAATATTCATTGTTGTCTGGGAATATTCGTTTGGTCGTGGAATATTCTTGTTGTTGGAGAATATTCGTACGACGGCGCAGCCATTTGTGGGTCCCATAACAGAAAACGGTTGGATGAAGGAAAACGACAAAGTATAAGTTTTTATAAATAACGACATAATTATTACCATTAACACTGTTAGAATACTTAGTGGTTAAAATACAGTAATACGCGTGGTTGCACAGTAGCACACGGTATTGCACAATATTTTTGAATTATTGATCCTTACATAAGATAGTACTACTCAATAATTGTTACTGTTCAATATTTTATTTTATTGATTCAATAATTGCTGCGTTGATAGTTTATATTATTGTTATTTCAATAATTGTCACTGCACAGTATTTCCCATTATCAGATCAATAATTCATATTATTTGAATAATATTATTAGATAGCATTATTGACAATGTCTAGAAAGTTCTGTCAAGGAGAGGATTGGTCACCTAATTGCTCGCCGGTAAGGAGAAATCCTTATTGGAAAGCCCCCTCTTTCCTGGGAACGGTCTAGTTGTCATAATTGTGATTTTGTAATATTATTTGTGAATAATTAATTATTGATTTATATGATAAGAAAATATTTATTTTATGTGGATATAAATGATGAATTTTTTATGTAGTTATAAATGAAGAAATTAATGTTGAGGTGTTTTATCAGTATTTTTGTCGGAATGGAGGTATTAAAATTCAAATCAGTGTTCTTGAGATATATTGTGTGAGTTATAATTTTTAATCCGACCGTTGGATCGTTGTGATTTTTGAATATGTTATACATATATAAGTTGAGTATATGTCTACAAATTTTGAACCGTTAAAAATGAACGTATGATTTGTTATGAATTTTAAGAGGTAACTGGTTCAGAAATTGTTGAAGTTTCGAAATTTATTATTTAGGTGGAAATTTCTAGAATTGGTGGGCCTCACTTTTGATTGGTGAGAAATGTGCTCAAATTGAATTTCAAATGTGGTGGGTGACAATAGTAGCAGGTCAAGTCTGCTTCGGCGTGTTAATATTTTCCTATAAATAGAGGGCTAAGTTAGAATTAAAAATCACACCAGAAACAAATTTTCTTTCTCTCTATATTATCGAGCGTATTTTGTGAGTATTTAGATACATTGAGAGTTACTATTCAGTGCAAATTTCCTTCAGCATCATATCCAAAATTTCATTCCGAAGTAATGTTTCTTTGAGGTAAGGGGTGTTATTTTTTCTCATAATGATGTTATTCTTTAAATTTCATTATACCGAAATATTGGTATGAATTTTATTGTAGAATTTCTACCTTTTTGTGTTGGGATTACTATTCATGTATATGGCACTATTCACGTATACGGCACTATTCAAGAATACGATACTATTCACCGAAAAATGAAAATTTTCCTTTTTGTCCAAGATGTCTATTATGGTTACTATCTTAAATTGTATCCATATTTTGATATTTATTTTTGAATTCTACTTCACAATTGGTTATTATGGAGTATTTTTGCACTTGGATAAACTGTTATACGAATTCCAAATATTTGTCCTTCTGTCTCATTGGATTCGTTTTCTTTAAGATATTTTTCATCATCCTCAGTCCTAAATGATGATATTACTGAATATCTTTGGCCTGCAGTGCAAAGATGAATGATTAACTTATGAATATCTTTGGCCCGTATTGCAAAGATGAACAGGTGTTGAGATGAACATGACCGATTGGTGATACTAATGAATATCTTTGGCTTGTAGTGCAAAGATGAATATTTGATTAAAGATGTATATTGATTGTTGTTACAGGGATAAAATATTGATGATGAACTTTAAAATCTTAGAAGATAGTAGAACTCATTCTCTACTTGACTCTTTTAATGGATTGCTATTTTCGCCGCAGTTGTTGATCTAAAACTTGTTGTCTATTATATTCTATCAGATTTTTTCCTGTTGAAGACTAATGATAATTTAGTGTATATTATCTTAGTCATAATATTCTTTACTGGGCTAGTTGAGCTCACTTTTTTCCTTTTTGTTCCATTTTTCTTCTCAGAAGGTGAGAACATAGCAGGATCTAGTTGGGGTATGTAGTGATGGTTCTAGAAAGATATTTTAGCAGTTCTCACTATTTCTGTAAAATAGTGTATAAATAATTGCAATGAGAACTTATTTGAGTGTTGATATTGTCTAGAAGATTATATTTGTATTTAAACTCACAGTATGTATTGTCGTATTTTGCACGACAATTGTATTATTAAAGTTGTAAATTGCTTTATGTACCATGTATTTGGTGACTTTGAATGAGTGTTGTATACCTATTTTGGGGGCGTCAAAAATTATAATAATAATAATAATAATAATAATAATAATAATAGTTAGTAATAATAATAATAATAATAATAATAATAATAATAGTAATAGTAATAGTAATAGTAATAGTAATAGTAATAGTAATAGTAATAATAATTATAATATTATTATAATTATAATAGTAATATTAATTATAATAATAATAATAATAGTAATAATTATAATAATAATTATGACAATAGTAATAGTAATAGTAATAATAATAACAATAATAGTAATAAAAATAATAATAACAGCTATAATTATAATTATATTATAATAATAATAATTATTATTATTATTATAATAATAGTAATAATAATAATAGTAATAATAATAACAACAACAATAATAATAACAATAATAATAACAATAATAAAACAACAACAACAACAACAGCAACAACAACAACAACAACAACAACAATAATAATAATAATAATAATAATAATAACTGTTATTGTGGTGGTGTGGTGAATTATAAAAATTGTTATTGATGATTTGTAAGTTTTGTAGACACGTTTAGATTTTTTTTGGATATTTATTTTTAAAGAAAAATTAATTATTGTGGTTGTGTGAATAATTATGATAATTGTTATGTGTAATTATAAGTTATTTTAAGTTACAATTTTTTTTTAAATAATGCAGTATTTTTCGAATTTTAATCTAATTTTTAGTTACCTCATGACTTAATGCACGGATAATACACCCATACCCATACCCATACCTATATCCATACCCATACTCATACCCATACCCATATCCATACCCATACCCATACCCATACCCATACCCATACCCATACCCATACCCATACCCGAATTCCTCTACAAGATCTGAAAAGCACATTTCCTATTTTTATTCTTTCCGCTCCACTAACTACTTACTTATAACAGTAGATAAAATCGACGACACCTGAACTTTTTTATTCGTCGATTTAATCGCCTCTCGCAGCTCTTTACTCTTAAATCCCTCCTCCTTTCTTCCTCCACACCTCTTTATACCCGTTGGAAGCTAAAAGGTAAGCCTTCTCATCTCTTTATCTCTCTCTCTATATATACAATTTTGGTAGAGGTGGATAATAATTTACGGTTTTAAATGTAATCACTTTTTGTGGATCATAATGTAGTTTTCAATTCTGTTTATAGTTTTTAATTCAACCTGAATTTTAAGCGATCACAATTTGTCAATTATCGTAGTTTGATTTTGTCATTTCCAATTGCTCGCATTGAAATTGATCACATTTTTGATTCAGATGGCTTCTACGATGCTCTCTCTTGCTTCTGCGACTCCATCTGCTTCGTTATATGTGCAAGATACTTGCAAGGTATAGTTCATTGCAATTCGTGATTTTGTATACATTTGCTGATGTAATTTATGTGTGTTTTTGTGTAGATATGTTATGTTAGTTTGTTTTGATATTAGGAGATAAACAAAAGAGAAACTAAATTTTCAATTAGTGATCTTCTGGCTTAGCTTTAATTTACAGAAGGAAAGAAAAACAGATCAGAAGCCTTTAAGTAAAAGGTTTAGATACTAGTATATATTTAGCAAGATTGTTTTTGTGAAGTAACTTTTTTTTTTTGCTTGTTATTAGTTTCAGTAAAAAATTAGACACATACATCTGTACATACAGACATATAAACATACATGTAAACTCAGATTTTAAGTGTATTTTTTCTGTGATTTCTGAGAAAAAGAAGGAAAAAATAACTAAATAAGAAAAAAAAAATCAGTTTTCCTTCTTATTATTGTATTTTCTAATAAAAAGAAGTAAAAAGAAAATAAGTCAAAAACTTATGTGATTTTTGATAAGTGCCTTTTAAGTAACTCTAGATAAGATCCTTTTAAGTAATTTTTTCGCTTGTTCGCTATCTCGAGAAAGAATTACTTGATAAAATAGCAAAAGTAGCAAGAAAGTTGCTCTAAGAATACGTACTCAGTTAATCTTACTAGAGTACTATGGTGTATAATAGAAACCTTGTTCTATGTTTCTGAACAGGCAAAAATGAAGCTTGGCAGCTGCAACTATAGTACATATTTACATAAGGAAAAAAAACCTCTGTTCATAAACAAAAAGGTATGATCTTTAGTTATCTTAGAAATTCTGGTGTAGATACTGTGTTTTGAGTTTGTACACACACACACACACACACGTACATATATATATACATTTACACCCTGGTTGTTTTTATTATTATTAAACTACTGAAGGTTTTTCATTTTATTAGGACTTGTTTTTTTTCTTCTACTTTTCACTTTTCTTTTTAGGGGCGAAGTTAACTTTTCACCCTTAGTAAATGATTTGCATTCTGTTTCTTAGAAACATTGATTGTTGTCTGTGTTCCTCGGCCTAAAAGTTAAGATAGAGTTGGTTGATAATAGAGATTGGCATTTGATTTACTTTTTCTTCACAAAAAAACACACATAAACATGTATATATACACATATTATGTGTCACAGGTTCAGGACAATTTTATTGAACTGTCGGAAGGCCAAAAAATATCAAAGCTTGAACCAAGGAGTACAGCTCCATCAAAATTAGTAAACAACAGCAAACGAATCCGCCTTTATTATTTTGTTTGCACATCTAATATGGAAAACACCTCTCTTACTTCTCAATTTCTAGTTTTCTACCCCAACCCTCCCCATATTATCTTTAACTAGCATGTTCCATATCTTTTTCTCTTTAATGGATCTTCACATCATAGTTTTAGTTATTTTTATTTGCAGTCTTTTAGTTGGGTAACAATGGCTGTTGCTGTTAATGTTTCTCAATTTGAGAGTATAACAATGGCTCCTCCTGACCCAATCCTTGGAGTTTCTGAAGCATTCAAAGCAGACACAAATGAACTGAAGCTAAACCTTGGCGTTGGAGCCTATCGAACTGAAGATCTACAACCTTATGTGCTTAATGTAGTTAAGAAGGTAAGTGATTTTCCCTCCATCTGTTGGCCTATGTTTTATCTATTCCTTATTATTATTAACTTATTTTAACTATCATTTTAAATGAATTTTTATTGTTTAAACTAAAAAGGAATAGAGTTTGAATTTCTGGATTTTTTTTCTTTTTAATTGATGTGGCAATAGCTTTTGTTTTCCTTTTGGGTCTGTATTTTAGTTATTGTTGAAACTTTATATTGTAGGCAGAAAATCTTATGCTGGAGAGTGGAGAAAACAAGGAGGTCTGATAATGTTAAAAGCAAGTGTATTGAACTATCTTATTTTCATTTTTGATGCATTCTTACCATCTATTGATTCACTACCTGTAGTATCTTCCGATCGAAGGCTTGGTTGCATTCAATAAAGCTACAGCAGAGTTATTGTTTGGAGCAGACAATCCTGTAATTCAGGACCAAAGAGTATGAAATTTAGGATTTCTGCATTTTCCAAAGAAAATCATGCTACAACTTCCCAGCTGTGATATCTTTTTTCTATCATACTTATCTTATTATTTTAATGTTCAGGTTGCAACTGTTCAAGGCCTTTCTGGAACTGGTTCTCTTCGACTTGCTGCAGCTCTTATAGAACGATATTTTCCTGGTGCAAAAGTTCTGATATCTTCACCAACTTGGGGTGGGTATTATCACTCTCTCGAACTTGCCTGGGTGAATTCTCTGAAGGAAAACTGACAGTTTTAATAACTGAACTAATCTATGCAGGTAACCACAAAAACATTTTCAATGATGCTAGAGTTCCATGGTCTGAATATCGCTACTATGACCCAAAAACAGTTGGTTTGGATTTTGATGGGATGATATCAGATATAAAAGTAATTACAGTCTAACCTATTTTTCTCTCATTTAGAAATGCCAAATGTTTTTCTTCTTTTCCCAATTTATGCGTCAGAAAGTGTTAGATATTATATATTGGCTAGAGATTGTAAGGTTCATATGTAAACTCTTATGAGGTCAGTAATAAGTTAAAAAGGGGCAGACTGGATTCTTGGAAAAAGATAGAGGTACAGTAACTGGCCGGGTGGATGGAAGAGGCCACGTTTGGGAGCAACTGGCTGGCCGTCAGTGAGCAATCATTAAGGGTATTTGTTCCTCTGTGTATATTATGAGTCCAAGGGATAGCTAAAACTCTTATAAATAGCTTATATGTATTCAGAATTTAGTATGCAATAGTATTAGGAGTGGTTTTCTTCCTCCTCCTAGCATGTTAGACATTAGGATAGCTATATGGAAGATTTTTCTTTTGGTATGTTGCTTCTAGTATGAATTAAGCTTGCTGCTTTTTGGAGTGCTTTTTCTAATTATGTTAAATTTCTATTTTTAATGTTTCTAATGCGTTCGCCTCTTCCTTTGTCTTTTTTCTTCTGTTCATTACACCTTCTCTTTTTCTTTTTCTTGTTATCTTATTTTCCTCTTCCAATATTAAGGATTTTCTTTCGTATATTGTGCTTAATTTAGTACATCAATTGTGTTTTCAATAGTACACGACTAAATCTTTTCCAATTTTATGTATCATTAGCTTTTGGAATGTGAGTTTCCTTATTTCGCCACTTCCTAATGTTGTTCTAACTTTATTTGAACTACACAATCATTGAGTCCATCTGTGTAGTTCCAGTTATTATGGTTATAATTTAGTACTTTTTTTTCAGGCTGCCCCTGAGGGATCTTTTGTGTTGCTTCATGGATGTGCGCACAATCCAACTGGTATTGATCCAACCCCTGAGCAGTGGGTTAAAATTGCTGATGTAATTGAGGAGAAGAACCACATCCCCTTCTTTGATGTTGCGTACCAGGTATTTCCTTTTAGTTTCACCAGGTTTTGATTGCTTGATATTGACCTTGCAAATTTCAATTTTTGTAAGTTATTAAAATAAATTAAAAAAAAAATCAAATTCAGTACGGATTTCAGTTTCTTGAAATGAAAACTAGTTTTCTGTAATTTTGGAAAAAGTAATCTATAGAATACTGACAGGTATATATATATATATATATAGACACACACACACACATCATATGCATCAAGTTTAGTTGATTTTACAGAAAATTCAAATATATTACATTCCCTTGCTTAAAGTGAAAGTTTTATTGGACAAATGATACTATCAATAAGTGATTTAAGTCTAGAACCCCACATTACGATTTAGGGATTTGCCAGTGGAAGTCTTGATGAAGATGCATCATCTGTGAAATTATTTGCCGCACGAGGCATGGAGCTTCTAGTTGCTCAATCGTATAGTAAGAATTTGGGTCTCTATGCAGAAAGGATTGGAGCAATCAATGTTCTCTGCTCATCAACAGATGCAGCAACAAGGTATGATGGCCATATATTTCCATTTTCAAGTATATTGTGGCTTCTGACCTAGTTGATATACCAGCTTTGGAGATCCTGAAGGTCACCTCGTATGATCCCTTCAGATGCATTAAGGCTATGCTTAAAAACAAAAGGCATTATGTCAAAAAAGTGATCGTATTGTGTATGTATATGTTCATATATATAGAGTTAAGACTTTAAAAAGAAATGGGGGGATAAAAAAAACAAGTACAATAGTAGGAGGACAAACAATAGATTTAAAATTGGCAAAAATAACACTTATCCCATTGTAGGATTTGTGCAATAGACCACTAAACTAAAAAAACTACAGTTTACCAACTGAATTAATAAAAATGTTGAATTACTCCATTTTGTTAAAAAAAAAAATTTAGCAGACATTAAAAATCTCCTACGTGGCATTGCAAAAAAAAGTCTTATCTGGAAAAATAGTAATAAAAAATATTTTTAAAAACAATAAGTTACCAATTCAGTTTTTATTGTAAATTTTCTTTTTCTTTATTATTATAAAGGAAATTATACTCTTCCAACAAATCTGGGTTCTTGTTTGCATCGGCAACAACATCAACATCAACGTGCTTTCACCACCATCATCATTTCATTCATCTTACATATCACTGCAAAAACAATCCAAACAAACCTAATTCTTTTTTCTTTCCCATTTTCTTAGCAAAGTTTTGGGTAATCTTCTTTTTTTCATTTTATTCCCTCCTTTCTCGATCTAGTCTCTCTCTACTTGTATAATTTCTCTCTCTAATCATTGCTATCAAACAATTAATAATTGTTTTTGAAAAACAAAAATTTTAGATCTGGTGCATGAAGAAGATAGATGATAGGCAAGTAACTAATTAAACCCATAACTAATTGGGAAGAAGATAAGACGATGGATTGAGAAGAAGCTGATTTTGCGTTTTTGAGTCGAAGAAGATGGCTTTGGTTTGAGCTAGCTAATTTATTTTCCAAGTCATTTTTATTTATTGTTCCAGCATTGCCACATAGGAAATCTTGATCCTAATTTAGACGACTGTTAGATAAATTTGACGGAATGGGTTAATTGCATATTTTTTTTTAGTTCAATTGGTTGATTACATATTTTTTTTAGTCCAGTGGTGTATTGCACAAATCATGGCAGCTACAATGGCGTAAATGTTATTTTTTCCATTTAAAATATTTTAGCCAAAAGGTTGACAAATATAGAGGCTATTGGACAAATGATTTACATCCTTCCAAGTGAACACTGTTACCAACTTATAAGCAGAAGTTGGTAGAGCTTGCGTTTTTGAGAAAGTTAAGAAAAACTAGAATTCTTTATTTTGTAAAAAGTTAAAATTGAAGATGATGAGGAATAATCAAGTGAGAAGATCGCATTCTACCACGGCTCTTCCATACTGGTCCTAATACCATTTATAATTGATCTTATTAAAATATTGTCATATGGAACAGCGATTGTATGTACTCCAGCGTATTTCGTTCATCAACAACTGTTTCATGGCTTGAAATAAAAAATAATAATAATAATATTTCATATGTTTATTATGAGCTCTCTTTCTTGTTCAGCTGAAGTATAGTCCTGTATTACTCATCTCACTATGTTGTATGGGAGCCTTTACTATTTTTTTTAATCCAGGAAGACAATTAATCATTTTGTTTGGACACAGACATGAACATCTACGTGCTAAATATTAAATTCAAAGCATTTTTATCTTTGTGTATTCATTTTAATGTTTAATACACACAAACATGCATCTATTTTATTCCCTTATGTAATAAACTATTAGCCGGAAACACCGAAACCTTTTGGTTCCCATTGACAAAATAAAGTATTAACACTCAAACTGATCAGTCATGTAAAGCCTGCGGCGGCACAGGACGTGTGCTTTCAAGCATATATAGTAAACAAAAATTAAGTTACTGCTGTATTTTTTTTTGTGGCCCTTGGCCACAATATATTAGTTCCTCTGAACTCCTAATAATGTTGGATACTTGGATTGCGTTGCATGAGGTGACTTGTAAAGTATTGGCTATTTGTATTTACGAACTTAAATGCTGCTTCTATTTAGGGTGAAGAGCCAATTGAAAAGACTTGCTCGACCAATGTACTCGAACCCTCCTGTCCACGGGGCTAGGATTGTTGCAAATGTTGTCGGGAATCCTACTCTCTTCAACGAATGGAAAGAGGAGATGGAGATGATGGCTGGAAGGATAAAGAGTGTCAGACAGAAACTACATGACAGCATATGTGCAAAGGATAAGAGCGGGAAGGACTGGTCATATATTCTCAAACAGATTGGCATGTTTTCTTTCACAGGCCTAAACAAAGCTCAGGTGAACCTCTTTACTAGGAACTGTGGTACCCGTTAACATTATTCTTAAATCACTATTCTTATAGGTTCCGAAATTTCTTGTGCGGTATCATACTTCCATCACTTAATGCACTTTTATTCTCATCAGTAAAACAATAGCTATTTAATTATCAACTATAATTCAAATTGTTCTTAGATATCCTGTATATGCTAAATATGATGATTTTCCAGTTAAACACAATGTTTTGTTTTCTTTATCTTGAATTACTTTGTCATTTTCAGTTTTAATAGATTGTAGCACTTCACAAATTAAGTTTTGTATGTTTCATCCGAAGTTAATTTCACTATGTTTTCTAAATTTTTTGTTGATTCTCTTATATACTCCTCTAGCTTCCCCCATGTCAAATCAGATTCCCAAAGCCAACATTTCATATGTGCAATCAAATATATATATATATATATATATATATATATATATACGGTCCGGATCAAGTGCATACCTTTTATCTTACTCACCCGTGCTCACCCCCTTTAGCGACGCACCCGGCGACGGTTCGGTCATACAACCGTCGTCTATACTTTTAGCGACGCTATATGTTGTCCGTCGCTAAAAGTATAGACGACGGTTGTATGACCGAAACCGTCGCCGGGTCCGTCGCTAAAGGGGGTGAGCACGGACCCCCTTTAGCGACGGACCCGGCGACGGTTTCGGTCATACAACCGTCGTCTATACTTTTAGCGACGGACAACATATAGCGTCGCTAAAAGTATAGACGACGGTTGTATGACCGAACCGTCGTCGGATCCGTCACTAAAGAAGGGTGAGCACGAGTGAGTAAGATAAGTGGTATGTACTTGATCCGGACCGATATATATATATATATATATATATATATATATATATATATATATATATATATATAGAATTGATCAGGTTCGGACTCTCGGACCTGATCAAATCCGGACCCTTAATTTTTTTTTTTTTTGTAGAACAACTAAAAAAAAAAAAAAAATTTATGGAACTGAAATTTTTCCATAATACAGTGTTTTGGACGTGTTTTTAATACCTACACCAACCAATGTATGTACAGTCTGCCCAGACTGTACAGACATTTCGTTATAGGCATCCAAATCACGCCCAAAACACTGTATTATAGAAAAATTTCAATTCCATAATTTTTTTTTTAGTTTCAAAAAAAAAAGGTCCGTATTTTAATAGAGTCCGGGATCCCGGACTAGATCCGGACTATATATATATATATATATATATATATATATATATATATAATCAAGAATTCATTTTGATCTATATATTTTGGGACAAAACTTAAAATCCTTTTGATCTCATAAGTTGAAACCGAGGGAGTAGTTGTCTAGTTATTTACTTGTTTAAATGCGACATTACATTAAATGCATATTCACTAACGTTCTTATCTTTACGTAACTTCTATTCCCTCTTATTATCTCAGAGTGAGAACATGACCGACAAGTGGCATGTGTACATGACCAAGGACGGAAGAATATCTTTGGCTGGTTTATCTTCGGCCAAATGTGAATATCTTGCAGATGCCATTGTCGACTCCTACAATGTTAGCTAGAACAATGCTTATAATTAATTGAGGCAAAACATTGATGATTTTTTGGTGAGTCAAATCCATTCATCATTAATTATAATGCAGGATGTTGTAATAATGTATGAATCCTCACTTTCTCATAAACCCTTGAATTTGAAGTCCTTGCGAGACAGGTTTCTGGACTTAAATAAGGTTCATGAAAGATGTTCAGAAGATTATGAATTTGAACTTTTCGTCATAGAATAGGTATAAAGGTACCTAATGAATGGAACTCGAAACATTTATTAGTTTGAGATTGTTTAATATATAAATATATAGAGAGAGAGAGTCTGGCTATTCAGCGAATTAAAGAGAGCGAACCGATAACGAACCGGCTATAGCAACGATTTTTTTTATTTCTGCCGCTATGAGTAGCGGCCTTGGAAAATTACA
This sequence comes from Panax japonicus, assembly GCA_020205505.1. Classification (NCBI taxonomy): domain Eukaryota; kingdom Viridiplantae; phylum Streptophyta; class Magnoliopsida; order Apiales; family Araliaceae; genus Panax; species Panax japonicus. The sequence continues at coordinate 40,120,694 of CM035102.1, read as the reverse complement.
TCATTGACCTGACTTAATTCTTCTCTGTCGCTAGAGCCTCTAGCGATAGGTTATTTCATATCTACCCGGTAGTTGGGTTTCAACCTTATTTGGTTGTCGGGTTGTTGAGAAAAATAGAGAAAGAAGAGGAAAGTCTAGCGCTAGTAACAACAAAATGCAAGGATTTTTCATCCACTATTTAGCGGTGAAACCGCATAAAATTACTGTAAGTTTATTTCTACTAATTTTATTTTTAAAAATAAATAAATTTTATGATCTATTTTGAAAAATTTCTTGTAGGCAAATATATTCATGTAAACTTTTAGAGAAAATTAGCAACCATGTATACATATATGTATGTAAATTTTGGTGAAAATTAGTGAGTTGTGTTTTTGGGTAACTACATGCATGTTATTATGTGGTAAAATAGTGAATATAAAATTTGAAAATTGTTTCTTGTTAAATTATTGTTGATAATAGTTGAGATATATTTGTGTTTTATTGTTATTAAATTAGTGAGTTATTTTTTGGAGACAATATATGCATGTGATGATTTATTGGGAATAATAATGACTATAAACTTTGTAAATTGTCTTAAATTATTGTTAAATGGTTGTGTAAAATAGTTGGGATATAATTGTTTTACGTAGTTGTTAATGTACAATGTTTTTTTTTGGTTAAAGATGGACAACAAGAATTCTGGGCCAATCATGTATTTGATGACGTATATAAGGGTAAATATAAGGGGAAAGCTTACATCATCTCAATTGATTTAACAAAAGCCCAAAAAATTATTCTACCCTTATGTACTTTACTTAACACCTCACTGTCTTATTTTAGGGATTGTTTGGTGCTTGAATTAGTTGTTGAATATTAACAATCTAAAAAATGAAGGTTCTATTTCACGAACATTTTTTACATTGTCATTTCAGAGCAGGTAAGAAAGTTATAGGTTGATACACAAAGACTTCCATTCTTTGGTTGTGTGAGGTAATATTGTTCCCTACTATGTCCAAAAACACTGTCCATTTGTGGCCAACTATGAAGATTGTGTTACGTGTGCGGCTAGTTGGGGGTATTTGTATAGGGCTTTATTACAAGTTTGGGCTTGGGCCAGTTTGGGTTTGGGCCTATGGGCGTTTTGTAGCTGGAAGGCCAAACCCTAGACCACAGTCAGCGTTATGGTTATCTAGGGCTACGACATGGGCATACTCTGTTACCCACAAATATCCTCCCCACCACAATCTTACATTTTATCGAGGGGAGTTAGATGTGCAGCCTTCTTGACAGGTAATTTGACGTCGATGATTAAATGACATTGGGGCGAGTGTACATTGCGCATTAGGAGACTTGCGAGATTTCAAACTATATGAACATTGATGACTATATGGAGTGGACAAGACCCTACTTATAGGCATGGTCGTATACAACCAGCATCATCTTATTAACATGGTACACAAAAATTGTTGTTAAAATTTTTATTCTAATATTTATATATATACTTATTGATCTTATTTATTTTTGCTAATAGTTGTGTTCATCTTACATGATAGGTTGAGAGCGCAAAGTCCTTGCTTGATTTCCAGATTTCTTTTGAGTATGTTTTGGGGAAACAAGGTTGAGACAAACAATTTTGACATACAATTTTGACGTAGGAGGAATAAGGTACCTCAACAAGGGTCCATTCCCAATTGGAATAAAAGAAGATGAAGACGTTGTATTTTGATGTATATGAGAGTTACATTCTAACCACCCAAGCCTATATACCCTCCTCTTACTCATAAGGTGCTTCTGACTTTAAAGGAAGGAGGATCTTCAACTACAAGATGTGCAGGGGCATATCTCTTATGAACGGAAAGTGTGCCCAACCAAAGTGGTTAGGGAGCATAAGGTCGCGTTCATAAATGAACAGTTGATCATAATCCGACACAAAATGACCCAGAAAAACAAATTAGGCCCACCTTTTAATTCCTTGCTCCATGTAATACTCATCTCTATCCCGCAGTAACAACATGTATGCATTTAGGACATGCTCGAAAATCCAGGCACCAGGGCGTAAGAACATGAATTTGTTCTGGTCTAAAGTATACCACTTTCGAGGATGTCATACGGGAAATATTTCTTGATCCACCACCGCGTCCCCAAACAACTGTTCTTTTTTTAGCGCGACATTGTGCCCGTAAGTACTTTGGTTAGGCACCATTTCCATCTATAAGAGATCTGCCAATGCATTTCTTGTAGTTGAATATCATCCTCCCCTATAAAGTTTGAAGCACCCTCAAATGAGTAGAAGAGTATAGCCTAGGAAGCACCCTAAGAAAGTATATAGGCCTAGGAAGCACCCTCAAATGAGTAGGAAAGGTATATAGGTCTGCGTGGTTGGGATGTTGCTCTCTTGTACGTCAAAATCTAATGGTTTCAAATGTTCTTCTTGTAATTGGGAGTGGAATCCATCACCATCAGTATCCCTATTGTTGAGGTACCATATTCTCTGTTACGTTAAAATTCCATGTTTCTCCTGTAAAAACCCATAAATTTTTGAATAATTATATTTATATTTTTACGAACAATTTTTTTTTATTTACAAATAATATTTTGAATATATACGATATGGATTTAGCAGAATAGTCAATTTAAATTTTTAAGTTGACGAATAATGAAAGTTAAGTCAGTTATGGTTCATAACCCTAATTCATGGATTATGAACAAGGAATGAGAATATTAATATATAATAATTATATTTCAATGTGATATATATCTACTATATGTGTGCATTGTTTAGTGTTTATCAGATATAACATAGTATTAGAAAACCCTAAGTTTAAACCATTAAACCATAATTCAAACCCTAACTAGGAAAAACTAAAATTGATTGTTAATCAGATTCATGTGATCAAGGAGATATGTTAGTGTTATGAATCTAATTAGGGAAAACCCTAACGATGATCAAGAAACCCTTATCGCTAAGTTAAAAACCCTAATTTAATCTCCAAGAAACCCTAAACCTAATTTTAAAACCATAATTGTTGATTAGCAAGCCCTAATGGTATTTAGAAAATCTTAAGATTAAAAGTTATGGGAAATATATGAAATTACCAAACTACCCTTAAAATTCAAATGGAAAAGACCAAGATACCCTTTAGTGTGTAAAATGACCAAATTACCCTTTTACTTAATTTGTAAGCTAAAAGACTTTCTAGAATGTTGTGACTCACCATGTTAGATATCCCATGTTCTCTAAAATCTCAGCCAAATCTTATCTTTTGTGCCACCTTGCAAGCTTAGATACATTGAATCAAATTATAAAGGATTAAAGAGAGGAAAAGTTTACCAAAGTTGCTCACTTACTATCTAACACTCAACCAAGCCTATATCTCTCTAAAGCCACGAAATCCCTAAGTAATTCAGTTCCCAAATAACTCTCTAGAACACTTAAATCAGTTGTGTAGATCAAGATCAAAGCTTGGCAAGAAAGAGGTATAAAACCCTAGCCCTATTTGATCTTAAATGTTAGGTTAAATTTTGTGTTTAAGTGTTTAGATGTATGCTAGAGGATATTATATGATGATCTATGATGTTACATCATAGATCTATAACCTCAAAGTACCTTAAATTAAAGCTTTTCAAAACTGTCCAAGAACCTTAAATTTATGGACTGACAACCAAATGTCAAAGGCCATAGATCTTAGTCTGTTAATGATTTTGTATGTTTAACGTTTTAGACTTGTAGTTTGCTGTAAGGACTTTGATATGGACTTGAAATCATGCTTAGATCATGTCTAGAATGGAAGTTATTCATGGTCAAACTCAGTTGACCGAGCATGACCAAGAGTTTCTGGGCAGCCCTGAAACTCAAAATCAGTGTGTGACAACATTTTCCAAGGCTCGTATCTGTCAGGTTTTAATTGTTTTGTTGATGTTATTGTATCTAGTTTGTAGCCTGTTAGTTATACTCTAGATCCATGCCTTTAAATCACTCAAACAATCAACAGATTGTAAGTAGTGGATGGTCAAACTAGCCTACTCGGCATTGACTTTTGTTTTCTAGGTAACCGAGAATGTGTTTTTCAGTGTTTGACAAGAAGTTTGTGATCCCAGATCTTGCATGTGGTTGATGATTTTCTTGTGTTAATGTTTTAAGGTTATACTCTTGTATGTGTACTATAGATTCATGCTCCTAAATCACCTAGATAAACAACAGAATGAAAGTAATCGATGGTCAAACTAGGCTGGATGAGCACAGTTGCAGTTTTCTGGAAAACCCAGAAAACTCAAGAACATTTTTTCTGACGATGTTTGACCGGATGATATTTGATGATTTTGACGTAGTTAGGTTGATCTGATGATTGATAGTTGTACTTTGTCATGTATATTACAACCATAAACCATTTGAACACATTAACAATGACCAGAACCTATAGAAATTTAAGCCTCAAAATGGACCTTTGAATCTGAATGGGTTTCTAGAAAACCCAGAAAGTTCTGACAACAATTTTGAATGACCATATCTTCATAATGTGTGATTGTATGACTTAGATAAAGCTTGATTCATGTAATTCATGTAGTATTACATAAATACTACAAGATCAAAACTTAAGATTGTCCAAAACATGTGTAGACTGAGAATTAGAGACGATCAAAGTAGGCACCATGAACACTGATTTTCAGTGTTCTTAAGCCTCAAGAACACCTACCCGACAGAAACTGTCGTTAAAGCCTTTAGCGACGGATTTAATTATTTTTATTTTCTAATTTCCAAAAAATTCATTAAAAATAAAAATAAATTTCTAAAAATTATAAAATCAATTTTAAAAATTATTTTAAATTATTAAAATTAACTTTTGATAAATTAACATATTTTTCATTAATATTACTATTTATTTGAATATTAATGATATTAAATTTATTTAATAAATGTATTAAATAAATGGGTTAAAAGTGATTTTTATATTATAAAAATTATTTTAAATGATAATAAGATGTTTAAAAAAATATTCTAAGTTATAAATCATGACTTTTAATATTTTAAGGTAATTTTCATTAATAATTTAATATTAATGATAATAAGTTTATTTAATATTTATATTAAATAAATAGTTTAAAAATAGTTTTAATGATTTAAAAATCATTTAAAAAGGATATAAAGGATTTAAAAACATTTTAAGTTATAATAAATGACTTTTAATATTTTCATGAATAATACATTAATATTTAAATATTAATGGTAATTATTTAAAAATTATTTTAAATGTTTTAAAAATCATTTAAGGGGAAAATTGGTATTTTAAAAATATTCTGAGTTATTATTAATAACTTCGAAATTTTGTAAATTATTTTATTAATATTTTTATATTATATTAATGATAATAGAATTATTCTATATTTAAATCATTTAAAAATGATTTCAATGTTTGAAAAATCATGATAAGTTATAAAAATTATTATAAGACCTTGAAAAATAATATGATTAATATTTAAGTTATCTATTATAGTTTTGAAATTACAGAATAGAGTTTAAGTAAATATAAACTCAATTATTATCCGATGAAGCCTTCGGTATACCGAAATGTTACCAAAGTTGACCCAGACTTATATAGATTGACCTGATAAGTAATTATTTATGTTAGAATGACTGCTATAACTATGTGAGAATGTGTTTAAGCTATATGATGGCTGCAAATAGCAGTGTTATATGTTATGATAACTTATTCTGATCAAAAGAATAATCTTATGAATGATAGGTTTCAGTATAAAAGATAAAACTAAGTTGTGTAAGCAGCAGATCAAACAAGTATCCTTACTCTTTGTATCTACTTATGCAATACTCCCGTGTAAGTAAGTTATCGAATTATACTCCTGTTATATAAGTTATTAAACTCTACATTTATCGGTCATGTATTTCAACATTAGTATTCATGTCAGTTATCAAACCTTATTCGTTTACCATTATCGTAATAATGTATGATCAATATATACTCTGGTGATAGATAGTTAAGTTAGATTATTCAACTGCCCTCACTTGGATAATTATTGTATTTAATCACATGTTGACACATACCTAGTAGTTTTCGGATATGTATATGTTATTTAAAAATATCGTTGACCAAAATAGAATATTATTGTTACTTAGTTGAATTATTCTAATTCAGATTTTCAGATTAATTATGAACATCCCAAACATGGAAAACTTTTATGCGCCAAAGGCGGACCAACTGAACGACTTATCGTTTAAACAAGTATTGTTGATCAATACATGGCATAATGTGCTGATCACCCTCCGTGTCCGTAAGACATGACGGTTTTTAGATGAAGTTCTGTTTAACCTTTTTTAAAATTAAAAATAAAATTTTATAGTTTGTTAAACTATTTCCAAATTTATAGTCAGTACGTAGTTTCAAAAACGAAATAGAATTAATATGTCGTTCAGTATTGTTTTAGCTTACTTTACAACTATTTCTTCATTGTAGAAGTGTCGTCCAAAGGAAACATTCAAATCTTTCAGATAATCTTTATTCATTGCTATTACTTACTGGCCACTCAAATGCTCATTCTTGCTTTAAATTTAAATGTTTTCAGCTAAGCTAGCACGACCTGAAGGTTCTAACAAGGACAAAGGGAAGGGGAAGCTGATGGAGTAGGTTAAATTATGTTTTTATGGCTGCTTGTAGTAAGATAATATAATATTTATCATGTAATGTAAGACTTAAAGGTTCTCGAGACTAGGAAGGTAGATAACTTTGATATAATAATTTTGTTTAATTAATACATTAAGTAGTTGAATGAATGTTATCGTGGAGCACCAAGTACGAGTTTCAAGTACTCGTATTTGGGGGCGTCACAACATGGTATCAAAGCTTAGGGTTAGAAACCTTAGGTGGGAGTAGACCTTAGTCTATAATCTTAGGACAAAGGGAAACGTTGAAAATATAAATAACTCAAATAAAGTTTAAAGGAGATGAATAAATTCATCGTAAAACAAAGTAAAAGATAACTTATAAAAAACTATTAATTGCTGTGTGTATATACTATATGTACTAATAAAAAAAATTATGTGTAGATGTTTTGGCGGAATAGGATTATTATACGCTTATAACATGAAGAAGGATCAAATCCCTACACCCGAGCTAATATCGAAGCCAATAGTTGAAGTAGAGGCTCACGTTGAAAGTAAACTTGATGAGGCAATTATTTTAGAGAATATAGAACCAGACCTAGAAACAGTGGAACTAATAGATAGTGATTCGTGCACCAAAGTTGGAACTGATCAAGCATCAACCGAAGTGCAGAATCTGCGGGACCAGGTTTCTTCTTTAGAAAAGTTATTGGAAATAGAAAAGTTATTTAATAGTCAATTGCAGAAGGCGTTGATCGAAATAATGGAAGAACAAGATAAGCTTAAGATCCAAATAGATCAGATAGGAGCTAAAAGCAGAATATCAGGTGAAACTCCGAGCGAGAAGGGGAAAAGAAAGATGAACGACTGTGAGTTAGAAAATTCTGAAAACTTGAAGAAAATAGGAAAGTGTAGAAATCGTAAAAGGAAACATAGAGGCATGTGCAAGAAATGGAAAAAGATATGTTACATTTGCGGCTATGAGGGACATACCTCTCTTTATTGTCCTGACTATAAACAATGTGCATGTTTTATGTGTGGGTTGGAAGATCATCAGGTGAAAGATTGTCTAAGATCAGGAGAAGGTGTAGGGAATAAGTAGGACTTGTATTTGAATATGTATGTTTAATGATATAATATGTGTGTAATGTAATATTCCTAACTTCTGTATAAGTTGTAGTAGTAAATCCTGACTTTTGTGGTCATAAAGGGATAGCGGATACTTATAACAATATGTGTTATCCGGTGTAAAGTACTATGAATGAATGTGAATATATGTTTGTATAATGAAATAAGTTTTTATGTATCTATCTGATAATTTGATAATACGGTAAACTGAGTTTCAAAATTTGATATTTTGAGTATATGATTATTTCAGTTTGAAATTACGCGATAAGACATAGAATGTAAGAATAAATTATGATTTTATCAGATAATGCCGCCAAGAAGACAAAATCAAAACCAAAGGGTTAAAGAATCGGTCAATAATGTGGAAGGACAACAACAAGCAGACCCAATACAAAATTTTGCAAACATGATAGCTTAAGCTATGCAGAATCCGATACCAGTTAGAGAAAACCAGCCCGATAATCGATTGGTAAACTTTAAGGATTTCAAAGAAGTAGGACTGCCAGAGTTTAGGGGGACAACTGACCTGGTAGAAGCTCAGACTTGGATAAAGGAGATAGAGAGGGCTTTTGTAATACCTAGGGTAGCAGAGGGGAAAAAGATAGCTTTTGCCACTTATATGATGAAAGGGGAGGCAAATTTCTGGTGGGAGGCCAATCAAACTAGAGCTGGAGTAGGAAAGTTGATGTGGAATAGGTTCAAAACACTGTTATTTGAGAATTACTTTTTGACTAGTATGCAAGATAGGATGGAAGTGAAATTTTTGGAGTTGAAGCAAGGAGACATGTTAGTTACGGAGTATGCCGCAAAATTTAATGAATTAGCTAGGTTCGCTCCACATCAAGTGGATACGGAAGCAAGGAAGACACAAAGGTTTGAGCTGGGCTTAAAACCCTGGCTCTATAACAAGGTGGCAGTATTACAGATATGTACTTTTGCAGCACTGTTGGACAAGGCTATCATAGCCGAAGAGGGAACAGAAGCCATGACACTTTACAATAAGGAGAAGAAGAATAAGGCTAAGATTGAGGGAGCTATGAAAGTGGAAGGGAGTAGTGGGAGTAAGATGGGAAAGAGAAAAGGGGACAATTAAGGAAATATCCAAATTAAGCAGGAGGGTGTGAAGAAGCAAGTTATGCAATGTGGAAACTGTGGAAAGAACCATTCTGGAAAGTACTTGAAGGGAAAGTCTGTGTGTTTTAAGTGTGGGAAGGAGGGACATATCTCTCCCAATTATCCTAATCCTAGGATGGATAGTGGTTATTTTCTTTGTGGGTCAACAGAACATAGGGGTAATGGAATGTCCAAAAAGGAGAGCTGATGGGGGAATGTCAATATGGGGAAGAGTAGTGGGACACTAGCAATAACCGGTCCAACTCCACCAAGCCAGCCAACCAAATCGACCGCAAGGACCTTCAATATGACAGTTCAAGATACGGTCGTAGTGGGAGATGGAGTTCCAGGTATGAACACGATTAACGACATTAATATATACACCTAATTCAGATTTAACCTATTCTCGTATTATAAGTTTGATATAATAAATCACTAATAAAAAGATTTTTTTGAAGGAGGAATTTGAGTTCCGGATTCGTAATACAAATCTTATAAGGAGGGGAAAATATAGTAATTCAATTTTTCATAATTAAAAAATCTAAGGATAAAACATTAATATTAAGGGTAAGCTAATGGCGATTCCGAGGACGGAATCTTTATAAGGAGGGGAGAATGTAAAGACCCATAAATTTTTGAATAATTATATCTATATTTTTACGAATATTTTTTTTATCTACAAATAATATTTTGAATATATACGATATGGATTTAGCAGAAAAGTTAATTTAAATTTTTAAGTTGACGGATAATGAGAGTTAAGTTAGTTATGGTCCATAACCCTAATTCATGGATTATGAACAACGAATACGAATATTAATATATAATAATTATATTTTAATGTGATATGTATGTACTATATGTGTGTATTGTTTAGTGTTTATCAGATATAACAGAATATTAGAAAACCCTAAGTTTAAACCATTAAACCCTAATTCAAACCCTGACTAAGAAAAACTAAGACTGATTGTTAATCAGATTCATGTGATCAAGGAGATATGTTAGTGTTATGAATCTAATTAGGGAAAACCCTAATGATGATCAAGAAACCCTTATTGCTAAGTTAGAAACCCTAATTTAATCTCTGAGAAACCCTAAACCTAATTTTAAAACCCTAATTGGTGATTAGCAAGCCCTAATGGTATTTAGCAAATCTTAAGATTAAAAGTTATGGGAAATATATGAAATTACCAAACTACCCTTAAAATTCAAGTGGAAAAGACCAAAATACCCTTTAGTGTGTAAAATGACCAAATTACCCTTTTACTTAACTTGTAAGCTAAAAGGTTTTCTAGAATGTTGTGACTCACCATGTTAGATATCCCATGTGCTCTAAAATCTCAGCCAAATCTTATCTTTTGTGCCACCTTGCAAGCTTAGATACATTGAATCAAATTATAAAGGATTAAAGAGAGGAAAAGTTTACCAAAGTTGCTCACTTACTATCTAACACTCAACCTAGCCTATATCTCTCTAAAGCCACGAAATCCTTAAGTAATTTAATTCCTAAACAACTCTATAGAACACTCAAATCAGTTGTGTAGATCAAGATCAAAGCTTGGCAAGAAAGAGGTATAAAACCCTAGCCCTATTTGATCTTAAATGTTAGGTTAAATTTTGTGAGTAAGTGTTTAGATGCATGCTAGAGGATGTTATATGATGATCTATTTACATCATAGATCTATAACCTCAAAGTACCTTAAAAATAAACCTTTTCAAAATTGTCCAAGAACCCTAAATTTATGGCCTGACAACCGAATGTCAGAGGCCATAGATCTTAGTTTGTTAATGATTTTGTATGTTTGATGTTTTAGACTTGTAGTTGTTGGCTAAAATCTAGTTACGCACAGCAAGCAAGTATACGTGGTCAACAAGTAATACAATAATGAGTAAAGTATCGTTCCCACAAAGATAATTTAGTAAGAACTTTAACCTCACAATTATCAATTTCCTATTAATCGTAATTTTATTAAACTATCCAATTCAATGATTAAAATTATAAAAACTAAACTATTAATAAATATACTATCACAAAATAATCACAAAAATCAAAACTGACATTTTAAATAATTAATGGAGAATTAGACTTATGATTTCACCCTAAGCTTCACTCTGATTTTTACACCTTTATTCTAATTCAACTCACTATCCCAGTTTATTAATCAAGAACACGAATGTAGTACTAGCCACCTCTCGATGCACTAATACCGTATTAACTTAAATCCACAAATTAGATAGAAACAAGTTAAACACCATAATCAACTAACTCACTATATCTCTACGTGAATTTAAATTAAAAAAGGTTTAAGATTAAGTTCTCTATCTAATTACATGCGATGTTAAGAATATCTCTACCTTAACATTCATCATGATTCTGCTATTCACAAAATTCAAGAACACATGCTATATTAACTAGGTCTAGACTCATATATCCTCTCTCGATTCCATACAAATCCACAAAGAATTGTTGATCAGGCAAATAATAAATTCAAGCTCAAATTAATATAGTTAAACTGGAAAATAGCTTATTGAACTGGAAGTCAAAATTACAAAATCATCGTTTCACTTGAGGATCCATCATAAGCCTGACAAGTGAATTAGTTCATCATGAATGAAATAATAACTGAATAATTTAAAGAAAACATCCTTTCAATTACAAATATAAGACTAAAAAGAAGAATAGTGCAAAACACCCTTCACATAACCTTAATCCGCAATCGACACGAAAATCTCTTCAAAGTCTTCCTCCAAAGCTTGCTATGAAATTCCAGAATTAATCTCTGTAATTTGCCTTGTATGTTGCTGAATTCGTTGTTAATTGCTCCATATATATCGAACACATTTTTTTTTGTGAAAGTCCTATGCTCATTAGAGATTAATTGCAATCCAAGTGTCAACAAATCATGTTCTAGGTGAGTTTGCAGCAAAACAAGACACTCATCATTCGAGACCCCCGCCCCGGCGGGGGTACAAGCCTATAATCAGCCCGCCCTGGCGGGTATGCATTCTGTAAAACAATATTTAAGACCCCCTGCCCCGGCGGGGATGTAGAGGCAAAAAGGGCCTGCCCCGGCGGGGGTAGGTTCTGCTAGTTGATGTTGCTTGCTTCATGTTTACTTCCATAATTGCTCAAAATGACGTCCTTTCTTCGCTACTTGCCACAACAACCACCCTACACATGAATGAACATGAAACGAGTAAAAACGAACATGAAAACAAGAAAGTAACAACGATTAAGCTTGTAATGGACATCGATTCGTGGATATAAAATCCACTTATCAAAATCCCCCAAACTTAAAACGTGCTAGTCCTCGAGCACAAAACAAACTACATGCTATGCAATGCAATGCAATGAGATGTAATGTATCTAATCTATATGATTACGAATCCAATAGTGTTACAGAATCAAAATTATCACACCGGCCTCAGGGAAAACAAGCAAACACTACAATCTTAATCACCAAAAGCAATCAATAATTCCTTATTAGTTCTCAAATCTTAAACCATTATCACTGGTATAGTGCGCGTGTGTGTTCAACATCCATGATAACTGATACGGACTCAAATTCAATACATAACCAATTTCTTAGAAGGAATCATACAGTGCAAACTTAAAAAATTCAAAAATAGACAAGTTCCAACTGAATTCAAACATTTACCAAGATTAAGGGATCAAATAGGGTATTCATGCTTTTTTTTCTTTTCTTTTTTCATTTTTCGTTTTTCTTCATTGACGGGGGCCCTTTGATCTTATTTCTCTTCTTTTAATACTATTTTTTTAGATAGATGGTTGGTGAGTGCGTTTTACGCTCCATCTCACGCTCGTGTTTATGGGGAGTATATTTTCCTCAACCCACCACAAGACTCAACTAGATATTATTTTTTTTCTCTGAAGCTTATATACCCTACCTTTCTCCCCCAAACTTAAGTTCTTGTTTAATTCGTCGTTTTCGCTGCCTATCCTTGTCCTTTTCTCATTCACCCTAGCATTATCCTTTAGAAACTCTTTATGTATCAATTTGAACTAACCAGTCAACACAGATGTTGTTACGTGTTTCCCTTATTATACTTGTTTCAAACAAGCACAAGATTCAATTCATAACAGAAACTATATCACAGTTCTAATAATCAATGATGTATTTGTTAACTTAGTCTCAATCTCATCATTGGCCCAAAATAACATGAACTATAACACTGCTGGACATATGCAAACAAAATATTTAACTAATTTTTTTATATATGTCATAACATAACAAAATGCATCAATAACAAAAATAAAAATGCAATAACAAAAGTGAGCTAAGCTACTATGTATGCACTTAAGTTATCATGCAACAATGTGACTACATGAATGCAACATCATATTTCCTAAATTAATATGTAAAACTAGAATGCAATGACAAATGTAAGCCTAACTAATGACATTATGTATGCAAATAAATAATTAAATCCCCCAAACTTAAGAATTACAATGCCCTCATTGTATGGATAATCGCAATAAAATGTTTGAGGACTTCCTTGCAATCGCCTAAGTCTGGGGTGGTGGTGGTTGATCTTATTCCTCTGAATCACTCGGTGGGAACCTTGACATTAGCATGGGCTGCTGGTATGGAAATTGGGTAGCTGGATTGAAGCTCTGGGGTGTCATATTGAGTGAAGCAAAAGACGTGTTCATAACGTTAAATATGTGGTCCTTCCTCAATGCGAGTCACCACATCTTCCGACGCGCTTCCTTGTTGTGCTCATCCATTTGGTGTTGAAAAGAAAGAAATTGAGGACTAGATAATGCCTCAGACTGCGGTACCTGCTCTGTTCCTTGATCTACCATAGTCTCATCCTCATCCTCCGAGGTGTCTGCAGCATCAACTTCGTCCTCCGAAGTCGATGGAAAAATAAAACCCAAACCTCTAGGATGGGAATCGCCCCCGGCCCATACTGAATACTGCGCTATCATTCTGGAGTCTAGTAACTGTAGAAACATCTGTGTGGGTTCATCATCCGACCATCTAACTCCTGCTTGGCGACACAATCCACATATGAGTGATGGGTGTGGCATGCCACCTAAAAAGTTTCCTCGTAAGCACCGGGGGATGGAAAAACATATTATGGCCCCGACATCAATTATAAAATCTTGCACAATTGCGTATAAAAATAGTGTGACGCCCCCAAATCCAAGTACTCCATTTCCACAGAATTTGGTGTTCACTATCCAAAACATTACATCTAACTACCCATCATAAAGGATAAAGACATAATTTAAATAATTTAAACAATAATCCTTCCCATTAAAGGGTTACATCATAATCTCAAATTAAATCCCATGTAATCTAACCTTAAATTTATTACATCAGTTCGCGGAATACATCATATATTAAAACAAGTCTTTAACATTATTCATTAAAATAACAATTCTCATAAGTCTTCAACACTTGGACATCTTGCACTTTCCTTTGCTAGTAGATGGCTCATCGACTTTCTCTACTTTAGCTGCAGTGTTAAATGCAAGAGTGAACAAACAATTGCTCACTGATATAGGAAGTAGCAATGATAACAACATGAGAATGAACAACGAATGCTGAACTATAATGAACTTGTTCTACGAATCAAAAATAAAAAGAAAGTTCGAAGTCAATATCTGAGGGTCTTAAGACCACGAACTATGTCTCTGGTATTTAGGTATTATTACCTCAACCTTAACAGTCATTTAGACTATACAGACCCTTCTTAACGTACTTAGGGAGATCAGCCCTTTGTACCATATATTGTGCACAAACATCTAAACGTTACACGTATAAAATCCCCTATGCTAGGGTTGTTCGTCTCAGCTTAAATTTAAAATTTCCGCACTAAAGAAAGTTTAGCTCAGAACTAACTTATTAGTGTTTCTAGAATTTTAGAAAACTATTCAATTATAGATTAATTCAATGAATAAAAGTTTGCTTACTACTTGAAGGTTTAATAAAATAATTAAGCTTTGAACAAGGTTATCAAAGTCAAAGATTGAATAACAACAATATATAATTGAGTAAATATGATATATATGCAAAGTGCTATATTCAGAAGAGTTAGAACAATCTCCTTTGAATCAATGTATTAGAACAATATATGCTTCGAATGATAATAAAGAAAGTAAAACTCGCTCGATGTAACGAATTAGGTTACAAGAGCTTGTACAATCATACATGAGATGGAATCAATAGGCTTGCTTAACTTCAATGTAAAATTTAGGAATAAAGAGATTGCTTGACTAAAAGATAGCATAGCTTTGAAACAGGCGTAATTGTAATTGAGACATGGTAAATAAACTTGCTCAATAATCACAAGGTAGAGTTAGAAAACTTGCCTCAAGCGTAAGATATAATATTACAACTCACGTTCACCTACACATTTTAGTGGAATCACAATATCTATTAGATATGCTAACATACCATAACATGTACAATTCTAGCTAATCTTATCATTTTAGCACAAGTCTTTCATTACCATACATATTTCAGAACCACAAGTGTACATTTCTCAACACTTATTCATTTCTCACTAAGTTCCTTAAATCATACATATCATTTTCACCACTTACTAACTTTGCATTTTAGAACTACTAACCACATGATACACTTCTGCTTTAACCTTATTTTTACACATTTAACACGTTAACATAATTATTAAGCAATGTTATAACGAATGACCAAAGTTTGCAGAAGTAGCAGACTTCACTGTCTGTGATTGGCTACTGGCGCGGACGTGCCAATAATACACTGGGTTACCGCTCGCCTGCGTGGAAGCAGCGCGCCAGCTCCCAGATGCAGTGCGCCCGCGCGATGCACCAGTTTCAGTTTTGCAGAAACTCGAAATAAACTCTACTTTAGGCCAAAAATCCCAATTCTACATAAATTTACCAAACTTCAACATCTAAAACTTTGTAATATTATAGTTACACATGTTAAACACCATTCTATATACAAAACATTAGATATACATCATTTTGAGGAATCAAAACCATAGTTTTTCCAAATTTCTTCCATTTTGACACTTAACGAATTCGATCACCACGAATTCGTTTCTCCATCAATTGACACGATTCCAACTACGCCGCGTTCGTTTCTTAACATACAAACGTATTCTAACTTCAAATTGCATATTACAACACATATTAAACATGAAATTTTGTACTTTCTAGGCCATATTATATGAACATAAATACTGTGATTTTTCCTTTTTCTTCCTACACCCAATTTTTACGAATTTGATAACAAATAACAAGTATACATGATGATTAACAGAGTTTTGCAAAACTATATGAACATATATACATATTACAATTCCAATAATATAGAATATATATATATATATATATATATATATATATATATATATATATATTCCGAAACTAAAAGTTATAATGGAGATATTTTATACCTTGATTAGCAAAACAATTAGCAAGCCCTTCTCTTCCACTTGATAATCATAGAATAACTTCTCTCAAGCTCTCACTCTCAATCCCCTCTGTGTTTATCTTCTTCTCTCAAACCTTCTCTGTGTTTTCTATATTGTCTAGCCTTAGGAAAAAATAAGACGCGTAGGAAAATATATCTGGCCTCTCCCATGTTCCCTTCCGTTAGAAAAATAAAAATTTTGCGTCAGTTGAATAAGCTAAAGGCCACAAGGCCCTGTTTGGCTAACCAAAAACTCCCCCAACTAAATTATTTTAATAATATTTATATTATATAGTTACACTTGTCACACATGTAATCATTTTAATAGCTTATAATTTATAATTATAAGAATTATATTCTTATTATAATTATGCTTATAATAAATAATTAAATAATTATATATCTAATTTAATTAATAAATTAGAAACGTCACTTTGTTTAATTTATTTATTTCCTTTAAATTAAACAATTCATTTAATTTAACTAATTTCTTAAATATTAAGCGATTGATTTAATTTAATTATTTCCTTAAATTAAATCCTTCAAATAAAATTATCATTACTCAATTTAATTTACACTAATTAATTTAATTACTAAATTAATTCACCACAATTCATCAATTATTTATTTTCCTTAATAAATAAATTATTTAAAATATTTATTTAATTTAATAAATATTTAAATTAAATTATAAATTTCTCAATCGTTACATCCTTCCCTCCTTAAAAGGATTCTGTCCCCAGAATCACAACTCAAAAAATTTATTCGTTACATTCTTTCCTCCTTAACAAGATTCTTCCCCATAATCATTATTCAAAAGCAAGCAAACAACTAAGGATAATTCTTCATCATAACGCTTTCAAGTTCCCACGTAGCATCTTCAGCATTGTGGTTCCTCCAGATTACCTTAACAGAAGGTATTACCTTATTCCTCAGTACTTGCTCTTTTCTGTCAACGATTTGAACAGGGACTTCTTCATATGAAAAATCTTTCTCAAACTGTAAGGGCTCATATTCTATTACATGCTTATAATCAGGTTTATATGGTCTCAAAACCGAGATATGAAAAATATTAAGAATATGCTCCAACTTCGGAGGTAAAGCTACCTTGTACGCCACTTGACCAACTCGTCGAAGCACTTCGAAAGGTCCTATAAATCTAGGGCTCAATTTCCCCTTCTTTCTAAACCGAATTTTTCTCTTCCAGGGAGATACTTTCAAGAAATCATAACTACCGACATCAAATTTTCTATTTTGTCGATGTTGATCGACATATTTCTTCTGTCTATCCTTTGCAGCGATCAATCTTGCTCGAATAACCTTGATGATCTCGACAGTCTGTTGTACCAATTCTGGACCCAATAGCTGACGTTCACCTACCTCGTCCCAACATAACGGAGTTCTGCACTTCCTGCCGTATAACGCTTCGTAAGGCGGCATACCAATACTCGCGTGATAACTATTATTATAGGAAAATTCCACCAATGGTAGATGGCCATCCCAATTTCCCTTGAAATCCATGATACATGCTCTGAGCATATCTTCTAGTGTTTGGATGGTTCTATCATTCTGTCCGTCGGTTTGAGGATGGTATGCTGTGCTCATTCTCAGCTATGTCCCTAAGCACTCTTGTAATCGTTTCCAAAAATTAGATGTGAAACGTGGATCTCTGTCTGATACAATTGACGCAGGTACACTGTGTCTCGACACAATCTCTTTCACGTATAGCTTTGCTAACCGATCGAGGGTAAATCAAAGCTTGATTGGCAAAATGTGTGCCGACTTCGTCAGTCGATCGACAATCACCCAAATAGCATTGTAATCTTGTTGGGTTGTTGGAAGACCTACCACAAAATCTATTGTGATATGCTCCCATTTCCATTCTGGTATCTCCAACGGTTGTAACAATCCGCTTGGCCTTTGATGCTCAGCTCTGACTTTCTGACACGTTAAACACTTCGCCACGCATTCAGCCACATCCCTCTTCATATTCGGCCACAAAAAATGATGTCTAAGATCCTGGTACATCTTTGTACTCCCAGGGTGAATCGAATATCTTGAATTGTGAGCTTCTCTCAGAATTTCCTCTTTAACCTCTGATACTGGCGGAACCCAAATTCTCCATTTGAATCGAAGTAACCCTTCCAAATCGATTTTAAATTTGTTTTCCTCACCTACAGATATTTTCTGTTTTATCTTCTTGCAGTTTTCATCATGAAGTTGTGCATTTTTCACCTTATCCCACAATGTTGGACCGTTTCCCATCTGGAATAACTTTTCATCGGATTCTATCGGATATTTAATTTATAACTCTATCTTAGCCATTTCTGACACTAGCTTCTCCTAAGAAGTTAACATCATTAACTTCTCCCGTACTTTCCTACTTAGAGCATCAGCAACAACATTCGCCTTTCCGGGATGATAGAAAATTTTGCAATCATAATCTTTGATCAGTTCCAACCATCTTCTTTGTCTCATATTCAAATCTTTTTGTGTAAAGATATACTTTAGACTTTTATGGTCAGTATATATCTCACACTGTTCTCCATAAAGATAATGTCTCCAAATTTTTAGGGCAAATACCACCGCTGCCAACTCTATGTCATGAGTCGAAAACTCTCCTCGCACTTCTCTGTCCAAACAAACTTAACCGCTTTCCTAGTTAAATTCGTCAATGGAGTCGCGATCTTAGAAAAGTCTTGAATAAAATGCCTGTAGTAACCTGCCAATCCTAAGAAACTCCTTACTTCTGACGATGTCTTCGGCTGATCCCAGTTTATTACAGCTTCAACCTTTGATGGATCTACCGAAATTCCGTCCTTATCAATTACGTGTTCAAGAAACTGTACACGTTCCAACCAAAATTCACATTTTGAGAACTTAGCGTACAACTTCTCTTTTCTTAATGTCTCCAACGTCACTCTTAAGTGTTCCACATGTTCCTCTTTGGTTTGGGAATATACCAATATATCATCAATAAACACCACCACAAATTTGTCCAAAAATGGTTTAAACAACATGTTCATCAAATCCATGAACGCCGCAGGTGCGTTGGTTAAATCAAACGACATAACCAAGAACTCGTAATGACCATACCGAGTTCTGAATGCTATTTTTGGTATATCCTCAGGCCTCACCTTTAGCTGATGATAACCACTTCTCAAGTCTATCTTCGAGAAATATCTAGGTCCTTTCAACTGATCAAACAGGTAATCAATTCTAGGTAATGGATACTTATTTTTAATCGTGACCTTATTCAATTCTCTATAATCAATGCAGAGCCGCATCGATCCATTTTTCTTCTTAACAAATAAAACCGGTGCTCCCCATGGCGAAACACTCGACTAAAAATATTTCTTATCAAGCAATTCTAGAAATTACACCATCAACTCTTTCATTTCTACCGGGGCCATTCTGTATGGTGCCTTAGATATCGGGGCCGTTCTTGTAATATCTTGAGTGTTTATGATAGCGATCCTTAGCAAAGGAAATAAATGGGTTAAAGAGTACATAATACTCAAAATATAATTGGGTTCAAATGAAGAGTTATAAGCAGTATGAATGTGGGGTTACCCAACTCTAATAATAAGGATGTAAGGTGATAATAAACAAACAATGTCTATAAGAAGAAAATGATAAAGAAGTTAAGAATAAAAGTTATATTTAAGTATGGTACAATTGTACTCTTTAATAGTTGATGTATGGTATCTAGGCTAAACGATTCCTTCATGGAGAGGAGGTATATACGAACTAGCAATTCGGAACCTAGTTTGTTGGTTGTTTGTGGGAAACCACTCAGCGTACCATATTGAAACTGTTAGAGACTCGATATGTACCAAGTATAGAAAATGGATACGTATGAGGAAAATGTGGAACTTAAATGAATTGTTGAGAAATGTAAATGAAGTTAGAAATTCTTAAAGGAAGAATTGTTATATAAACAAGAAAATTCAAAGAAGGATCTTCTAGAGATATAAAGATAAGAAATGGGAGTTACCCTAACTCCAATAGCCAAGAAAACGAATAATGATGAATACACAAAATCTGGAAGATTAAAAGCATAAATGAAATCGTAAATGATGAAAAAGAGAAAGAAAGAGTATCGTAAAACAAAACGATCACGAGTGAAGAAAAGAATTTTAAGGGAGATGATTATAGAATAAGATCACGACGTGATCTATTTAAGTTATAAAAGGAAAGATGGTCTGTAATGTTTGAATAATTATAGCTTGATGCTATGAAGATGATGTGCTATGAAATAGTACAAGGTAAACTCACGAGGAGTTATAGATAATGTGATATGAGGAATTCGTATCGAGCAAAGAGCAAGTTAAGAGTAAGATAGAGTTAGGTGGGATTTCAATTGAGGACTCATATGATGGATGAGTTGTACAAACCTTTGTATGGGCGAGGGTTTTGTGCTTGCACTCAGTTTATTATATTGATAATCATTGGAATGTTGGTGTTGCGCTATCAATGTATATGTGGTGAAAAGGTGATTCTTTTCTCATATATATATTTGATAGTTAAAAACTATTAAGATTAGTCAGATGTTATTAGGATTAGGTGCGGTTCTTAAAACTAATGCATATGGTAAGTTCGTGACTCATAATAATATGGTATGTTTTGAACCCCTCAACGAATGGACGCCTATAGTCTGACTAGGATAAGTTCTTAAACTCATATTATTGTGGCATGTTCCTGAACTTCCAATGTGCGGTAAGTTTGATGAACTATTTTGAGTAGAAAACGGTTATAGTATAGAGAGAATTGATGAAGTTGAAGATTGATAGAATGGATAAGTAATGAAGTAATGAAGTAAAGATTGAAGTAGATGGATACCTGGATATTCTAAATCTACTAGCTATGCTAGACTTTTGAAATTTATTGACTTCGTGCTGATGTTGTACTTCTATTTTCTTGAAAAACATTGGATCAAATGATGAAACCAATGAGTTAAAAAAAACAATACCGTTATTCGTATGTCTATGCTAATTGCTTCGGGTAGACAAAAAATATTTGAAATATATCAAAATGTATTTTTTTATATCATCAATGCATCATGTAACCTGGTGCAGAGATGATAAAAATGATGGAGTCATTAATGCAGTATTACTTAGTGTTGGATGTGATCTAATGATCATCAGCCCACTATGGTATGATGTAGTATGATAAAATCACCAAATGACGGAATCCTCAAACAGACTGTAAATACAGTGCGGTATCATGACGTCATAAAAAGATATTTGAGATTTCTTTAAGATATGAGAATATATATATATATATATATATGTATATTTCGATTGATGTTTGAATTATTGTAGAAGTCTATGCTATTTGATTTAGCTAGATGAATATTAAAAGATGTTCATAAAATTCAAGCGTTTATTGAAACATTATGCCAAACCAAGTTGTTTTGGTGCGGATTCAGATGTTGAAAAGCTGAGATGAACAACCCTATAAGGGGACATGTTTTTGGGGACAATGGTTCCGAGCATAAAGCATATAGTCGTTACAAAACACTACGTTGCGGCCCAACGTAGTGGTACAATAGGCTGGCCACCTAGTGTACACGTGGAGGGTGTTTTCAGTCTTTGTGATTGATAAACACTCTAGTTTACAGTGTGAAGGATTGAGTTGAAGCACTAGTAAACCGAGAATAGAGTTCACGGTCTTGTGACCCCTCAGCATGATTTGGAATCTTTGAAATTCTTGATATTCATATCGCTTCCCAATTATTGAGTAATTGTGGAAGATTCTTATTATTCTGAAAGGTGAAAGTGGAAAGGATGACAAAATTAAGCAAAACATAATAATTTCAAGGAATAATTGAAACTCCAGAAAGAAGAGAAATGTGAAACTCTTAGAAGAGGAAGAGGTGAGGAATATGATGATCTTAGAAAGATCATTAGAGAAAGAATTTTGCTATAGAACCCAATGAATGAATAGAGTATTAACATAAAATCTATTTTTATAAATTGAATGAATAAAAATTAATAGATAAAATTTCGAGGACGAAATTCTTAGAAGAATGGGTGAATGTAATATCCCGAGTGTTTATGATAGCGATCCTTAGCAAAGAAAATGAATGGGTTAAAGAGTATATAATACTCAAAATATAATTGGGTTCAAATGAAAGTTATGAAATAAAATCTAAAATTTGTTGAAGTAATGAATGTAGTGGGAAATATAAAATCTATATTAAGGTAATGTGTTGAAGATATTCAACGATAATTTTTTTAAAAGAGATTTGGTGAAAACCGAGTAAGGGAGGTTTCATTGATTCTGAGGACGGAATCCTTATAAGGAGGGAATGATGTGACAACCCGAATTTTTCATAAATTATTAAAATAAGAATTTAATAGTTGAAATTCTTATTGCGATGTGATTAATGTAACAATCCAGAATTTTAATTGTAATTATAAATATTTATTGAATTATATAAATATTTAATGAATGTGTTTATTGTTGAATAAATATTTGTTTGTTGTTGAATAAATATTTGTTTAATTTGATTTGATTTGATTTGGTTAATTATTTGTTTAATAAATGATTAATGGGTTAAGGAAATTAATTGTTATGAGATAATATTATAATTTAATTTAATAATTAAGTTAGAGAATTTATAATGATTAAATGAATTATTATATTATTTAATAAATTATAATTAAAATTAATTAAATTAGGTATGAAAACTTAATTAAATAAAGTGTGACAAATAACTATACTATAAAGGAGTTATTGTAACGAATGTGATTTTTATAATTAATTAAAATATTTATTTGAGTTAGATAAATATTTTAGTTGATTTATTTATTGAATAATAAATATTTGATGTTGGTTGTTATGGCTTAATTTAATTAAGCGTTATAATTTGATAGATAATTTTATAATTGATGTGCATTTTATTATTAGAGTTTAATTGATTTTACTAATAAAATAACTTTAAATTATTTAAGTGTGACATTAGAAATATGTTATATGTCATAGTAAAGTAATAATAGGATATAATGAATAGCCTAACCATTATGTTGCTTAACTAATGATGAAAAAGTGAGGTTATGCGACTAAGATGGCTTAATGTGATATTGGTCATGCATGTAAGAGTTTTGTAACATAAGCCTTATGTTATTAGTGGGGGTTGCTATTATATTAATTATTAACATAACTATTACCCTAATGAGGATTTATACAAGAAGAAATCCTAGAGTTTTTTAGAGCAAGAGTCTTGGTGGAAGAGAGAATTAGAGAAATTGAGAAATTGAGAGAGATAGAGAGAAATAGAGGAATTGAGGGGAGCTAGAAGAAGAAGAAAAAGCTAGAAGAAGGTAACTTCTAAACCCTTGTTTAATCTTTAAATTTTTTTGGGTAGATTTATGTTCTAGGGTAGTAGATCATGATTAATCTTGTTTGCATTGGTTTAATCTTGGATTATCAAGAATCAAACAAGAGGATTAAAAAAAATGAAATGCAAAGAAAATTTGAAGAACAAAATTCGTAGGTTTTGAGTAATTGTGGACAGATCTTGTGAAATTCATACCTCTTCAGGTATAATGAGTTAGAAAGTGAGCCTTATATCAAATCGAAGCTATGGAAGTAAGCTATATTCTGAAAGTGGAATCACATGAAAACTCCTTGTAGATTTCTTGCAGTGTCTGTTTTAGTAAGGATGGTCCGAAGGGAAAACAATCTGCCCAGAAAATCAAAACTGTTACGGTTTCTGACTTTGAAAAATTCATATAAATTCGTGTGTTTTGAATCTGAAGAAACTTTAAACTGTAAAGTTGTAGATATGGAAGTTTACTAGCTAGACACCCGAGATTGAGACATTTTATGGACCTAATCATGTCTAAAATAAATTGTTTAGTAAGGCTGTCCAGAAAATAAAATTTTCTAGAGTAGTTGATGAATTGCAGAATCTATTTTAGATGGACAAGGGTCTGACTTTAAGGCCTAGATGAGGTTGTAGTACACCGAGTAAGGGTTAATTCTATATAAGAAGCAACAAAAACGGAAATGTAATGAAGGAGTTACGTTAAAAACGAAAACAACGTTTTGTTAAAGAAATTGTGAAGATGAGTTTTATAATTCTGTTTGAATTAAGATTTTGAGTGATGATATATTTTGATGATTAACAATATGTTTTTACATATGTAATGATTATAGATATGTGTTATCACATTCTACACATAATTAACCATTTAAGATCAAGAGTTGAGATAAGTTAATATATGCACATAACGTGCTCGATAAAATGCCTAAGAATAATAATGTTTCTAAGCTTTGGTATACAAAGTGTCTAACTAATAACTAATATTGGATGTTATGTGCATCTGAGTATGAAAAGATGATAATACAAGAATAATAATGGAAAGAAATCAAAAAGGGTGATTTTTAATTTTTGAAGGAAAATTAAACATGTAAACAATGTGTTGAATATGCATTTTTGAAACCAAAGTGGTATAATAAAATGGTGTGATATACGTACATTAAACTACAAGTGCGATAGTCTAGCATGTGTGGTGATGAAAATGAAAATAAAACCGAGTTGCATATAAAACACAGTTAGATGTCTATAAAGACATTATAAAGAATAATAAGATAAAGTAAGGTCTTAGAATATATTTTACCATGAGATCGAGTATTGATTTTGTTTATTATAAATCTCACATACAGTGTAGGTTGTGCAAGGACGCGAAGTATTAGCGTGTTGGTAAAACGCCGGTAAAGGCAAATCTTTTAGTTCCTATTTGCTATGTGAATTTGATTGTTTTAAATCTTTATTGCAAAGAGCATGATGTGTTATATATATGTTGAATGTATGAAATGTTAAAGTCAATTTATGACTACGTTGTTTAACTAAAGCATGCTGATTGAGTAAGGAACTCAATCTTTATAATTGTTATATGAATTGTAGCATGTATGTTATGTTAGTCCGATGTTTATGAGATATATGTTGAGCATGTTATTATGTGCTACGTGATGCATGAAAACTGTTAGATTTTGCTGGGCTGTCGAGCTCAACCTTGCAAATAACCATTTTTGCAGGTTAAAGATTTAAGGTAAGGATATGTGCTACGTGAATTATAGAGATCCATATTCACGAATATTGCTTATGTTTTATGGGAAATATATTTAATATTTTGAATGTAACATGTTGTTGAATTGTAAATTGAGTTATCTAATATATATGGATACCTATTTATAATGTAAGACTTTGTATAGTTATTTTGTTGTAACGATTCATGATATAAATTTGAATCGAAGAGATGTAATGTAAAGGTTATGATTTAGGGCAATAAAGAAGGAAACGTATAAAAGTTTTAATTATTCTGCAAATTTCAATGGTTGTATTACCGTTTAATGATGTAAAATTAGAGGTTGATTGTATTATTAACGACCGAAGTCGAGAATTAAATTGTATGAATTTTGGAGTCGTTACAGTTGGTATCAAAGCTGTAGGTTATAAATCTTTGGTAGGAGTATCGTAGGCTATAACCTTAGAGAAGGAAGGTGAAGATAATGAAAGAATAAGCTCAAGTAGAGTTTGAATAATGAGAAGTAATTTAAGAAAATTTTTAAAGAATGGATTAAAACATGTGTGAGAGGATTCAAAGAAGAATCTCAAAGAGTTATAAGCAGTATGAATGTGGGGTTACCCAACTCTAATAATAAGGATGTAAGGTGATAATAAACAGACAATGTCTATAAGAAGAAAATGATAAAGAAGTTAAGAATAAAAGTTATATTTAAGTATGGTACAATTGTACTCTTTAATAGTTGATGTATGGTATCTGGGCTAAACGATTCCTTCATGGAGCGGAGGTATATACGAACTAGCAACTCGGAACCTAGTTTGTTGGTTATTTATAGGAAACCACTCAGCGTACCATATTGAAACTGTTAGAGACTCGATATGTACCAAGTAAAGAAAATGCAACATTGAAACCTTGCTGTAAAGTAAGGGCTTCAATCCTTGTTCGAATCTTCTTACTTTACGTTCATCAGTATTGACTTGATATGTGGCAAACCTTGCCAACTCGTTAAACTTTGCAGCATATTCTGACACTGTCATCGTTCCTTGCTTCAACTCAAGAAATTACATTTCCAACTGATTCCGAGAACTCCCTGGAAAGTACATTTCGAAAAACATCTCCTTAAATCTATCCCACACTATCAGTCCTTGTCCTCCATGAACCTTATTTGCCTGCCACCGGTAGCTAGCTTCAGACTTCAACATGAACGTTGCGAACGCAGTCTTCTGATCTTCATTAACTCTAGCAACGTTGAACACCTTCTCCATTTCCATGATCCAGGTTTGGGCTTCCACTGGATTCAAAGACCCTTGAAACTCTGGCGGTCCAATCTCTTTGAATTCCTTAAAGGTCGTGACTTGAGCTTACGGTTGATTCACAAGTACACCCGTCAACAGAGCTATCAATTGCTGAATCGGATTAGCGTTGGTCTCGTTATTATTATTAATAGACCCCTCAGGAGGTGCTTGCTGACGTGGTTGGCTTCTTCTAGGAGGCATTCTCTGTTAAAATATGCGCTTATTAGTTCAATACTCAACTTCTTGGGTATTTGAAGTTTAACTTAAACATTTTAAGCTATAACACATAACATTTCAAATAAGCTCTAGTATTTTAGTTATTCATAACATTTTAAAACATATTAAAGATATCATAACTGCTATAAACATCCACTTTCCTGAACTAAACACGTTTCAAAATTACATACTCATACTATCCCTTTATTCATCTCAAAATAAGGGATTCACAGTTTATTTATTCACATAATTAACCACATATTATTATCAATCTTATTCTATCTAGGCATATTAAGACGTCGTAAGGCTTCCCGACGCTTTTCCTCCATGATACGATACGCCGTTCTACGATCCATCACGAACCACGGTGAGTTTTCAAATTGAGGTGGATAATAAAAGACTCGATCCTGGGCCCTATCAATCACAGAATTAAAAGCATAATCCATCTCCTTTATCTTGGCTTTCTTCACTTGGACCTTAGCCTCAGTACGGTCTGCATATTGAGTCACCTTCATCCAAGCATCCTCTTCTCTTGCACGCTTAGCTGATTCCTCCTTGAAATCATCTTTCAATTTCTCCATGTCAGTCTTCATCTTTTCGTTTACTGCCAACAGGTCTTCATGCTGACCCTTGGTATGAACTAGGTCCCACTCCATGTTTCCAAGGCGTGAGTCGAGTTCCTGAATCTCCGCATCCTTCTGCTCCATCGAAGCATGATGCATCTCAACCATCTCCTTCAGCTCCTCCACTTTGTCCTGTAATTCTATGTTACGATCGTATAGAGCGTCATACATCTCTGCTGATATGGAGTTTGGTGGAAACTCCACATGATCTTCCTTATCATAATCCTCTTCTATATTGTCCGAACTATCCTCCTCGGGATCGGTCACAGGCTCATCCTCCTGGATCAACTGCTCCCGTACTATGTGTGTAACGTCCCGAAAAATCAAACAATTATAAATACTTTTAATAATGAATAAAATAATATTATTTATTATTATTACATGTTGATAAGATGAATGTCGTTATATAACCTAGAAATGTCAGAATGTCGTAGTATTTTAACTACGTGAGAGAATTAAGGTGTTTGAATTTCTAAGACGAAAATAAAAGCTTTCCGAGAAATTTTTTGAAAAACACTATTCATCGATTTTTGCTCGGGAATTATTTTTGAACTTCCGAGAAATACGTAACGTTATAATATCAATGTGATATGGATTATATAATAATAACTTAAGTATGGAAAACGTAATATTTCGCATGCGGACTTAATTTGGGAACGTTAGGTTTATTAAGCATTAAAGGAAGAAAGTTGTGATTGTATAATGTGTATTCATTATATGAAGGCAATGTATGTAAATATAATATGACGTATTGTACTATTTTGTATGAAGAATGAGATAACGTATATTAAGACTTAATATACGAGCTAGCATACGAATATTATATGTGGGGTATATATGTTAAGTTGTTTAAATAAGAGGTAATGGACTTGTAGGATTATTAGCCTTATGAAGGGAGTCCAATAGAATGTGACAATCAAGC
The DNA here is from genome assembly GCA_020205505.1 of Panax japonicus. Classification (NCBI taxonomy): domain Eukaryota; kingdom Viridiplantae; phylum Streptophyta; class Magnoliopsida; order Apiales; family Araliaceae; genus Panax; species Panax japonicus. The sequence goes on along the minus strand of CM035102.1, from coordinate 40,092,334 downwards.
CCAAGTGTTTGATAAGTTATGAGTCCAAACTATGGTAGTACAAGCCAATTAAGGAATTAACTAGATTAATTAGCAAGTCCAATGATAAGCCTTGATCCATGGGGCAAACCAAGTATAAAGTGGGTAAGCTTGATGGGCAAGGATTTTGTGTGGTGACCAAGTGATGTGATGAGCAAGGAATGAATAGTAAGGAGGTGGAGGATTAAGGAGGTGGAATGAGGAGGTGGAATAAGGAGGTGGGATGGTGTAATGACCATTTTACCCTAGCTTTGAGTGGCCTATAAATACCAAGCTTCATTTTATTTTGTTGCTTGATCAAATTTCATCCAACTCCTCTCAAGATAAGCTACTTATTTGGTAGAGATAATAAGTCACTTAAGCACTTATAAGCCACTTCAACCTTTGTTAGATTTTCCAAAGTGAATTGAAGTCATAGTCTTCAAGGGTAAGACTCATATCTATTATATCTTTATCTCTTCTATGATAGAATTGATAGAGAAGTGGGATTGGTTGTTAAGAACATGTAATAAGTTATTAATGAATGAACTTAAGCCAAATAAGTTGAATAAGCAACTTGAACTCTAATAAGTTGTTAGAATCATAAGGAACCTATCATATGTTTGGTATATGATGTTAGTATGTTGAATATAGTATGAGAACATTGATTGATGGACTTAAGTTTATAGTAAGTCATAATCATGAGGAATTGTAGTTCATAAGTTGATTAAGTCATTGAGAATAAGTCAAAACCTACTTTGATTAGAAGTTGGTGTAATAAGCAACTTGCGATGATCATATGTTGGTTGAAATCCATTTAGAATCATTAAGAATGTAGTTTTGCCGGAATTCACACGATTGGACGATTATCGTCGAATTCGTGAAATTCTCGGAATGGAAGTCGTATTTTGTGTTTGAAGTCAGAAAGTTGGTTTTCGATGGAGACAAGTCATATTTGGCATTATATAGTTGTGGACTCGAAAATGACCGAATTCTGACTTAGAAAGAAGAAATGAGCGTTGAACGTTCACAGACGTTTATCGTTTTCGTTAAAAAAGAACTCATAGGTGAAATTTTAGAAAACAAAGTCAAACAGATAAAATTCTTGCATGAATGCATAGAGTATGTAATTTATGAACCGTAGGCTTTTGAATGGACCAATACGGACTTATAACAAAGAAGTTATGCGTCCGAGAGTTTCGTGAAATTTTTAAAATTTTGCAAACTGTCTGAGGCACAGAGTCTGCGCCGCGGTGCGACTCACGAACTTAAAGCTCACGCCGCAACGTGAGGCTGGAACTGTGCATACTGCTAACTTGCACCGCGGCGCGAGATGCAGAGTTAAATGTGGTGCCGCGACGCCAGTCTTAGAGTTTTCTTGGACAAGAATGTTTACAAGTGTAGAATGAAAAGGAACTTATTAGTAATGAACTGAGATATAAACATAACATTGTAAGGTACTTGTAAGACATTAATGAATGATGATTAAGAGTTAATAATCAATTGAAAGTGAACGTAATATGAATGACACAATGAAAGCCGGAAACCCATAATAGTAGATATAAGTCAGGATTTACATTGAGATGAAGGGTAAGATATAATAATATACATACTTGATTATATATAACCTAATGTGGTATGTTATATGATCATGTATTATAGAACGTAGAGACTTAAAGTGTACGTGTGTTAATTAGTAAGCAGACACTAAAGGCAAGTATTCTAACCCTTGTTCCAGTTCAGTCTGGACAAGTTTTGTAATTCATGTATTCTTTCACATGAAGTTTTGAACGATGAAGTCTAAAGCCAATTCTTTCGGCTAGACTTATATTATGATTCTATCAAGCATGATTTATATTTACCGAGTTATATTGGTATGGTTTTCAATCGAAGACCAAATATGCTAAAATATTTTTATCGTTTAACGACAGGCACGTGAGGTTGCCACAACTTAAACGTATACACGTTTAATGAATGTAGTGTTGATCAACATAGAGTACTATGGGTTGATCACCCAGAAGTGCTCGTAAGCTATGCCGGACTTACGGACTTAGTGCCGGGTTGTCCTTTTCAAAAGAAATTATGAACTGGTCATAGTTCCGAGCCTAAGTTGATATTTTACTGAATATCGCTGTTGGAAAATGTTTTGAATGAAAAGAAGTGCTATTTTGAATTATCGATAGTACTTCATAACTATTGTTCAATTACTGAAGATATATGAGTTTTATGTTTTAAGCATGCTGTTTATTAGAATTGTAGTACTTGCTGAGCTAGTCATGCTCACTCTTGCTTGAACCTAATGACACAACTAAGATCGAGAGGACCGAAGGCTAGGCAAGGACAAGGGCAAGGCGAAGATAAACCCTTAGATTGCTTATGTATTAGAATAGTTGAACGATTTGTAATATATTTGATATTATGACAAGAACAAATGAATGGGTTACAATGAACCTAGGGAATGTAATATTATTTTGGATATATAGAAGTTATATTAGTCCTTTTGAGACTATTCAATTGAATGAATGAATGATTGAATGGTAGTACCGTGTAGCACCATCTGTCGGGTTGGAAGAGACCCGAATTTGGGGGCGTAACATATTGGTATAAGAGCATTAGGTTATAAAACTTAAGGGGGGGGGGGATTAAAAACCTAAAGTCATAACCTTAAGAGGAGTCAAAAAGGTACAAGAAAGGAAAATAACCTTATAAAAATGCATTATGATTATGTTATGTGTTTTTATTATTCTACTGACGTTTACTAATCTACTTAATTATTTTGTGTAGATGTCAGGAGTAAACGGAATGTTTGTAGATGAGCAAACCATTAGTGAAGAATTGATGAACCAAGTAGAGGTTATACCGAACCCTATAGTAGTAGAGCTAGATGTAGTGATTATTGAGTCTGGAGACTCAGAGGAAGCTGACTACATGTCAGTATTTGACGGGATGATAGAGGAGGAGGTAGAGACAGTTTCTTTTAACTCGGTGGCTATAACAGCAGAGATAGCTCCTGGGGGGTCGATGATGTCTATTTTCATGTCAGTGTTGGATAGAAATATCCATTACTGTCAGGAAGTCAAGGAGTTGAAGGCAGAGCTCTAGATGGATATAGAGGACAAGACTGATGTCAAGCCCATGTGGGAGCAGGAACATGACGAGAGGATTTTGGCTAAGGACAAAGTCCAGGATTTAAAGCATGAGGTCTTTGATGTGACGCCCCCAAAATAGGTATACACCACCCATTCTGAGTTGTCAATACATGGTACAGAAATAACTTACAAATTTATTAATACAACATAAAAACTAAGAGTTTAAATACAATTATTATTTTCTAGACAATATTTATACCCAAATAAATCCTCATCACAATTATTGATATATTATTTTACAAAAATGGTGAGGACTACTAAACAACTCTCTCTAGAACCATCATTCCATACCCCGACTCGTACTCGCTACATTCTCGCCTCCTGAGAAGAAAAATGGAACAAAAAGGAAAAGGGTGAGCTCAACTAGCCCAATAAAGAATATTATGACTAAGATAATATAGAACAAATTATCGTTAGTCTTCAACAGGAAAAAATCTGATAAAATACAATAAACAACAAGTTTCAGATCAATATTCGCAGCGGAAAATAATAATCCATAGAAGAGTTACGTAGAGAATGAAATCTACTACTATCTATGAATTTAAAAGTCCTTCATCAATATTTTATCCCTGTAACATCAATCAATAAACATCTTGAATCAAATATTCATCTTTGCACTACAGGCCAAAGATATTCATCAGTCGGTCATGTTCATCTTAACACCTGTTCATCTTTGCACTACGGGCCAAAGATATTCATTATAAAATCATTTATCTTTGCACTACAGGCCAAAGATATTTTATAATATCATCATTTAGGACTGAGGATGATGAAAAATATTTTAAAGGGAACGAATCTAGTGAAACAAAAGAATAAATATTAAGGATTCGTATTTTAGCTATTTCATGTCCAAAAAATACCTCATAAATAATCATAGTGGAGTAAAATTCAAGAATGATCAAAACATGGATACAATCAAAGTAGTATCCATAATAGATATTTTGGACGAAAAACAAAATTTTGATTTTTTTGTGAATAGTGCCGTATTTGTGAATAGTGCCGTATACGTGAATAGTAACTCCGACACAAAAAGTTCCAAATTTGATTAAAATTTCAGATCAATACTTCGGCATAATGATATTGAAAGAAATAATATCATTTGAAAAAAAAATAATATCCCTTACCTCGTAAAGACAATACTTCTAGTTGAAACACCGGATATAGGCTATGACTTGAACTTGCACCGTATAGCAACACTCAAAGTATTAAAATACTCACAAGAATACGCTCAATATATCGAGAGAGAAAGAGAGAGAAAACTTTAGTTTCTGGTGTGATTTTTAATTCTAACCTAAGCACCTTATTTATAGGAAAAATACTTAGAACACCAAAGCAGAAAATTTAATAAATTATTAATATTTTCAAATTATATTCCTATGCACACCACACCAAACCAAAATCATCAGCTAAAACATGTGCCAACATCCCAAAAACGTTTTTGTTACTTAAAATATTTTAAACTTCCAAAAATTAATTATTTTAGAACTCCAAAACTTCAATAATTCACAATAAATAGCCCTTTTATCAAAAAAATTTGAACCTCATGCCTTTTCCATAGAAAATTCCATTATCTACAACTTTGCAGAAGAATGTTTTTCCAAATTCTAAACAGAAATTGACCGAAATTCACAAACGGGCAATTTTACAGGCTATAATCAAATTTCAGTCAAGAATTGGGGTCCACAAACATGAAAAACATGTTTTAAATATTTTTGGTAATAAAAATACTCCTCCTCATATACTCATATATCCCATATTTATTGTAAAGATATCACCGTTATTATATTATAATAATATAATAATATATTTAGATGAATTATTTTATCAAAAAAAGATAAAATATTAATTTTCAACAATTGTCACATTAAAAATTTTCTCCATCTATATCCACATAAAATCAATATTTTTCTCATCATTAAAATCAATAATTAATTATTCACAAATAATATTATAGAATCACAATACTGACAACCAGGCAGTTCCCAGGATAGAGGGGGCTTTCCAATAAGGATTTCTCCTTACCGGCGCGTAATTAGATGACCTAACCTCTCCTTAGACAGAACTTTCTAGACATTGTCAATATTGCTATCTAATAATATTATTCAAATAATATGAATTATTGATCCGATAATGGAAAATACTGTGTAATGATAATTATTGAAACAACAATAATATAAAATATCAACGCAACAATTATTGAATCAATTAAAATAAAATACTGAACAGTAATTACTGTAATAATTATTGAGTAGTGCCTTCTTACGTAAGAATCAATAATTGGTGCAATACCGCGTGCTACTGTGTTTTAACCACCGAGTATTTCAACAGTATTAACGGTAACAACTACGTCGTTATTTATAAATAAATTATATTTGTCGTTTTCTTCATCCAATCGCTTTCCGTTATAGGGCCCACACAAGGCTGCGCCGTCATACGAATATTCCCCGACAGCAAGAATATTCCACGACCAAACAAATATTCCCCGACAAAATATGAATATTTTATAACCACCTGCTTATTTAAGATATTTACGCATTTTACCCATAACTAATCATATTAATCACATCAACCCTTACTATAATAAATAGAGAAAATTAAATTTCATTTATTAATAATTTGGGGTCTTACAACCTCCCCTCCTTATGAAATTTCGTCCTCGAAATTAACATACATACCTGCTGTTTCGAAAAGGTGAGGATACCTCGCTTTCATTTCCGTTTCCAACTCCTAGGTCATTTCCTCTATAGTATGGTTCCTCCATAAAACTTTGACTTGTGGTATGACCTTTGTGCATAGGACATACTCCTTCCTATCCAAGATCTTGACAGGTACCTCTTCGTACATTAAGTCTTTGGCTATCTCGTTCGGTTCTAACTCAATAATGTGGTTCGGGTCTTTCACATATTTACGAAGTACAGATATGTGAAACACATTGTGAACATGAGACATACTCGGAGGTAACACGAGTCTATAGGCTACATTTCCTACTCGGTCAAGAATCTGAAATGGACTAATAAATCGTGGATTGAGCTTTTCTCGTTTTCCAAATCTTGTAACTCCCTTCCATGGAGCTACACGCAACAATACGTGATCCCCAATACTAAATTCCACGTCCTTTCGATGAAGATTCGCATAACTCTTTTGTCGATCTTGTGCTGTTTGTATTCATTGTCGAATCATTTGGATCTTTTCTGTAGTCATACGTACCAACTCGGGTCTCAAAAATGTTGTTTCACCAACCTCATCCCAACATATTGGAGAGCGACACTTTCGTCCATATAATGCTTCGAATGGAGCCACACCTATACTTGCCTGATAACTAGTGTTGTAGGAGAATTCAACCAAAGGTAAATACTTATCCCAACTGTCCTTGAAGTTTAGGACACAGAGTCTTAATAAATCTTCAAGAGTTTGAATAGTCCTCTCTGATTGTCCGTCCATTTGAGGATGGTATGCCGAACTGAATCGTAAATCCGTACCCATAGCTTTTTGCAAGCTAACCTAAAATCTTGAAGTGAACCTTGGGTCACGATCCGAAACTATGGATACTGGCATGCCATGAAACCTCACAATCTCATTTACATACATATGAGCAAGACGTTCAAGGGAATAAGTCTCCCGTATCGTCAAGAAATGAGCAGACTTGGTTAATCTATCAACAATAACCCAAACAACATTTATGCCTTGAGAAACCATGGGAAGACCCGTAACAAAATCCATAGTAATGTGTTCCCATTTCCATTTAGGAATCTCAAGTGGTTGTAACAGACCCTTGGGTACTTGATGCTCCGCCTTTACACGTTGACAAGTTAAACACATCGAGATAAACTTTGCAATCTCTCTCTTCATATTGTTCCACCAAAATGTATGTCGAAGATCACGATACATTTTAGTACCTCTAGGATGGATCATAAATGGTGTATTGTGTGCCTCCATCATGATCTTGTACTTCAAATTAGAATCGTTAGGAACACAAAGTCTGGAGTGAACTCGAAGTATTCCTTCTTCATCAATTCTTGCTTCTGGAATAACACCTTCTTGCACTTTCTTCTTCATAATCATCAGCTCCAGGTCTGTGGCTTGAGCAACTTTAACTTTTTCGATTAAAGTTGGTTCTATGCGTATACTTGACATTATTGCAAGGGTCCCCGGAGTCTTGAATTCTATCTTCATCTTTTGTAAATCACACAAAATGGGCCTTTGTTTTAACAACATTGCACTCGTTCCCGCGTATGATCTTCTACTCAATGCGTCAGCTACCACGTTCGCTTTTCTAGGATGGTATTGAATGGTGTGGTCATAGTCTTTCAACAGCTCGAGCCAATGTCATTGCCGCATGTTGAGTTCCTTTTGGGTGAAGAAATATTTGAGGCTTTTATGGTCTGAATATATCTCCACTTTCTCCCCGTATAGATAGTTCCTCCAGATCTTTAGCGCGAAACAACTGCTACCAACTCTAGATCATGAGTAGGATAATTCCTCTCATATTCTTTAAGTTGTCGCGAGGCATAGGCTATGACTTTCTCACGTTGTATGAGAACACATCCTAACCCTTTGCCTGAAGCATCGCTGTAGATAAAAAATTCATCCGTACCAGATGGTATTGTTAGAACAGGTGCCGAAACGAGTCTTCTCTTGAGCTCTTGGAAACTCTTCTCACATTCCTCGCTCCACACGAATTTTGTATCCTTCCGAGTTAGATGAGTTAATGGAGTAGCAATTCGAGAAAACCCTTCCACGAATCTCCGATAATAACCAGGTAAACCCAAAAAGCTACGTACTTCGGTCACCGTCTTCGGTTGCTCCCAACTTTGTATTGCTTCAATCTTCGCCAGGTCAACAGATACTCCATGTTTTGACACCACGTGCCCAAGGAATGCTACTTCCTCAAGCCAAAACTCGTATTTCTTCAACTTGGCATAAAGTTTGTTTTCACGAAGCCTTTGGAGTACCAGCTTCAAATGGTGCTCATGATCTTCACGACTTTTAGAATATACGAGAATGTCATCAATAAAGACAACGACGAATTGATCCAAATAATCCTTGAATACTCGGTTCATCATATCCATGAAAGCCGCAGGAGCATTAGTCAATCCAAAAGACATGACTAAGAATTCATAATATCCGTACCGAGTTCTGAAGGCAGTCTTTGGAATATCCTCAGTTCTAATCTTCAGCTGATGATATCCAGAACGAAGATCGATCTTTGAAAAGAATTCTGCTCCTTGCAACTGGTCAAACAAGTCATCAATACGTGGTAGTGGATACCTATTCTTGATGGTGACATTGTTCAATTCTCGATAGTCAATACAAAGTCGCATACTCCCGTCTTTCTTCTTTACGAATAAAATAGGAGCACCCCAAGGAGATGTACTAGGATGAATGAAACCGATGTCCAACAACTCCTGTAATTGGACCTTTAACTCCTGAAGTTCAATAGGAGCCATTCGATATGGGTTTTAGAAATGGTCTTTGTACCAGGTTCAAGATTAATAAAGAATTTAACTTCACGTTCTGGGGGTAGACCGGGAAGTTCTTCAGGAAATACGTCAGGAAAGTCAATAACAACATGAATATTATTCAAATTTGACGTGTCTTTATTCAAATCCATTACATGGGCTATGAAAGCTTGACATCCATTTTTCAATAAACGAATAGCTTTATGACTTGATATGACAGTAATAGATTTTAATGGTTTAGTTGCTTGAATTCGAACAACAGGTTGGTTAGGAATATGAAAACTAACAACCTTATGAAAACAATCAATTTTGGCATGATGAGTAGTTAACCAATCAATCCCTAGAATCACATCAAAAGCAAGTATCTTTAAAGAGATAAGGTCAACAGGTAAGGTGATGGTGCCAACTTGAATCAAAAAAGATTTATAAACAGTGGATGTGATGAAAGTTTCTCCTAACGGAGTCTCCACAGATAAATCAAAGTCTAATTTCTCCGGAGTCAAGTTGAAACGTTGAGCACAAGCAGGAGAGATAAATGAATGGGTAACACTAGTATCAAGTAAGGTATAAACTTCGCAAGAATTAATGATTAGCTTACCCATGATCACCTCATTTGGGTTCCTCGCATTTTGACCAGTCACAACAAACGCTCTTCCAGGAACCGTTGACTTTGACTTTTCTGGGACAGCCTTTTGAGTCACCGTCCCCACTGAACTAGGTTTTGCTATCGTATAATCTCGAGCGATATGTCTTTCCTTTCAACAATTATAGCATACCTTGAACTATTATGGGCAGTTTGGGCTGATACGTCCCTCTTTCCCGTATTTGTAGCATACGACCGGTGGTCGTTCTCCTCCCTTAGAACCAGTTGATGCTGGTGCTTATGTCTTCGCATTATCATTGTTGAATCTCCTCTTTCTAAAATCTTCCCCGACTCGCTTCTTCTATTTTCATGGCCATGATTACCACCAGAGTGGTTGCCATTTTTGTCCATCTTTTTCTTTCTCCGCTGGTTATCGTTGTTCTGTTGACTACTATCTCCGGTATGATCCTGGTTGTGGTCCCTCGGTTGAACGTACTCGTTATCTCGCTCTAATAATTGAGCCCTGTTGACAACATCTGAATAGAGAGAAAATTTATGAGAAATGAGATACTGACGTATGCTGGGTTTCAAACCTCTCAGAAACATCCGTGTCATACGTTCCTCATTCTCCACCAAATGTGGTGCAAACCTGGATAACTCTGCAAACTTTGTCTCGTACTGGGACACCGTCATGTTATTTTGTTCCAGTCTAATGAATTCCACTTCCTTCATATGACGAATACTTTTAGGAAAGTACTTGTCATTGAAAAGTTTCTGAAACATCTCCCAAGACATGCTGAGTGCGGCTGGATAGGTACGCTTCACAGATTTCCACCAGTAATTAGCCTCATTACAGAACATAAAGGTGGCGAATGGTACCTTCTGCTCCTCCGTGCATCCAAAGACATCGAATATCTTGGTGATTTGTTTGACCCACATCTCCGCATTAATCGGATCCGGCTTTCCCCAGAATTCTGGTGGTCCCAACTCTTTGAACTGCTTGGCTGTGACAACCCGTGAATTGTTATCATTTCCCCCTGTATTTTGAACACGAGTCTCCCTCGTCTGATTTTGCATGAACTGCAAAAAGCTTCTAAACATCCCATCGTTCATCATCTGCTTAGTGGTGTTGTTAACAGGAGGAACATTGCCAGCCTATTGCACGTTCTCCTCGTTGGTGAGTACATGCGTTTCCACGGTCTCATTTCCTCCACTGTTAATATTCTCAGTCGACATTCTCAAATACTACCATAAAACAAGGGTTAATTAAGAAAATCAATATATCATATAATATCCCTATATACTGACCAACTAACAAATAAGCGTAGGTAGGACACACTAGCGAAGGATTTACTCGTCTCTCCCCTCCTAGTTCTATTCCCCGATCTCCGCCAGAGATCATATCCCTAAGCTTTGATACCAACTGTGACGCCCCAAAAATAGGTATACACCAACCATTCCGAGTTTTCAATACATGGTACAGAAACAACTTACAACTTTATTAATACAACATAAAAACTGAGAGTTTAAATAAAAATATTGTTTTCTAGACAATATCTATACCCAAATAAATCCTCATCACAATTATTGATACATTATTTTACAAAATGATGAGTACTACTAAACAACTCTCTCTAGAACCATCATTCCATACCCCGACTCGTACTCGCTACATTCTCGCCTCCTGAGAAGAAAAATGGAACAAAAAGGAAAAGGGTAAGCTCAACTAGCCCAATAAAGAATATTATGACTAAGATAATATAGAACAAATTGTCGTTAGTCTTCAACAGGGAAAAATATGATAAAATACAATAAACAACAAGTTTCAGATCAATATTCGCAGCGGAAAATAATAATCCATAGAAGAGTTACGTAGAGAATGAAATCTACTACTATCTATGAATTTAAAAGACCTTCATCAATATTTTATCTCTGTAACATCAATCAATATACATCTTGAATCAAATATTCATCTTTGCACTACAGGCCAAAGACATTCATCAGTCGGTCATGTTCATCTCAACACCTGTTCATCTTTGCACTACGGGCCAAAGATATTCATTATAAAATCATTTATCTTTGCACTACAGGCCAAAGATATTCAATAATATCTTCATTTAGGACTGAGGATGATGAAAAATAATTTAAAGGGAACGAATCCAGTGAAACAAAAGAATAAATATTAAGGATTCGTATTTCAGCTATTTCATGTCCAAAAATACCTCATAAATAATCATAATGGAGTAAAATTCAAGAATGATCAAAATATGGATACAATCAAAGTAGTATCCATAATAGATATTTTGTACGAAAAACAAAATTTTGATTTTTCTATGAATAGTGCCGTATTCGTGAATAATGCCGTATACGTGAATAGTAACCCCGACACAAAAAGTTCCAAATTTGATTAAAATTTCAGATCAATACTTCGGCATAATGATATTGAAAGAAATAATATAATTTGAAAAAAAATAATATCCCTTACCTCGTAAAGACAATACTTCTAGTTGGAACACCGGATATAGGCTATGACTTGAACTTGCACCGTATAGCAACACTCAAAGTATTAAAATACTCACAAGAGTACGCTCAATATATCGAGAGAGAAAGAGAGAGAAAACTTTAGTTTATGGTATGATTTTCAATTCTAACCTAAGCACCCTATTTATAGGAAAATGCTTAGAACACCAAAGCAGAAAATTTAATAAATTATTAAAATTTTCAAATTATATTCCTATGCACACCACACTAGACCAAAATCATCAGCCAAAACATGTGCCAACATCCCAAAAACGTTTTTGTTACTTAAAATATTTTAAACTTCCAAAAATTAATTATTTCGGAACTCTGAAACTTCAATAATTCACAATAAATAGCCTTTTTATCAGAAAAATTCGAACCTTATGCCTTTTCCATAGGAAATTCCATTATCTACAACTTTGCAGAAGAAAGTTTTTCCAAATTCCAAACAGAAATTGACCGAAATTCACAAACGGGCGATTTTACAGGTTATAATCAAATTTCAGTCATGAAAAACATGTTTTAAATATTTTTGGTAATAAAAATACTCCTCCTCATATACTCATATATCCCATATTCATTATAAAGATATCACCGTCATTATATTATAATAATATAATAATATATTTAGATGAATTATTTTATTAGAAAAAGATAAAATATTAATTTTCAACAATAGTCACATTAAAAATTTTCTCCATTTATATCCACATAAAATTAATATTTTTCTCATCATATAAATCAATAATTAATTATTCACAAATAATATTACAAAATCATAATACTGACAACCAGGTAGTTCCCAGGATAGAGGGGGCTTTCCAATAAGGATTTCTCCTTACTGGCGCGCAATTAGATGACCTAACTTCTCCTTAGACAAAACTTTCTAGACATTGCCAATATTGGTATCTAATAATATTATTCAAATAATATGAATTATTGATCCGATAATGGAAAATATTGTGTAATGACAATTATTGAAACAACAATAATATAAAATATCAACGCAACAATTATTAAATCAATTAAAATAAAATACTGAACAGTAATTACTGTAATAATTATTGAGTAGTGTCTTCTTACGTAAGAATCAATAATTGGTGCAATACCGTGTGCTACTGTGTTTTAACCACCGAGTATTTCAACAATATTAACGGTAACAACTACGCCGTTATTTATAAACAACTTATATTTGTCGTTTTCTTCATCCAATCGCTTTTCGTTATGGGGCCCACACAAGGCTTCGCCGTCGTACGAATATTCCCCGACAGCAAGAATATTCCACGACCAAACGAATATTCCCTGATAAAATATGAATATTTTATAACCACCTACTTATTTAAGATATTTGCACATTTTACCCATAACTAATCATATTAATCACATCAAACCTTACTATAATAAATAGAGAAATTAAATTTCATTTATTAATAATTTGGGGTCTTACATTTGAGCTCAAGGAGGAGCTAAAGACTAAGGCTCAGAAGATAGGGAGGACATCCTATATCTATAGTAGTTCTCATACGGATTTCTAGTAGCAGGTAGCTGGATATCCGGTGGAGGTGGGGCAAACATGGCATACTATTAGCTGTGATATTATTGCCGGTCTTGCCAAGGATGATTTTGTTAATGCCTTGAGGCAGATGTAGACTAGTGGTAGATAGATTAATATATAAATATTATGTAAGTAGTAGTGACGTAAAGCCATTTTTGTATAGTAAAGGGTAGTCTTTTGTAAATCACAATTTTTGGAAAGCAATAGTGGGAAAGTAATTTAATCAGCTTATACTGTGTATGTAACCAATGTAGTATTATACTACGAAGAATGAATATAAGTCCTTGTTATGGAAAGCAATGAGTTATGGATGTTGGAATTATGGTTAATATTAATGATAACTATAAAGAAAGGAATAATAACGAAATGTGTTTATTGTATTAGCAAAATGTCGTCAAGAAGAGTGCAACGTAATCAAGGTGCGAGTGTAAATCAAACAAAGGGAGGTCCGGTTAATCCGATGCAGGAGTTTGTTAACTTATTAACAACTGCCTTTAATAGAACAAGGGCTAATATCCCCGTAAATCCAGGAGTAGCACGAGCTACTACCTTTAAGGATTTCAAGAATGTAGGTTTGCTGGAGTTCAAAGGAACTACGGACCCTATTGAAGCCCAAACGTGGGTTAAGGAGATAGAGAAGGCATTTGTTATAGCGAATGTCGATGAGGCCCAAAAGGTTGCCTTTACGACCTATATGATGAAGGGAGAGGCCAACTTTTGGTGGGAAGCCAATCAAGCTAGGGTTGGGATAGAAAATCTGACGTGGGATAGGTTCAAGGAGATATTCTTCGAGAACTACTTTCCCACGAGCATGCAAGGGAGGATGGAGATGCGGTTTCTGGAGTTGAAACAAGGGGATATGACGGTTCCCCAATACGCTGCCAAGTTCAATGAACTAGCGCGGTTCACTCCACACCAAGTGGATACGGAGGTGAGGAAGACGCGACGGTTCAAGCATGGCCTGAAACCCTGGCTCTATAACCGTATATTGGTGTTCCAAAGTACTTCTTTTGAAACCATTTTAGAGAATGCAATAATCGTCGAAGGAGGTAGCGAGGCGTTGAGCCAGCACCACAAAGATAAGAAGAGTAAGGGGAAAGTAGATAGGGGAGTAAAGATCAAGGGAGCCAGTGGTAGTGGCGAGGGTCAAAAAAGGAAGATATTTAGCTCTGGGAATACCGGAGTGAAGCAAGGAGACCCGAAGAAAAGAATGGAGGCCTGCAAGACCTGTGGGAAGACTCACTTAGGAGTTTGTCTCAAGGGGAAGGCCGTCTGTTACAATTATGGACAAGAGGGGCACATTGCGCCTAATTGTCCAAGTCCGAAGAAGAATCATGGATGCTTTGTGTGTGGGTCAACTGACCACATGGAAAAGAACTGCCCGAAGAAGGGGACGGACGGGAACCGGGGCGCTAATAGCGGTAAGTTAGCTATTAGTGGGCCAGCACAGTCGGGTAGGCCGATGGGCCGTACCATTAACATGAAAGTCCAAGATGTAGTTGCATCAGGGGACGTCGTCACATGTATTATTCCGATCAACAATATAAATGCGTACGCACTGTTTGATTCGAGTTCTACTTGTTCGTTTATAGCATGCGATTTTGCTAGAAGATTAGGATTACTTCCCAAAAAGTTGCCTATACCTTTAAATATTAAGGTAGCAAATGAAGAGATAATTCCTATTGAAGATTTTCATAAAAGTTGTTGTGTAGATATATGTGGTTGTAAATTATCAGTAGATTTGTTACCGATAAAGTTAGGAGAATTCGACGTAATTCTCGGGATGGATTGGTTAGTAAACCATGGTGCAATTATAGATTGTCAAAATAAATGTGTGAACATTAAAATGTTAGAATAACCTCGGGTAGTATTTTACGGGAATAGATCGTCGGGACGTTCATGTTGTCTAACCATGAAACAAACTAGGAAATTACTGAGAAAGGGATGCGTAGGTTATTTGTGTCATGTTGTTGATACCCAGAGAGTGGTAGCAACCAGGGAACAAATACCTGTAGTGAGAGAATTCGCCGATGTATTTCTAAATGAATTGTCGGGTCTTCCGCCGGATAGGGAGATAGAGTTTGTGATAGACATTGTGCCAGGAGCGGCACCAGTTTCTAGGGAACCGTATCGTATGGCGCCAGTGGAGATGAAGGAGTTGATGGTGCAGTTGTAAGAACTGTTAGACAGGAAGTACATTCAACTGAGTGTTTCGCCGTGCGGAGCACCAGTACTGTTTATTAAGAAGAAGGATGGATCGTTAAGACTGTGTATCGACTATCGAGAGTTGAAAAAGTTAACGATAAAGAATAAATACCCATTGCCCAGGATAGATGATCTTTTTGATCAGTTGAAAAGGGCTAAGTATTTTTCAAAAATAGACTTAAGAACGGGGTATCATCAGTTGAAGGTTAGGAAGGAGGATGTGCCAAAGACAGCATTCAGGACTCGTTATGGTCATTACGAGTTCCTGGTGATGTCGTTTGGGTTGACAAATGCACTAACTACATTTATGGATATGATGAACAGAGTGTTCAAACAATATTTGGACAAGTTCATCGTGGTGTTTATAGATGATATTCCAGTCTATTCTAAGATGCTAGAAGATCATGCTGAACACCTAAGATTAGTGTTGGAGATACTTTGGAAGGAGAAATTATATGTGAAGTTCACTAAGTGTGAATTTTGGTTAGAAAAAGTACAGTTTTTAGGTCATATCATTGACCACGAGGGGATTTCAGTAGATCCAGCGAAGGTGGAACCCGTGATGAATTGGGAACAACCGAAAACGCCGACTGAGGTGAAGAGTTTCCTAGGGTTAGCGAGTTACTATCGAAGATTTATCCAGGATTTTTCAAAGATAGCTACTCTGTTGACTAACTTGACGAGGACGACGGTGAAATACGCTTGGACTGATAAGTGCGAGGACAGTTTTCAAGAACTAAAGAAGAGATTGAGTGAAGCGCCTATTTTGTCATTGTCCGATGACACAGGAAATTTTGTAGTTTATAGCGATGCTTCGCATAGATGACTTAGTTACGTGCTCATGCAGCATGGCAAGGTCATTGCGTATGCATCTAGGCAGTTGAAGGATTATGAGAAAGTCTATCCTACTCATGATCTGGAACTGGCCACAGTAGTTTTTGCTCTAAAGATATGAAGACATTATCTTTATGGAGAAAAATGTGAGATATACACGGACCACAAGAGTCTAAAATATATCTTCACACAGAAGGAGTTGAATATGAGACAAAGGAGATGGCAGGAGTTGATAAAGGATAATGACTGTGAAATCCTGTATCACCCTGAAAAAGCCAATGTAGTTGTCGATGCCTTAATTTGGAAGGGTCGGAAAAAGTTGTCTTTATTGACGGCTCAAACTGAGTTGATAACAGAGATGGCTAGGATGGAGTTGGAAGTGAAGCTGCCAAGTGAAGGAGGACAAATGTTGTTTGCAACGGAGATGCAATCTACCATCGTAGAGAGAGTTAAAGAGGTACAACTCAAAACGGATGACTGTGACCGGATGAAGGAGCGGCTGGCCAATGAAAAAGATACTAAGTATAGTCTTGATAATGAGGGATTATTGAGATTTAAAGGACGAATTTAGGTTCCGAATGAGACGGAATTAAGGGAGTAGGTTCTACAAGAGGCTCATAGTTCAAGGTTTTCGATTCATCCTGGTAGCACTAAGTTGTATCAAGATCTTCGACAGAGTTTCTGGTGGCCGAACATGAAGAGAGAAATAGCCGAGTACGTGAGTAGGTGCTTGACTTGTCAGAGAGTTAAGGCCGAACATCAACGACCCAGTGGCTTGCTACAGTCATTAGAAATTCCGGAGTGGAAATGGGAGAATATCACGATGGATTTTGTGGTGGGACTTTCGACTACTCAGAAGGGGTATGATGCGATTTGGGTAATAGTGGACCGGTTGACAAAGTCAGCTCACTTTTTGCCAATTAGGGTCAAGTATAACTTAGACCAATTAGCTAGACTTTATATTGAGGAAATAATCTCTAAACATGGAATACCAATATCGATTGTGTCAGATCGTGACCCACGATTCACATCAAACTTTTGGAGGAGTCTACAAGAGCAGTTAGGAACACAGTTGAATTTGAGTACAACATACCATCCACAAACGGATGGACAGAGCTAGAGGACAATTCAGACGATAGAAGATATGCTAAGATCTTGCATCATGGATTTTAAGGGTAGTTGGGATGATCATCTACCATTAGTGGAGTTTGCGTATAACAATAGTTATCATGCAAGCATATGTATGCCGCCTTACAAAGCTTTGTATGGGAGGAAATACAGAACGCCACTGTATTGGGATGAGGTAGGAGAACACCGAATGTTGAGACCAGAATTGGTGCAACAGACAACAGATATTGTCAAGAAGATACAAATGCATCTTCTAGCAGCTCAAGACAGATAGAAGAAGTTTACATCCACATAGAGAGAATCGAAAGTTTGAAGTAGGTTCGTACGTATTCCTAAAAGTATCTCCCTGGAAAGGAAAGATACGTTTTGGAAAGAAGGGAAAGTTAAGTCCGAGGTTTATAGGACCTTTTGAGGTATTAAAACGGGTAGGTGAGGTAGCTTATATGATAGCATTACCTCCAGACCTAGAACGAATACATAATGTATTTCATGTATCCGTGTTACGTCCTTATAAGCCAGATTATAAGCACGTGATAGAATACGAGCCTATTCACATCGAGAAGGACTTAACGTACGACGAAACGCCGATTCAAATTGTCGATAGAAAAGAACAAGTTCTGCGAAATAAAGTCATACCTTCGGTAAAGGTGATATGGAAGAACCACAATGCAGAAGAAGCAACGTGGGAGTTAGAAGAAATGATGAAAAAGAATTACCCTCATTTATTTGTGTAATTTTTTTTATATAGCGAGATTCTGGGGATAGAATCCTTATAAGGGGGATAGAGGGTAATACCCCGAAAAATTGAATAATTATAAATACTTTTAATAATGAATAAAATAATATTATTTATTATTATTATGTGTTGATAAGATGAATGTCATTCTATAACCTAGAAATATCAGAATGTCGTAGTATTTTAACTACGTGAGAGAATTAGGGTGTTTGAATTTCTAAGACGAAAATAAAAGCTTTCCGAGAAATTTTTCAAAAAACACTATTCATCGATTTCTACTCAGGAATTATTTTTTAACTTCCGAGAAATACGTAATATCAATGTGATATGGATTATGTAATAATATCCTAAGTATGGAAAACGTAATATTTCACATGCGGACTTAATTTGGGAACGTTAGGTTTATTAAGCGTTAAAGGAAGAAAGTTGTGATTGTATAATGTGTATTCATTATATGAAGGTAATGAATGTAATAATAATACGACGTATTGTACTATTATGTATGAAGAATGAGATAACGTATATTAAGAATTAATATACGAGCTAACATACGAAGATTATATGTGGGGTATATATGTTAAGTTGTTTAAATAAGAGGTAATGGACTTGTAGGATTATTAGCCTTATGAAGGGAGTCCAATAGAATTTGACAATCAAGCCCAAGTGTTTGATAAGTTATGAGTCCAAACTATGGTAGTACAAGCCCAATAAGGAATTAACTAGATTAATTAGCAAGTCCAATGAGAAGCCTTGATCCATGGGGCAAACCAAGTATAAAGTGGGTAAGCTTGATGGGCAAGGATTTTGTGTGGTGACCAAGTGATGTGATGAGCAAGGAATGAATAGTAAGTAGGTGGAGGATTAAGGAGGTGGAATGAGGAGGTGGAATAAGGAGGTGGGATGGTGTAATGACCATTTTACCCTAGCTTTGAGTGGCCTATAAATACCAAGCTTCATTTCATTTTTTTGCTTGATCAAATTTCATCCAACTCCTCTCAAGATAAGCTACTTATTTGGTAGAGAGAATAAGCCACTTAAGCACTTATAAGCCACTTCAACCTTTGTTAGATTTTCCAAAGTGAATTGAAGTCATAGTCTTCAAGGGTAAGACTCATATCTATTATATCTTTATCTCTTCTATGATAGGATTGATAGAGAAGTGGGATTGGTTGTTAAGAACATGTAATAAGTTATTAAAGAATGAACTTAAGCCGAATAAGTTGAATAAGCAACTTGAACTCTAATAAGTTGTTAGAATCATGAAGAACCTATCATATATTTGGCAGATGATGTTAGTATGTTGAATATAGTATGAGAACATTGATTGATGGACTTAAGTTTATAGTAAGTCATAAGCATGAGGAATTGTAGTTCATAAGTTGATTAAGTCATTGACTTATGAGAATAAGTCAAAACCTACTTTGATTAGAAGTTGGTGTAATAAGTAACTTGTGATGTTAATATGTTGGTTGAAATCCATTTAGAATCATTAAGAATGTAGTTTTGCCGGAATTCACACGATTGGACGATTATCGTCGAATTCGTGAAATTCTCGGAATAGAAGTCGTATTTTATGTTTGAAGTCGGAAAGTTTGTTTTCGATGGAGACAAGTCATATTTGGAATTATAGAGTTATGGACTCGAAAATGACCGAATTCCGACTTAGAACGAAGAAACGACCGTTGAACGTTCACAAACGTTTATCGTTTTCGTTAAAAATGAACTCATAGGTGAAATTTTAGCAAATGAAGTCAAATAGATAAAATTCTTGCATGAATGCATAGAGTATGTGATTTGTGAACCGTAGGCTTTTGAACGGACCAATACGGACTTATAATTAAGAAGTTATGCGTCCAGGAGTTTCGTGAAATTTTCAAAATTTTGCAAACTGTATGAGGCACAGAGTCCGCGCCGTGGCGCGACTCATGGCCTTAAAGCCCACGCCGCAGCGCGAGGCTGGAACTGTGCATACTGCTAACTCGTGCCGTGGCGCGAGATGTAGAGTTAAGTGTGGCGCCGCGGCGCCAGTCTTAGAGTTTTCTTGGACAAGAATGTTTACAAGTATAGAATGAAAAGGAACTTGTTAGTAATGAACTGAGATATAAACATAACATTGTAAGGTATTTGTAAGAAACTAATGAATGATGATTAAGAGTTAATAATCAATTGAAAGTAAGCGTAATGTTAATGACGTAATGAAAGCCGGAAACCCATAATAGTAGATCTAAGTCAGGATTTACATTTAGATGAAGGGTAAGATATAATAGTATACATACTTGACTATATATATAACCTAATGTGGTATGTTATATGATCATGTATTATAGAACGTAGAGACTTAAAGTGTACGTGTGTTAATTAGTAAGCAGACGCTGAAGGCAAGTATTCTAACCCTTGTTCCAGTTCAGTCTGGACAAGTTTTGTAATTTATGTATTTTTTTTCACATGAAGTTTTGAACGATGAAGTCTAAAGCCAATTTTTTCGGCTAGACTTATATTATGATTCTGTCAAGCATGATTTATGTTTATCGAGTTATATTGGTATGGTTTTCAATCGAAGACCAAGTATGCTAAAATGTTTTTGTCATTTAACGACAGGCACGTGAGGTTGCCATAACTTAAACGTATACACGTTTAATGAATGTAGTGTTGATCAACATAGAGTACTATGGGCTGATCACCCAGAAGTACTCGTAAGCTATGTGGGACTTACGGAATTAGTACCGGGTTGTCCTTTTAAAAAGAAATTATGAACTGCTTATAGTTCTGAGCCTTAGTTGATATTTTACTGAATATTGCTGTTGGAAAACATTTTGAATGAAAAGAAGTGCTATTTTGAATTATCGATAGTACTTTGTAACTATTGTTCAGTTACTGAAGATATATGAGTTTTATGTTTCAAGCATGTTGTTTATTAGAATTGTAGTACTTGCTGAGCTAGTCATGCTCACTCTTGCTTGAACCATATGAACACAGCTAAGATCGAGCGGACCGAAGGCTCGGGCAAGGACAAGGGCAAGACGAAGATGAACCCTTAGATTGCTTATGTAATAGAATAGTTGAACGATTTGTAATATATTAGATATTATGACAAGAACAAACGAATGGGTTACAAAGAACCTGTGCAATGTAATATTATTTTGGATATATAGAAGTTATATTAGTCCTTTTGAGACTATTCAATTGAATGAATGAATAAATGAATGGTAGTACCGTGTAGCACCATCTGTCGGGTTGGAAGAGACCCGAATTTAGGGGCGTCACAACGTGAATATCCCGCGGTTCATCATCTCAAGGTATCTGAGGTATCGCTTCCCTAGTTGGATAGGATTCTCCTTCGTTAGACATCCTGATAACAAAATATTTTAAGTTTTACTTAACATTTTTGATATTTACGAGCATATAAGTTATTAACACATAGCACTTAATGCCTTTTATTATTTAACTTCAATGTATACCTTAATCTATTCCTTAAAACACGATAAGAGTTAGACACCTCTATATTTTCTCTCTCCTTAAAGGTTACTTCCTAAGGTTTCCCCACCTAAGGTTCATAACCTAAAGCTCTGATACCAACTTGTGACACCCCCAAATTTGGGTACTCCATTTCCACAGGATTTGGTGTTCACTATCCAAAACATTACATCTAACTACCCATCATAAAGGATAAAGACATAATTTAAATAACTTAAACAATAATCCTTCCCATTAAAGGGTTACATCATAATCTCAAATTAAATCCCAGGTAATTTATCCTTAAATTTATTACATCAGTTTGCGGAATACATCATATATTAAAACAAGTCTTTAACATTATTCATTAAAATAACAATTCTCATAAGTCTTCAACACTTGGACATCTTGTCCTTTCCTTTGCTAGTAGATGGATCATCGACTTTCTCTACTTTAACTGCAGTGTTAAATACAAGAGTGAGCAAACAATTGCTCACTGATATAGGAAGTAACAATGATAACAACATGAGAATGAACAACGAATGCTAAAATATAATGAACTTGTTCTACGAATCAAAAATAGAAAGTAAGTTCGAAGTCAGTATCTGAGGGTCTTAAGCCCACGAACTATGTCTCTGATATTTAGGTATTATTACCTCAACCTTAATAGTCATTTAGACTATACAGACCCTTCTTAACGTACTTAGGGGGATCAACCCTTTGTACCATGTATTGTGCACAAACATCTAAACGTTACACGTACAAAATACCCTATGCTAGGGTTGTTCGTCTTAGCTTGAATTTAGAATTTCTGTACTAAAGAAAGTTTAGCTCGGAACTAACTTATTAGTATTTCTAGAATTTTAGAACACTATTCAATTATAGATTAATTCAATAAATAAAGGTTTGCTTACTACTTGAAGGTTTAATATAATAATTAAGCTTTGAACAAGGTTATCAAAGTCAAAGATTGAATAATAACAATATATAATTGAGTAAATATGATATACATGCAAAGCGCTATATTAAGAAGAGTTAGAACAATCTCCTTTGAATCAATGTATTAGAACAATATATGCTTCGAATGATAATAAGGAAAGTAAAACTCGCTTGATGTAACGAATTAGGTTACAAGAGCTTGTACAATCATACATGAGATGTAATCAATAGGCTTGCTTAACTTCAATGTAAAATTTAGGAATA
Organism: Panax japonicus; assembly: GCA_020205505.1. Classification (NCBI taxonomy): domain Eukaryota; kingdom Viridiplantae; phylum Streptophyta; class Magnoliopsida; order Apiales; family Araliaceae; genus Panax; species Panax japonicus. The sequence continues at coordinate 40,069,512 of CM035102.1, read as the reverse complement.
AAGAGATTGCTTGACTTAAAGATAGCATAACTATGAAACAGGCGTAATAGTAATTGAGACAGGGTAAATAAACTTGCTCAATAATAACAAGGTAGAGTTAGGAAACTTGCCTCAAGCGTAAGCTATAATATTACAACTCACGTTCACCTACACATTTTAGTGGAATCACAATATCTATTAGATATGCTAGCATACCATAACATGTACAATTCTTGCTAATCTTATCATTCTAGCACAAGTCTTTCATTACCATACATATTTCAGAACCACAAGTGTACATTTCTCAACACTTATTCATTGCTCACTAAGTTCCTTAAATCATACATATCATTTTCACCACTTACTAACTTTGCATTTTAGAACTACTAACCACATGATACACTTCTGCTTTAACCTTTTTTTTTACACATTTAACACGTTAACATAATTATTAAGCCATGTTATAACGAATGACAAAAGTCTGCAGAAGTAGCAGACTTCACTGTGACTGGCTACTGGCGCGGCCGTGCCAGTAATACTCTGGGTTACCGCGCGCCCGCGCCCAGATGCAGCGCGCCTGTGCTGTAGCAGTGCGCCCGCATGATGCACCAGTTTTAATTTTGCAGAAAATCGAAATAGACTCTACTTTAGGCCAAAAATCCCAATTCTACATAAATTCACCAAATTTCAACATCTAAAACTTTGTAAAATTATAGGTACACATGCTAAACACCATTCTATATACAAAACATTACATATACATCATTTTGAGGAATCAAAACCATAGGTGTTCTAAATTTCTTCCATTTTGACACTTTTAACGAATTCAATCACCACGAATTCGTTTCTCCATCAATTGACACGATTCCAACTACACCGCTTTTGTTTCTTAACATACAAACGTAGTCTAACTTCAAATTGCATATTACAACATATATTAAACATAAAATTTTATACTTTCTAAGCCCTATTATATGAACATAAATACTGTGATTTTTCCTTTTTCTTCCGACACCCAATTTTTACGAATTTGATAACAAATAACAGGTATACATGATGATTAACAGAGTTTTGCAAAACTATATGAACATATATACATATCACAATTCACGTGATTTCCAATCACATAGAATATATATATATATATATATATATATATATATATATATACCAAAACTAAAAGTTAGAATGGGGATAATTTATACCTTGATTAGTAAAATAATTAGCAAGCCCTTCTCTTCCACTTGATAATCACAGAATAACTTCTCTCAAGCTCTCACTCTCAATCCCCTCTATGTTTATCTTCTTCACTCAAACCTTCTCTGTGTTTTCTATATTGTCTAGCCTTAGGGAAAAATAAGACGCGTAGGAAAATATAACTAGCCTCTCCCACGTTCCCTTCCGTTAGAAAAACAAAAAGTTTGCGTCAGTTGAATAAGCCAAAGGCCACAAGGCCGTATTTGGCTAACCAAAAACTCCCCCAACTAAATTATTTTAATAATATTTATATTATATAGTTACACTTGTCACACATGTAATCATTTTAATAGCTTATAATTTATAATTATAAGAATTATATTCTTATTATAATTATGCTTATAATAAATAATTAAATAATTATATATCTAATTTAATTAATAAATTAGAAACGTCACTTTGTTTAATTTATTTATTTCCTTTAAATTAAACAATTCATTTAATTTAACCAATTTCTTAAATATTAAGCAATTGATTTAATTTAATTATTTCCTTAAATTAAATCCTTCAAATAAAATTATCATTACTCAATTTAATTTACACTAATAAATTTAATTACTAAATTAATTCACCACAATTCATCAATTATTTATTTTTCTCAATAAATAAATTATTTAAAATGTTTATTTAATTCAATAAATATTTAAATTAAATTATAAATTTCTCGATCGTTACAAGTAGAGCCTTATCCTTGGTCACATTCGATATGTGTTAGGACGGATACAATTTAGCGCATAAGAAAGCATACCAAATTTTACCATACCGACTGAGATCTTTGATATGAAAAATTGTGCCTCCCTATCGACCTTTGATCCATGTTGTTCTCGGCTTAGTCATTTCTTTGAGTATCGCTTCATAGTCCGGATCAAAATCACGTAGGTGAGCATATTGACATTATCGCGGCACTAATGGTACTAATCGACCCCGCACATAAGCATTGTAAGGGGCTTTGTCCTCGGCGTTCGCATAGAACTTGTAACGTCCCCAGATCCGGGTCCCAAATCACTACAGATCTGGTATACTATTTCTATAACTATTACGGAAGATATAAACATGATGTAACATTCTAGAATTTTTTAAAATTGTTATATTAAATATTTATTGAATTATATAAGAATTTAATGGATGTGTTTATTGTTGAATAAATAATTGTTCAAATTGATTCGATTTGGTTAATTATTTGTTAAATAAATAATTAAGGAAATTAATTATTATATTCTAATTTAATTTAATTATTAGGTTAGAGAGTTTTGATTGAATGAATTATTATATTTTAATTTGAATTTGTAATTAAAAGGATGTGTTAGTTGATTAAATAAAGTTATAATTATATAGAAAATTATAATTTTGTGGTATTGATTTATGTGTTAAGGTAATTTAATAAATTGTTATTAGAATTAATTTAATTGATTATTGAAAAATTTAATTAAATAAAAGTGTGACAAATAACCTTTTATAAATGAGTTATTAAAATAAATTAAAGGAGTTTAATTCAGTTTTGCCAAACAATGCCTAATGCCTATTAAGTCTTTAATCTAATTGTGTTTTACCAAACAAGGCATAATGATTAAATGATTATATTTTTAGTAGGTAACCAAATAAGCCTTATGGCTTTTGATTTTCAAAAATATGATAACTGATATCAATTATACTTATATTTATATTATATAATTAATATATATTATATCTTATACATTATACCTCTAATACGTAAGATTAGAATAGAGAGGTAAGACACAGTAAAAGAGAAGAAGAAAGTTTACATAGAGAAAATAAGAGAGAATTGGGAGAAGGCTAAAGAATTGGAGAAAGGAATTGGGGAAAAGAAGATTAATATCAAAGGATAGCCACTATCTTCTAACTCTAAGGTATCATCTAAACTCTGTTATTTGTTTTTCTTTTCAAAAGTTATAGTTGTATTCTCTCCCAATTTTCTTTATAAAATCTTTGTAGAAATTGAATTAATTGTTATAGATAGTTTTATATGATAAATTGGTTGTTGTGAAACTATTTTCATAAGTTATATATGAGTATAGTCAATAAATTGATGTTATGTATGTAATTTGTAAAGAAAACTTTATTACAGTGAGTTTATATGAATATATATATATGAATATGGTTTAGTTTAAGGTTTAATTAGTTGTTTAGTTGATAAATTGACTATTGAATTTGAAAGAGGTTGTATAAACATAATTAAGGTGCTTTGAATTAACTGTTTTGGTTGAAAAAACAAAATCACAGTGTTGATTTTCATTGAAAACATCAAAAAGTGAGTTTTTATCAAAAACATTGAAATTAGATGTTTTAAATTCGATGTTTGTGTTGTTTTATGAGTATAATCATGTTAAGAGTCTTTAAAATATGTTTATATAAAGTCTCTGTATGATGTACATACTAATTAGGCTGTTAGAAAGTAGCTTGCATGCCAAAATTGGCTTTGTTCATGTGATTTTCGTAGCTGGTTGCCGAAGTCTGCAATTCGGCACCGCAGCGCGGCTTAGTAGTATAGTTCTCGTGCCGCAGCGCCGGTGCCACGCCGCAGCGCGGCCTCTTAGTATAATTCTCGTGCCGCAGTGCCATCTCCACGCCGCAGCGCCGACCCACAATATAAACTGTGGCGCCGCAGCGTAAGTTAGTAGATTGGTCAGACACTGTAATTTTTGTACTCAAAGTCTGAAGGAATTGTCATGTGTTAAAAGTAGGACTGTTAAATTATGACTTCAGTATTTCTATATAATGAATGAGCATGTTATTAGTAATTAACTTGTTTTGTAATTTGATTATGTGATTAAAAAAAATCAAATCTTACATGATGAATGTACTTAGTTATGTTTGTAAAGTGGTAGTGACTAACTATGCCATGATGACACACACACACACACACACACATATATATATAGGGTATTGTGATTCGAATTGTTCGGTTTAACCTACGAGCAAGGAAAGTTCTCTAAATCTATTATCTTGTTGAGCCAATTATTGTTTCTAATTCGATTACCATATTATGATGCAAGATTTCTAAACTTTATTGAGTAAGTTATTCTTATATTTAACTTGTTGTTTAGCATGCAAATTTATATATACTAATGTTGAACAATTTTATCGTTCAAATGGCTATGCATGCTTAGTATTCAATTCTAAATAACCTTGGCTTAATATTGTTCAAGCAATGTGTGTTATAGTTATTCAACATGTATGCTATTAGATTATTCCTAAAGCATGATTTAATTCACCATGTCGATTCAGTTATGATTATTCCATAGTATGACGTTATTAATTTTATTCAACTAATCCTTAGTTGATGTTCGTTGAATTCTAAATTACCTTGAAATGTATCCAAACCAAACTCACTTTAGCGCGGACTTGTAATCTAAATACTAAGATGAACAACCCTATTATTAGAGGTAATTTACGCTTAGCATTGAAATGTTTGTGCATAATACATTATACGAAGGACTGATCCCCCTAAGTACGAGGAGTCCTTATAGTCTTATGACTGTTAAAGTTTAAGTTGAAAAATTACTTATAACTATGGACATAGTTCGTGGTCTTAGGACCCTCAGTTATATACTTCAGAGTGTTGATAAATCATATTGCTTAATTCTATCTAGCATCTTATTTGATAGTTGTTGTAAAGATTTTTATTCATTGTTGTTTCAAGTGAGCTTTGTTTGCTCACTTTTGCTTATATAACTATTACAGTTAAAGATGAAAAGGTTGATGTACCTAGAACCAGTAAGGGAAAAGGAAAGATGAACAAGTATTGAAGACTTGTATTATGTTAATATTTTATTATCATATTTTAATTGAATGATTGTAATAAAGTTTATTTATTTTCCGCATTTGAATGATTGTATTTAAATGTTAGACAACCTGGGAGATTTTTATTATGTAACCCTTTAATGGGGAAGGTTTTATTTATTCAATTTTATTATGATTGGTAGTTAGATATGAATGTTTGATTAAGTTAACACCAAATTCTGTGGGAATGAAGTACCTGGGTTTGGGGGAGTCACATATAAACTGTTTATACATTAAATATTACACACTATGCCCAAGGTCGAGAACCTTCACATAATACCTAAATCAATATCTCTGACATACAAAGTTATTATTATACATTACTATTACAAATTTAGCTGTACATATAATCTAAAGTTGACTTGTCTTTGACTTTTTATGTATCCGACGTATTCGTCCTAATCTGCAATGTTTATCATGATATAGCAAGGGTGAGTAACAATTTAGCCCATCAAGTATAAGTTCTATTAAGGATATATCATGATTGAAAAAAATTGAACAATAAGCTGGCTAACTTTCTACAATATATACATTGTGAAAGAGCATGAATAAATTTTCATAACTGAACGAATAATGAACATGAATAAATCAACTGGACCAAATGGTAATGAATGTGATTAGCCTTTCATACCTGATGAATACATGCAATGTGCACAGAGTGAGAATCAATAATTTATAGACATGGTGTAATCAGTAATGATTAACCCCAAGTATATTTCAAAAATATTAACTCGAGGTCGAGTTAGAGAACTTGCCTGTACCGTTGATTACCATTACGTAACCTATATTGCTTTGTCTGAAGACCTAATATAGATAATACCGATCTCCAAATATTAGAATAATATCATCACAGTATAGTACTGTTAAATATAGTTATAATATATCCTAACAAATTATCACATAATCCTATTAGTCTATAAAATACCTATAATTCAGTATTAAGTCAAACTATTTCAGTCTGAGTTGAATTCGGTACAATTTCTGACATCCCCACGGTCTAGTCGGATAATTCATGAGTCTAATTTCCATAAGACTTTGCCTAAATGCTTTACATTTACCTTAGATAATTTTATTTTTAGTTAAAATATTTTTCAATGACTTATAATAATTTTCAAATAATTATTATTATTTATCATTATTTTTTAATCATTAATATCATATTTAAATGATTTAAATACCACAATATTCATTTATCATTAATATTTATTTAATATCAAATATTAATTAAAATCATGACATAATATTATAAATCATTTATAATATCTCAAATTATTTTTAATACCTTAATAACACATTTAAATTATTTTAAAACAGTTAATATCATTATCAAATAACTGCCATTAATATTAAAATATTAGTATTTTCATGACCAAATATCAAAAGTTATATTTTCTAACCCTTAAATCATTTTATATGATTTTTAAAATATTAATTCTAATTTTCCATTATTTATTTAATATATTTATTAAATAAATCCATTATCGTTAATATTAATTTATTAATGAAATTCATCACAAAATATTAAAAGTCATTAAAAATAACTTAAAATATTTCCTTACACTTTAATATAATTTCAAATGATTTTTAAAGTATTAAAATCATTTTTAAGTAATTTATTTAATATAATAATTAAATAAATTAACTATCATTAATATTTAAAAATATTAAAATATTAATGAATATATATTTCAAATTATTAAAAACCCATTTTAGGCTTTAAAATAATTTTTACAAATTTATTATGAATTTCTAATATTTATTTTCTATTTATTCTATAATTTTTGTTTAAAGTTGGGATCCTCCACAGAAACACTTGTAGATGGTAATCTACAAGTCTAATTTGGGCCCACTTGGTATCGTTAGTACCGTGACTTCCCGAGCTACGTTTTAGGCTCAAGAAACAGCCCATTTGGTCCAGTATAGCACCCTGAAAATAGGCCACTACCAACTGTCTGTTACATGCCTTGTAAACATTTTTTTTTGGAGTCTTTTACAGAAATGCTTGTATTATGAGATCCACAACTCCGATTGAGGCCCAATCAGACTCATTGGATCGGTATCTTCTTGAACTACAGTTTTCAGTTATCAAACACCAAATTTCAATCTGTCTATGTCCCGAAAATCAGTCCCAAAGTTGCTGGTCAGTAAGGTTTTCTTCAACAGTGGGTTCATTATTTTAGATTTGGGGTCCTTAACGGAAACGCTTATAAAACAAAATCTACAAATTGGATTTAGGTCCAATAGGCATCGTTGGATTCATACTTTCCCAAAATACAGTTTTCATGTACCAAACATCTATTTTGGTTCTGCTTTGGTCTCTAAAAATGGATAGAAGTGACTGATTAGTAGCTTATGTTCAACAGTTAAGGTAGTTTGGAATTTAATTCATAACTTGCTCATTTCTTAACATATTTAAGTGATTCCAAAAGTGTTTTGCCCTTAACTCATTTATCTAGCATACTAACATGTTTTAAACCATTAATCACATGAACCCAAAGAATTTAACATAAAAATATATATAGCATACAAAGGAAGGCTTTTTCTTATACCTTTTGGTACAAAACTTGATTTTCTCACTTTGGATCTAACTTTTGATTTCAAAAATATTTTGATACACATATAAAATATCAATACTCAGGTAAATCATGATTTTTTTAAAGATCCAAAACAAAAGTTACTTGGTTCATAAAGATTTAACTAAAGAGAGCACAAAAATTGTAAAATTTCAATTTCTTACCTTTTTCTTCTTGCAAGCCTTCTTGATTTCTTTTTTTTTTTCCATTCTTCTTTTTCTCCATCAATAGCAGCCTTCTCCCTCTTATCCTCTCTTATTCTCTTTGTTCTTAGTTTAGACTTAGGTTTAGAAATCTACATAACTTAGTGTATATACAATATACATATAACACATATAATTATAGAATATGTAACTCCCAATATAATTACATATACTAATTATCAATTTAATATGTAAGTTACAAAATTAGAAATTTAAAAGCCCTAAGGCTTGTTTGGTAAAACCATATTATTTTAAAATCAAGTTTTAATAGTTAAGGTTTTGTTTGGATAAAACAGGTTTAAAACAAAAGTAAGGTCTTGTTTGGGAAAATGGTTTTAAAAACTCTTTTAACTCTTTCAATGGATCCTTTAAAACATATTCCTAATGTTATCCTTTAAATAATTAAATCTTGACATTAATTTAATTAATTAAAAGTTTAACATCAATTAATCATGTAAAATTATCACATTATAATTACTCGCTAATTATAACTTCATGTAACAATTACCACATCACTATATTATCTCAATTAAATTAAAACTATAACATAAAGACATTACATATTAACTAAATATTAAATAATCATTTAATTAATATAATACACTTAATTATATTACTCCATATTAATCACATAATCTCAATAAATAATTCAATTAAAATATTTATTTACTTCAATAAATATTAAATTAACATTTAAATTGTCTTCACACCAATTCACATATTTCATAATATATAACACATATACACATACTCGTACTTAAACATCTTAAAATAAGAATTTTATTTATTAAATTCTCATTTATTAATTCTTAAAAATCTGGGATGTCACATCCTTCCCTCATAAGGATTCCGTCCTTGGAATTAACGAAACCTCCCTTACTCGGTTTTTGCAAAATCTCTTTCACAATTATCGTTGAATAACTTCAACGCGTTAACTTAGCAAAAAGTTTTACACACACACACACACACACACACACACACACACACACACACATATATATATATATATATATACTTCATTCATTTCTTTAACAACTTTTAGGTTTTATTACATAACCTTTAATTAAACACAATCATATGTCAAATATTATATATTCTTTAACCCATTCATTTCCTTTTCTAAGGATCATTATCATAAACACTCGGGATATTACAGAACTCCTTGACTATGTTGACAATGGTGGGTTCTGGTTCTTCGGTAAATTTGTTCCAACCCTTCTAATAAATTTGCTGCATCATTTCCCCATCGACATGATCCAATCCCAACCCCCACTCCGGTGTAAGGGATTTTGTCATCATATAGTCGTACTGGTCGGTGGTGGCGACACTTACAAATTTACGGCGATCAAAGGTCCGTGTCAGTTGTGCGGGCCTTGAACATTCTCTCATTTGTCGTTTCGATGTGGGTTGAGAAGCCATTGATTCTCGGATGCCTTAATCACAATATCTTCCACCAAACTTAGTTCACGCAAACTGTCGAATACTTGGTGTGCACAAAAATTTCTTTCCCCAACTTGAAACTTTGATCTATTGTAGTACTTTAAGATGAGGAATTGGAACACAAAGGACTCACTCTAATTTGCTCTATACTCACCTCTATGGAAGCCCTAATTCGCAGATGTGTGAGATGTTGATGAAAGTTTATGAGGAATTTGGGTTGTGAGGGTGTGTCTATATATAGATGGTGATGTTATGGAGTAGTGGATTGGAGTGGTGGGGAGAAGTAACAGAGAAGTGGAATTTGTGGGTGTAATGGATGGGGTTTGGAGTTATAATGGAGGAATAAGTAGTGGGGAAGTGGTGTGCAGTTGGGAAGAAGAAGAAGAAGAAGAAGAAGGCGTGTGTAACTGCCAAGTCTGTTGGATTTCAGGACCCTTGCCCCAGCGGGGGGTAGTAGGCATATAAAGCCCGCCCCGACGGGTAAATGTTCTGTTAATTGAGTTGGGGGACCCCCGCCCCAGCGGTTAAACGTTCTGTTAATTGAGTTGGGGGACCCCCGCCCCGGAGGGGGGTGTAGTTCATTAGGGGCCCACCTCGGCGGGCATGTACACTGCAGACTGACCTCCTTTTCTCTTCTTTTCTTCTTGCTATGCCACTTAATGATTATTTTCTCATCATGCAAGCCATGAAACATAAAAATAGTAGATTGTTGATCAATTGGAGCATGGTTGAGAGATTAATAAGACTTATAAACTATAAAACTATATAATGTACTTATTATAACTTACTAATTATGCTATATTATAATCTACTAGTTTTGAATGAAAATACAAAAAATAAAAGTGTGATTGGGTTGCCTCCCAATTAGCGCTTGATTTTAAGTCGTTCAGCCTGACTACTTCCTGTTCATGCTACGTCGGATAATGTGATGGCGATGACATCGGTGTTGGACTCGCCACCCCAATAGTGCTTTAATCATTGAACATTGACTTTGAAAGTTTCTAATGGATTCCAGTTGTAGAGTTCAACGGCGCCATGAGAGAACACCCTTTTTATGGTGAATGGTCCCGACCATCTTGACTTAAGTTTGTCTGGGAACAATCTCAACCGTGAGTTGAATAATAGGACTGATTTCCCTGGCTAGAATGTTCTTTGCATAATTTTCTAGTCGTGCCATCTCTTGACCTTTTCCTTTTATATCTTGGAGTTCTTGTAGGCTTGAAGTCGAAATTCGTCGAGCTCATTTAATTGTAGTAGTCGCTTTCCCCCCACAGTTTCTTGACCAAAATTGAGATTCTGAATCGCCCAATAAGCCTTGTGCTGTAGCTCAACCAGTAAGTGACAATCCTTTCCATATAGTAGTTGATATGGGACATACCAATCGATGTTTTGTACGCAGTCCGGTAGGCCCATAGTGCATCATCCAACCTGAGTGACCAATCCTTTTGATTTGGGTTTATCACTTTTTCCAAGATTCTCTTTACTTCACTGTTCGAAACCTAAGCTTGCCCATTAGTTTGGGGATGATAATTCGTCGCCACCTTGTGGTTAACCCCATACTTTGCCAATAGAGCTGTGAACGATTTGTTACAAAAGTGACTACCTTAATCACTTATAATAGCTCCCGGTGTGCCAAATCTCGTAAAAATGTTCTTCTACAGGAATTTGAGAACCACCTTGGCATCGTTAGATGGGAGTGTTGCGGCTTCAACCCACTTTGAGACGTAATCCACTGCGAGCAAAATGTACTGATTGTTAAGTGATGAAGGGAATGGCCCCATGAAATCTATGCTCCATACATCGAAAATCTCAACTTCTAGAATTGTTTGTAATGGCATCTCATTCCTTTTTGAAATGTTGCCCACCCTTTGACATCTATCACATGTTTTGACAAACTGGTGGGCGTCCTTAAATAGCGTAGGCCAATAAAACCTAGATTGAAGCACCTTTCCCGTTGTTCGATCACTACTATAATGACCCCCACATGCAGATGAGTGACACTCATGCATTATGTTCTTCACTTCACTGTAAGGCACACACCTTCTAATCATCTTGTCAGCGCACTACTTGAATAGATAAGGTTCGTCCCACATGTACCATTTTACGTCATAAAGAAACTTCTTTTTCTCTTATCTTATAAGATCAGGTGGAAGAACGTTGCTCACTAGATAATTCACATAATTCGCGTACCATGGAAATTATGTATTTATCCAAAATAATTGCTCATCCGGGAATGACTCGTTGACTACACACTTGTCCTCTTTCTGTTTGTCTTGATTTTCCAGCCTAGACAAATGATCGGCGACTTGGTTCTCCATCCCCTTTCTATCCTTTATTTCTAAATTAAAATCTTATAAAAGGAGAATCCATCTGATAAGGCATGACTTAACATCTTTTTTCGCAATTAAGTACCGAATGGCCGAGTGATCTATATAAACTATCACCTTAGTCCCGATCAAGTATGCCCGAAATTTGTCCAACGTATACACCACTGCAAGCAATTCTTTTTCCGTAGTTGTGTAATTCATTTGAGTCTCCGTGAGTGTCTTACTTGCATAATATATCGCGTGAAATACTTTCTCTCGACGTTGACCCAAAACAACCCCAACTACATAGTCGCTTGCATCACACATTAGCTCAAAAGGCACATTCCAATCCAGTGCGACGATCACGGGGGCTGTTATTAACTTCTTCTTCAACAACTCGAAAGCTAACTTATACTCCTCATCAAAATTGAAAACTGAATCCTTCTCTAAAAGACTACACAATGGTTTTGTAATTTTAGTGAAGTCCTTTATGAATCTCCTGTAGAACCCAGCATGTCCCCGAAAACTTCTAATTCCCTTAACTGAACTCGGTGGAGGCAGTTTCTCAATTGTTTCCAGCTTAGCTTTATCAACCTCCAATCCTTGAGCCGAGACCTTGTGACCCAAAATTATGCCCTCCTCAACCATGAATTAGCATTTTCCCAGTTAAGTACAAGGTTCGTGTCTTTATATCTTTGTAACACCATCACCAAATTCCCTAGGCAAGCATCAAAATCGTCCTTATAGACAGAAAAGTCGTCCATGAAGACTTCAACGTTTTTCTCCACCATGTCTGAGAAGATGGCCATCATACACCGCTGGAACATAGCGGGTGCATTACACAAGCCGAACGACATTCTCTTGAATGTGAATGTGTCATATGCGTAAACGTAGTCTTCTCTTGATCCTCAAGAGCGATGACAATCTGATTATAGCCCGAGTATCCATCCAATAGGTAGTCGTACTCATGTCCTGCCAATCTGTCCAACATTTAATCGATGAAGGGTAAAGGAAAGTGATCCTTGTGGGTTGCCTTATTCAACTTCCTGTAGTCCATACAAACCCTCTAACCTGTCACTGTACTTGTCGAAATTAGCTCGTTATCCTCATTTTTTGCCACAATCATTCCTCCCTTTTTTGGCACACACTGAACCGGACTAACCCACTTACTGTCGAAAATTGGGTAGATGATACCGGCATCCAACAATTTTAGAATTCCTTTCTTTACAACTTCCTTCATAATTGGGTTGAGTCGTCATTATTGCCCCACCGTCAGTTTTGCATCGTCTCCATCGGAATTTTGTGCATGAAAAAGGATGGGCTGATTCCCTTGATATCCGTGATTGTCCATCCTATAGTCGATTTGTGGTCCCTCAGCACTCTGAACAACTTTTCTTCTTGAAAATCGTTAGGTGTAGTAGAAATAATAACAGGTAAATAATTTGAATTGCCTAAATACGCATACCTGAGGTGTTTAGGGAGTGGCTTAAGTTCAAGAGTCGGTGGCTCTTCCAATGATACTTTCAATTTGATTGTTAATTTTTCCTCCATGTGCAATGGTTCAAATGGTGCTCTGAATTTGCTAACTCGTGGCAATGAGTCTAACATCTGCAAGTAGTCCACAAATTTTGGATCATTGAACTCTTCATCCCCCAATAATGTTGTTTCCAATGGATAGTTGACCAAACTTTTGCCCATGTCTTCACTGATTATCTGCTCAATAATATCCATCCTGAAACATTCTTATTCATCCTTAGGGAATTTCACGGCCTTAAACACGTTAAATTTAATTTCCTGATCTTGGACCCTCATAGTAAGTTCACCTTTTTGTATGTCGATGAGTGTCCTACCCATAGTCAAGAAAGGTCTCCCTAGGATAATTGGGATGTTCTTATCTTCCTCAAAATCAAGAATGATGAAATCCGCGGAAAATATAAATTTATCAACCTTTACCAATATGTCCTCCAGAATGCCTCTCGGGTATGTGACTGACCTATCCGCCAACTGTAATGAGATGTTCGTAGGCTTTGGCGCGGGCAAACCCAATTCTGTGTAAATTGACAACGGCATAAGGTTCACACTCACCTTCAAATTAAGGCTGTAAAATGAGCAAACAGTTCGGGCTCGATTCGTACTCGCTCGACTAAAAGTTCGATTCGAGCTCGACTCGAAATATAAATGAGTCAAATATGAGCACATTTTAAAGTTCGATAAATTACTCGAACCTTCTCAAATTGTAATTTTCTAATGTTACTCGGATCATATTCGTTGGAAAAGTTTAAACTGCTCAGGCTCAATTCGGAATCGTGCTTGACTCGATAGCTAAATGAGCCTCAATCAAACCTTATTTTATACTTGATAAATTTTGTGAACCAAATATGAGCAACTCAATCCTCGGATCGACTCGGTTCGTTTACACCCTTACTCCAAATCACACAAACATTTGTTGAATGCCATATTCCCAATTGTACATGGAATAGTGAAACTCCCCGGGTCTTTCAACTTTGGTGGAAACTTCCGTTGTAAAACCGCACTACACTCCTCTGTTAATGCCACTATTTCGAAGTCTTCCAATTTCTTTTTCCTGGACAGAATCCCTTTTATGAACTTCGAATAACTTGACATCTGCTCTAGGGCTTTTGCGAACGGGATGCTAATATGAAGTTTCTTAAAACCTTCCAAAAATTTCGCAAACTGCTTATCTAATTTCTATTTTTGGACCCTCTGCTGAAATGGTGGTGGAGGATACACAACTGGATTGTCATCTAACTTTGTTTTCTCAATTCTCCTATCCTCACCCTTATTTACTTCAACCACTTTGCTGTCATCAATTTTGTCATCTGATATAGCTGAATTTTTTGCATCTTTCCCAACTAGATGTTTTCCACTTCTCAATGTGATTGTCTGACACTGTTCGTGGTTTCCCTTCAGATTTCTCTCAGTATCACTTAGTAGAGTCCCTTGTGGTCTGTTGTTCTATGCTAAGGCAATTTGTCCCATCTGATTTTCCAAATTCTTGATGACCATTGTTTGGTTTTTCATCGCTGTCTAATTGCTTGTTATGTATTTTGACAACAACTCCTCTAAATCTGATTTTCTTTCTTGATGTTGAGCCGGTTGTTGATGATTTTGAAAACCTGGGTGGTATGATGGTCGTGGAGCTTGATGTTGCTGATTATTACTCCACGAGAAATTTGGGTGATTCTTATCCATCTGGTTGTAAGTGTTTTGGTACATATTCTGTGGAAACCTATTTTAGCTACCCACGAATTGCACGGACGCTGGGTTGATTGCGCATTGATCTGTAGGATGGTCACCCGCGCACAATTCACAAACTATCGCAACCTGCTGAACCTGTGCCTGTACCCCTGTCATAGCATCCAACTTCTTTAAAAGTGCTAAAATTTGCTCTTGTATTATCGTCACACCATCTACTTCTAACACTCCAGATGCCTTTGCCTATGTCATTCTTGCTGTGGGCCACTGGTAGTTGTTAGCCGCCATTGTCTCAATCAAATTGTAGGCCTCTTCATAACTTTAAGCCATGAATTCTCCACCCGACGCTGCATCAATACTGGTCCTAAGATTCCCATGTAGTCCGTTATAGAAGGTATTCATTTGCAACCACTTAGGCAACCCATGATGTGGGCATTTTCTGAGCAATTCTTTGTATCTCTCCCATGCCTCATACAAAGACTCCCCATGTTGCTGCTCAAACATCGTTATCTCATTCCTCATTTTTGTAGTTTTTACCGGTGGGAAAAATTTTGCAAGGAATTTCTGAGCTAAGTCTTCCCACGTAGTTATCGATCCAGGTGGTAGAGAGTGTAACCAGCTCTTCGCCTTATCCCGTAAGGTGAATGGGAATAAGCGAAGTCTTACCGCATCATCCGACAGCCCATTATACCTGAAGGTGTCACAAATTTTCAGAAAGCTGACTAGATGTTCGTTCGAATCGTCATTTGACAATCCCCCAAACTGGACTGAATTCCGGATCATCTGAATCATCCTAGGCTTAATTTCGAATGTGTTTGCAGTTATTGCAGGCCTGGTGATGCTCGACTGCAGTTCAGTCACCTTGGGTGTGGCGAAGTCCCTCAACGCTTTTTGATCTTCAGCTGCCATTACCACTTCTTTTTCAGATTTTTCAAAGTCTTCCCTTGTTTCCTTGATTCACTTACTTAACCTGAAACCGTTTCTCAATGTCGTCCTCGAAAGGCAGCAAGTCTGGATTTTTGGACCGAGTTTGCATAAACCACTTCAAAAACCTGAAATAAGAGGAACAAAACAAAAAATAAAAATGTTTAAGTAAAACTGGATTAATTAAACTGATATCGTAAAAAATATTAAAATCTATATTAAATTTGTCTCCAACAACGGCGCCAAGAACTTGTTGGCTAAATTCTAGTTACGCACAGCACGCAAGTATATATGGTCAACAAGTAATACAGTAATGAGTAGAGTATCGTTACCATAGAGACAATTTAGTAAGAACTTTAACCTCATAATTATTAATTTCTTATTAATCCAAATTTTATTAAACTATCCAATTCAATGATTAAAATTATAAAAACTAAACTATTACTAAATATACTATCACAAAACAATCACAAAAATCAAAACTAAAATTTCAAACAATTAATGGAGAATTAGACTTATGATTTCACCCTAAGCTTCACTCTGATTTTTACACTTTTATTCCAATTCAAGTCACTATCCCAGTTTATTAATCAAGAACACGAATGTAGTACTAGCCACCTCTCGATGCACTAATACCGTATTAACTTAAATCCACAAATTAGATAGAAACAAGTTGAACACCTTAATCAACTAACTCACTATATCTCTATGTGAATTGAAATTAAAGAAGGTTTAAGGTTAAGTTCTCTATCCGATTACATGCGATGTCAAGCATATCTCTACCTTAACATTCATCAAGATTCTGCTATTCACAAAATTTAAGAACACATGCTATATTAACTAAGTCTAGACTCGTATATCCTCTCTCGATTCCATACAAATTCACAAAGAATTGTTGATTAGGCAATTCATAAATTCAAGCTCAAATTAATATAGATAAACTAGAGAATAACTTATTGAACTGGAAGTCAAAATTACAAAATCATCGTTTTACTTAAGGATCCATCATAAGCCTAACAAGTGAATTAGTTCATCATGAATGAAATAATAACTGAAAAATTTAAAGAAAACATCCTTTCAATTTCAAATATAAGACTAAAAAGAAAAATAGTGCAAAACACCCTTCACGTAGCCTTAATCCGCAATCGACATGAAAATCTCTTCAAAGTCTTCCTCCAAAGCTTGCTATGAAATTCTGGAATTAATCCATGTAATTTGCCTTGTGTGTTGTTCAATTCGTTGTTAATTTCTCCATATATATCCAACACACGTTTTTGTCAAAGTCCTATGCTCATTAGAGTTCAATTGCAATCCAAGTGCCAACAAACCCTGTTCCAGTATAGTTTGTAGCAAAACAAGACACTCATCATTCGAGACCCCCCGCCCCCGCGAGGGTACAAGCCTATAATCAGCCCACCCCGACGGGTATGCATTCTGTAAAACAATATTGAAGACCCCCCGTCCCGGCGGGGGTGTATAGGAAAAAAGGGCCCGCCCCGGCGGGGGTAGGTTCTGCTAGTTAATGTTGCTTGTTTCATGTTTGCTTCCATAATTTCTCCAAATGACGTCTTTTCTTCGCTACTTGTCACAACAACCACCCTACACATGAATGAACTCGAAACGAGTAAAAACAAACATGAAAACAAGAAAGTAGCAACGATTAAGCTTGAAATGGACATCGATTCGTGGATATAAAATCCACTTATCAGTAGTTTGCTGTAAGGACTTTGATCTGGACTTGAAATCATGCTTAGATCATGTCTAAAATGGAAGTTATTCATGTTCAAACTCAGTTGACTGAGCATGACCAAGAGTTTCTAGGTAGCCTTGAAACTCAAAATCATTGTCTTACAACATTTTCCAAGGCTCGTATCTTTCAGGTTTTAATTATTTTGTTGATGTTATTGTATCTAGTTTGTAGCTTGTTAGTTATACTTTAAATCCATGCCTTTAAATCACTCAAACAATCAACAGATTGTAAGTAGTGGATGGTCAAACTAACCTACTCGGCATTGACTTTTATTTTTTGGGTAACCCAAAATGTATTTTTCAGTGTCTAACAAGAAGTTTGTGATCCCAGATCTTGCATGTGGTTGATGATTTGCTTATGTTAATGTTTTAAGGTTATACTCTTGTATGTTTACTACAGATTCACGCTCCTAAATCACCTAGATAAACAACAGAATGAAAGTAATCGATGGTCAAACTAGGCTGGATGAGTACGGTTGCAGTTTTCTGGAAAACCCAGAAAACTCAAGAACATTATTTCTGACAATGTTTGACCGGATGATATCTGATGATTTTGATGTAGTTAGGTTGATCCGATGATTGATAGTTGTACTCTGTCATGTATATTACAACCCTAAACCATTAAAATACATTAACAATGACCAGAACCTATAGAAATTTAAGCCTCAAAATGGACCTTTGAATCTGACTGGGTTTCTGGAAAACCCAGAAAGTTCTGACAACAATTTTGAATGACCAGATCTTCATGCTGTGTGATTGTATGACTAAGATAAAGCTTGATTCATGTAGTATTACATAAATACTACACGATCAATACTTAAGATTGTCCAAAATATGTGTAGATTGAGAATTAGAGATGGTCAAAGTAGGCACCATGAACACTGACTGTCAGTGTTCTTGAGCCTCAAGAACACCAACCGCGACAGAAACTGTAATTGCCCCGAATTCGGGCCCCGAATCGCCGCAGATCCGGTATACTATTTCTATAACTATTTGCGGAAGATATAAACATAAATTGTTTATACATTACATTACACATTATTCCCCTAAATCGAGTAACCTTAACTGATTACACAAATCATAAGTTATCTAACACATAACATTATTATCAACTATTCTATTACAAAATAGCTGCATATAATGCCCCAAGCTGAACTTGGCATTATCATTTTCCTGTATCCGAATGCATTCGCTTTATCTGCAATGTTTTATCATGATATAACAAGGGTGAGCATGAAAGTTACCCAGCAAGTTTATATACAACAATATAACGATATATCATGATTGAAGAGTATGAATAATTGGCTGGCTATAATTCAACAATATAATTGTGAACTAGCAGGAACAAAATTTTGACTGAACAAGTATTTTACATGAACAAACATTTTTGAACCAACTGGTAATGAAGGTGATCAGCCTTTTATACTTGAGTTATACATGCAAGATGTACAGAGTACAAATTTCATGGCAATCAGCAATGATTAACCATAAGCTTGAAGAAACTACTCTTATTAGAGTTAAGTAAAAGAAAACTTGCCTGAACCGTTGATTACCGCAACAAAATTTATAACGCTTTACCCGAAGACCTAATATTAATAATATAGATCTTCAATAATTAGAATAATATCATCACAATATAATACTGTTATATTTATATCCACAGAATAATCTAAACACATTACCACATAACCATATCAGTCTATAATTCACATAAGACTTAGTATCAGGTCAAACTATTTCAGTCTGACTTAAAACTGACATAATTCTAACATCCCGACGGTCTAGTCGGTCAACACTCGAATTTAAGTTAAATTAAACTCTTCCTAAGCGCTTAATCATGCTATAGAATCACATTTATATGATTTAACACTCGCTTTTTCATTTCATAAGTATTCATTAACACATAGTAAGTCAAATACTAATCCAGCAACCTGGATTCTATATCTAACAACCAAATTTATAATTCAGCAACCTGGATTCCAAATCCAGCAACTAAATTGCCAACTCAGCAACCTGGATTCCAAATCCAGCAACCTGAATTCCAAATCCAGCAATCTAAACTGTAATTCAGAAAACTGGATTCAACTTATTTTTAATTCAGTAAACTATTTCTCAATCCAGCAAACTGGAATCACAAATTATATAATCCAGCAAGCTGTATTCTAAATTCGTATCACGAAAATACCAAATCAGTTTATTATTCTCCTATCCTTTGGTTAAACACATATTCATATATTTCATGCACAAAAATTATTTTTCCATAATTTTCCAACTTCCTTTGATATTTTTCAAAAATTAATTCTAGTGCGTAGCTTAAGAAATTAGCTACCTCGTGCTTAACTCCAGTAATGCTCATCTTTTGACACGATCTTATACGTGTTAACATGATACTGCATTTTAAATTTCAGTGGCAATCGGAATTGTAGAACTCCATTTATAGCGATTTCGGTCGGAAAATCACAAAAATTGTAATGGTCATAACTTGGTCGTTTTAACTCGGAATCAGCTCATTTTTAGACAAGAGCTACATAATACCCTATATTTTCATTTCCCAAAAGTCTGGAATTTTTCTCATTAAATAAATGTCTGAAACAGCCCCCGGAAAATTTTGGGCAGCAACTTTTTGTCATTTGGCAGTTTTGGAGTCCTTCACCAAAACTTAAATAAAATGAAATCTATAACTCCGATTAATGATCCGTCAATTTTTTTGTGTTTGTATCTTTCCAAACTACAGTTTTCATCTACCACAATCCATATTTGGATATGTTAAGATCCCGGAATTTAGCCCGGAAGTGACTATTAAAAACTGTCCTTTTAACAGTTTTCTTATCTTTGTGTAGTTTGGGAGAAATCCCATAACTTGCTCATTTTTCCACCTAATTGAGTAATTCCAAAGGGATTTTACCCTTAACACATATATCTAGTATCCCAAGAACATAAATCATAAATATCCATCATATAGTTCAAGAAAAATCAAAACCTAGCTCACACTTTAAAAGTTTAACTTTTTCGGAAAAATTCCATTTTTCTCTTCCTTTGATTCCAACCAAAATCAACATCCAATATGGGTAATACCAAACACAAAACACTCATTAACATGTATATACACGACTTTTGAGTTTATAAACAAAGTTTCTTATTTCCTCAAACAAGCATCAAACAAAATCAAAGCTAAGAGAAAAAAATCATGTTTTCTATCTTTTGAAAAACCTAGCTTCCATTCCACACTTTAGATCTAACTTTTGATCTACAAAAGAGTTGGATCTACATATTAAACACTTATATATACATAGATCTAAGGTTTTAAGCCTCAAGATCACAACTTCAAATTGTCAAAAATCAAATCAAAACACAAAGGAAATAGACTACATAAGTAGAATTTTTTTTATACCTTAGTTTGATTTCCTTTCTCCCTTCAAAGATGTAGATGGATCTTGATTGCATGAAAACCAAAATCTCCCTCTCTTCTCACCCTAGGGCTGTCGAACTCCTTCCTCTCTCTCCCTCTCTTCTCTAGTTCTTTGCAACTTGGAAAGATAAAAGAGAAACCAAATAAGATATATTAGATATAGGTATATACAATTACCCCACACCTCCTCCTTTTTCTCTCATGCTCAACCGGCCATGTGGCCTTCATTCTTCCACTAATTCTCTCTTTCTCTCACACAATAGCCAAGGATTGTCTTGAAATCTTTGCCAAATGTGTTGGCTTAATCAAAATTGGACACATGGGGGAGTTGGTGAAGAGTTGTTCAACTACTAAAGGGAGCATTTATCACATTCATCTCCCCTTTCTTCCTTCTCTAAATAGCCGGCCATGTGGCCTTTTTAAGCTCCAAGTTTGGTTTCTTGTAAATGAAATATCTATTATTCCAAATGTCTAAAGTGCCATTCCTTCAATTGGGCTCCAAAATTGGGCCATCACTTATAAATCTTTTGGGCTTAACAATAAAAATATTTGGGTCATTCCATTAATGTATTGTTTGGCCTCTAACTAATTTCTTTGGCCACACCTGAGCTATACATAGTCCAATACCTACAATTCTTATCCAACCCAATTCATTTAATTAGGGTTTTCAC
Source organism: Panax japonicus (assembly GCA_020205505.1). Lineage (NCBI taxonomy): Eukaryota > Viridiplantae > Streptophyta > Magnoliopsida > Apiales > Araliaceae > Panax > Panax japonicus. Next base: position 40,047,984 of record CM035102.1, on the reverse strand, counting down.
TTCTCCATTAAAACACCAATCCTTGCTCATGAACATTTATTTCCTTAACCCAATTAAACTTGCTGTAATTAGATTATAAAATTAATCATTTGAGATATATAAAATAAATCTCCTAGAATTAGCAAGTATTTTAAATACCACAATTCTCTTTTTCCATAACCCTTAAGTTATTAAATCCTTCATTCCTAATATATATAATTAGGGTTACACTAGTTTCTTTTGTTTGTTTATATAATAAACAAATATAAACCATCACATAATGTTCATATTCCTTACACACAACTTTTTAACCCTTAGGGTTTAATATTTTGCATTTAGGATTCCCAAATTAGGGTTTAACTTCTCGAAACTGAAATTAGAGTTTCTGAATATATCGTTAGGGTTTTTAACTTAATCACCATATTCATATCATGAATTTAGGGTTTCGGATTCCCGGAACTAAAATTAAAGTTTCTGAACGTACCGTTAGGGTTTCTAACAATTCGTTAGATTTTTCTAACTTAATAAACGTATGATCAACATAACTTTAGGGTTTTCTAAAGTTATAACTTATCTGATCAATCCTTGATCTCGAATCATTACGGTTCACATATGTAACCAAATATACCAACTAGTATTCACTTCGATACTTATCCCTGATAATTCTTCAAAAAAATTTTAAATCTACCATAATCTTATACCTCATTACTAGACTATCACTTACAGTCTATCACATAATTCAAGTTTTGTTCAAAACTTTTGAAATTCTTAAAATTTCATTACATAACTGCTAATTCCATACACTTATTTCCTATCTAGGTCCTAATATTGAACCTTAAATCAATCAATTAGGATTTTCATAAATTGTCTAATTTCTCGGGTTGTCACAGAAACTATCGCTAAAGCCTTTAGCGATGGATTTAATTATTTTTGTTTTCTAATTTTCGAAAAATTCATTAAAAATAGAAATAAATTTCTAAAAATTACAAAATCAGTTTTAAAAATTATTTTAAATTATGAAAATTAACTTTTGATAAATTAACATATTTTTGATTATTATTACTATTTATTTGAATATTAATGATATTAAATTTATTTAAAAATGTATTAAATAAATGGGTTAAAAATGATTTTTATATTATAAAAATTATTTTAAATTATAATAAGAAGTTTAAAAAAAATATTCTAAGTTATAAATCATGACTTTTAATATTTTAAGGTAATTTTAATTAATAATTTAATATTAATGATAATAAGTTTATTTAATATTTATATTAAATAAATAGTTTAAAAATGGTTTTAATAATTTAAAAATCATTTAAAAAGGATATAAAGGATTTAAAAATATTTTAAATTATAATAAATGACTTTTAATATTTTCATGAATAATAAATTAATATTTAAATATTAATGGTAATTATTTAAAAATGGTTTTAAATATTTTAAAAATTATTTAAGGGGAAAATTAGTATTCTAAAAATATTCTGAGTTATTATTAATAACTTAGAAATTTTGTCAAGTATTTCATTAATATTTTTATATTGTATTAATGATAATGGAATTATTTTGTATTTAAATCATTTAAAAATAATTTTAGTGTTTGAAAAATCATGATAAATTATAATAATTATTTAAAAATTATTATAAGACCTTGAAAAATAATATGATTAATATTTAAGTTATTTATTATATTTTTGAAATTACAGAATATAGTTTAAGTAAATATAAACTCAATTATTATCTGATGAAGCCGTTGGTACACCGAAATGTTACCGAAGTTGACCCAGACTTATATAGATTGACCTGATAAGTAATTATTTATGTTAGAATGACTGCTATAACTATGTGAGACTGTGTTTAAGCTATATGATGGCTGAAAATAGCAGTGTTATATGTTATGATAAATTATTATGGTCAAAAGAATACTCTTATGAATGATAGGTTTCATTATAAAAGATAAAACTAAGTTGTGTAAGCAGCAGATCAGGCAAGTATCCTTACTCTTTGTATCTACTTATGCAATACTCTTGTGTAAGTAAGTTATCGAATTATACTCCTGTTATATAAGTTACTAAACTCTACAATTATCGGTCATGTATTTCAACATTAGTATTCATGTCAGTTATCAAACCTTATTCGTTTACCATTATCGTAATAATGTATGATCAATATATACTCTGGTGATAGATAGTTAAGTTAGATTATTCAAGTGCCCTCACGTGGATAATAATTGTATTTAATCACATGTTGACACATACCTACTAGTTTTCGGATATGTATATGTTAGTTAAAAATATTGTTGACAAAAATAGAATATTATTGTTACTCAATTGAATTATTCTAATTTAGATTTTCAGATTAATTATGAACATCCCAAATAGGAAAAACTTTTATGCGCCAAAGGCGGTCCAGCTGAACGACTTATTATTCAAACAAGTAGTGTTGATCAATACATGGCATAACGGGCTGATCACCCTCAATGTCCGTAAGGCATGACGATTTTCAGATGAAGTTTTGTTTAACCTTTTCGAAAATTAAAAATAAAATTTTATAGTTTGTTAAACTGTTTCTAAATTTATAGTCAGTACGTAGTTTTAAAAACGAAATAGAATTAATATGTCATTCAGTATTGTTTCAGCTTACTTCACAACTATTTCTTCGTTGTAGAAATGTCATCAAAAGAAAACATTCAAATCTTTCAGATAATCTTTATTCATTGCTATTACTTGCTGGGCACTCAAATACTCATTCTTGCTTTAAATTTAAATGTTTTCAGCTAAGCTAGAATGACCTGAAGGTTCCAGCAAGGACAAAAGGAAGGGGAAGCTGAAGGAGTAGGTTAAATTATGTTGTTATGACTGCTTGTAGTAAGATAATATAATATTTATCATGTAATGTAAAACTTAAAGGTTCTCGAGACTGGGAAGGTAGATACCTTTGATATAATAATTTTGTTTAATTAATACATTAAGTAGTTGAATGAATGTTATCATGGAGCACAAAGTACGAGTTTCAAGTACTCGAATTTGGGGGTGTCACATCTCCAAAACATACTCAGTAGGCATCTGGATAAATGCAAAACGACTTTGTGCTCTCAACCTATCATGTAAGATGAACACACAACTATTAGCAACAATAAATAAGATTAATAAGTATATATATAGATATTAGAATAAAAATTTAAATAATGATGTTTGTGTACCATGTTAATGAGATGATGCTGGTTATATACGGCACTAGGCTCATATTAGGGTCTTGGTCTCCTTCGAACCGAGATTGATGCACTTTTATATGTGCAGTTATCTCGTACCACTCTATATAGTCATCAATGTTCAAATAGTTTGAAATCTCGTACTGGTGTCCTTCAGGATGATCCATGTAAACCTCCTAATAAACAATGTACACTTTTCCTCAAGGCCATGCAATCATCGTCGTCAAACTTATGTTCATCGTGATTTTTGATCGGAGGAATCGAAACTATCTTATCACCCGGTCTGACATATGGTATTTTACAATATCAAATATGATATTTACAATATCAAAATGAATTAAGGGTATCCTACTAGATCCTAACAACCTTCCCTAAAAATTATATACATTAAAATTATCATCTTACCTCATATAAGTGCGCCAAATTACCCGCCACGAAGACTGCACATGTAAGATTGTCTCGTTTATCAAGGTAGTTGTGGGTAACAGAGTATGCCCACATCGTGACCCTAGGTAACCATAATTCTAATTCTAATTGTAGTCTAGGGTTTAGTCTTCCAACTACTAAACGCTTATAGGCCTAAACTTGTAAAAATGTTACACAATCATCGATATACTTGACCCCTATTCTACTCGTTGTATATAAAGCCCTATACAAATATCCCAACAGAACCGCACAAAAATCTTGTGGCCACAAAATGCACATCCTTAGGGTGGATAGTGGAACTACAATCTTTCAAGGTGGCCACAAAATGCACATACTTAGGGTGGACAGTGGATAATATTTTTAGAGCTAGTAAGGAAAAATATTGCCTCACACAACCAAATAATGTAGGCTTTTTGTGTATCGACCTTTTTAGATTAGTGATATTCAACAGATAGTTCAGGCCCAAAACACTCCCTAAATCTCTAAAATGAGACAGTGGGGTGTCAAATAGGGGACAAGTTAAAGGCTTGCCCCACCACCGGAAACCCAAAAATAAAATGGACATTCTTTAGGATTATTGTTATTTCCCCATAGTTTAGGTGAAAATTATTGGTCTCCGGCTGCCATCTCCCCACCAAGGCGGACACGGGACCAAGATTAATTTAGTGTATAAGTGTTGCATATTTAAAAACTATAAAACCACACTAAAGAATTTTTTGGGCTTTTGTTAAGTTACATTTATCGTATATTTGTTCATTTAATTGAGATGGTATTAACTTTCCCCTATATTTACCCTTATATACGTCATTTGACACATGATGTTTTTGGTAATTCAAAACAGTTTGATCAATTGGCCCAGAATTTCGGTTGTCCATCTCTGACCTAAAAAATCAACATAAAACAATTTTGTACCAATTTAACAACTGTGTAAAATAATTATATCCCAATTATCTTACACAACCATTTAATAATAATTTAAAAGAAGATAATTTACAAAGTTTATAGTCATTATTATTCCCAATAAATCATCACATACATATATTGTTCCCAAAACACAACTCTCTAATTTAATATCAGTAAAACACAATATTTTCACCAAGAACCTTTAACAAGAAATAATTTTTAAATTTTATATACTCAATATTTTACCACATAATAACATGCATATATTTGCCCAAAAACATAACTCACTAATTTTCACCAAAATTTACATGCATATAAGTATACATAAACATGGTTGTTAATTTTCTCTAAAAATTCACAAGAATATATTTGCGTACAAGAAATTTTTCAAAAATAAATCACAGTATTTATTTATTTTTAAAATAAAATTGCTAGAAATAATTTTATAACAATTTAATGTGGTTACACCGCTAAGTAGTGGTTGAAAAATCCTTAAACTTTGTTGTTACTTGTAGCAAGACTTTCCTCTTCTTTCTCTCTAATTTACTCGACAACCCGACAACTATAGAAGACTGAAAATCAGTGACAGAGTAAATCTAAAATAACCTGCCGCTAGAGGCTCTATTAAGTGAGGACAATGCTACAATTTTTCAAGGCCGCTACTCCTAGCGGCAGGGACTAAGTAGAATTCATGTGACAACCCGATAAATCAGATAATCTTGTAAATGAAGTTTAAAAATTATTATTGAATAAATAAGTTTTATTGATAATATTCTGTGTTATGTGCTTAAAGGTCTTATTTTGACCTAGAATGTGTTTGTATGATAGAATTTACGAGTTTCATATTCGTATAAGGAAATAAAAGTTTTTCGAGAAAAAGACGTAAAAATACTATTAACCCGAAATCACTTTTATGCTTTTTTGATTTTTTGAAGAATGCACTAATGTTAATATGATGAGGAAAGGCAGAATGTTTAACAAAATTTGGAAAATAAAAAACATAGTTTTTAGCTTGTGTAATAAATTTTGTAAGTTAATTAAGTATAACACGAATTATTATACGAGTATAATACGAGTATAATACGAATTATTATAAAAAAAATAATATGACATATAATACGAGAATAATACGGAATACAATACACGTATAATAAGAAAATTATAAGGTATGAATATGAAAGTCAAAGTCAATAAAAGTGGCTACCTAATTGGTTGGATTAACCAAACTAAGTGAGGATGATTAGGTTAATCTAACCTAACCCTAACTAATTATCTGTTACACCCCCAAATTTGGGTACTTAAATCTCACAAATTTGGTGTTCACTGTCCAATAAAACCACATCTATCTACCCATAAATAAAGGTTATAAATAAAACTTACAAGCTTAATAAATAGTCCTCCTATTAAAGGGTTACAAAGTCTCAACATAAATTACATGTCATCTAACCTTTATTACATCATTTGCAGAATAAACATAATAATATTTAAGTCTCATTACATAAAGTTTATCAAATAAAAGTAAACTAAACATCTTCTATTTATTCATCTTGCCCTTGCACTTGCTCGTCGATGGCTCGTCAGATTTCTCAATCTTACCTGTAATGTTTTATGCAAGGGTGAGCAAACAATTGCCGACAAGAAGAAAAATAATAACAACATATGAATAGTTAATGAATAGAGCTCAACTAAATAACATAATCTTTCTTATCAACGATAATCAAGAACTGGTAGCTCAATAGAAAACTCGGCTTTTGAATCAAGATTGAAAAACAAGACCAAAAGTATATCTGAGGGTCACAAGACTACGAACTGTGTCTTAGACTAATAAGTATCTCTACTGTAACCTTTACCAGTCTTATAGACTATATGAGCCTTTCTTCTCGTACTCCGGGGGATCAACCCTTTGTACAATGTATTGTGCACAAACACTTTAACGCTATTGCGTAATATAATCCCCTATATTAGGGTTGTTCATCTCAGCTTTGTCATTAGAGTCCACACTAAAGGAAATTTGATTTAGATTAGGTTCAAGGATAATTTGGATCTTAGCATGTTCATCAACTAAGGATTAGTTGAATCAAAATGAGTTTGATAATCATTCAAGAGTTTGTTACAACATAATGTTATAAATGGGTACATTACCAATGATAGAATATTAATGAATTATAAGTGGATAAACATCATATATCAAAGTCATGCTTTCATAAAGAATTAGAAGGCATAACCAAAACATAGGCATTGAATACTATAAGAAACCTTACTTGAATAATTGTGACAACCCGAGAAATTAGACAATTTATGAAAATCTCAAATGATTGATTTAAGGTCAAATATTAGACCTAGACAGAAAATAAGTGTATGCGTTTAAGGTTATTGGGATTGAATTTTGAGAATTTCAAAATTCGGTGAAGGAAATAGGTGAATTATTCAGGATTAAGGATTTATGTGATTATGTTTTGTTTTTATGGTTTATGATGTGTTCAGAATGTGGTTAAGGGTCAAGGGTTGACCACATGAATTATATATGTATCAAACCCTAAGTTTATATTAAGAACGATAACGTTCAGTTAGAAAACCCTAACGTCTAATAAGAAACCCTAGAAATCGATTCTGGAAACCCTAGTTTCAGTTCCGGGAATCAGAAACCCTAATTTGGGAAATCAAAGGCTAAATATAATGGCTTATGTATTATGATAATATATTAGAGATAACCCTAATTGCTAAATTAGAAACTCTAATGCTATGTATAAAATCCTAAGGATTAATAGTTATGTGAGTAATGAATATGAACATTATGTGATAGACTGTGAGTGATAGTCTAGTAATGAGGTATAAGATTATGATAGATTTAAAATTCTTTTGAAGAATTATCAGGGATAAGTATTGAAGTGAATACTAGTTGGTATATTTGATTATATATGTGAACCGTAATGATTTGAGATCAAGGATTGATCAGATAAGTCATAACTTTAGCAAACCCTAAAGTTATATTAATCATATGTTATTAAGTTAGAAAAAAATCTAACGAATTGTTAGAAACCCTAACGGTACGCTCAGAAACTTTAATTTTAGTTTCGGGAATCCGAAACCCTAAATTCATGATATGAATATGGTGATTAAGTTAGAAAACTTTAACGATATGTTCAAAAAGCCTAATTTTAGTATCGAGAATTTAAATCCTAATTTGGGAATCCTAATGCTGAGTATTAAACCCTAAGGGTTAAAAAGTTGTGTGCAAGGAATATGATCATTAGGTGATGATTTATAATTGTTTATTATATAAACAAATAAAAGAAAATTATTTGACCTAATGTTATATATTAGGAATGAGAATTAAATAACCTAAGGGTTATAACAAGTGCAAGTGCTAGTATTTAAATTTTATACTAGTATACTAACCTAAGAGATTAATTTTATTATCTCAAGTTATTGATTATTTTTAAAACCTAGCTTAATTGGGTTACATTATTAAATTATCTATGTATTTAAATTCCATAATGAGTGATTTAGAAACCCTAACTAAATAATTAGGGTAAGATAAAATTAGTGTGTTGGACTATGTTATATTTTTAGGACCAATTACATTTTATAGTACATTTAAAAATATAATTACAAGAAAAGTGCCCTCATTAAATATTTACATAATTAATATCTTTAAAATTTTATTTTCATTATTAGTACATATTTATGATTCCTTTAATTATGAGATGTGTTTTAATTCTCAATCATCTCTCCCACAATTTTCTCTTCATCTCTCCCACGATTTTCTCCCACTCCATTTATGTTTCCCTTCTTCTTCTTCTCCTTCCTCCCTCCTCCTCCTCCTCCTCCTCCTCCTCCTCCTCCTGTCCAACCCCTCCCCACCCTCCGCCTCCCCTTCCTCCCGCCTCCCGCCTCCCGCCTCCCCTCCTCCCGCCTCTGCCCCCGCCACTACTCCTCCAGGCCCAGCCCCACACCCTCTCCTTCTTCTTCCTCCGCTTCCTTTCTCCACCCACCGCCCACGCCCCATCCCCTCACTCCGCCACCCCCTCCTCCCCCCTCCCTCCGCCCCTCTCCTCCTCCTCCCCCTCACTCCGCCACCCCCTCCTCCCCCTCCCGCCCCTCCCTCCGCCCCTCTCCTCCTCATCCCCCTCCCCCTCCATCCGCTACCCCCACCCCCTCCCTCCGCCACCCCCTCCTCCTCCCACTGCCCACGCCCCACCCCCTCCCTCTGCCATCGTCGCTCTGTTTCTGCAGTTTTTTATAATGCAGTTGGTAGCCAAACCTTTATATCAAGGTAACTAATTCTGTTTTATTAAGTTTCCAATTTATTTTGCATGTAATACAGTTGGTAGCCAAACCTTCGTGCAGTTTGTTGCCAAACTTTCAGATCAAGGTAACTAATTCATACTGCATGTGTGAAAGTAGGTTGATTATCTTGGTATAAAAGTTTGATTACCTTGGTATAAAAGTTTGGTTACCTTGGTATAAAGTTTTGGTTACCTTTGGTATAAATATGCAGTGTTCTATTTTTTATTTACCAACATGAAATTGGTTGTCAAACTTTTAGACCAAGATAACCAATTCAGTTGTATTTGATTACCAATTTTATTTTAAATGTGATGCAGTTACTAGTCAAATTTTGTGGCGGCGGCAGCGGTGGCGGCGAGAGAGGAGGATGATGAACATTAGCTCCTTCATAATTTTTTATTTTTAATTTCTCATTTTGATTTGAATTTTGAAATATGGATTTGAAATTGTTGTTAGAGACAATATTTGAATTTGAATTTGAATTATTAGTTATCCTTGATTTAAGGTTTCTTTATTAATGTGAATTATACTATTTTTATAATATGAGTCTTAATTACACTCTTTTTGTAATTATTTAGTTGATGCACTTTTCTTGTAATTACTTTCTATTTGTTGTATACTTATGTAAAGGACCCATATTTTTACTCAACCAATTTAATTAGAAAGTCCAAACAAGAAGTCAATTGGCCCAAGTTATGACCCAATTTGTATGGACATTCTAGATGGTTATTAAACAAATAAATCAACAAATAACATTGGCCAAGATAGTGTATAGATCCGGCCATGCAAGGAGCAAAATAGCACATGATTCATTTCATTTACCTATCATTTTAGTTAGTCAAAAGTTGGTTACCAAACCACCTAATTTTAGCCACTAGCCTTTTTAGGGTAATAAATATTTTCATCCATGGAAGCAAGATATGGGATGATTAATAGATAGATACAAGTTATATCTATATATGTTAATTGCCTATAAATATTCCCACAAGTTTTTATAAGAAAACTTTTCATTTCATCTAGCAAAAAGCAAAGCAAAAAGAAGAAAATAGAAAGAGAGGAGAGAAAAGGAAGTGGTCGGCAGCCCTTAAGAGGGAAGAAGCCCAAGCTCATGCCACCCCACTTCATCTCATGGAAGAAGAAAGAAATCAAGGAGAAAAGATACATGATCTAGGTATAAAATCCTAGTTTAGTTTATTTGTTTTATTTTGTTTGATTTGATAAAGAACTTATTTCTTGATCTTCAAAACTCTAGATCTACATGATTTAGAGTGTTTTATGTGTGGATCTATCCATTTTAAGTTTCAAAAGATAGATCAAAAGTAAGAAAAGTGAAGCTAGGTTTTTAAAGTGTAGAAAATCTTATTTTTCTTACTCTTGATTGTGTTTAATCTTGTATTTGATTTTTGGTTATTTTGAACCATGAATTTTATGATCTTGAACATGAGAACTATAGATCTACTTGTTAAATGGTGTGTTATGCTTAGATCTAACTATTTTGAGTATTAAAAGTTTAATCAAACAAGAAAAACCAAAACAGTTTTTTTTGTTTGTGGACTGCTGCCCTAAGAAGGAAATTTCCGGACTTGTTAGGGTACTCTAAAAATTCTGGACTTGTGATATGTTATAGTACACTCAATAAGCTTTCAATAGACTCCGAAACGGACTAAATCCGACATCGGAGGAGAGAGTTATGGGATTTCTCCCAAACTACACAAAGTTAAGAAAAACTGTTAAAAGGACAGATTTGAACAGTCACTTCCGGGCTACATTTCGGGAGCTTAACATGTCCAAATATTGATTGTGATAGATGAAAACTTTAGTTCGGAAAGATACGGATCCAACAAAACTGACGGATCATTAATCGGAGTTACAGAACTCGTTTTATATAAGTTTTAGCAAAGGACTCCAAAACTGCCAAACGTCAAAAAGTTTCTGGCAAAACTTTTCCGAGGGCTGTTTCGGACATTTATTTAATGAGAAAAATTCCAGGCTTTTGGAAATTGAAAATATATGGTAATATGTAGCTCGTGTCCAAAAATGAGCTAATTCCGAGTTAAAACGACCAAGTTATGACCGTTCCAATTTTTGTGATTTTCCGACGGAAATCGCTATAAACGGAGTTCTACAACTCCGATTGCCACGAAATTCAAAATGGAGTATCACGTTAACATATATAAGGTTATGCCAAAAGATGGGCATTACTGGAGTTAAGCACGAGGTAGCTAATTTCTTAAGCTACGCACTAATATTAATTTTTGAAAAAATATCAAAGGAAGTTAAATAAATTATGGAATAAAATAGAATTAATGTTTTAAAAATCATATAAAAATGATTTAAGTGCTATAAAAATATTTTAAGTTATAAAATATAACTTTTGATATTTTGACATGAAAATATTAATATTTTAATATTAATTATCGAATAATGGATTTAATGGTTTAAAAATCATATAATTATGATTTTAAAGTATTAAAAATACTTTGTGATATTATAATTATATTATAATATTATGTAATGATTTTCATTAATATTTTATAATAAATAAATATTAATGATTAAGGAATTTTGTGGTATTTAATTCATTTAAATACGGTGTTAAGGAATGAAAAATGTTGATAAATGGTAATAATTATCCGAAAATTATTACGAGTCTAGGAAAAATGTTTTGTCTGGTTAGAAATTATCTGTGATAATTGTTAACTGTTAAGTCAGAGTTTAATTGAACTTAAACTCGATATTCTTCCGACTAGACCGTCGGGATGATAGAATTGTGTCGGTTTCAACTCAGACTGCAATAGTTTGACTTGATACCTAGTCTTATGTGCTGTAAAGACTGAAAGGGTTATGTGGTAAATTGTTTAGGTTATTCTGTGGATATAAATATAACAGTAATATACTGTGATGAAATTATTCTAATATTGGAGATCTATATTATTAATATTAGGTCTTCGGGTAAAGCTTTATAAATTGCGTTGCAGTAATCAACGGTGCATGCAAGTTTTTCAGTTCTATTATGTTTGTGGATGGAATGTGTTATGTGTTAAATTACATATTATGCTCTATGAATTGTTAAAAGTCAAAATATGACTAAGTTAATTGGGTTATGGAACTCAATCAATATGTGATTACATGTTGTATGATGTAACTTGATAAGTTAGAACTGTATAATGCATGAATTAATGTTTTGTAAGAAATTATTGATGCATGTAGAATATGCATAGTAAAGAATATATGATGCATATAAATATGCATGTTAAAGGAATTGTAGTGCATATAGAATTGTGTGCTATGTGAAACATGATAGACTGTTAAATTTGCTGGGCTGTCGAGCTCAATCTTGCAAACACAAACTTTTTGCAGGTTAATGATGTTATGTAAGACCCCAAATAATTAATAAATAAAATTTAATTTCCTTTAATTATTATTTTGAATAGTAAGGGTTGATTTGAATAATGTGGATAGTTATGGGTAAAATACGCAAATATTTCAAAATAAGCAAGTGGTTATAAAATATTCATTGTTGTCGGGGAATATTCGTTTGGTCGTGGAATATTCGTACTGTCGGGGAATATTCGTACGACGGCGCAGCCATGTGTGGGCCCCATAACGGAAAGCGATTGGAGGAAGAAAACGACAAATATAAGCTGTTTAAAAATAACGGCGTAGTTGTTACCGTTTACACTGTTGGAATACCCGGTGGTTAAAATACAGTAATACGCGTTGTTGTACAGTGGCACACGGTGTTGCACAGTATTTTGAATTATTGATCCTTACGTAAGAAGGCACTACTCAATAATTGCTACAGGAGTTACTGTTCATTACTTTATTGATTCAATAATTGCTGCGTTGATATTTATATTTTTTTATTGTTTGTCATTGCACAGTATTTTCCATTATCAGATCAATAATTCATATTATTTGAATAATATTATCAGATAACATTATTGGCAATGTCTAGAAAGTTCTGTCAAGGAGAGGTTTGGTCATCTAATTGCGCGCCAGTAAGGAGAAATCCTTATTGGAAAGCCCCCTCTATCCTGGGAACAGCCTGATTGTCAGTACTGTGATTCTGTAATATTATTTTTAATAATTAATTATTGATTATTATGATAAAGAAAATATTTATTTATGTGGATATAGATGAAGAAAAATTTTTAATGTAACAATTGTTGAAAATTAATATTTTATCTTTTTCTGATAAAATAATTCATTTAAATATATTATTTTAATAATATATTAACGGTGATATTTTTATAATGAATGTGGGATATATGAGTATATGAGGAGGTAGAGTATTTTTGTGGCATTAAATGTTTAACACATGTTTTGTGTGTCGGTGGACAGAATATTTGACCGAAAATTGAGTATAGACTGTAAAATCGCCCGTTTGTGAATTTCGGTCAATTTCTATTTGGAATTTGGAAAAATTTTCTTCTGCAAAGTTGTAGAGAATGGGATTTCCTATGGAAAGTCGCGAGTTTTGAATTTTCTGATAACCGAGCTATTTTCTATGAATTGTTGAAGTTTCGGAGAATAAAATGATTTTTATTAAATTAATGGGGGCCCACTTTTTGGTTGGTGAAATAAAACATGGGCTGCTGATATTTTTTTCCAAAGAGGCATGCTAGACTTTTTCAAAGCATGCGTAGAGAAAAATTTTAAGTAAATAATATTATTTTATTAGTTAGTCTCCTTTGGCGTTCTAACATTTTCCTATAAATAGAGGGCTAAGTTAGAATTGAAAATCACACTAGAAACAAAGTTTTCTCTCTTTCTCTCTCTATATTATCGAGCGTATTCTTGTGAGTATACTTTGAGTGTTGCTATACAGTGCGAGTTTCTGTCAGCACTATACCGAAATTCAGTCAGAAGTACGGTTATTTTGAGGTAAGGGATGTTATTTTCTTCTCAAATGATATTTTTTTCTTCAATATCATTATGCCGGAATATTGGTGAATTTTTTTATCAAATTTGGAACTTTTTGTGCCGGAGTTACTATTCACGTATACGGTACTATTCACGTATATGGCACTATTCACGAATACGGCACTATTCACGAAAAAAAATTATTTTTTTTCTTTTCGTCCAAAATATCTATTGTGGATACAAGCTTTGATTGTATTCATGTTTTGATCATTCTTGAATTTTACACCACTATGATTATTTTTGAGGTATTTTTGGACATGGATAAAACAAAGTACGAATCCTTAATCCTTAATCCTTGTCATTTTGTTTCACTGGATTCGCTTCTTTAAAAATATTATTATCATCTTCAGTCTTAAAGGATGTTATTATTGAATATCTTTGGCCTGTAGTGCAAAGATGAATGATTTCTGATGAATATCTTTGGCCCGTAGTGCAAAGATGAACAGGTGTTTAGATGAACATGACCAACAGATGAATATCCTTGGCCTGTAGTGCAAGGATGAATATATGATTCAAGATGTGCATTGATTGATGTTACAGGGATAAAAAAAATACTGTTGATGGACTGTTAAATTCATAGACATTAGTAGATTTCATCCTCTACGTAACTCTTCTATGAATTAATATTTTCCGCTGCGAATATTGATTTAAAACTTGTTGTCTATTGTATTCTATCAGATTTTTTCCTGTTGAAGACTAACGATAATTTGTTGTATATTATCTTAGTCATAATATTCTTTACTGAGCTAGTTGAGCTCACCCTTTTCCTTTTTGTTCCATTTTTCTTCTCAGGAGACGAGAATATAGCAAGTACGAGTCGGGGTATGAATTGATGATCCTTGAGAGAGTTGTTTAGTAGTCCTCACCATTTTTGTAAAATAATATATCAATAATTGTATTGAGGACATAGTTGGGTATGTATATTGTCTAGATGACAATGTTTGTATTCAAACTCACAGTTTATGGGTTGTAAAAGTTGTGGTTGTTTCTGTACCATGTATTTGGCGACTCAAAATGGGTTGGATGGAATGGACCTATTTTGGGGGCGTCACATGTTAGGCAATATTACTTGCTATACGGATGATGAAGATTGAACGATGTGCAAAAATAAATACATTTCCTTGATTTAAAAATGGTATAAATCTATGAATGATAGTTTTATCAAATGTAATTGACAGCTATGTACAGTTTGAAGTGTTGTATAGATAAATAAGATTTAATTTGGATTTAGAATAGAAATGATTCTTAAATAAATGAATCATTGATAGAAAAGATAATGCCAAGTTCAGCTTGGGGCAATATATGCGACTATCTTGTAATAGAATAGTTTGAAAATAATGTTATGAGTTAGATAACTTATGAATTGTGTTATAAGTTAAGGTTACTCGATTTTTGGGAAATAGTGTGTAATGTAATGTATAAACAAATTATGTTTATATCTTCCGCAAATAGTGATAGAATTAGTGTACCGAGTCCGCGGCGATTCTGGGCCCGGATTTGGGGATACTACAGTTGGTATCAGAGCTGTTGGTTATGAAGCTTAGGTAGTAATACCTGAGACCAATAACCGCAGTGATTAGGATAAGACTAACTCAAATAGAGTTAGTTGGTCGGTAAGATTCAAAGATGAATCTCAGCGAGTGTAAAGTACAGAGTTCCCTAACTCTGATAATAAAGTTGAACATTAATGGTGAATAGATTGAGTCTAAAGGACTTAAAGTGCAGGGATAGAAGATCGTAAAACAAAACGATCAAGTCATAGAATTGAATCGTAATATATACGATAAGATCACCCCGTGATCTGATAAGGTTATGATGTGGGAAAAGAATCAATCTGATGATTGAAAAGTTTACAGCAAGATGCTGTGTATCAGTTGTATTATAAAATTGTACTATGAAAACTCATGAAAGAGTTATGGATTATGAATACGGATTAAATGAAATTTGTATTGAGAAGGGGCTTAAGTATTAGGTGGGGATTTTAATGAGGACTCGTGTCAGCAACTGAGTTGTATGATTCCTTGTATTGGCGGGGAATTTGTACTTGGTTTTAGAATCACTTAGCTTCCTGGTCGATGTAGTGGTTAAGTTGACCAATTCTTTGTATGGGCGGGGAATTGTTCACTTAGCTTCCTATATTGATTAGTGGCCAAGTTTGGTTTGACAACCACTTAGTTTCTGGCACTGATAATCATTGAAATGTTTGTGTTGCGCTATTTGCTATATGCGTGTTAAGAGGGTGATTCCTTTCTCATGTGTATGACAGATAGATAGGTCATAGTTAGAGAATATAAGGTTAAGTACGAGTTCTTAAAACTCATACTTATGTGACATACTTGACGCATAGTTATATGAAATGTTTATGAACCCCTCAACGAATGGACGCCAAAGGTCTGTCTAGGAAAGTTCTTAAACTCATATGATTGTGGCAATTTATGGACTAATAAGTGTGGTTTTATGAACTATGTGTAGTTATGTGTGAATGGAGTGTTGAGGATTATAGGAACAGATAGATTGTTAAGCATATGATCATTAGTGGAGAATTAGGTTTTCCTAAACCTCTATCTATGTTAGATTTCAAAATTTTGACATCAAGCTAAATACACACTATGTGCCTTTTAAAAAAATGTGTTTTTATTTATCACTTATGTACCATGTGACCTGGTGCAGAGATGATAAAAAAATGATGGAGTTATCAATGCAGAATTAGTTGGTGTTGGATGTGATCTAAGGATCGTCAGCCCACTACAGTATGATGTAGTATAACAAAGTCACAAAATGACGAAATCCTCAACGAACTGTTAAATACAGTGCGGCATCATGACGTCATTCTCAAAAATGTTTTATTGAAAGAAATTTCTCAAACAAAAATTATTTTGCTGCGGAATCAAATAAGACTGAGGTATGAAATTTTGTGCGCCTAAGGCGGATAAGAGGAACAAATTGTTCCGACCAGCAGTACTTGATCAGTACAGGGCATAATGGGCTAATCACCCTTTTTGTCCGTAAGTTATGACGGTTTGCGGATGAATTTCCATAAAACCTTTGCGAAAATGAAAAACAACCAGTCTATACGATTTCTCAGCACAATTTTAAAATTTTTACCCTTGTGAGTGATGTATTGGGTAGCATGTGAAATATGTGTGAATGATATAAGTTGTACCGTGTAAGGTGTAAGGTTTATGTGTGAATGGTGTAAAGTGCACGGTGTATGGTGTATGGTGAATTTCGGGGACGAAATTCTTATAAGGAGGGGTGAATGTGACACCCCGAGAAATCAGATAATTTATGAAAATCTCAAATGATAGATTTAAGGTCAAATATTAGACCTAGACAGAAAATAAGTGTATGCGTTTAAGGTTATTGGGATTGATTTTTGAGAATTTCAAAATTCGGTGAAGGAAATAGGTGAATTATTCAGGATTAAGGATTTATGTGATTATGTTTTGTTTTTATGGTTTATGATGTGTTCAGAATGTGGTTAAGGGTCAAGGGTTGACCACATGAATTATATATGTATCAAACCCTAAGTTTATATTAAGAACGATAACGTTCAGTTAGAAAACCCTAACGTCTAATAAGAAACCCTAGAAATCGATTCTGGAAACCCTAGTTTCAGTTCCGGGAATCAGAAACCCTGATTTGGGAAATCAAAGGCTAAATATAATGGCTTATGTATTATGATAATATATTAGAGATAACCCTAATTGCTAAATTAGAAACTCTAATGCTATGTATAAAATCCTAAGGATTAATAGTTATGTGAGTAATGAATATGAACATTATGTGATAGACTGTGAGTGATAGTCTAGTAATGAGGTATAAGATTATGATAGATTTAAAATTCTTTTGAAGAATTATCAGGGATAAGTATCGAAGTGAATACTAGTTGGTATATTTGATTATATATGTGAACCGTAATGATTTGAGATCAAGGATTGATCAGATAAGTCATAACTTTAACAAACCCTAAAGTTATGTTAATCATATGTTATTAAGTTAGAAAAAAATCTAACGAATTTTAGAAACTCTAACGGTACGCTCAGAAACTTTAATTTTAGTTTCGGGAATCCGAAACCCTAAATTCATGATATGAATATGGTGATTAAGTTAGAAAACTTTAACGATATGTTCAAAAATCCTAATTTTAGTATCGAGAATTTAAATCCTAATTTGGGAATCCTAATTCTGAGTATTAAACCCTAATTTGGGAATCCTAATGCTGAGTATTAAACCCTAAGGGTTAAAAAGTTGTGTGCAAGGAATATGATCATTAGGTGATGATTTATAATTGTTTATTATATAAACAAATAAAAGAAAATTATTTGACCTAATGTTATATATTAGGAATGAGAATTAAATAACCTAAGGGTTATAGCAAGTGTAAGTGCTAGTATATAAATTTTATGCTAGTATACTAACCTAAGAGATTAATTTTATTATCTCAAGTTATTGATTATTTTTAAAACCTAGCTTAATTGGGTTACATTCTTAAATTATCTATGTATTTAAATTCCATAATGAGTGATTTAGAAACCCTAACTAAATAATTAGGGTAAGATAAAATTAGTGTGTTGGACTATGTTATATTTTACTCAACCAATTTAATTAGAAAGTCCAAACAAGAAGTCAATTGGCCCAAGTTATGACCCAATTTGTATGGACATTCTAGATGGTTATTAAACAAATAAATCAACAAATAACATTGGCCAAGATAGTGTATAGATCCGGCCATGCAAGGAGCAAAATAGCACATGATTCATTTCATTTACCTATCATTTTAGTTAGTCAAAAGTTGGTTACCAAACCACCTAATTTTAGCCACTAGCCTTTTTAGGGTAATAAATATTTTCTTCCAGGGAAGCAAGATATGGGATGATTAATAGATAGATACAAGTTATATCTATATATGTTAATTGCCTATAAATATTCCCACAAGTTTTTATACGAAAACTTTTCATTTCATCTAGCAAATTGCAAAGCAAAAAGAAGAAAATAGAAAGAGAGGAGAGAAAAGGAAGTGGTCGGCAGCCCTTAAGAGGGAAGAAGCCCAAGCTCATGCCACCCCACTTCATCTCATGGAAGAAGAAAGAAATCAAGGAGAAAAGATACATGATCTAGGTATAAAATCCTAGTTTGGTTTATTTGTTTTATTTTGATTGATTTGATAAAGAACTTATTTCTTGATCTTCAAAACTCTAGATCTACATGATTTAGAGTGTTTTATGTGTGGATCTATCCATTTTAAGTTTCAAAAGATAGATCAAAAGTAAGAAAAGTGAAGCTAGGTTTTTAAAGTGTAGAAAATCTTATTTTTCTTACTCTTGATTGTGTTTAATCTTGTATTTGATTTTTGGTTATTTTGTACCATGAATTTTATGATCTTGAACATGAGAACTATAGATCTACTTGTTAAATGGTGTGTTATGCTTAGATCTAACTATTTTGAGTATTAAAAGTTTAATCAAACGAGAAAAACCAAAACTGTTTTTTTTGTTTGTGGACTGCTGCCCTAAAAAGGAAATTTCCGGACTTGTTAGGGTACTCTAAAAATTCTGGACTTGTTATATGTTATAGTACACTCAATAAGCTTTCCATAGACTCTGAAACGGACTAAATCCGACGTCGGAGGAGAGAGTTATGGGATTTCTCCCAAACTACACAAAGTTAAGAAAAACTGTTAAAAGGACAGATTTGAACAGTCACTTCCGGGCTAAATTCCGGGAGCTTAGCATGTCCAAATATTGATTGTGATAGATGAAAACTGTAGTTCGGAAAGATACGAATCAAACAAAACTGACGGATCATTAATCGGAATTACAGAACTCGTTTTACATAAGTTTTAGCAAAGGACTCCAAAACTGCCAAACGTCAAAAAGTTTCTGGCCAAAATTTTCCGAGGGCTGTTTCGGACATTTATTTAATGAGAAAAATTCCAGGCTTTTGGGAAATGAAAATATATGGTAATATGTAGCTCGTGTCCAAAAATGAGCTAATTCCGAGTTAAAACGACCAAGTTATGACCGTTCCAATTTTTGTGATTTTCCGACGGAAATCGCTATAAACGGAGTTCTACAACTCCGATTGCCACGAAATTTAAAATGGAGTATCACGTTAACATATATAAGGTTATGCCAAAAGATGGGCATTACTGGAGTTAAGCACGAGGTAGCTAATTTCTTAAGCTACGCACTAGTATTAATTTTTGAAAAAATATCAAAGGAAGTTAAATAAATTATGGAATAAAATAGAATTAATGTTTTAAAAATCATATAAAAATGATTTAAGTGCTATAAAAATATTTTAAGTTATAAAATATAACTTTTGATATTTTGACATGAAAATATTAATATTTTAATATTAATTATCGAATAATGGATTTAATGGTTTAAAAATCATATAATTATGATTTTAAAGTATTAAAAATACTTTGTGATAGAATTGTGTCGGTTTCAACTCAGACTGCAATAGTTTGACTTGATACCTAGTCTTATGTGCTGTAAAGACTGAAAGGGTTATGTGGTAATGTGTTTAGGTTATTCTGTGGATATAAATATAACAGTAATATACTGTGATGAAATTATTCTAATATTGGAGATCTATATTATTAATATTAGGTCTTCGGGTAAAGCTTTATAAATTGCGTTGCAGTAATCAACGGTGCATGCAAGTTTTTCAGTTCTATTATGTTTGTGGATGGAATGTGTTATGTGTTAAATTACATATTATGCTCTATGAATTGTTAAAAGTCAAAATATGACTAAGTTAATTGGGTTATGGAACTCAATCAATATGTGATTACATGTTGTATGATGTAACTTGATAAGTTAGAACTGTATAATGCATGAATTAATGTTTTGTAAGAAATTATTGATGCATGTAGAATATGCATAGTAAAGAATATATGATGTATATAGATATGCATGTTAAAGGAATTGTAGTGCATATAGAATTGTGTGCTATGTGAAACATGATAGACTGTTAAATTTGATTGGCTGTCGAGCTCAATCTTGCAAACACAAACTTTTTGCAGGTTAATGATGTTAGGCAATATTACTTGCTATACGGATGATGAAGATTGAACGATGTGCAAAAATAAATACATTTCCTTGATTTAAAAATGGTATAAATCTATGAATGATAGTTTTATCAAATGTAATTGACAGCTATGTACAGTTTGAAGTGTTGTATAGATAAATAAGATTTAATTTGGATTGAGAATAGAAATGATTCTTAAATAAATGAATCATTGATAGAAAAGATAATGCCAAGTTCAGCTTGGGGCAATATATGCGACTATCTTGTAATAGAATAGTTTGAAAATAATGTTATGAGTTAGATAACTTATGAATTGTGTTATAAGTTAAGGTTACTCGATTTTTGGGAAATAGTGTGTAATGTAATGTATAAACAAATTATGTTTATATCTTCCGCAAATAGTGATAGAATTAGTGTACCGAGTCCGCGGCGATTCTGGGCCCGGATTTGGGGATACTACAGTTGGTATCAGAGCTGTTGGTTATGAAGCTTAGGTAGTAATACCTGAGACCAATAACCGCAGTGATTAGGATAAGACTAACTCAAATAGAGTTAGTTGGTCGGTAAGATTCAAAGATGAATCTCAGCGAGTGTAAAGTACAGAGTTCCCTAACTCTGATAATAAAGTTGAACATTAATGGTGAATAGATTGAGTCTAAAGGACTTAAAGTGCAGGGATAGAAGATCGTAAAACAAAACGATCAAGTCATAGAATTGAATCGTAATATATACGATAAGATCACCCCGTGATCTGATAAGGTTATGATGTGGGAAAAGAATCAATCTGATGATTGTAAAGTTTACAGCAAGATGTTGTGTATCAGTTGTATTATAAAATTGTACTATGAAAACTCATGAAAGAGTTATGGATTATGAATACGGATTAAATGAAATTCGTATTGAGAAGGGGCTTAAGTATTAGGTGGGGATTTCAATGAGGACTCGTGTCAGCAACTGAGTTGTATGATTCCTTGTATGGGCGGGGAATTTGTACTTGGTTTTAGAATCACTTAGCTTCCTGGTCGATGTAGTGGTTAAGTTGACCAATTCTTTGTATGGGCGGGGAATTGTTTACTTAGCTTCCTATATTGATTAGTGGCCGAGTTTGGTTTGACAACCACTTAGTTTCTGGCACTGATAATCATTGAAATGTTTGTGTTGAGCTATTTGCTATATGCGTGTTAAGAGGGTGATTCCTTTCTCATGTGTATGACAGATAGATAGGTCATAGTTAGAGAATATAAGGTTAAGTACGAGTTCTTAAAACTCATACTTATGTGACATACTTGACGCATAGTTATATGAAATGTTTATGAACCCCTCAACGAATGGACGCCAAAGGTCTGTCTAGGAAAGTTCTTAAACTCATATGATTGTGGCAATTTATGGACTAATAAGTGTGGTTTTATGAACTATGTGTAGTTATGTGTGAATGGAGTGTTGAGGATTATAGGAACAGATAGATTGTTAAGCATATGATCATTAGTGGAGAATTAGGTTTTCCTAAACCTCTATCTATGCTAGATTTCAAAATTTTGACATCAAGCTAAATACACACTATGTGCCTTTTAAAAAAATGTGTTTTTATTTATCACTTATGTACCATGTGACCTGGTGCAGAGATGATAAAAAAATGATGGAGTTATCAATGCAGAATTACTTGGTGTTGGATGTGATCTAAGGATCGTCAGCCCACTACAGTATGATGTAGTATAACAAAGTCACAAAATGACGAAATCCTCAACGAACTGTTAAATACAGTGCGACATCATGACGTCATTCTCAAAAATGTTTTATTGAAAGAAATTTCTCAAACAAAAATTATTTTGCTGCGGAATCAAATAAGACTGAGGTATGAAATTTTGTGCGCCTAAGGCGGATAAGAGGAACAAATTGTTCCGACCAGCAGTACTTGATCAGTACAGGGCATAATGGGCTAATCACCCTTTTTGTCCGTAAGTTATGACGGTTTGCGGATGAATTTCCATAAAACCTTTGCGAAAATGAAAAACAACCAGTCTATACGATTTCTCAGCACAGTTTTAAAATTTTTACCCTTGTGAGTGATGTATTGGGTAGCATGTGAAATATGTGTGAATGATATAAGTTGTACCGTGTAAGGTGTAAGGTTTATGTGTGAATGGTGTAAAGTGCACGGTGTAAGGTGTAAGGTGAATTTCGGGGACGAAATTCTTATAAGGAGGGGTGAATGTGACAACCCGAGAAATCAGATAATTTATGAAAATCTCAAATGATTGATTTAAGGTCAAATATTAGACCTAGACAGAAAATAAGTATATGCGTTTAAGGTTATTGGGATTGATTTTTGAGAATTTCAAAATTCGGTGAAGGAAATAGGTGAATTATTCAGGATTAAGGATTTATGTGATTATGTTTTGTTTTTATGGTTTATGATGTGTTCAGAATGTGGTTAAGGGTCAAGGGTTGACCACATGAATTATATATGTATCAAACCCTAAGTTTATATTAAGAACGATAACGTTCAGTTAGAAAACCCTAACGTCTAATAAGAAACCCTAGAAATCGATTCTGGAAACCCTAGTTTCAGTTCCGGGAATCAGAAACCCTGATTTGGGAAATCAACGGCTAAATATAATGGCTTACGTATTATGATAATATATTAGAGATAACTTTAATTGCTAAATTAGAAACTCTAATGCTATGTATAAAATCCTAAGGATTAATAGTTATGTGAGTAATGAATATGAACATTATGTGATAGACTGTGAGTGATAGTCTAGTAATGAGGTATAAGATTATGATAGATTTAAAATTCTTTTGAAGAATTATCAGGGATAAGTATCGAAGTGAATACTAGTTGGTATATTTGATTATATATGTGAACCGTAATGATTTGAGATCAAGGATTGATCAGATAAGTCATAACTTTAGCAAACCCTAAAGTTATGTTAATCATATGTTATTAAGTTAGAAAAAAATCTAATGAATTGTTAGAAACCCTAACGGTACGCTCAGAAACTTTAATTTTAGTTTCGGGAATCCGAAACCCTAAATTCATGATATGAATATGGTGATTAAGTTAGAAAACTTTAACGATATGTTCAAAAAGCCTAATTTTATTATCGAGAATTTAAATCCTAATTTGGGAATCCTAATGCTGAGTATTAAACCCTAATTTGGGAATCCTAATGCTGAGTATTAAACTCTAAGGGTTAAAAAGTTGTGTGCAAGGAATATGATCATTAGGTGATGATTTATAATTGTTTATTATATAAACAAATAAAAGAAAATTATTTGACCTAATGTTATATATTAGGAATGAGAATTAAATAACCTAAGGGTTATAGCAAGTGTAAGTGCTAGTATTTAAATTTTATGCTAGTATACTAACCTAAGAGATTAATTTTATTATCTCAAGTTATTGATTATTTTTAAAACCTAGCTTAATTGGGTTACATTATTAAATTATCTATGTATTTAAATTCCATAATGAGTGATTTAGAAACCCTAACTAAATAATTAGGGTAAGATAAAATTAGTGTGTTGGACTATGTTATATTTTTACTCAACCAATTTAATTAGAAAGTCCAAACAAGAAGTCAATTGGCCCAAGTTATGACCCAATTTGTATGGACATTCTAGATGGTTATTAAACAAATAAATCAACAAATAACATTGGCCAAGATAGTGTATAGATCCGGCCATGCAAGGAGCAAAATAGCACATGATTCATTTCATTTACCTATCATTTTAGTTAGTCAAAAGTTGGTTACCAAACCACCTAATTTTAGCCACTAGCCTTTTTAGGGTAATAAATATTTTCATCCATGGAACAAGATATGGGATGATTAATAGATAGATACAAGTTATATCTATATATGTTAATTGCCTATAAATATTCCCACAAGTTTTTATATGAAAACTTTTCATTTCATCTAGCAAAAAGCAAAGCAAAAAGAAGAAAATAGAAAGAGAGGATAGAAAAGGAAGTGGTCGGCAGCCCTTAAGAGGGAAGAAGCCCAAGCTCATGCCACCCCACTTCATCTCATGGAAGAAGAAAGAAATCAAGGAGAAAAGATACATGATCTAGGTATAAAATCCCTGTTTAGTTTATTTGTTTTATTTTGTTTGATTTGATAAAGAACTTATTTCTTGATCTTCAAAACTCTAGATCTACATGATTTAGAGTGTTTTATGTGTGGATCTATCCATTTTAAGTTTCAAAAGATAGATCAAAAGTAAGAAAAGTTAAGCTAGGTTTTTAAAGTGTAGAAAATCTTATTTTTCTTACTCTTGATTGTGTTTAATCTTGTATTTGATTTTTGGTTATTTTGAACCATGAAGTTTATGATCTTGAACATGAGAACTATAGATCTACTTGTTAAATGGTGTGTTATGCTTAGATCTAACTATTTTGAGTATTAAAAGTTTAATCAAACAAGAAAAACCAAAACAGTTTTTTTTGTTTGTGGACTGCTGCCCTAAAAAGGAAATTTCCGGACTTGTTAGGGTACTCTAAAAACTCTGGACTTGTGATATGTTATAGTACACTCAATAAGCTTTCCATAGACTCCAAAAAGGACTAAATCCGACATCGGAGGAGAGAGTTATGGGATTTCTCCCAAACTACACAAAGTTAAGAAAAACTGTTAAAAAGACAGATTTGAACAGTCAATTTCGGGCTAAATTCCAGGAGCTTAGCATGTCCAAATATTGATTGTGATAGATGAAAACTGTATTTCGGAAAGATACAAATCCAACAAAACTGACGGATCATTAATCGGAGTTACAGAACTCTTTTTATATAAGTTTTAGCAAAGGACTCCAAAACTGCCAAACGTCAAAAAGTTTCTGGCCAAAATTTTCCGAGGGCTGTTTCGGACATTTATTTAATGAGAAAAATTCCAGGCTTTTGAGAAATGAAAATATATGGTAATATGTAGCTCGTGTCCAAAAAAGATCTAATTCCGAGTTAAAACGACCAAGTTATGACCGTTCCCATTTTTGTGATTTTCCGACGGAAATCGCTATAAACGGAGTTCTACAACTCTGATTGCCACGAAATTTAAAATGGAGTATCACGTTAACATATATAAGGTTATGCCAAAAGATGGGTATTACTGGAGTTAAGCACGAGGTAGCTAATTTCTTAAGCTACGCACTAGTATTAATTTTTGAAAAAATATCAAAGGAAGTTAAATAAATTATGGAATAAAATAGAATTAATGTTTTAAAAATCATATAAAAATGATTTAAGTGCTATAAAAATATTTTAAGTTATAAAATATAACTTTTGATATTTTGACATGAAAATATTAATATTTTAATATTAATTATCGAATAATGGATTTAATGGTTTAAAAATCATATAATTATGATTTTAAAGTATTAAAAATACTTTGTGATATTATAATTATATTATAATATTATGTAATGATTTTCATTAATATTTTATAATAAATAAATATTAATGATTAAGGAATTTTGTGGTATTTAATTCATTTAAATACGGTGTTAAGGAATGAAAAATGTTGATAAATGGTAATAATTATCCGAAAATTATTACGAGTCTAGGAAAAATGTTTTGTCTGGTTAGAAATTATCTGTGATAATTGTTAACTGTTAAGTCAGAGTTTAATTGAACTTAAACTCGATATTCTTCCGACTAGACCGTCGGGATGATAGAATTGTGTCGGTTTCAACTCAGACTGCAATAGTTTGACTTGATACCTAGTCTTATGTGCTGTAAAGACTGAAAGGGTTATGTGGTAAATTGTTTAGGTTATTCTGTGGATATAAATATAACAGTAATATACTGTGATGAAATTATTCTAATATTGGAGATCTATATTATTAATATTAGGTCTTCGGGTAAAGCTTTATAAATTGCGTTGCAGTAATCAACGGTGCATGCAAGTTTTTTAGTTCTATTATGTTTGTGGATGGAATGTGTTATGTGTTAAATTACATATTATGCTCTATGAATTGTTAAAAGTCAAAATATGACTAAGTTAATTGGGTTATGGAACTCAATCAATATGTGATTACATGTTGTATGATCTAACTTGATAAGTTAGAACTGTATAATGCATGAATTAATGTTTTGTAAGAAATTATTGATGCATGTAGAATATGCATGGTAAAGAATATATGATGCATATAGATATGCATGTTAAAGGAATTGTAGTGCGTATAGAATTGTGTGCTATGTGAAACATGATAGACTGTTAAATTTGCTGGGCTGTCGAGCTCAATCTTGCAAACACAAACTTTTTGCAGGTTAATGATGTTAGGCAATATTACTTGCTATACGGATGATGAAGATTGAACGATGTACAAAAATAAATACATTTCCTTGATTTAAAAATGGTATAAATCTATGAATGATAGTTTTATCAAATGTAATTGACAGCTATGTACAGTTTGAAGTGTTGTATAGATAAATAAGATTTAATTTGGATTGAGAATAGAAATGATTCTTAAATAAATGAATCATTGATAGAAAAGATAATGCCAAGTTCAGCTTGGGGCAATATATGCGACTATCTTATAATAGAATAGTTTGAAAATAATGTTATGAGTTAGATAACTTATGAATTGTGTTATAAGTTGAGGTTACTCGATTTTGGGGAAATAGTGTGTAATGTAATGTATAAACAAATTATGTTTATATCTTCTGCAAATAGTGATAGAATTA
This sequence comes from Panax japonicus, assembly GCA_020205505.1. Classification (NCBI taxonomy): domain Eukaryota; kingdom Viridiplantae; phylum Streptophyta; class Magnoliopsida; order Apiales; family Araliaceae; genus Panax; species Panax japonicus. Next base: position 40,020,532 of record CM035102.1, on the reverse strand, counting down.
GTGTACCGAGTCTGCGGCGATTCGGGGCCTGGATTTGGGGATACTACAGTAATAATAAGCTAAAGTTAAAACTTGCTTAATAAAGAAGTAGAGTTAGGACAATTGCATAATAATAGACAAGATAGAGATAAAGAACTTGCGTAATAATAGACAAGATGGAGATAAGAACTTGCCTTGCATGGTTGCTACACAATTATAACTCATGCTTTGTAGGTATCCTACATACACCATTTAAATTCACAATATCAATTAGTTACTTTAATACTAACTTCATTATAGTTTAGTTCTCATTCTAGTTAAGTCAAAATCTGTAGCTTAAAGTCTGATTACCCTAACCACATAACATGAAACTAAAATCCTTGTTAGCCCATAACATAAGGCTTAGCATTCTAATTCTTACGAATAACATAATCAAGCTGACTTATAAACATCAACTATGGAATTACAATACGCTAACTCCACTTATTACATGTGTTAAGCTTTACTATAATCATTAAGATAGATTAAGATTACATTTGCATGTCTGAACAATCAAAAACTCAATTCTGGGTCATTCTAGACACCCTCGCCCGGGGGGAGGGGGGAGGAGGGGTAGGGGGTTTAAACTAAGAAAATCCCGCCGAGGTTGAGAATCATGAACTGGAAACTCCACCGGGTTGGAGTTGCCCAGACTCGAATTCTGTAATTTGTGAACAATACTATTTCTAAGCCAAATACTCCAAATTTTCTCACACAAGCAACAAATTAAACATACCTAGAAGATATTAACTTCATAGAATTAACACCAAACATGTATAAAATGATTCTAATAATATAAATCACCTAAACAACCAAATTAAAGTTTCAAATTCCAAATTCATGCTCTATATTTCATATTTTGATATGTTTAGCGAAATCGAACACCACAAATTTGTTAATCAACCAATTTAACCCATTCAACTTGAATTATTTTTGTATCTCATCATATTAACAACTTCTAACAACAATTTACAGATTACAACATGATTTAACCATCAATTTTGACTTCAAAATAAGCCACATTGTACATATAATAATAAAAAAATTGAATTTCTTCTTCTAAACCATATTTTCACAGATTTGTTCACTCAAAAATCATATATAAATGATATAAAACAGATTAAACATACTCACTAACATTTATAAACCAATTCTTTAATAAATCACGCATCAAAACCATTTACAAAGAAGTTGTTTTGAGAAAAACAAAACTAAGAACTAAAACCAGATTATTACCTTTTTGATTTCTCCCTAAGCTTAATTAAATGGTGAGAATGGCTTGGCAACCCTCCTTCCTCCTCTTGATTTCTAGAATTTGGTTCTCAAATTTTCAAAGTTTTCTCTATTCTCTCAACTCTCTCAAAGGCTCTCTCTTTCTCTCCGCTCTTTGTAAATGAGCCTTTCCCAACTGATGAATACACTTAACGTGTGTTTTTAGTTTAGCCAGTTATAAACTTAAGGGTTCTCAACAGTTACAAATACACAAGGTCACAAAGCCTTGTTTGACTAGCACACTATAACACCATTTATATTTTATTTTTATAACTCCTTTATCATATGGAATCATGTCACACATTATCCAATTCTCATATTTTAATTTAAATTAAACTTAATTCCTTAAGAAATAAAATTAACCCTTCCTAATAAAATTATAATTTCCATCTAACCATTATAATTATAATTTTATTTAACAAATATTTAATTCTCCAATTTAATTATTTAATCAAATTAGAAAATTACCATTACACTCGCGTAATAAAATACGCACCAATTATAAAATTGTGTAACATCAATTTAATTAACATTACCAATCTTAAATAAATTATTCCACAATAACTTTAATCAATTATTTATTTTATTCAATAAATAAACAAAAAAAAATATTTATTTGATTCGATAATTATTTTAAATTATTACAAAAATCACAATCGTTACATCTTCCCTCCTTAAAAGGATTTTGTCCCTAGAATCACGACATAATTAAACACATCTATTATATTTTCTCCTTTTTACAAGGATTCTGTCCCCATAATCGCTATAAAAGATTAAGCAAATAACTCAAGATAGCTTTTCATTATTTTGTCTTCGAGTTCTCACGTAGTTTCTTCAGCATTGTAGTTCCTCCATATTACCTTAACAGAAGGTATTACTTTATTCCTAATAACTTGTTCTTTTCTGTTAACTATTTGAACAAGATCTTCTTTATAAGATAGATCTTTCTCAACTTATAAAGGTTCATATTCTATTACATGTTTGTAATTGGGCTTGTACGGTAGCAACACCGAAACATTGGAAACATTGTGAATATGCACTACTTATGGAGGTAATGCCACTTCATAGGCTACCCCAACTACCCTTCTCAAAACTTCAAAGGGCACAATAAATCTCGAACTTAGTTTACCCTTCTTACCAAACCTTATCTTCCCCTTTCAGGGAGATACTTTCAGGAATACAAAACTTTTCGCTTCAAACTCTCGCTTTTGGCAGTGCTGATTCGCATACTTCTTTTACTCGTCTTGAGCAACTAATCCCTGCAGTTTGTTACACCAATTCAGGTCCTAGCAGCGGTCTTTCGCTGACCTCATCCAAACATAGTGGAGTCCTGCACTTTCTCCCGTACAATGCTTCGTAAGACGGCATGCCAATACTCGCAGGATAGCTGTTATTATAAGCGAAATCCACTAGAGTTAGATGGTCATCCTAATTTCCTTTGAAATCCATTACACAAGCTCTTAACATATCCTCTAATGTCTGGATTTTCCTTTCGCTCTGGCCATCAGTTTGGGAATGGTATATTGTACTCATTCTCAGTTGCGTTCCCATACATTCTTGTAACCTCTTCCAAAAATTTGAAGTTGTAAGACCTCGACTTTTTATGAATAAAGATTTAATTTTCTCTAAATGTTATTTTGAATAATAAGGTATGGATTTGATACAATGTTATAGTTGTGGGTAATATTTACAAATTTTAAAAAAGTAAGCAAGTTGTTATAAAATATTCGTTTGGTCGGGGAATATTTTTTTTATTAGGAATATCCGTAGTACGATACAATCATTGGTGGACCCCATAACAGAATTATTGTCGGATAAAGAAAGCGACATAAATAACCTTTTTTAGAAAAATAACGGCAAAACTTTTACTGTTAACTGTTGAAATACCCGGTGATAAAAGTATAGTAATATGCGTGGTTGCAAAGTAGCACACAGTATTGTCCAATATCTTTGATTATTGATGCTTACGTGAGAAGTCACTCTGTTTTGTTCAATTATTACCACAGTAATGGCTGCATAGTATCTCATATTATTGATTCAATTATTATCACAGTATCATCTGCACAATATTTTATATTATTAAATCAATAATTGAGACAACATAATTATTCATATTATTATTTGTATTATTGATAATGTCTAGAAAGTTCTGTCGAGGAAAGAGGATTTGGTCATCTAATTACGCGCCAATAAGGAGAAGTCCTTATCGAAAAGCCCCCTCTTTCATTGGAATGATCTAGGTTGTTAATATTGCGAGTTATAATATTAATGATGAATAAATGTTATTAAAAATGTGTTAAGTGAAGCCAAGCGAATTGAGATAAATAGAGAGATTTTTTATGAATTATTTTTTTATAAGTTTGACTTATTACATGGACCCCCACTTACTCATTTTTCAAAATAGTTGGTAGAAAGTTATCTCAGTTTTGTTCTATTACTTATATATATATATTATATATGTTTTGTTTTTTATATAAAATAGAATATATTATATTTTATTATCCTGCATAGTGTTGCATAGTACTACATAGTGTTTGCATAGTGTTTGCATAGTGCTGCATAGTAAAATCAAAATTTTTAACAAATTTTGCCGTCTGCGCCCGTTATTTTTCCTACTGTGCAGTTCGTGATTATTTCCTAAATAGTATCATTTCATTTTCCTATAAATAGGATGCTTAGTTTAGAAATAAAAATCATACTAGAATCATAGAATTCTTCTTCTATAATATTGAGCGTATTTCTTTTGAATTTAAGGAAGCTTTGAGTGTAGAAAACAATACAAGTTTTCTTCAAGAATATCTCTGCTATACCAGTCAGAAGTACTCTCCTTTTAAGGTAGGGGGTATTATTTATTTCATATTTTTCGTATTCATAAGAATATTATTTTCATTCAATATTCGTAAGGAATATTATTTTCATTCAATACTCGTAAAGGATATTATTTTAGTTCAATATTTGTAGGAAATAATATTTTTTTCCATACTCTATAGTATGTAAGTAATATTATTTCGTTTCATATTCATAATTCTACACTTATTTTGATAAGTATTGCTTCTATACTCCTTGAAATTAGTAGAATATCCTTAAAATTTGCGCTTCATTTAGTATCGTTCCACTAAAATATTTTTCTGAACATTCTTGTTAAATTTTAATCTTTTCGTGCTGGAGTAATATTCATGGGTACTATCCATAAATACGACACTATTTATACATACGGTACTATTCATACGATACTATTCATATATACAGTACTATTTATGGGGTAATATTCATAAAGTACTATTCACGGGGTACTGTTTACTAGGGTAGTATTCACCTGGGGTACTATTCACGAAAAAAATTAATTTCTTTTCTGTCCAAATTATTTTTGATACATGAATATTATTCTTGAATTTTACTCCACAAAGTAGTTATCATGTTGACAATTTGGATATTCTTAAACTCTGGATAAATTAAATTATAAATCTTTAATATTTATCATTTATTTCATTTGACTGATTCTTATATCATTGTCATCATCCTCATTCTTATATTGTGATGAAAGTAATCTTTGGCCCGTAGAGCATAGATGGACTATTGATTGGTATGATTATGACCAGAAATTATTTATCGGTATAATCATGACCTGTAATGTTACAAATGATGTGGTAAAAGTCCTCCTTGGCCCGTAGTTTATTGATGGACAGTTGTTTGGCATGATCATGACCACTGGTGATAATAACGAATATCCTTAGCCCGTAGTGCATTGATAATTCGTGGATGTGATACTAACGAATATCCTTGGCCCGTAGTGCATGGATAATTCGATGATGTGGATTATTTATTGAAATGTGTTATAGAGATAAAATATTGAGGATGAACTCTTAAATCATAGAAGATAGTAGATATCATGCTCTACTTAACTCTTCTAATGAATTGTTTGTTCCGCTACAGTTAAACTTGTTGTCTATTGTATTCTATCAGTTTAACATTGTTGAAGGCTAACAATAATTTATTCTGCATTATCTTAGTCATAATATTCTTTACTGGGCTAGTTGAGCTCACCCTTTGCTTTCATTGTTCTCTTCAAGAAATGAGAACATAGCTGGGACTAGTCGGGGAATAGAGTGACGATCCGAGATTATGGCTGTAGGAGTCCTCTCTATTTTATAAAATAGTGTGATAATAATTGTAATGAGGATTCCATTTGAGTTTGGATATTATCTACGAGACAATATTCATCTTAAAACTCTCAGCTTATGTTACACGAAAGTTATATAATTAAGTTTGTATTTAAATTCTGTACCATGTATTTGGCGACTCAGAATTGGTTGTGTATACCTATTTTGGGGGCTTCATAGTTGGTATCAGAGCTTAGGGATATGATCCCTGGCAGATATTTGTGACTAAGAACTAGGAGGGGAGAGATGAGTAAATCCTTCGCTAGTGTGTCCTACCTAAGCTTATTTGTTATTTAATTGGTCGGTCAGAATTTAGGGATAATATGTGGCATGTCAATTAACCCTTGTTTTGTGGCAGTGTTTGAAAATGGCATCTGAAAATTTTGAGGTAAGCAATGGAGCACATGAGACCATTGAGACACCGCCAATTATTAACCAGGATAATATGCATCAGGAAGGCAATAATCCTCATGTAAACAACACCGACCAAATGACGAACGATGGTATGTTTAAGAGCTTTCTAGAAGCCATGCAACACCAAACGAGAGAGACTCTTGTTCAAAATGCAGGTGAAAATAATGGCAACCCACGATTGGTCACCGCTAAGCAATTCAAAGAGCTGGGATTGTCAGAGTTTTTGGGAAATCCAGAGCCACTTAAGGCATAGATGTGGATTAAGCAGACACCAAGATATTTGATGTATTGGGATGCTCAGAAGAGCAAAAGGTTCCATTCGCCACCTTTATGTTGCGTGAACATGCAGATTACTGGTGCGAATCCGTAAAACGTACTCATCTTTCTGCACTGAAGATGTCTTATGAGAAGTTCCAAGAATTGTTCAACGACAAGTACTTTTCGGAGAGTATTTGTCACATTAAGGAGTTGAAATTTATCAAGTTAGAACAAAATAATATGACTGTATCGTAATACGAGACTTAGTTTGCTGAGTTACCCCGGTTTGTATCCCATTTGGTAGATAATGAGGAGCATATGACGCGAATGTTTCTATGAGGTTTGAAACCTGAAATACGTTTATACCTCATTTCTCACAAAATTTATTTGTATTTAGATGTTGTGAATATGGCTCAGTTATTGGAGCCTGATAATGAGTCAGCCCAACCAAAAGACAACGACCAACAACACAATAATAATCGTATCGATAGCAATAACCATCGTGGAGAAAATTATCATGCCAGAAATGGTAACCACATTGGTGGTAATCATGGCCAAGATAATATGAAAGATGAACTAAGTGAGAATAACTTTAAGAAGAGGAGATTTAACAATGATGAAAAGACGTTGGCAGCAGCACCAATACCCATTTCTAAGGAAGGAGAACGACCACTGGTCGTATACTACAGATGCGGAGAAGAGGGACACATCATTCTAAACTGTACGCAGCAACCCAAAATGTGTTTTAATTGCAGAAGAGAAGGTCCCCTAGCTCGATTTTGTCATGTAGTTAAGTTAAGTCTAGCTGGGACGGTGGCACCAAAGGTTGTCCCAGACAAGTCAAAGTCGGTAGTTTAAGGGAAAGCATTTTTCGTTACTTCCCAAAAAGTGAGGAACCCGAACAAAGTTATCACGGGTAAGCTAATCATAAATTCTTGCAAAGTCAATACCTTATTCGATACCGGTTCTACCCACTCTTTTATTTCACCTAATTGTGCTCAAAGTTTAAACTTGACTTCAGAGAAATTAGACTTTGACTTATCTGTTGAAACTCCATTGGGAGAAACCTTCATTACATCCACTATTTATAAATCCTGTTTGATTCAAATCGGCACCCTCCCATTACCTGTTGATCTCATCTCTTTGAAAATACTTGCATTTGATGTGATTATAGGGATTGATTGGTTGACTACTCATCATGCTAAAATTGATTATTTTTATAAGGTTTTTAGCTTTCATATTCCTTGTAATACCCCCAGATCCGGGTCCCAAATCACTACGGATCTGGTATTCTATTTCTATAACTATTGCAGAAGATATAAACATAAACTGTTTATATATTAAACATTACACATTATCCCCAAGGTCGAGAACCTTCACACAATACCTAAATCAATATCCTATCTGACATACAAATTTATTATCATACATTATTGTTACAAATTTAGCTGTACATATAATCCAAAGCTGACATATCTTTGACTTTTCCTGTATCTGACGTATTCGTCCTAATCTGCAATGTTTATCATGATATAGCAAGGGTGAACAACAATTTTGCCCAACAAGTATAAGTTCAATTAAGGATATATCATGATTGAAAGAATTGAACAATAAGCTGGCTAACTTTTTACAATATAAACATTGTGAAAGAGCATGAATAAATTTTCATAGCTGTACAAATAATGAACATGAATAAATCAACTGGACCAAATGGTAATGAAGGTGATCAGCCTTTCATACCAGATAAATACATGCAATGTGCACAGAGTAAGAATCAATAATTCATATACATGGTATAATCAGTAATGATTAACCCCAAGCATATTTCAAAATTATCAACTCGTGGTTGAGTTAGAGAACTTGCCTGTACCGTTAATTACTATTACGGAACCTATATCGCTTTGTCTGAAGACCTAATATAGATAATACCGATCTCCAAATATTAGAATAATATCATCACAGTATAGTACTGTTAAATATAGTTATAATATAACCTAACAAATTACCACATAATCCTATCAGTCTAAAAATACCTATAATTCGGTATCAAGTCAAACTATTTCAGTTTGAGTTGAATTCGGTACAATTTCTGACATCCCCACGGTCTAGTCGGATAATTCATGAGTCTAATTTCCATAAGACTTTACCTAAATGCTTTACATTTACCTTAGATAATTTCATTTTCAGTCAAAAATATTTTTCAATAACTTATAATAATTTTCAAATAATTATTATCATTTATCATGATTTTTTAATCATTAATATCATATTTAAATAATTTAAATACCACAATATTCCTTTATCATTAATATTTATTTAATATAAATATTAATAAAAATCATGACATAATATTATAAATCATTTATGATATCTCAAATTATTTTTAATACCTTAATAACACATTTAAATGATTTGAAAACAGTTAAAATCATTATCAAATAACTGCCATTAATATTAAAATATTAGTATTTTCATGACAAAATATCAAAAGTTATATTTTATAACTTCAAATATTTTTCTAACCCTTAAATCATTTTTATATGATTTTTAAAATATTAATTCTAATTTTCCATAATTTATTTAATATATTTATTAAATAAATATATTATCATTAATATTAATTTATTAATGAAATTCATCTCAAAATATTAAAAGTCATTAAAAATAACTTAAAATATTTCCTTACACTTTAATATAATTTCAAATAATTTTTAAAGTATTAAAATCATTTTTAAGTAATTTATTTAATATAATAATTAAATAAATTAGCTATCATTAATATTTAAAAATAATAAAATATTAATGAATATATATTCCAAATTATTAAAAACCCATTTTTAGGTTTTAAAATAATTTTTACAAATTTATTATGAATTTCTAATATTTATTTTCTATTTATTCTACAATTTTCGTTTAAAGTTGGGGTCCTCCACAGAAACACTTGTAGACGGTAATCTACAAGTCCGATTTGGGCCCACTTGGTCTCGTTAGAATCGTGACTTCTCGAACTACGTTTTAGGTGCAAGAAACATTCCATTTGGCCCAGTATAGAACCCTGAAAATAGGTCACTACCGACTAACCATTACATGCCTTGTAAACATTTTCAGTTTTGGAGTCTTTTACAGAAACACTTGTATTATAAGATCCACAACTCCGATTGAGGTCCAATCAGACTCGTTGGATCCATATCTTCTTGAAATAAAGTTTTCAGTTATCAAACACCAAATTCCAATCTGTATATGTCCCAGAAATCAGTCCCAAAGTGACTGGTCAGCAAGGTTTTCTTCAACAGTAGGTTCATTTTTCAGATTTGGGGTCCTTGATGGAAACGCTTATAAAACGAAATCTACAAATCGGATTTAGGTCCAATAGGTATCGTTGGATTCTTACTTTCCCGAAATACACTTGACATGTATTAAACATCTATTTTGGTTCTGTTTTGGTCCCGGAAAAATGGACAGAAGTGACTGATCAATAGCTTGTGTTCAACAGTTAAGGTAGTTCGGGATTTAATTCATAAATAGCTCATTTCTTAACATATTTCAGTGATTCCAAAGGGGTTTTGGACTTAACACATGTATCTAGCATGCTAACTTGTTTTAAACCATTTACCACATGAACCCAACGAATCTAACAAAAAAATATATATAGCATACAAAGGAAAGCTTTTTCTTAAACCTTTTGGTACAAAACTTGATTTTCTCACTTTGGATCTAACTTTTGATTTCAAAAATACTTTGATACACATATAAAATACCAATACTCATGTAAATCATGAGGTTTTTTTTAAAGATTCAAAATAAAAGTTGCCTGGTTCATAAAGATCTAACAAAAGAGAGCACAAAAATTGTAAATTTTCAATTTCTTACCTTTTTCTTCTTGCAAGCCTTCTTGATTTTTTTTCTCCTTTCTTCCTTTTCTCCTTCAATGGCATCCTTTTTCCTCTTATTCTCTGTTTTTCTCTTTGTTTTTAGTTTAGACATAGGTTTAGAAATCTAGCATAACTTAGTGTATATACAATATACATATAACACTTATAATTATAAAATATGTTACTCCCAATATAATTACATATACTAATTATAAATTTAATATATAAGTTACAAAAGTAGAAATTTAAAAGCCCTAAGGCTTGTTTGGCAAAACCATATTATTTTAAAATCAAGTTTTAATAGTTAAGGTCTTGTTTGGATAAAACAGGTTTAAAACAAAAGTAAGACCTTGTTTGGGAAAATGATTTTAAAAACTCTTTTAACTCTTTTAATAGATCGTTTAACACATATCCTTAATGTTATCCTTTAATTAATTAAATCTTAACATTAATTTAATTAGTTAAAAGTGTAACATCAATTAATCACATAAAATTGTCACATTATAATTACTCGCTAATTATAACTTCATGTAACAATTACCACATCACTACATTATCTCAATTAAATTAAAACTATAACATAAAATCATTACATATTATTTAAATATTAAATAATCATTTAATTAATATAATACACTTAATTACATTACTCCATATTAATCACATAATCTCAATAAATAATTCAATTAAAATATTTATTTACTTCAATAAATATTAAATTAACATTTAAATTGTCTTCACACCAATTCACATATTTCACAATATATAACACATATACACATACTCGTACTTAAACATCTTAAAATAAGAATTTTATTTATTAAATTCTCATTTATTAATTCTTAAAAATCTGGGATGTCACATTCCTAACTAATCTATTATGCGAATTCAAGCAACCAAATCACTAAAGTCAATCACTGTCATATTAAGCCATAAAGCCATTCGTTTATTAAAAAATGGATGTCAAGTTTTCTTAGCCCATGTCACGGATTTAAACAAAAATACTTCAGATTTGAATGATATTTCTATTGTTAATAAATTTTCTGACGTATTCCCTGAAGAACTTCCTGGCCTACTGATGAGTAGATTTTTAACCTATGATTTATGTTCGTTTAGCTTGTTATATTGTTAGTTTTTGGTACTTTCATGTTACTTTAGATGGGTTTTGTGCTTGTTATAGGATAATCAGTGGACCTATCAAGATGTTAGCATTGGAAGGAGTTTTCAAGCAATTTTTGGACTTTCTTACTACATAGCGTGGGGCGCGCTAGTGCATGGTTGGTCACTGACTGGGTAGTGCTGACCGCGCTGCGAAAGAGCAAGGTGTAGCGCGGGGCGCGCTGTTACGGGGACTTGAGCTAGGGAAGGTTTTGTTATGAGAAGGAGAATGGGCAATTTTGTGAGCTATTAGTTCTTTATGTAATACATTTCTAATAAGATTGTGTTATGGTGGTTATTACATATTCTTGGGAGTCTTTGATTGAATTGTTGGTTTTGAAAAGGATTTGGACTTCTTTTAGATTTTCTTGGTAATGAGTTAGAGTTGTATTAGGATTGTTGGTGTGGAGCTGAAGTGGGTCAAACTCATGCTATGTGGAAAGAGGAGAATAGAGGAAAAAGAAGAGACACTTTTGGGAACAAGATTGAAGAACGAGAGCTTGGAGGAACGAAGAAGAGGAGGATTTTCACGAAGATTGCAAAATTGAATCAAGAGAAGGGTGGTTTATAACTATTCTTCTTTAATTTTAATTTGTGTAATTGGGATGATGTTTTCTTTTATTTATTCAGTAGTTAATTCATTTATTATGAGCTAATTTACTTTTTAGGCTGATGATGGATCTTTAAGTGAAACAATGATTATGTAGCCTTGATTTCCAGTTTAATAAATTATTTTCCAGTTTATCTATATTAATTTGAGCTTGAATTTATGAATTGCCTAATCAACAATTCTTTGTGGATTTGTATGGAATCGAAAGAGGATATACGAATCTAGACTTAGTTAATATAGTATGTGTTTATGAATTTTGTGAATAGTTGAATCTTGATGAATGTTAAGGTAGAGATATGCTTGACATCGCATGTAATCAGATAGGGAACTTAATCTTAAACCTTCTTTAATTATAATTCACATAGAGATATAGTGAGTTAGTTGATTAAGGTATTTAACTTGTTTCTATCTAATTTGTGGCTTTAAGTTAATACGGTATTAGTGCATCGAGAGGTGGCTAGTATTACATTCGTGTTCTTGATTAATAAAATGGAATAGTAAATTGAACTGGAATTAAGGTGAAAAATTCATAGTGAAGCTTAGGGTGAAATCGGAAGCCTAATTCTCTAATAATTGTTTAAAAATTCAGTTCTTAATATTTGTGGTTATTTTGTGATAGTTAATTTATTGATAATTTAAATTTTATAATTTTAATCATTAATTTGGATAGTTTAATAAAATTAGGATTAATAGGAAATTGATAATTGTGAGGTTAAATTTCTTACTAAATTATCTCTGTGGGAACGACACTCTACTCACTATTATATTACTTGTTGACCACGTATACTTGTGTGTTGTGCATATATAGATTTTACCTAACACCTACCCCCAGTGCGTGAAATCGAATTTTGTATTGACCTTGAACCCGATACAAAACCCTCAAATATTTCTTCACCTAGAACGAACGTAACATGTGCTAAAGACGTTGGATCGAGCTATTGAAAGATTACAACCATACCATTCAATACCATCCTGGAAAAGCAAACGTGGTAGCTGACGCATTGATTAGAATATCGTATGCGGTTACGAGTGCGATGTTGTTAACATAAAACCCATTTTGTATAACTTACAAATGATGGAGATAGAGTTAAAGACTCTAGGGACTCACATGATGATGCCAAATATATGAGTAAAACCGACTTTAATCGATAAAGTTAAAACTACTTAAGCTATAGACCTGGAGCTGATGCGTATGAAGAAGAAGGTGCAAGAAAATGTTATTCAAGAAGTACAAGTCGATGAAGAGAGGAAATCTCAACCCTCGATTTATTGGTCCATTTGAAATTCTCGATCGAGTAGGAGTTATGGCCTATAGTCTCGCTTTACCGCCAAGTATGTCTCGTGTTCATAATGTTTTTCACATATCTATGTTACGAAAATATATGGATGACCTGAACCACATTATTGAATTAGAACCAGACGAGATAGTAGCAGATTTAACGTATGAAGAGGTACCTGTTAAAATCTTGGATAAAAAGGAACATATTCTACGCTCAAAGGTTATACCACAAGTCAAAGTTTTGTGGAGAAACCATGATATTGAGGAAATGACCTGGAAATTAGAATCTGAAATGAAAATAAGGTATCATCACCTCTTCGGCATACCAGGTATGTACCCCAATTTTGAGGACGAAATTTCATAAAGAGGGGAGGTTGTAAGACCCCAACTTTTTATGAATAAAGATTTAATTTTCTCTAAATGTTATTTTGAATAATAAGGTGTGGATTTGATATAATGTTATAGTTGTGGGTAATATTTACAAATTTTGTAAAGTAAACAAGTTGTTATAAAATATTCGTTTGGTCGGGGAATATTTTTTTATCGGGAATATCCATACGACGGCACAATCATTGGTGGACCCCATAATGGAATTACTGTCGGATATAGAAAGCAACAGAAATAAAATTTTTATAAAAATAATGGCAAAACTTTTACCGTTAACTGTTGAAATACTCGATGATAAAAGTACAGTAATACGCGTGGTTGTACAGTAGCACACAGTATTGTACAATATCTTTCATTATTGATGCTTACGTGAGAAGTCACTCAGTTTTGTTCATTTATTGCACAACAATGGTTGCATAGTATCTCAAGCTAGATTTGTTTGACTTGAACAATTCTTATCTTATCTCATTTCTATTTTATTTTTGTTTGTGTTTCAGGTACTTGTGTATAGTATATGCACACTCGATCGTCAAATCCTGAGTTGATACCTATACATGACAATATCAATGATAAAGCTTGGAGAGCGGGTGCACGTCAGTCTTATATAAAAGGGAATACTGAAATATCAACTAAAATGGCAGAAGAGCATAGAGAAGAACATAGAGCCTTAAAGGATTATTCTATGCCAAAAAAAATGAGTTACAATCGAGCATTGTAAGGCCAACTATAGCAGCAAACACCTTCAAGATTAATCCAGGCTCAATACAGATGGTGTAGAATTCGGTTCAATTTGGGGGTGTTTCTACTGATGACCCCAATGAGCATTTGCTGAGTTTCATCGAGATATATGACATGTTTAAGTACAATGGTGTGTCAGAAGATGCAATAAGGCTCAGACTGTTTCTATTTTCTGTGAGGGATAAGGCAAGAAGTTGGCTCCATTCATTGCCATCGGGGTCAATCACCACATGGGAGGACTTTGCATAGAAGTTCTTAGCCAAAATTTTCCCTATGGCTAAGACAAAAAAAATGAGAACTACGATTTCCGAATTTGAGTAGCAACATGGAGAGTTAATGTATGAAGCCTGGGAATGCTACAAAGAAATGCTACAAAGAAATGCTAAGGAAATGCCCTCACCATAGAATGCCTGACTATATGGTCATAAGTACCTTCTACCATGGGTTGGGTTGGCAGTCTAGGACAATTGTTGATGCTGCTACAGGAGGAGCCTTATGGGCTAAAATCTATGAAGAAGTTTATGAGCTTATTGAGACTATGGCAGTGAATGATTTTTAGAATCTAACGGCCAGGATGCCACAACCAAAAGTTGCGAGGATGTTAGAGGTGGTTGACATTACATCATTGTCAGCCCAAATGGCAGCCATGACAAAGAAGATTGATTCATTGACGGAGAACACAGTAAATCTAGTTGCTTATGTCTATGCGATTTTTGCGGAGTCACATCAAATAGACCAATGTGCTATTAGTGCTGAATCAGTACAGTTTGTGAGCAACTAACAAAAAACCCAGAATTAGTTTCAAAATTCTTACAATCCCAACAACCGAAACCATTCCAATTTCAATTGGATCAATAATCAGAACATGCACGAACACCAACCACAACAACAATTTCAATCTCGACAACAGTATCAACCACAGCAATCTCACCAGCAATATGCACGCAAACCTCCTTTCCTTCTTAGATTTTAACAACAACAATAACAACATCCACCACTTTCACCTTAACCAGAAAAGAAGTCAGAAATGGAGGAATTGTTGTTGAAGTACATGGCAAACATTGAAGTCATGATAAAGAGCCAAGTTATGGCTATTAAGAACTTGGAGACTCAAATGGGCCAAATGGCCAATATGTTGAACAATAGACCATAAGGGGCTTTGCCAAGTACTACTGAAGCCAAGCCAAGAAGGGAAGGAAAAGAGCAATGTCAAGCCATTACACTGAGATCAGGAAAGCAGACTACAAAAGTACAGGTTGGCGCACCCGCGCCCAATATAGAAGGGGATCCTGCGTGACCGTGCCAATGGGAAATTAACTATGATGATGGTTTGGCAAAAGAAGGTTCTGAGCAGAGGGTAATGGAAAAGGATCATGAAGAGTTTCCTAAGAAACCCACAACCAAACCACCATTGGTTTACCCTCATGTTCTTTATCCACAAAGACTGCAAAAGCAAAGAGAAGATAAACAATTTGCCAAGTTTTTGGAAGTCTTCAAGAAACTGCAGATAAATATACCATTAGCAGAGGCTTTAGAGCAAATGCCAAGCTACGCGAAATTTATGAAGGGCATTCTCTCAAGGAAAAAATGATTAGAGGACTTTGAGACAATGGCCTTAACAGAAGAGTGCAATGCAATGCTACAACGTAAGCTACCACCAAAGCTTAAGGACCCGGGTAGTTTCACAATACCCTATTCCATTAGAAAGATGTTTTTCAATAAATGCCTATATGACTTAGGGGCGCGCATAAATTTGATACCTCTTTCAATATTTAATCAATTGGGATTACCAGCTTCAAAGATGATGAATATATCACTACAACTTGCTGATAGATCCATCACTTATCCAAATAGTATTGTTGAAGATGTTTTGGTCAAAGTAGACAAATTTATCCTCCCAGCCGACTACATCATTTTAGAATATAAAGAGGATAGAAACACATCAATCATTCTTGGGAGAGCTTTTCTAGCCATGGGGAAAACTCTTATAGATGTCCAGAAAGGAGAGTTGACAATGAGAGTGCATGACTAAGAGGTCACTTTTAATGTTTTTAAGGCGATGAAGTTCCCCACCGACAATGAAGAGTGCTTTCAGATTGATATGGTAGACAAAGTGTTAAATGAAGAAGTTAAAAATCTGGCTGATATTGAGCCATTAAAGAGTTTTATATTGGGAGATTTAGATATGGGAGATACTGAGATTGCAGAATATGTGCAAATTCTTGACACAACACCACAGTTGCGAAGGTTTAAGATTCCTATCGAGCCACTCAAACTTTCTGGGGAGATATCAGAATGACTCAAGCTTTCTCTTGAGATGACTCCAGAAGTTGAACTTAAACTCCTTCCAGATCATTTAAGGTACGTACTTTTAAGTGAATTTTCTAAGTTGCCTATTATTATTTTTGTTGTACTAACATCTTGCTAGGAAGAGAAATTGCTACGAGTACTGAGAGAGTTTAAATCCGCAATTGGATGGACCATGGCAGATATAAAGGGGATCAATCCCTCGTTTTGTATGCACAAAATCCTGCTGGAAGATGATAGTAAGCCATCAGTGGAGCAACCACGAAGATTAAATCTTATCATGAAGGAAGTGGTTAAGAAGGAGGTTCTGAATGGTTAGTTGCAGGGATTATCTATCCTATATCAGACAACTCTTGGGTGAGCCCAGTGCAATGTGTGCTGAAGAAAGGGGGTATGACCGTGATATCTAATTAGAACAATGAGCTAATACCTACCAGGACAGTTATGGGTTGGAGGGTCTGCAGAGACTACCATAGACTGAATAAGGCCGTAAGGAAAGATTATTTTCCTCTCCCGTTTATTGATCAGATGCTATATAGGCTAGCAGGTCATGAGTATTATTGCCTTCTGGATGGTTACTCAGGATACAATCAAATAGTGATAGCCTCAGAAGACCAAGAAAAGACTACCTTCACCTGTTCATATGGTACATTTGCTTTTAGAAGGATGTTTTTTGGTTTGTACAATGCCGGGCTACATTTCAGAGGTGTATGATGGCTGTGACGCCCCCAAATCTGGGTTACCTAACTCCCGAGTTTGGTGCTCACGATCCACAATATAAATATCATCTAACTACCCATTTAATGATAAATAGAATTGAAAGTAGTATGCACACAAGCCAATCATGTTTGATGATAAAGCATATACTTTGTAAACAATCTTATTCATTTATTAATAAAAAATATTAATTTATTAAAGGCTTTTAATTATCTACATGATGTTGTTTTATAATATGTGATAAACCCATAGTTTTAAGCAATGCTTTTAGAATAATGATGATGATCATTCTAATGAGATCTAAATTCTTAGAAAGCTTAAAACTAAAATAGTTCCCAATCGTTGGATTAATAAATTGGGGATTAGTGAATCCGGATTGATTGGTACATACGTTGCTTGCTCATTGGATGAGGATGATTGATCTCATGATCATTTGTGTGGAGACACTAAAGCAAGTATGTAGGTGCTTATTAGAGAATAAGTTCACTGAACGTGACTCGCTAAGGAATACCTAATGGAGTTTTACTTGCATGTCAATAGGAATTCCTGTAGTGATAGTAGTACAAGTGATCCTTGGACTTGAGATCTTCATAGTATCTTGTGTATGATGAGTTATACTTTGACTTATTCCTTAAGACCCTTAGGGTATATCAAAGGGTATGCTTGGGTATAACAAGTTGTACATGAAGATAATGTATGATCAATAAAGAATCTACCACTTCTAGTAAAAGAAGAGAAATGTCCTATGTGATTCGATAAATGACAACTCAGTAGTCCTTGGCCAAGGCAGAATGAAATTAGAAAGGAGTTTCTAATTTGCATTATTTGGAGTTGTGCATTTAAGAGTCGAAATACATATAATTAAATAAAATAAGACTTGACAGAAATTCCATGTCTTATATTTAATTGGGACATTGTATGGTGGAAGGATTGAATTGTACGATAACTATTTACTCAAAGGTTCTTTTATGATTAATGTTGAAATCTATATTATCTGGAAAGTCGTTGATCGCTAGGGAGGCTTATCCCTATTGCAGAATAAATATTATTTATTTAAATAAATTAATATTTTAATTTATTTATTTAAATAAGATTAGAATTGTTCTAATTGATTTATTCACAACCGGTTTAATATGGAGAACCTAAAGGGTCATACCATAAAAGGAAGAATAATTATTTAAGAAGTTAATGGCATAATCGTAATAATAAGTTAAGTATATTTAATTTAATCTATGGTGATAGAATAAATTAAATAGTTTAATATTTATTATTTAATATTTTAGAAATATTAAATATAAATTAATAAGAGGAGTCTTATTATTATTACTATTATTATTATTTAATTCCTAAAGGAGTTTGGGAATTAATTAATAAAAGTACTCTCAAATATCCTAATAAGATTAGGAGGCCAATTAATTAAAAGAGTTTAATTAATTATTCCTAATAAGATTGGGAGCATAATTAATTAAAGGAATTTAATTAATTAAAATAAAACTCAATTCCTTAATTGTTAAGGAGGGTTGCCCACATCTATAAATAAGAGGAGTCTTATTATGGGTGGAAGGGTTGTTGACTTTAACAGAATACGTAATTCCAATAGTTGGGAGAGTACGCCTTTTTCTATAGAGATAGAAAAACTAGGATTTAGCCAACCACCCATCTTCTTGAATTCTTCTTCTTCCTTGGTGGATCACCTCTAGAGGCCAAACACTTGGGTGGCTAACGTTGATCAAAGGAAGGAACCAAACCCGGTGGATTCAAGTTGGACGAGAAAGGATTTGGAGGTAAACTTGTACCTGAGGAAGCTCGATCTTCAAGGGTATAGTTCTTGTTCTATCTTTTTCGTCTAATTAATAATTGCGCATAAAGGGTGATCCGGGTTTATGGTTTGTAAATTTTTAAAACTCTGATTTTCCACGCTTCCGCATAATTTTGTGCAATTTGATTGCGATCTTGAATGTTACAAACCTAACAAGAATTTTATACCACATTAACTAATATAGTTAATATATTCGTCCCAGGTTATCTAACCTTTATATTACAAACATACCCTTTAGATATACAAAAAGGGTTTACAAACATAATATAATAGTAATGTTATTCATAACTATTCCAGCATAACACCTTTGCCCTTGTTCTTCAGAGCTCCTCCTGCCACTTCGTCCTTAGCTGAAATATTTTATTTAGCAAGGGTGAGCAATAAATTTGCCCTGCAAGTTAAGACATATAATGAATGTAAAAGAATCAAGAATAACAGACTATCTATTTTGATAGAATGACATCAAAGTTCGGAGAACTTTGAAATAGCTGAACAAATCTTTAATCACTAACAAGACTTCTCGCATTCTATACAATACAATAATTTGATAATGAAAGAATACAATGCTTTCAAAGTTTTTATGATATCCAATTGAATAACAAGATTGAAATATTCTTCAGATTTTATGCTGAGTGATCCCTAAGGATCTTGAAGTTCTCTTCTCGAGTAACTATCAAAGATTTACTTTGATATACCCAGGTGTATCAGATAACCATAAAGATTAAATAATACCCCTCAATAAGTACTTAGAGCGGCCAACTCCATGTATCCTATATTATGCATAATACTTACACGCGCGCAAATGCCGAATATACGACCAAAAATGTTCATTTTGTATAAAAGGTTGTTCTTCTCAGTCTTATAATCAGAGTCTGATTTATAACAACGAAATACAATGATTTCAATATCTAATCATTTTCTCGATCTAGCCGAAATAATTGGCATCGATCAATCAATAATAATTGAATTCTCTTCTCGAACCTATCAAGTTCTAACAAATATTCGTCTAGCCAGAATAATTGACTAAGACATATCTCAACACAATTTGACAATAAACAAGAATTATCTGTACTGTCAATAATAGCTTCTACGGATGTAAATATCCAATAACAAATTATTCTCCAATTATATATTCTCAGAATCACTAATTCAATTTGAATTAATAAACATTCACTAACTGCGAATAATCAACAATAAATTCTCAGACGTGGTCTAATCAACAATAATTAATAACCATATTAATTAAACAGAAATAACTTAAGGTTGAGTTAAGAAAACTTGCCTTCCGCGTTGATTACTGCTGCACAATATACTTATCTGCATTCGTAAGACCTATAATCAACAATATCGGTCTCACAATTAGCACAATAATTCATAACACACAATACTGTAATTTACAGTCAATCTTTCTCCTAGATATAATACCACATAGTCACATCAGTGTTTATAACTTATATAAACACTCATCAAGTCTAACTAGTTTGGTCTGGTTGGACTTCAATCTATTCTCAGTGTACTAGTCACCCTATCCGACAATTAAACTTGGTCTCAAAGCTTCAATATTATATTAGATAAGTCCAATATCATTAATAATATTTTTCGGAAGCTTTTAATAATTTTCTAACAATTATTATAATTTATAATTATTTTTCAAACATCGAAATCATTTTTAAATGATTTAAATACTGATAAACCCATCATCATTAATATTTAATATTTAAAATATTAATGACATACTTGTCAAAATATTAAGGTTATCAATAACAACTTAAAATATTTTTAATTCCCTAATATTATGCTTAAATGATTTTTAAAATAATTAAAATCATTTTTAAACCATCACCATTAATATTTAAATATTAATAAAATTCTTATCAAAATATTAAAAGTCATTAATTATAACTTAAAATATTTTAAAATCATTTTTCTCATTTTAAATAATTTTTAAATCAATAAAATCACTTTCCTATCATTTATTTAATTTAATATTTAAATAAATCTAATATCTTTAATCTTAAATTATTAATGAAAATTCTCCAAAAATATTAAAAGTTATATTTTATAACTCAAAATATTTTTAAACACTTTATTCTTATTTAAAATAATTTTTATAATATTAAAATCATTTTTCTTTAATTTATTTAATATACTAATTAAATAAATTAAATACCATTAATATTCAAATAATTATAAATATTAATGAAAAATATTTCACATTCTCAAAAATTATTTTTCATAACTGAAAATAATTTTTAAAACCATTTTTGTACTTTTTTAGAATTTATTTCTATTTTTTAATCATTTTTTTGAAATTCAGAAAATAAAAATATTAAAACGGTAGCTATAGGATATAGCGACACTTTCTGCCGTTTTAGGTGTTTTTGGCTCAAGAACATTGACAAGCCAGTGTTCAACATGCCAAGTTTGACCACTTACAATTCTCATTTCAATTTGTTTCTGAGCTCACTTAGGCTTCAATTTTTGTAGTATACATGTAGTACTACAATTAACACCAACAATCTAGGTCATACAACAACTTAATAAGGAGATCTAAGCCTCTAAAGTCGCTGTCAGACAGTTTCTGGGTTTTTCTGGGTAACCCAAAAACCTTGGCAGTCACATGTGCCTACTTTCTAGCTCGATTTGCTCTAAGTTCTGGTCGACCATATGTTGTTCTGATGGTTTAAATCTATAGTCCTTGTGATAAGGATCATCACTATAGCAACAAATCAGTCCAACAACATCATATTCTTCAGACTTAAACCGGTCAAAGCCTATCAGAAAGTGTGTTCATCCGGTTTCTAGAAATTCCAGAAACTGCAATCATGACCGAATGGCCTAGTTTGACCATCCACTACATCCAACATATTTTTTTAAGAGATCTAAAAGTATAGATCTAAAGTCCAACTATCAAGCTACAACTTGGTTATAAACATATCATCAAACAACATCAAACCAGACAGATCCGGGCCTTGCAAAACATTGTCAGACTCGGATATATGATTTTTGGGTTACCCAAAAATCATCCGGTCATGCTCGGTCAACGGATTTTGACCATGAATATCTTACAATCTGGACATGGAATGATTGTGATTCCACTTCCAGATCACAAAACTCATATCAAACTAAATATCTAAAACATAAAACAATAAAAATCATAAACTTGGAAAAATCTAGGGCCACTGACATTTGCTTGTCAAACCTCTAATGTGACGCCCCCAAAATAGGTATACATCACCCATCTTGGGTAGTAAAATACATGGTACTGAATACAAATACAAACTTAATTATACAACATGAGCTGAAAGTTTTTACACAAATATTGTCTTCTAGACAATATCCAAACTCAAATGGAGTCCTCATTATATTTATTGTCACACTATTTTATAGAATAATGAGGACTACTATAACACCATCTCGGACCATCACTCCGTTCCCCGACTAGTTTCGGCTACGTTCTCATTTCTTGAAGAGAACAATGGAAGTAAAAGGGTGAGCTCAACTAGCCCAGTAGGAAATATTATGACTAAGATAATGCAGAATAAGTTATCATTAGCCTTCAACGATGTTAAATTGATAGAATATAATACACAACAAGTTTAACTGCAGCGGAACAAGCAATCCATTAGAAGATTCAAGTAGAGCATGATTTCTACTATCTTCTATGATTTAAATAGTTTATCATTAACTTTATTGCTGGGACTCAGCTTAATAAATAAATCACATCATCGAATCATCCCTGCACTACGGGCCAAGGATATTCATTAGTATCACGTCCACAAATTATTCTTGCACTACGTGCCAAGAATATTCGTGTAATCATCAATGGTCATGATCATATCGAATTATCCCTGG
Organism: Panax japonicus; assembly: GCA_020205505.1. Classification (NCBI taxonomy): domain Eukaryota; kingdom Viridiplantae; phylum Streptophyta; class Magnoliopsida; order Apiales; family Araliaceae; genus Panax; species Panax japonicus. Next base: position 39,997,668 of record CM035102.1, on the reverse strand, counting down.
TCATAATGATACCAATCAACAGTCCATCTATGCACGTAAGCCAAAGTTGACTTTCATCATAATATAAGCATGATGATGATGACATTGATATAAGAATTTAATTAAAAGAAAGCAAAGGATAAATTTTTAAAGATTTATAACATAATTTATTCAGAATTCAATAATATCCAAATTGTCAACATGATACTTCTTTGTGGAGTAAAATTCAAAAATAATATCCATGTATCAAAAATAATTTGGACAGAAAAGAAATAAAATTTTTGATGAATATTACCCCGTGAATAGTACCCTGTGTATAGTACTTCGGGAATAGTACCCTGTGAATAGTACCCCGACATGAAAAGTGCCCCGAAGACCCGAGTGAAAAATATTTGAGTGAATAGTAATTGGGTGAATAGTAACCTATGAATAGTACCCCAACATGAAAAGTGTCTCGAATACCTGAGTGAATAATATTATAGTGAATAGTAACTAAGTGAATAGTACCCAGGGTAAAAATATTGATATTTAATAAGAAAGTTCAGAACAATATTTCAATGAAACGATACTGGATGAAGCACAAAACTCAAGGATATTCCACTAATTTCAAGGATTATAGAAGCAATACTTACCATAGTAAGTTTAGATTTAAGAATATGAAAAGAATTAACATACGAAACTGTAAATGAATTTTCACCTATCATACGGTACGTAATCCGCGTAGACAAGTTATTTCGACATATTAAAGTATGAATACGAAAATTAGTATTCCTTATGAATACGAAAGAAATAATACCCCTTACCTTAGTAGAAGGCTGGATACTGCAATAATGAAGTAGCAAAATACTCTTCTTCTTGCTCGTTATAGTTTCTCTCTCTATAGTGTCTCTTGTGAATCTCAGAGAATTGGTGATAATGAAAGAAGAATTAAGCTTCTATTTATAGGAGAATGGACTAAATAGTAACTGATTCATGAACAGTCCAAATTTATTTACTATTAGAACGGACGGTCCATATTGATTACTATTAAAACCACAACCGACGGTCCATACTGATTTACTTTTAAAACCACCACCGACAGGTCCAGATTGATTTACTTTTAAAACCACCACCGACGGTCCAGATTGATTTACTATTAAAATCACCATCGACGGTCTAGACTGATTTACTATTAAAACCACCATCGACGGTCCAGATTGATTTACTATTAAAACCACCATCGACGGTCTAGATTGATTTATAATTACACTTTAGTACCCCTAAAGTTTTCCAAGTTTACATTATTCCCCTCTAACTTTTGTAATTTACTTATCTTCAATAAACACATTCTTAATACTTCAACAATTATTCATCATTAATATTATAGCTCACAATATTTAACAACCAGATCATTCCCAAGAAAGAGGGGGCTTTCTGATAAGGATTTCTCCCTATTGGCGCGCAATTAGGTGACCAAACCTCTCCTCGACAGAACTTTCTAGACATCGTCAATATTGCAAATAATAACATGAATAACTTTGTCATCTCAATTATTGATTTAATAATGTAAAATATTATGCAGATGAAGCTGTGACAATAATTGAATCAAATAACGTGAGATACTATGTGACAATTACTATAGCAATAATTGAGTATAACTGAGTGACTTCTGACGTAAGCATCAATAATCAATACTGTGTGCTACTATGCAACCACGCGTATTACTGTATTTTTACCACCGAGTAGTTCAACAGTTTAACGGTTAAACTTTCGCCGTTATTTTTATAAAAAAGATAATTTTATCGTTTTCTAACTACTACAATACTTCCGTTGTGGGGTCCACCAATGATTGTGTCGTCGTCCGAATATTCCCTGTTAAAACGAATATTCCCCGACCAATCGAATATTCCCCAACACAACGAATATTTTATATCAACTTACTTACTTTGCAAAATTTTCAAATATTACCCACAACTATAACATTATATCATATCCACGCCATAATATTCAAAAATATATTTTGAGAAAAATTATTCTTTATTAATAAAAGTTGTGGTCTTATAAATTTCCCTTCTTACAGAATTTTGTCCTCAAAATTAGGGAACGTACCTGATATATCGAAGAGGTGAGGATACCTTGATTTCATTTTAGATTCTAACTCCCAGGTCATTTCCTCCACATCGTGGTTTCTCCACAAAACTTTGACTTGAGGTATAACCTTGGAGCGTAGAATATGATCCTTCTTATCCAAGATTGTAACAGGTACATCTTCATACGTTAAATCTTTTGCTATCTCGTCTAGCTCTAATTCAATAATGTGGTTCGGGTCTTTCACATATTTACGTAACATAGATATGTGAAAAACGTTATGAACACGAGACATGCTTGGCGGTAAGGCGAGTCTATAGGCCACAGTTCCTACTCGATCGAGGAATATAAATGGGCTAATGAATCGAGGATTGAGCTTTCCTCTCTTTCCAAATCTCGTAACTCCTTTCCATGGAGAAACACGTAACAACACATGATCTCCAATATTGAATTACACGTCCTTTCGATGAAGAATCAACATAACTCTTTTGTCGATCTTGTGAGGTTTGTATACGTTAGCGGATCGTTTAAATCTTTTCCGTAGTTATACGTACCAACTCCGGTCCCAACAATGTTGATTCATCAACCTCATCCCAACATACTGGAGAAAGACACTTTCTTCCATACAACGCCTCAAATGGAGCCATGCCAATACTTGCTTGATAATTGTTGTTGTAGGAAAACTCCACCAATGGTAAGAACTTGTCCCAACTTCCTTTGAAGTCAAGGACACATAGTCTTAATAAATCCTCAAGAGTTTGAATAGTCCTCTCTGACTGCCCGTCTTTTTGAGGATGATACGCCGAACTAAATCGTAAATCCGTGCCCATAGCTTTTTGCAAACTAACCTAAAATCTTGAAGTGAATCTTGGGTTTCGATCAGAAACTATGGATACTGGCATACCATGCAATCTTACAATCTTGTTTATGTACACACGAGCAAGACGTTCAAGTGTATAAGTTTCTCGTATCGGTAAGAAATGAGCAAACTTGGTCAATCTATCAACAATGACCCAAATTGCATCTATGCCTTGAGAAACCTTGGGAAGACTAGTAACAAAATCCATGGTAATGTGCTCCCACTTCCATTTTGGAATTTCAAGTGGTTGCAATGGACCTTTTGGCACTTGATGCTCCGTCTTGACTCGTTGACAAGTTAGACACCTTGAGATAAACCCCACTATCTCTCTCTTCATATTGCTAGACCAAAATATATGTCAAAGATCACGATACATTTTTGTACTCCCAGGATGGATTTGCAAACGATGTGTTGTGCGCCTCCATCATGATTTTATACTTAAAGTCAGAATCGTTAGGAACACAAAGTCTGGAGTTGACTCAAAGTATTCCTTCTTCATCGATTCTTGCTTCCGGAATAGCACCTTCTTGCACTTCTTCATATGCATTAGCTCCAGGTCTGTAGCTTAAACAGATTTAACTTTATCGATTAAAGTCGGTTCTACTCGTATATTCGCCATCATCACATGGGTCCCTGGAATCTATAACTCTATCTCCATCCTCTGTAAGTCATACAAAATGGGCTTTTACGTTGACAATATCGTACTCGTACCCGCATATGATCTTCTACTCAATGCGTCATCTACTACGTTCACTTTTTCGAGATGGTATTTAATGGTATGATCATAATCTTTCAACAGCTCAAGCCATCGTTGTTTCCACATGTTGAGTTCCTTTTGAGTGAAGAAATATTTGAGGCTTTTATGATCCGTATAGATTTCCACTTCTCTCCCTACAGGTAATGCCTCCAAATCTAAAGCACAAAAATGACAGCTGCCAACTCTAGATCATGAGTAGGATAATTCCTCTCATATTCTTTGAGTTTTCATGAGGCATAGGCTATGACTTTCCTATGTTGCATGAGAAGACATCCTAAACCTTTGCCTAAGGCATCACTGTAGATGACAAATCCCTCTGAACCAGATGGTATTGTCAGAACATGTGCTGAAATGAGTCTCCTCTTGAGTTCTTGAAAACTCTTCTCACATTCCTCGCTCCAACCGAATTTTTTATCTTTCCGAGTCAGCTGAGTTAATGAAGTAGCGATTTGAGAAAACCCTTCTACGAATCTCCGATAATAACTAGCTAAGCCGAGAAAGCTACGTACTTCGGTCACTGACTTAGGTTGCTCCCAGCTTTGAATTGCTTCAATTTTTGTCGGGACAACAGATATTCTATGATTTGATATTACGTGCCCAAGGAATGCTACTTCCTCAAGCCAAAACTTGCATTTCTTTAACTTGGCATATAACTCATTCTCACGAAGCTTTTGGAGTATCAGCCTCAAGTGTTGCTTATGATCTTCACAGTTTTTGGAGTAAATAAGGATTTCATCAATAAACACGACCACATAGTGATCCAAATATTCCTTGAGTACTCGATTCATCATACCCATAAAGGCAGCAGGAACATTAGTCAATCCAAAAGACATGACTTGGAATTTGTAATGCCCGTACCGAGTTCTAAAAGCAGTCTTTAGGATGTCATCAATTTTAATCTTTAACTGATGATATTCGAAACGAAGATCGATCTTTGAAAATAATTTGGCGCCTTGCAACTGGTCAAACAGGTCATCAATACGAGGTAATAGGTACCTATTTTTGATGGTGACATGATTCAACTCCCGATAATCAATACAAAGTCGCATACTTCCATCTTTCGTTTTTGCGAATAGAACAGGAGCACCCCAAGGAGACGTACTAAGACGAATGAAACCGATGTCTAACAATTCCTATAGTTGGGTTTTTAACTCCTGAAGTTCAATAGGAGCCATTCGATATGGGGCTTTGGAAATGGGTTTTGTACCAGATTCAAGGTCTATACAAAATTCAATTTCACGCTCTGGGGGTAGGCCATGAAGTTCTTTTGGGAATACGTCAGGAAATTTATTAACAATAGAAATATCATTCAAGACTGACATACTTTTGTTTAAATCCGTTACATGAGCTAAGAAAGCTTGACATCCATTTTTAATAAACGAATAGCTTTATGGCTTGAGATGATAGTGATTGACTTTAATGGTATGGTTGCTTGAATTTGCATAATAGGTTGGTTAGGAATATGAAAGCTAACAACCTTACGAAAATAATCAATTTTGGCATGATGAGTAGTCAACCAATCAATTCCTAAGATCACAATGAATGGAAGTATTTTTAAAGAGATAAGATCGACAGGTAACACGCGGTTACTGTTTTGAATCAAACAAGACTTATATACAGTGGATGTAATAAATGTTTCTCCCAACGGAGTTTCAACAGATAAATCAAAGTCTAATTTCTCCGGAGTTAAATTTAAAAGTTGAGCGCAAATAGAAGAAATAAAAGAATGGGTAGAACCGGTATCAAATAAGGTATAAACTTCGTAAGAGTTTATGATTAGCTTACCCGCTGATAACCTCATTCAGATTCCTCGCTTTTTGGGAGGCTACGACAAACGCTCTCTCATGAACTACCGATTTTGTCTTATCTAGGATGGCCTTTGATGCCTCCATCCCAGCTGTACTTGACTTTGGTGCACAACAAAATTGGGCTAGGTGACCTTCTGTTCCACAATTATAACATGCTTTGGACTGCTGCATGTAGTTTAGACTTATGTGTCCTCTCCCTTACGCATTTTGTAACATACGACTGGTGGTCGTTCTCCCTCCTTAACAACAGGTTCTGGTGTTGACGTCTTTCCATCATTATTAAATCTCCTATTCTTGAAATTTCCTCTTCTATTATCTTGGCCATGATTACCACCAAAGTGGTTACTATTTCTGGCATGCTGATTCCATCCACGTTTGTTGTCACCGCTTTGATGACTTCTACCACTGGTATTATCGACTTGCATGCTGCTCTCTCTTGGTTGGGTTGACTCATTATCACGCTCCAATAACTGAGCCCAATTTACAACATCTGAATACAAACACAGTTTGTGAGAAATGAGATATTGACGTATTTCGGGTCTCAAACCTCGCAGAAACATTCACGTTATTCTCTCCTCATTATCAACCAAATGGGATGCGAACCGGGACAACTCGGCAAACTTTGCCTCGTACAGCGACACGATCATATTATTTTGCTCCAACTGGATAAACTCCACCTCTTTCATGTGACGAATACTTTTGGGAAAGTACTTGTCGTTGAACAGTTCTTGAAATTTTTCCCAAGACATTTTGAGTGCGGCAGGCTGAGTACGTTTTACTGATTCCCACTAGTAATCTGCCTCTCCTCTCAACATGAAGGTGGCAAAGGGAACCTTTTGCTCCTCGGAGCATCCCAAGACATCAAATATCTTGGTGATCTGCTTTATCCACATCTCTGTCTTAAGTGGTTTTGGCTCTCCCAAAAACTCCGGTGGTCCCAACTCTTTGAACTACTTAGCAGTGACCATCCGAGAGTTGCCAGTGTTTCCACCTGTATTTTGGACAGGAGCCGCTCTCGCCTGATGTTACATGAATTGCATAAAGCCTCTGAACATCCCATCGTTCATCATTTCATCGGTGTTGTTGTTTACATGAGGATTATTGTCTTTCTGTTGCATTTTATCATGGATATTGATCGTTGGTGACTCAACGGTCTCATGTGCTTCATTGCTTATTTTGACATTTTTAGATGCCATTTTCAAACACTACCACAAAACAAGGGTTAATTGACATGCCATATATTATCCCTATACTCTAACCGACCAATTAAATACCAAATAAACTTAGGTAGGTCATACTAGCAAAGGAATTCCCCGTCTCTCCCCTCGTAGTTCTTGTCACACATCTCAGCCAGAGATCATATCCCTAAGCTTTGATACCAACTATGACGCCCCCAAAATAGGTATACATCACCCATCTTGGATCGCCAAATACATGGTACTAAATACAAATACAAACTTAATTATACAACATGAGCTGAGAGTTTTTACACGAATATTGTCTTCTAGACAATATCCAAACTTAAATGAAGTCCTCATTACATTTATTGTCACACTATTTTATAGAATAGTGAGGACTACTTTAACACCATCTCGGACTATCACTCCGTTCCCCGACTAGTTCCGGCTACGTTCTCATTTCCTGAAGAGAACAATGGAAGTAAAAGGGTGAGCTCAACTAGCCCAGTAAGAAATATTATGACTAAGATAATGCATAATAAGTTATCATTAGCCTTCAATAATGTTAAACTGATAGAATATAATAGACAACAAGTTTAACTGCAGCGGAACAAGCAATCCATTAGAAGAGTTAAGTAGAGCATGATATCAACTATCTTCTATGATTTAAAAAGTTTATCATTAACTTTACTATTGGGACTCAGCTTAATAAATAAATCACATCATCGAATCATCCCTGCACTACGGGCCAATGATATAATTTAATATCACGTCCACAAATTTTTTTTGCATTACGGGCCAAGAATATTCTTGTAATCATCAATGGACATGATCATACCGAAATATTCCTGGTCATAATCATACCAATCAACAGTCCATCTATGCACGTAAGCCAAATATGACTTTCATCACAATATAAGCATGAAGATGATGACAATGATATAAGAATTCAATTAAAAGAAAGTAAAGGATAAATTTTTAAAGATTTATAACTTAATTTATCCAGAATTCAATAATGTCCAAATTTCGAACATGATACTGCTTTGTGGAGTAAAATTCAAGAATAATATCCATGTATCAAAAATAATCTGGACAGAAAAGAAATAAAATTTTTGGTAAATAATACTCCGTGAATAGTATCCTATGAATAGTATTTTGAGAATAGTACCCCGTGAATAGTACTACGATATGAAAAGTGCATCGAATACTCGAGTGAACAATATTTGAGTGAATAGTAATCAAGTGAATAGTAACTCGTGAATAGTATTCTAACATGAAAAGTGCGCCAAATACCCGAGTGAATAATATTATAGTGAATAGTAATCGGGTGAATAGTAACCCATGAATAGTATCCCAGGTGAAAATATTGATATTTAATAAGAAAGTTCAATGAAATGATACTGGATGAAGCGCAAAACTCAAGGATATTTCACTAATTTCAAGGATTATAGAAGAAATACTTACCATAGTAAGTTTAGATTTAAGAATATAAAAAGAAATAACATTCGAAACTGCAAATGGATTTTCATCTGTCATACGGTACGTAATCCGCGTAGACAGATTATTCTGACATATTAAAGGATGAATACGAAAAATAGTATTCCTTATGAATATGAAAGAAATAATATCCTTTACCTTAGTAGAAGGCTGGATACTACAATAATGAAGTAGCAGAATACTCTTCTTCTTGCTCTCTATAGTTTCTCTCTCTATAGTGTCTCTTGTGAATCTCAGTGAATTAGTGAGAATGAAAGAAGAATTAAGCTTCTATTTATAGGAGAATGGACAAAATAGTAACTAATTCATGAACGATCCAGATTGATTTACTATTAGAACGAACGGTCCATATTAATTACTATTAAAACCACAATCGACGGTCCAGATTTATTTACTTTTAAAACCACCACTGGCGGTCCAGATTGATTTACTTTTAAAACCACCACCGATGGTCCAAATTGATTTACTATTAAAACCACCATCGACGGTCTAGATTGATTTACTATTAAAACCACCATCGACGGTCCAGATTGATTTACTATTAAAACCACCACCAATGGTCCAGATTGATTTAACTTATTACACATTAGTACCCCTAAAGTTTTCCAAGTTTGTATTATTCCCCTCTAACTTTTGTAATTCACTTATCTTCAATAAACACATTCTTAATATTTCAACAATTATTCATCATTAATATTATAGCTCACAATATTTAACAACCAGATCATTCCCACGAAAGAGGGGGCTTTTCGATAAGGATTTCTCCCTATTGGCGCGTAATTAGGTGACCAAACCTCTCATTGACAGAACTTTCTAGTCATCGTCAATATTACAAATAATAATATGAATAACTTTGTTGTCTCAATTATTGATTTAATAATATAAAATATTATGCAGATGATACTATGACAATAATTAAATCAAATAACATGAGATACTATGCAACAATTATTGTAGCAATAATTGAGTATAACTGAGTGACCTCTCATGTAAGCATCAATAATCAATACCTTGTGCTACTATGCAACCACTCGTATTATTGTATTTTTACCACCGGGTAGTTCAACAGTTTAACGGTAAAACTTTCGTCGTTATTTTTATAAAAAGATAATTCTTTCGTTTTCTAACTTCGACAATACTTCCGTTGTGGGGTCTACCAATGATTGTGCCGTCATACAAATATTCCATGTTAAAACGAATATTCCCCGACCAATCGAATATTCCCCGACACAATGAATATTTTATATTAACTTGCTTACTTTGCAAAATTTTTAAATATTACCCACAACTATAACATTATATCATATCCACACCATAATATTCAAAAATATATTTCGAGAAAAATTATTCTTTATTCATAAAAGTTGGGGTCTTACAACTAATAATGTTCTTGAGCAGTTTTTGAAAAACATCATTTTAAGACACTTTGATGCTATAGATCTATGATAGATCATCATAAAACATCTTCTAGCATGAATCTAAAAACATAAACACAAATTTTAACTAAGCATACATGATTAAAATGAGCTAGGGTTTATATACATTTCTAGTTCCAATCTTTAATCTTGGCTTCACCTATTGAGCTTGATGATCTAGAGGCTCAACTGGGGACTGCTACACTTATGTATTTCAGTTGTTTAGAGATAGAAAGAGTTTTTTGAGAGCTAGTTAGCAAATGAGCAAAATACATGAACTTTCTCTCACTTTAATCTATATATAATATGATATAATGTATAGATCTGATGTGTTGGCTGATTTGTTAGAGTTAAAAGTCAAATGGCTGAGCTTTAGTTAGTGAACAACTACAAATATAGCAAGATTTGCAAGTTACATAATAAAAATATACAAAAAGGGTATTTTGGTCATTAAACATGTAATTTTAATAGCAATCTAGACATTTGTCCAAACCCTTAGGGTTTAACTCTAAGATTTTAACCCTTAGGTTTTACAACTTTAGTTTTTAAGACTTTTTAATTAGGGTTTTTAAAATAGAAAATTAAGATAACTAAAATATAATTAGTGTTTCTTAATTATATTTAAGGTTACCAATCACATTAGGGCTTACTAATTAGGATTAGGATTTCCTAATTAGGGCTTAGGGTTCCCAAATTTAAAATTATGGTTTTTCGACATTTGTTTAGGGTTTCTAACTGTACGTAAGGGTTTCTAAACCTGAGATTAGGATTTCTAATCCCTTATTAGGGTTTACGAATGTTATACACTATCTGATTAATCATTGATCAATAACTCTATATAGTACAAACGAGTACTTATCAAAACAATTATTAAAATTGTATTTTCTACTAAATTCCTATCCATAACTAGGGTTAGGGTTCTTATTCTCTATTAAGCATAATTCCACTCTTATTTTCTCCTTCAATACACAAATTGACTACTTCTCAAAACTCATATCACAGATATACAACACAATATTGATAATCAATATCAATATTAATTAACAAAATTTATTCATAAAATTCGGATTATTCAAAATCCCGGGTTATCACATTCTCCCCTCCTTATAAGGATTCCGTCCTCGGAATCACTGCTTTCTTATTCTCTACAATCTTTTAAAGTTATATCATCAATTCATTTTATAAACAAAATATTAATTTATGTCTCATATTCTAACGTGTGATTTGGATCTATAAAAGAAAACAATTCATAGCGATATCTAACCAATATTACTCGCATATTTAAATTTCTAAATGAAATCGTTACCTGTTGCCACCTCTTGAGCAACCAATGTATCTTCCGTCGTCGTGTAGAATGTATGGGCTGTTGGTCTTCCTGGATGTGCAGGTCCTTTAATCGCCAAGGTTCCACTACCGGGTCCCTTGTTGACACTTTCATTCTCTACATTCTTCTTTGGATAATTCCGAACCAGATGATCAGTTGATCCACACGCAAAACAACCCTGTATTTTCTTTAGACTTGCATAATTGGGCGATATGTGTCCCTCTTGACCACAATTATAACATACTCCTTTCTTCTTCAGACAATCTCCCGAATGGTTCTTTCCATAAGTTGCACATGGCTCCCCTCCTTTCTTATTTCCTTCTATCTTGTTACCCGAATGAGTATTCTCACTCCACTTTCCCTTGTTCGGATTACTACCAGCACTACTACCTCCTTCATTTGTCTTCTTCTTCTTTTCCTTCTCCTGATGATATCGGGATGCAGCTTCGCTTCCCCCCTTTAGCAATTAATGCCTTCTCTAACAAAGACGCGAACGTATTGATCTGCAATACAACTACTTTGTTGTATATACCTGACTTCAATCCATTCTCAAACCTTCTTACCTTCCATAATTTCGTATCCACCTGATGAGGTGCAAATCTCGCCAATTCATTGAATTTAGCAGCATATTCAGATACCGACATATTCTTCTGTTTTAGTTCTAAAAACTTAACCTCCATCCGAGCTTGTATACTTAGCGAAAAGTAATTCTCAAAGAACAACTCCTTGAATCTTGCTCAAGTTATCAAAGCTGTATCAGCTCTTTCCTGATTAGTCTCCCATAAGTAGTTGGCATCTCCCTTCATCAAGTATATTGCAAAAGTTGTGTTTTGCTCTTCTGCCACTCGTGCAATAATGAATGATTTCTCCATCTCCTTAACCCAAGTTTGGGCTTCAATCGAATTCGTGGTTCCCTTAAATTCTGACGGTCCTACTGCTTTAAAGTCCTTAAAATTCGCCAATCTATCAGTTGGCTGATTTCTCACTCTTGTTCTTTCTATTCGAGCTCTATTTCCCATAGCTTGGGCTATCATGTCCACATAATTCTGCATCGGGTCTGCTTGACCTACTTCATTATTCACTGATTGCTCTTCACTTTGATTTTGATTCTGTCGTCTAGGCGGCATGGTCTGATTTAAATAAAAAAAATCTTACATTAATTCTACACAAATTCTTATTAACAACGCAATAAGAATTTAACACCATGTTCTCATATAATTGCATATTTATTCAAATAGCACATAGTACATTTAGTACTTAACACATATTACTATCCCATTTTAAATAAATTTTAGGATTAACCCACACAACTTTACACAAAAAGTTGTAATTCTCCAATTTTACAAAAAAAGTTGCAATTCTTCATTCACACATAGCTATTCCCAGTTCGTCAAACTTATTACACTTATGAGTCCAGGAACTTGCCACAATTATATGAGTGTATAAACTTATCCTAGTAAGACCATTGGCGTCCATTCCCTGAGGGGTTCAAAACATTTCGTATATTATGAGTCATGAACTTACCATAAGTATGAGTTTTAAGAACTCACATTAATCTTATATTCATATAGAAAATAAAGATTTTATTCATACAAACATATATATTTATATATGTTCAAACATCGTTCTTGATATTACAACCGTTAATATCATAACCTACTACCAAAAGATACTACCACTTATATTTAAGTTGTCTACCGTCCATTCCCTTCACCTGTATTCTTTTTGTTGGGACACCTGTTGAATCTATGACCCGTTCTCCCATATGAAAAACATTTCCTCATATTCAGCTTAGGACAATGTAGGGAAATATGTCCTTCCTACTTACAATTGAAGCACACGTTCTTCAACATCATACACTCTCCTACGTGAGTCATTCCACACTTGCTACAGACTTGCTTCTTCTTTGGGTTTGAATTTTCAAAATTATCACTGTCGTGATCCCTCTATCTCGTATTCTTGCCCTTCTGCTTGACTGTTCCCTCCGAAGATCAACCACCTTCAGTCTTCATTATTTCCACATGTGCCTTCTACTCGTTACATTCTTCGGTCATCTCGCGTAACGTCCTTTCTGTCTTCCACAACTCCTCCAAGAGAAATACTTTACCTGGAGTTCTTGTACTTCTGCAGATACTTGATCTTTTTCTCCTACTTTAATCTTATTCTCTTTCTCCAACTTAGCTTCTTCGGACTCTGCCTCCTCATCTCCACTCAGATACATATCAGGATAATCATCATGATCACTCCCAGATTCAGCACGGGTTCATCTTTTCCCACTTCTTCAACTAACTCGCTTTGTGCTGCCACCTCGACTACTGGCAATGGTGCAACAGCCGATGGCATCTCCGTACTCATTTCATCTTCTCCTGACATCCTACAGCCAGTTAAACAACTTGATTAGTACTTCACCAGTACAAAATTCTAACACTATGTGTCAACCTATCTCACTATCGATACGCTTTGGTAGTCCCTCACTTAGTACTCTAAATAAGTATTCTCTATCTCGCTTATGGTTATAATCCTAGGGTTTCCACCCCACTTAAGGTTTATAACCTAAAGCTCTGATATCAATATGTGACTTTCATGGTGCTTCCAACCATATCACCTCATAAGGGTACGTATTAGCTTGCCACCAACTGGCTCGGCGTCCCCTACGGAGAGTTTGGCTTCGGTGCGTTCCACACAAGGAAGTCACCAGTGAGAGGCTCGGGGCTCTTCGTAAATTCATGCTTATAGCTCTGATACCAACCTGTGACGCCCCCAAATCTGGGTTACCTGACTCCTGATTTTGGTGCTTAGAATCAACAATATAAATATCATCTAACTACCCATTTAATTATAAATAGAATTTTACACCACATTAACTGATATAGTTAATACATTCGTCCCAGGTTATCTAACCTTTATATTACAAACATACCCTTTAGATATACAAAAAGAGTTTACAAACATAATATAATAGTAATGTTGTAAGACCCCAACTTTTATGAATAAAGAATAATTTTCTCGAAATATATTTTTGAATATTATGGTGTGGATTTGATATAATGTTATAGTTGTGGGTAATATTTACAAATTTTGCAAAGTAAACAAGTGGTTATATAATATTCGATTGGTCGGGGAATATATGTTTTAATAGGAAATATTCGTACGACGGCACAATCATTGGTGGACCCCACAACGGAACTATTGTCGTAATAAGAAAACGACAGAATTATCTTTTTATAAAAATAACGGCGGAAGTGTTACCGTTAAAACTGTTGAACTACTTGGTAGTAAAAGTACAGTAATACGTGTGGTTGCATAGTAGCACACGATATTGGTTATTGATGCTTACATGAGAGGTTATTCAGTTATACTCAATTATTGCTACTGTAATTACTGCATCATATCTCTCATATTATTGATTCAATTATTGTCACAGTATCATCTGCATAGTATGTTATATTATTAAATCAATAATTGAGACGACAAAGTTAATTATATTATTCAATTGCAATATTTACAATATCTAGAAGTTCTGTCAAGGAGAGGTTTGGTCATCTAATTGCGCGCCAATAAGGAGAAATCCTTATCGGAAATCTCCCTCTTTCCTGGGAATAACCTGGTTGTTAAATATTATGAGTTATAATATTAATGATGAATAAGTTCGTGTTGATTAAAGATGAAATTGATAGTTCCATTGTGTTGGAATTATTAGTGTTAGTGGATATCGACATTTATTTTGATATTAATTAATTGTCTGGAAGTTATACTGGCAAGTCAGGTAATTAACCGGATAAATGAGCAATTAATTTCTATTAATTCACATGATTATAACTATTTGTTCACACGTGTGTACTATTAATTCACAATCTTATACTATTAGGGGAGTTAGTGTAAGATTGATAATACTTGCATGACTAAGTTAAAAATGGAGGTATAGATGGAGGTACTATACTGTAATTCGTATTTTCACATTATTATAACTATTGATTCACATGATTGAACTATTGATTCACATTATTTACTATTAGGGGAGATGGTGAAATTTGATAATACTTGCAGGACTAAATTAAAAATGAAAGAAAATTTAAAGGTATTGTACTGTAATATTTTGAGCCCCAAAACGAGCAATTATCAAAACTATATTTTCCTATAAATAGAAGCTCATTATTCCTTCATTTCTCACCAATTCACTAAAGCTTTAGAGTAATTATTATAGAGAGAAATTATAGAGAGAAAGAATAAGAGAAGTCTGCTACCACATTATTCCAATATCCAGTTTCTTCTAAGGGAAGGGGTATTATTTCTTTCGTATTCATGAAGAGAGCTTCTATTATTCCATTCTTTATTATTATGTTGGAATAACCTGTCTATGCGAAGTACCACATGCATGGTGAAATTTATCTGTTATTCCATTCTTTATTATTATCTTGGAATAACCTGTCTATGCGAAGTACCGCATACGGGGTGAAATTCTTCTGTTATTCCATTCTTTATTATTTTGTTGGAATATCCTGTCTGTGCGGATTACGCTAGACCTGGTTCCATTCTTTATTATTCTGTTGGAATAACCTGTCCGTGCGGTCTATCGCATGCATGGTGAATTCTTTTTTATTCCATTCTTTATTATTCTGTTGGAATATCCTGTCTATGCGGATTACGCTAGACCTGGTTCCATTCATTATTATTCTATTAGGAATAACCTGTCTGTGCAGTCTATCACATACATGGTGAATTCTTTGTTATTCCATTCTTTATTATTCTATTGGAATATCCTGTCTGTGCGGATTACGCTAGACTTGGTTCCATTCATTATTATTCTGTTGGAATAACCTGTCCGTGCGGTCTATCGCATGCATGGTGAATTCTTCTGTTATTACATTATATATTATTCTTTTAGAATATCCTGTCTGTGCGGATTACGCATGACCTGGTTCCATTCTTTATTATTTTGTTGGAATAACCTATCTATGTGGATTATCACATGCATGGTGAATGATCCTTCGTATTCATTCCTTATTAAATTGTGGAAATGACCTGTCTACGTGGATTACCGGATGGCGGGTGAAAATCCATTTGCAGTTTCATATATTCTATGATACTCATTTGGTTAAAGTTTTGGCTTCAATACTCCATGAAATTAGTAGAATATCCTGGTTATTTGTGCTTCATCCGGTATCTTTTCATGGAAATATTCTTCTGAGCATTCTTGAATTTCACTCCACAAAGCAGTATCATGTTGACAATTTGGACGTAATTGATTTCAAGATAAATTAACTTATAAATTTTTAAAATTTATTCTTGAACTTGTTTTATTGAATTATTATGTCATTGTCATCATCCTCATGTTTATATTGTGATGAAAGTCATCTTTGGCTTACGTGCATAGATGGACTTGGTATGATTATGACCAGGGACTATTCGGTATAATCATGAACTGTAATGTTATAAATGATGTGGTATAAGTCCTCAGTAGCCTGTAGTGCATTGATGGATAGTTTTTGGTATGATTATGACAATGGATTATTCGGAATAGTCATGACCATTGATGATTTAATGAATATCATTGGCCCGTAGTGCAGGGATGACTCGATGACGTGGTTTATTTATTAAACTGAGTCAAAGCGATAAAAATTGATGAAAACATTTTAAATCATAGAAGATAGTAGATATCATGCTCTACTTGACTCTTCTAATGGATTGCTTATTCCGCTGCAGTTAAACGTGATGTCTATTGTATTTTATCAGTTTAACATTGTTAAAGACTAATGATAATTTATTCTGCATTATCTTAGTCATAATATTTCTTTCTGGGCTAGTTGAGCTCACCCTTTCTTTCACTGTTCTCTTCAGGAAATGAGAACGTAGCTGGGACGGGGAACGGAGTGACGGTCTAGATGATAACATTAGTAGTTCTCACTATTCTGTTAAATAGTGTAATAAATGTAATGAGGACTCCATTGAGTGTGGATATTGTCTAGATGACAATATTCTTATTAAAACTCTTAGTTTATGTTTTGTCGTATTTTACACGACTGTTGTATAATTAAGTTGTATTTGAATTTTGTACCATGTATTTGGCGACTCAAGATTGGTGATATATACCTCTTTTGGGGGCGTCACTGTTGGTATCAAAGCCTAGGGATATGATCTGTGACACCCCCAAATCCGGTACTTCCATTTCCACACGATTTGGTGTTCACTGTACAAACATCATCTATCTATCTACCCATAAATAACTGCAACCATGCAATAGATAGAAATAAATAATAAAATCTCTCCCCTTAGGGGTTTACATCAACTACATAATAAATAAATGTCAGGTTACTCTAACCTTAAATCATTTGTTCGGAAACATAAACAAATAAGTCTTAAGTAACAGCAAGTCTAACTATCATTACATAATCACATAAATAATCAGTCTTTATTACTTGCTAAGCTTGTCTTTTCCCTTACTAGTGGAAGGTTCGTCTGCTCTTTTGTTCTTAACTGCAATGTTATTATTATGGAAGAGTGAGCATGATTTCCCACAAGTATAACAATATAACAAATGAATAATAATATGCGACACAAATAATAACTTCTGATGTAAAAGCTCAACTTTTGAATCAAGAATGAATAACAAGAATCAAAAGAAATTCTGAGGATCATAAGACCTTGAACTATGTCCTAGGTTGTCAAGCGTTTTTACTTGAAACCTTTAACAGTCATAAGACTATGGACTCTTCTTCTCATACTTAGGGGGATCATCCCTTAGTACCATACTGTGCACAATATCTTAACGCTAAAGCATAAATAATCCCCTATACAGGGTTGTTCATCTCAGTTTGACATTCAATTCTGCACCAAAAGAAGTTTGGTTTGGATAATTCATCAAGGGATTCTGAAATTTAGAACGCTCATCAACTATGGACTATTCGAATCAATAAGGGTTCACTAGTCTAACAAGGTTTAACAGTAAATGAATATTTAACTTGAATAACATCTCAAAAGGTATACAATAGAATAATTATTGTATAACAACATCATGCTTGAAGATTAATAAACTTTAATATACATGACAAGCTTGATCAATAAAAATGAGAACTTGCTCAATATCGAATAACGATAACAAGTGGGGTTAGGAAACTTGCTCAGAGAAAGTTTAGGGTAAGAAACTTGCTCAACGTAAATGTAGAGTTAGAAATCTTGATCAATGTAACAAGATAAGGTTTAGAAACTTGCCTCGTGCATAGATTACACTTAAACAAACTCGTTCTTTGAATTAAATCCTACATATCAATTACGTTCACAATACCAGTCAATAATAACGTACTAAACAGCATAAGTTATTCTTTGTCTAATCTCGACTGTATGACCATACTTAGTCAAATTACCACACTTGTGTTCACATAATATAATATTACACGAACAACAAGTTAATTACATAACCAACGATTCAAATAACATGTAATTGTCTTCTTGACTTGGTAAAAACTCATTTTAATATCTCATTATATGTCTAACAAGTTTTTATGTTCATTAGACTAGGTCACTAACTCATTTCTATACTTGAACATTAAAAATTTGCATTTTCTGGACAATCTGCTAAGTGGCGCTGCGGCGCCACTTTTGTACTAGCTCTTGGCACTGTGGCCGAACACTTGCCGCGGTGGCGCTGTGGCGCGGGAAAAGAACTAGGAGTTGGCGCCGCGGCGTGAGACTCCAGTTCCAGTTTCTGCAATTCGCGAAAATTACAGAACACGGCTAAAAATTTCCAATCAACTTATTTTTACACGAATTTAGACATACCCACATACTAGAATTCATACATAATCAATACATAACATCTATGGAGTATTTTCACCCATTAAAACACATAATCACAGAATTAAAGCATGCAAATTGGACTATTCTTGATGTTCTTGAAGTTCTTGAACAAAAACATAGATTTTAATGCTACGGATTCGTTATAAAGCCAAATCCAACCATTCAAGTTTCATTTTGTTCATTTTAACATGCATAATCACATCAATATGTGAATTTTACAAAATAATTTATATTTGACATATAAAAATCACGTATAAGGCCATATGGCCATATCACGTACTCTGCAAATTTTTGAAATAACAAGCCATCATCATACGTTGTAATCTTAAGAAATTAATGACTGGAAACACAAGATAATATGCCATACATCTCAAATTATTACATATATTCTCATAACAGATTAATGCCTGGGATATGATCCCTGGCTGAGATGTGAGACAAGAACTAGGAGGGGAAAGATGGGGAATTCCTTCGCTAGTATGACCTATCTAAGTTTATTTGGTATTTAATTGGTCGGTCAGAGTATAGGAATAATATGTGATATCTTAATTAACCCTTGTTTTGTGGCAGTATTTGAAAATGGCATCCAAAAATATTGAGATAAACAATGAAGCACACGAGACCGTTGAGTCACCACAGATTAATGCCCAGGATAATGTGCAACAGGAAGACAATAATTGTGAGACCCAGAATTTTATGAAATGAAAGTATTTAATTTTCTTATAATTATTCTATTTGATAAATGGTTAGATTGATAAAAGGTTAAAGTTAAGGGTGATATGTGAAAATTTTTGAAAAGTATGTAAGTTGTTATAAAATATTCGTTTGGTCGGGGAATATTCTTTTTGTCAGGGAATATCTGTGCGATGGTACAATCATTGGTGGATCCCACAACGGAAGTATTGTCGTAGTAAGAAAATGACAGAATTATCTTTTTATAAAAATAACGGCGAAAGTGTTACCGTTAAAACTGTTTAACTACTCGGTAGTAAAAGTATAGTAATATGCGTGGTTGCATAGTAGCACACGGTATTGATTATTGATGCTTACGTGAGAAGTCACTCAGTTATACTCAATTATTGTTATAGTAATTGCTGCATCATATCTCTCATATTATTGATTCAGTTATTGTCACAGTATCATCTGCATAATATTTTATATATTATTGAATCAATAATTGAGACGATAAACTTAGTTATATTATTATTTGTAATATTGACAATGTCTAGAAGTTCTGTCAAGGAGAGGTTTGATCACCTAATTGCGCGCCAATAAGGAGAAATCCTTATCGAAAAGCCCCCTCTTTCCTGGGAACGACCTGAGTGTTAAATATTGTGAGTTATAATATTAATGATGAATGTTATTAAAAATAGAATTTAAAGTTTTTAATATTTATCCTTGTTTTCGTTTGATTAATGCTTATATCAGTGTCATCATCCTCATGCTTATATTATGATGAAAGTCATCTTTGGCTTACGTGCAAAGATGGACAGTTGATTATTGGTTTTACGGTTGTATATCTTTGTCTTACGTGCAAAGATGGAATGTTGAGTATTGGTTTTATAGTTGTATATCTTTGGCTTACGTGCAAAGAAGGACTGTTGATTATTGGTTTACAGTTGTATATCTTTGGTTTACGTGCAAAGATGAACTATTGATTGATGAGTATCTTTGGCTTATATGCATGGATGAACTGTTTATTGGTATGATTATGACCAGGGATCATTCGGTATAATCATGACTCGTAATGTTATAGATGATGTAGTAAAAGTCCTCATTGGCCGGTAGTACATTGATGGACAATTATTGGTATGATTATAACCAGGGATTATTCGGTATAATCATGACCATTGATGATTACATGAATATCCTTGGCCTTAGTGCAAGGATGATTCGATGATGTGGATTATTTATTAAGCTGAGTCTCAGCAATAAAATATTGTTATACACTTTTAATTCGTAAAAGATAATATATATCATGCTCTACTTGACTCTTCTAAAATACAGTTGTATGTCTTTGTCCTGTAGTGCAAAGAATAAATTTTTAATGAATATCTTTGGCCATAGTGCGAATATAAATTTATTCGTATGATTATGAGAAGAAATTGTGATTTGGTATAACCATGATTTTTGATGTTTCAGGTGAAGATAGGTGATGAAAATTATCCTCGTCCTGGGTGCGAAGAGGAATTTAGAATCACAATTATGATTATGAGTTATTCATATGATTATGGACAGGAATTGTTTATTGATGTTACAGGGATAAAATATTATTGGTGGACTTTTAACATGGAGAAGATAATAGACCTGATGGTCTATTTGACTCTTCTAATGGATTGCTCGTTCTGCTGCAACTATGGTTGAAAAGTTTTATCATCTACCATATGTTCTAAATCTCTGATTTATTATTGATGAAGGCTATTGATAATTTAATTATATTTAGTCATGATTTTCTTTACTGGGCTATTTGTGCTCACCCTTTGCTTCACAATTCCTTTCAGGTAATAAGAGTGTAGCTGGGTCGAGCGGGGATAATAAGGAAATAGTGTGATGGTCCGAGACTGTCGAAGTTTCTCAATACATTATAAAACGACATGACATGCAATAGATAATTGTATTGTGGACCTAAGATGTGTGTGTCGTATTTTATACGTCACTTAATAATTGATTTTGGCGAACAACAATAGGGTGATGAGAACCCGACTTTGAAAGCGTCAAAAGTGCACCTCATTAGATTGAATATGATTGTAATCTTCTCGTTCTTCTTTGGGGTCTTAAAATATATGCTGCTGTATTTTATATGGCATTATAATAATTTGAGTTTGGATACTGTCTACGAGATAATATTGTATTAAAACTCACAACTTATGTGTTATCATACTCTGCACGACAGTTCAACAGTTGTATAAATGAAGTTTGTATTTGATTTTTATAGAGTGATATCTAGAGACTCAGAATTGGTCGTATGGACCTATTTTGGGGGCATCACAAATGGTATCAGAGCTTAGGGATATGGTCGCTGGCAGAGATATGAGTCTAAAACTAGGAGGGGAGAGACGAGTAATACCCTTCATTAGTGTGTGACCTGCCTAAGCTGAAATTGTTTACTTGATAAGTTGACAATTTATGATATGCCAATTGACCTTGTTTTGAAGATATATTCTAGAATGATATCTAAAATACAGGAGATGAGCAATGGAAAAATCATGATACACATGATATAACCGGGAAGGTACAATCCGAAAAGAAAGCAAGGTATTCTCCTCTCTTTGAACTACCAGGTACGTAAATTTCAAGAGCAAATTTTCATAAGGAGGGGGGATTATGAGACCCCGAATTTTATGAAATGAAAGTATTCAATTTTCTTATAATTATTCTATTTAGTAAATGGTTAAATTGATAAAAGGTTAATGTTAATGGTGATATGTGAAATTTTTTGCAAAGTATGCAAGTTGTTATAAAATATTCGTTTGGTCGGGTAATATTCTTTTTGTCGGGGAATATCCGTGCGACGACACAATCATTGGTGGACCCCATAATGGATGTATTATCGTAGTAAGAAAATTACAGAATTATCTTTTTATAAAAATATCGGTGAAAGTGTTACCGTTAAAACTATTGAACTACTCGGTATTAAAGTACAGAAATATGTGTGGTTGCATAGTAGCACACGATATTGATTATTGATGCTTACATGAGAAGTCACTCAGTTATACTCAATTATTGTTACAGTTATTGCTGCATCATATATCTAATATTATTGATTCAGTTATTGTCACAGTATCATTTGCATAATATTTTATATATTATTGAATCAATAATTGAGACGACAAAGTTAGTTATATTATTATTTGTAATATTGATAATGTCTAGAAGTTCTGTCAAGGAGAGGTTTGATCACCTAATTGCGCGCCAATAAGGAGAAATCCTTATCGGAAAGCCCCCTCTTTCCTGGGAACGACCTGGTTGTTAAATATTGTGAGTTATAATATTAATGATGAATGTTATTAAAAATTGAATTTGAGTTCGGAGTTGAATTTGGAGACGCGGAGGTGTTATTTGAGTCTGAAACGATGAAATTAGTACAAATAGACTATAAACACAAAATCTGCTGGGGTTGACTTTTAGGTTAAAAAAGTCAACAGTTGACTTTTTTAGAAGTAGTAAAACTTCGAAATTTCAAAAATGAAATTTTTGAGAAAAATATTTCCATTGTGTTGGGATTGTTAGTGTTAGTGGAAGTCGACCTTTATTTCGATAATAATTGATGTCTGAAGGTTATATTGACCAATCGGGTAATTAATCGAATAAATAAACAATTAATTGCCATTAATTCACATAATTATAACTATTTGTTCACATGTGTGTACTATTGATTCACATTCTTGTACAATTAGAGGAGGTGGTGCAAGATTGATAATACTTGCATGACTAAATTAAAAATGGAGGTATAGATGAAGGTACTATACTATAATTCGTATTTTTACATGATTATAACTATTAATTCACATGATTGAACTATTGATTCACATTATTTACTATTAGGGGAGGTGGTGAAAGTTTGATAATACTTGCAGGACTAAATTAAAAATGAAAGAAAATTTGAAGGTATTGTAATGTAATATTTCGAGCCCCAAAACGTGCAATTATCGAAACTATATTTTTCTATAAATAGAAGCTCATTCTTCCTTGATTTCTCACCAATTCACTAAAGCTATAGAGCATTTATTATAGAGAGAAATTATAGAGAGAAAGAAGGAAAGAAGTCTGCTACATCACTATACTAGTATCCAGTTTTCTTATGAGGTAAGGGATATTATTATTATAGTGAGGGGTATTATTTCTTTCGTATTCATGAAGAGAGCTATTGTTATTCAATTCCTTATTATTCTGTTGGAATAACCTGTATACGCAGACTACCGTATACATGGTGAAATTCTTCTATTATTGTATTCTTTATTATTATGTTAGAATAACCTGTCTATACAAAGTACAGCATACATGGTGAAATTCTTCTATTATTCCATTCTTTATTATTATGTTGGAATAACCTGTCTATGCGAAGTACCGCATACATGGTGAAATTCTTCTGTTATTCTATTCTTTATTATTCTGTTGAAATATCCTGTCTGTGCGGATTACGCATGATCTGGTTCCATTCTTTATTATTCTGTTGGAATATCCTGTCTGTGCGGATTACGCATGAACTGGTTCCATTCTTTATTATTCTGTTGGAATACCTCGTCTATGCGAATTACGCATGACCTGGTTCTATTATTTATTATTCTGTTGGAATAACCTGTCCGTGTAGTCTATCGCATGCATGGTGAATTCTTTTGTTATTCCATTCTTTATTATTCTGTTAGAATAACCCGCCTATGTGGACTACTGCATGCATGGAGAATTCTTCTGTTATTCCATTCTTTATTATTTTGTTGGAATAACCTGTCTATGTGGATTACCGCATGCATGGTGAATGATCCTTTGTATTCATTCTTTATTAAATTATGAAAATGATCTGTCTACGTGGATTACCGCATGGCGGGTGAAAATCCATTTGCAGTTTCGTAATTTTTCTGACCCTCAAAAATTCTGGAAAAATTTGAAATGATAATTTGATGAGTTTTCTATATTGTGTCCAAATATGGCAATTTTTGGATGTATAGATTAAGAGTTATGGATTTTATGAGAAAAGACTATTTTAAAAGTAAACCCTTATAACTCCTTGTGGTTAACTCAAAAATTACTGAAATTTTTATTGGGAGTACATGTATATAACAGAAGTATACATTATAAATTTCGGAATTTTTGGAAAAAAGTACAATTTATGATAAATATCTAAATATTCGGTAGTTTTAGCCATATAAAAAATAGTAAATGAATTTTAAAAATTCCGAGAAAAATATATGTTCAATATGAGATTATATTCTGTTAAATCACAGAAAAGAAATATTTTTGGGACTAATTTGGTGTTTTTCATGAAAATAAACTAGTTATGAGTAAATGAATTAAATATGTTATGTGAAGTAACAAAATTAGAAAATAGAATTTTATGGCTTGGGAATCCTATATAGGGTCTATGCAGATTTTTGATAAGGGATTTGATCATTGGTGATGAAATCTTATGAGTGTGACATTTTTGAATTATTAAATGCATTATTTGGTAAAGTGTAAACAATTGAAATAAATTATTTAAAAGTTTAAGAAGTGATTAAAATATTGTTACAATATTAATAATATTAGATTATGAGTTTATTAAGTGATTGATAATATTTGTATAAATTTAAAGGCTTTAATATTTATCCTTGTTTTCGTTTGATTAATGCTTATATCATTGTCATCATCCTCATGGTTATATTATGATAAAAGTCATCTTTGGCTTACGTGCAAAGATGGACTGTTGATTATTGGTTTTACGGTTGTATATCTTTGGCTTACGTGCAAAGATGGACTATTGATTATTGGTTTTACAGTTGTATATCTTTGACTTACGTGCAAAGATGGACTATTGATTATTGGTTTTACAGTTGTATATCTTTGGCTTACGTGCAAAGATGAACTATTGATTGATGAGTATCTTTGGCTTATGTGCATAGATGAACTGTTTATTGGTATGATTATGACCAGGGATCATTCGGTATAATTATGACCCATAATTTTATAGATGATGTAGTAAAAGTCATCATTGGCCCGTAGTGCATTGATGGATAGTTATTGGTATGATTATAACCAGGGATTATTCGGTATAATCATGACCATTGATGATTACATGAATATCCTTGGTCGTAGTGCAGGGATGATTCGATGATGTGGATTATTTATTAAGTTGAGTCTCAGTGATAAAATATTGATTATACACTTTTAATTCGTAAAAGATAGTAGATACCATGATCTACTTGACTCTTCTAAAATATAGTTGTATGTCTTTGGCCTGTAGTGCAAAGAATAAATTGTTAATGAATATATTTGGCCATAGTACAAAGATGAATTTATTAGTATGATTATGAGCAGAAATTGTGATTTGGTATAACCATGATTTTTGATGTTTCAGGTGAAGATAGGTGATGAAAATTATCTTCGTCTTGGGTACGAAGAGGAATTTAGAATCACAATTATGATTATGAGTTATTCATATGATTGTGGACAGGAATTGTTGATTGATGTTACTGAGATAAAATATTATTGGTGGACTTTTAACATGGAGAAGATAATAGACCTGATGGTCTATTTGACTCTTCTAATGGATTGCTCGTTCCGCTGCAATTATGATTGAAAAGTTTTATCATCTACCATATGTTCTAAATCTCTGATTTATTATTGACGAAGGCTATTGATAATTTAATTATCTTTAGTCATGATATTCTTTACTGGGCTATTTGTGCTCACCATTTGTTTCACAATTCCTTTCAAGTAATAAGAGTGTAGTTGGGTCGAGCGGGGACAATAGGGAAATAGTGTGATGGTCCAAGACTGTCGAAGTTTCTCAATACATTATAAAACGGCATGACATTCAACAAATAATTATATTGAGGACCTAAGATGTGTGTGTCGTATTTTATACGTCACTTAATAATTGATTTTGGCGAACAACAATAGGGTGATGAGAACCCGACTTTGAAAGCGTCAAAAGTGCACCTCATTAGAATGAATATGATAGTAATCTTCTCGTTCTTCTTTGGGGTCTTAAAATATTTGCTGCTGTATTTTATATGGCATTGTAATAATTTGAGTTAGGATACTATCTACGAGACAATATTGTATTAAAACTAACAACTTATGTGTTGTCGTACTCTGCATGACAGTTCAACAGTTATATAAATGAAGTTTGTATTTGATTTTTATAGAGTGATATCTGGCGACTCAGAATGGGTCTTATGGACCTATTTTGGGGGCGTCACAATAATCCTCATGTAAACAATAACACCTATGAAATGGTGAACGATGGGATGTTCAGAGGCTTTATGTAATTCATGCAACATCAGGAGAAAGCGGCTCCTATCTAAAATGTAGGTGGAAACACTGACAACTCTTAGACGGTCACCGCTAAGCCGTTCAATGAGCTAGGACCACCAGAGTTTTTTAGGAGACCCAAAACCACTTAAGGCGGAGACGTGGATAAAGCAGATCAACAAGATATTTGATGTCTTGGGATGCTCCGAGGAGTAAAAGGTTCCCTTTCCCACCTTCATGTTGCGAGTAGAGGCAGATTACTAGTGGGAATCTGTAAAGCGTACTAAACCTGCCGCACTCAAAATGTATTGTGAGAAGTTCCAATAGCTGTTCAACGACAAGTACTTTCCTGAAAGTATTCGTCATATGAAGGAGGTAGAGTTCATCAAGCTTGAGCAAAACAATATGACCATGGTGCAGTACGAAGCTAAGTTTGCCGAGTTATCTCTGTTTGCGTCCCACTTGGTTGATAATGAGGAGAGAATGATGCAGATGTTTCTAAGAGGTTTGAAACTCGAGATACATCAATACCTAATTTCTCACAAACTGTGTTTGTATTCAGATGTTGTGAATAGGGCTCAGTTATTGGAGCGCGATAATGAGTTAACCAAACCAACAGAGATCAACTGACAAGTCGATAATAGTAGTGGTAGCAGTCATCGAAGCGGTGACAACAAACATGGAGGGAATCAACATGCCAGAAATGATAATCATTTTGGTGGTAATCATGGCCATGACAATAAGAGTGGATATTTCAAGAAGAGGAGATTCAAAAAGGATGGAAAGACTTCAGCACCAGCACCTGTTGTTAAGGAAGGAGAACAACCACCGGTCGTATATTACAAATGTGGAGGGGAAGGACACATAAGTCTAAACTGCACGATGCAGTCCAAAGCGTGTTATAATTGTGGAAAAGAAGGTCACCTAGCCCAATTTTGTCGTGCACAAAAGTCAAGTCCAACTGGGATGGAGGCATCAAAGGGTGTCCTAGACAAGACAAAACTGGTAGTTCAAGGGAGAAGGTGTATCGTAACCTCCCATAAAGTGAGGAATCTAAATGAGGTGATCACGGGTAAGCTAATCATAAACTCTAGCGAAGTTTATACTTTATTTGATACCGGTTCTACCCATTCATTTATTTCTCCTACCTTCGCTCAACGTTTAAATTTAACTCCAGAGAAATTAGACTTTGACTTATTTGTTGAAACTCCGTTGGGAGAAACCTTCATTACATCCACTGTTTATAAGTCTTGTTTGATTCAAATCGGTACCCGAACGTTAAATGTCGATCTTATTTCCTTAAAAATACTTTCATTTGATGTGATTTTAGGGATTGATTGGTTAACTACTCATCATGTTAAACTAATTGTTTTCGTAAGGTTATTAGCTTTCATATTCCTAACAAACCTATTATGCGAATTCAAGCAACCAAACCACTAAAATCAATCACTGTCATATCAATTCATAAAGCTATTCGTTTATTGAAAAATAGATGTCAAGATTTCTTAGCCCATGTCACGGATTTAAATAAAAATACGTCAGATTTGAATGATATTTCTATTTTTAATAAATTTCTTGACGCATTCCCTGAAGAACATCCTGGCCTACCCCTAGAGCGTGAAATTTAATTTTGTATCGACCTTGAATTCGGTTCAAACCCCATTTCCAAATCCCCATATCGAATGGCTCCTATTGAACTTCAGGAGTTAAAAACCCAACTACATGAATTGTTAGACATCGGTTTCATTCGTCCTAGTACGTCTCCTTGGGGTGCTCATGTTCTATTCGTGAAGAAGAAAGATGGAAGTATGCGACTTTGTATTAATTATCGGGAGTTGAATCATGTCACCATCAAAAATAGGTATCTGTTGTCTCGCATTGATGACCTGTTTGACCAGTTGCAAGGAGCCAAATTCTTTTCAATGATTGATCTTCTTTCCAGATATCACCAGTTAAAGATTAAAACTGATGAAATTCCAAAGACTGCTTTCAGAACTCAGTACGGACATTATGAATTCGTAGTCATATCTTTTGGATTAACTAATGCTCATGCTGCCTTTATGGACATGATGAACTGAGTATTCAAGGAATATTTGGATCACTTTGTGGTGGTCTTTATTAATGACATCCTCATATACTCCAAAACCTGTGAAGATCATGAGCAACACTTGAGGCTGATACTCCAAAAGCTTTGTGAAAACAAGCTATATGCCAATTTAAAGAAATGCGAGTTCGAGGAAGTTGCATTCCTTGGGCACGTAATATAAAATCATGGAATATCTGTTGACCCGACAAAGATTGAAGCAATTCAAAGCTGCGAGCAACCTAAGTCAGTAACCAAAGTACATAGCTTTCTCGGCTTAGCTGGTTATTATTAGAGATTCGTAGAAGGGTTTTCTCGAATCACTACTCCATTAACTCAGCTAACTCGAAAAGATACAAAATTCGGTTGGAGCGAGGAATGTGAAAAGAGTTTTTAAGAACTCAAGAGGAGACTCATTTCAGCACCTGTTCTGACAATACCATCTGGCTCGGAGGGATTTGTCATATACAGTGATGCTTCAGGCAAAGGGTTAGGATGTGTTCTCATGCAACATGGGAAAGTCATAGCCTATGCCTCTCGATAACTCAAAGAATATGAGAGGAATTATCCTACTCGTGATCTAGAGTTGGTAGCAGTCGTTTTTGCGCTTAAGATTTGGAGGCATCACCTATATGGAGAGAAAGTGGAGATCTATACGGATCAAAAAAGCCACAAATATTTCTTCACTCAAAAGGAACTCAACATGCGGCAACGACGATGGCTTGAGTTGTTGAAAGATTATGATCATACTAT
Organism: Panax japonicus; assembly: GCA_020205505.1. Lineage (NCBI taxonomy): Eukaryota > Viridiplantae > Streptophyta > Magnoliopsida > Apiales > Araliaceae > Panax > Panax japonicus. The sequence goes on along the minus strand of CM035102.1, from coordinate 39,968,204 downwards.
CCAATACCATCCTGGAAAAGTGAAAGTAGTAGCTGACGCATTGATATGGTAGTGCAATATTGTCAACGCAAAGGCCCATTTTTTATAACTTGAAAAGGATGGAAATAGAGTTAAAGACTCCAGGGACCCATGTGATGATGGTGAATATACGAGTGGAACCGACTTTAATTGATAAAGTTAAAGCTGCTCAAACTACAGACCTGGAGCTGATGCGTATGAAGAAGAAAGTGCAAGAAGGTGCTATTCTAGAAGCAAGAATCGATGAAGAAGGATAACTTCGAGTCAACTCCAGAATTTGTGTTCCTAACAATTCTGACTTGAAGTATAAAATCATGATGGAGGCGCACAACACACCGTTTTCAATCCATTATAGGAGTACCAAAAATGTATCGTGATCTTCGACATATATTTTGGTGGAGCAATATGAAGAGATAGATTGCAGGATTTATCTCAAGGTGCCTAACTTGTCAACGAGTCGAGGCGGAGCATCAAGTGCCAAAAGGTCCATTGCAACCACTTGAAATTCCAGAATGGAAGTGGGAGCACATTACCATGGATTTCGTTACTGGTCTTCCCAAGGTTTCTCATGGCATAGATGCGATTTGGGTCATTGTTGATAGATTAACAAAGTCTGCTCATTTCTTACCGATACGAGAAACTTTTACACTTGAACGTCTTGCTAGTATGTACATAAACGAGAACGTAAGATTGCATGGTATGCCAGTATCCATAGTTTTTGATCGAGACCGAAGATTCAATTCAAGATTTTGGGTTAGTTTGCAAAAAGCTATGGGCACGGATTTACGATTTAGTTCGGCATATCATCCTCAAACGGATGGGCAGTCGAAAAGGACTATTCAAACTCTTGAAGATTTATTAAGACTCTATGTCCTCGACTTCAAGGGAAGTTGGGACAAGTTCTTACCATTGGTGAAGTTTTCCTACAATAATAGTTATCAAGCAAGTATTAGAATTGCTCCATTTGAGGCATTATATGGAAGAAAGTGTCGTTCTTCAGTATGCTGGGATGAGGTTGGTGAAGCAACATTGTTGGGACCGAATTTGGTATGTATGACTACGGAAAAGATTTAAACAATCCGACAACGTATAAAAACCTCACAAGATCGACAAAAGAGTTATGCTGATCTTCATCGAAAAGACGTGGAATTCAATATTGGAGATCGTGTGTTGTTACGTGTTTCTCCATGGAAAGGAGTTACAAGATTTGGAAAGAGAGGAAAGCTCAATCCTCGATTCATTGGCCAATTTTCAATCCTCGATCGAGTAGGAACTATGGCCTATAGACTCGCCTTACCGCCAAGTATGTCTCGTGTTCATAACGTTTTTCACATATCTATGTTACGTAAATATGTGGAAGACCCTAACCACATTATTGAATTAGAACCAGATGAGATATAGGAAGATTTAACGTATGAAGATGTACCTGTTACAATCTTGGATAAGAAGGATCATATTCTACGCTCCAAGGTTATACCTCAAGTCAAAGTTTTGTAGAGAAACCACGATGTGGAGGAAATGACCTGGGAGTTAGAATCTGAGATGAAATCAAGGTATCCTCGCCTCTTCGACATACCACGTACGCACCCTAATTTCGAGGACAAAATTTCATAAGAAGGGGAGGTTGTAAGACCCCAACTTTTATGAATAAAGAATAATTTTCTCGAAATATATTTTTGAATATTATGGTGTGGATTTGATATAATGTTATAGTTGTGGGTAATATTTACAAATTTTGCAAAGTAAGAAAGTGGTTATATAATATTTGATTGGTCGGGGAATATTCGTTTTAACAGGGAATATTCGTACGATGGCACAATCATTGGTGGACCCCACAACGGAAGTATTGTCGTAATAAGAAAACGACAGAATTATCTTTTTATAAAAATAACGGCGGAAGTGTTACCGTTAAAACTGTTGAACTACCCGGTAGTAAAAGTACAGTAATACGCATGGTTGCATAGTAGTACACGGTATTGGTTATTGATGCTTACGTAAGAGGTCACTCAGTTATACTCAATTATTGCTACAGTAATTACTGCATCATATCTCTCAATTATTGCTACAGTAATTGCTACAGTAATTATGTTTGGAAGTTATACTGACCAGTCGGATAATTAACCGGATAAATGAGCAATTAATTGCTATTAATTCACATGATTATAACTATTTGTTCGTATGTGTGTACTATTGATTCACATTCTTGTACTATTAGGGGAGTTGGTGCAAGATTGATAATACTTGCATGACTAAGTTAAAAATGGAGGTATAAATGGAGGTACTATACTATAATTCATATTTTCACATGATTATAACTATTGATTCACATGATTGAAATATTAATTCACATTATTTATTATTAAGGGAGGTGGTGCAAGTTTGATAATACTTGCAGGACTAAATTAAAAATGATAGAAAAGTTGAAGGTATTATATTGTAATATTTCGAGCCCCAAAACGTGCAATTATCGAAACTATATTTTCCTATAAATAGAAACTCATTCTTCCTTCATTTCTCACCAATTTACTAAAGCTTTAGAGCAATTATTATAGAGAGAAAGAAGAAGAGAAGTCTGCTACCTCACTATTCCAATATTCAGTTTCTTCTAAGGTAAGGGATATTATTTCTTTCGTATTCATGAAGAGAGCTTCTGTTATTCTATTCTTTATTATTATGTTGGAATAACCTGTCTATGAGAAGTACCACATACATGGTGAAATTCTTCTGTTATTCTCTTCTTTATTATTATGTTGGAATAACCTGTCTATGCGAAGTATCGCATACATGGTGAAATTATTCTGTTATTCTGTTGGAATATCCTGTCTGTGCGGATTATACTACACCTGGTTCCATTCTTTATTATTCTGTTGGAATAACCTGTCTGTGCGGTCTATCGCATGCATGGTGAATTCTTTATTATTCCATTCTTTATTATTCTGTTGGAATATCCTGTCTGTGCGGATTACGCTAGACCCGGTTCCATTATTTATTATTCTATTCGAATAACCTGTCTGTGCGGTCTATCACATGCATGGTGAATTCTTCTGTTATTCCATTATTTATTATTCTATTGGAATTTCCTGTCTGTACGGATTACGCATGACCTGGTTCCATTCATTATTATTTTGTTGGAATAACCTGTCTTTGTGGATTATCAAATGCATCGTGAATGATCCTTCGTATTCATTCCTTATTAAATTATGGAAATGATCTGTATACGTGGATTACCGCATGGCGGGTGAAAATCTATTTGCAGTTTCATATATAATATGATACTCATTTGGTTAAAGTTTTGGCTTCTATACTCCATGAAATTAGTAGAATATCCTGATTATTTGCGCTTCATCCGGTACTTTTTCATGGAAATATACTCTTCTGAGAATTCTTGAATTTTACTCCACAAAGCAGTATCATGTTGAAAATTTGGACGTAATTTATTTCAAGATAAATTAACTTATAAATCTTTAAAATTTATTCTTGAACTTGTTTTATTGAATTATTATGTCATTGTCATCATCCTCATGTTTATATTGTGATGAAAGTCATGTTTGGGTTACGTGCATATATGAACTTGGTATGATTATGACCAGGGATTATTCGGTATAATCATTACCTGTAATGTTATAAATGATGTGGTAAAAGTCCTCAGTAGCCTTTAGTGCATTGATGGACAGTTTTTTGGTATGATTATGACCAGAGATTATTCGGTATAGTCATGACCATTGATGATTTAATGAATATCCTTGGCCCGTAGTGCAGGGATGACTCGATGATGTGGTTTATTTATTAAGCTGAGTCTCAACAATAAAAATTGATGAAAACATTTTAAATCATAGAAGATAGTAGATATCATGCTCTACTTAACTCTTCTAATGGATTGCTTATTCCTCTGCAGTTAAACTTGATGTCTATTGTATTTTATCTGTTTAACATTGTTGAAGACTAATGATAATTTATTCTACATTATCTTAGTCATAATATTTCTTACTGGGCTAGTTGAGTTCACCATTTCTTTCACTGTTATCTTCAGGAAATGAGAACATAGCCGGGACTAGTCGGGGAACGGAGTGACGGTCCAGATGATAACATTAGTAGTCCTCACTATTCTGTTAAATAGTGTGACAATAAATGTAATGAGGACTCCATTGAGTGCGGATATTGTTTAGATGACAATATTCTTATTAAAACTCTTTGATTATGTTTCGTCGTATTTTACACGACTGTTGTATAATTAAGTTATATTTGAATTTGTACCATATATTTAGCGACTCAAGATGGGTGATGTATACCTCTTTTGGGGACGTCACAGTTGGTATCAAATCTTAGGGATATGATCCCTGGCTGAGATGCGAAACAAGAACTAGGAGGGGAAAGATGGGGAATTCCTTTGCTAGTATGACCTATCTAAGTTTATTTGGTATTTAATTGGTGTGTCACAGTATAGGGATAATATGTGATATGTTAAATAACCCTTATTTTATGGCAGTATTTGAAAATGGCATCCGAAAATATTAAGATAAACAACGAAGCACATGAGACCGTTGAGTCACCACAGATTAATGCCTAGGATAATGTGCAACAGGAAGACAATAATTGGGAGACCCCGAATTTTATGAAATGAAAGTATTCAATTTCTTATAATTATTCTATTTAGTAAATGGTTAAATTGATAAAAGGTTAAAGTTAAGGGTGATATGTGAAATTTTTTACAAAGTATTCAAGTTGTTATTTGTGCGACGGCACAATCATTGGTGGACTCCACAACGGAAGTATTGTCGTAGTAAGAAAACGACATAATTATCTTTTTTATAAAAATAACGGCAAAAGTGTTACCGTTAAAACTGTTGAACTAATCGGTAATAAAAGTACAGTAATACGCGTGGTTGCATAGTAGCACACGGTATTGATTATTGATGTTTACGTGATAATTCACTCAGATATACTCAATTATTGTTACAATAATTTCTGCATCATATCTCTCATATTATTGATTCAGTTATTGTCACAGTATCATCTGCATAATATTTTATATATTATTGAATCAATAATTGAGACGACAAAGTTATTCATATTATTATTTGTAATATTGACAATGTCTAGAAGTTCTGTCAAGGAGTGGTTTGGTCACCTAATTGTGCGCCAATAAGGAAAAATCCTTATCGGAAAGTCTCCTCTTTCCTGGGAACGACCTGGTTGTTAAATATTGTGAGTTATAATATTAATCATGAATGTTATTAAAAATCAAATTTGAGTTTGGAGTTGAATTTGGAGACGTGGACATGATATTAAAGTCCGGAACGATGAAATTAGTAGAAATAGACTATAAACACAAAATTTGTCGGGGTTGACTTTTTGGTCAAAAAATTCAACAGTGGAATTTTTCAGAAGTAGTCAAACTTCAGAATTTCAAAAATTAAATTTTTGAGAAAAATATTTCCATTGTGTTGGGGTTGTTAGTGTTAGTGGAAGTCGACATTTATTTCGATAATAATTGATGTCTGGAGGTTATATTGACCAATCGGGTAATTAATCGATTAAATGAACAATTAATTGCTATTAATTCACATGATTATAACTATTTGTTCACATGTGTGTACTATTGATTCACATTCTTGTACTATTAGGGGAGGTGGTGCAAGATTGATAATACTTGCATGACTAAGTTAAAAATGGAGGTATATGTAGACACTCAGAATTTTCTTTTCCTGCTACTAAATGTGCAAGAGGGCAAAAACATCTATTTCACACTCCAGAGGTAATCCTGGACGACCACAACATCAATTCCAACCTCAGAGATTACCCTGAGTACATACAGAGTCAATAGCATGACCATCTCAGAGATAAACCTGGGAAAATCCTGCTACAACTGTTCAAAAACCGGAGATAACCCCGGGAGGGGCAAAATGTTCATTTTGCCAACTCAAGTTCACTTCAAATCAAATACACTCATGCCAACTCAAATTGATTCAAAAGTAGTCCCAAAAGACTAATATCTTTACTTCGGAGCGAAAACTACGCAAAACGGCTCACCGGATTGCCTGACGGAAACCCGAGAATGCTATTTCGGTCATGGACCCATCTTTCTGGGATCAAAAAGGGTAAATCCCATGTCATTGTGTAACTCTCGACACAAGCAGACCGAAGAAGGTCATATATACCTTGTTCGGATGCTCGGATTGAAGTTCTACAAGTTCGAGCGAACATTACAGTGTACAAGTGCACGTACTTCGAGACAACAGGACCCGCAGAACCGTAGGCAGCTTGGACAGCCGCAGGTGTAACAGAGGCTGGCGTAGGTACACCTGTGGCCATCAGTTCTATGTATATGAGGCTTGGCCTTGCCATATTTGGAAGAAAAAAGGTGAGGCTTGAGTGTTTGCTCTTTTTAAACACCTGTTAGCCCGCATACAGTTATAAATTTACCTGCGGGAGCTTAGTGTTTGTCCATATAGAGTCATAGAATTCTACTTTGACAGCCCACTGTAAGCCTTCTTATGTTCTATAAAGCTTTTTTCTCATATTATCACACACTATTGTACACGTTGAAAGTCATGTGAGTGTGTTTTCCCGGACTTCGGTCTGTGATTTTCATTTCTGTCTGTATATATATACTTATATATATATATATATATATGTATATATTTTTATATGGACTAACATTATCGAGTTATGCCTCGATTGAGCCTAGACTTCGGTCTAGAGCGTTTATTGCTTATATATATATATATATATATATACTTATATATATAATTATTGTCAGACATATCTGATGAGCTTGGATTTTAAATCCGGAGCATTTACTCGCTTATATATATATTTATATTTATATATATAATTGTTGTCGGACATATCTGATGAGCCTGGAGTCACATCCGATGCATTTAATGCTTATATATATATATATATATATATATATATATTTATATGTCTGTCATGCCTGGAGTTTACTTCGTGGCCTTTTACAGCTTTATTTATATTTCGTCCTGCCTGGAGTTTTTACTTCATGGCAGTTGATCTCTTTTACAACTTTATTTACATTTCATCCCACCTGGAGTTTACTTCGTGGTGGTTGATCATGTCCATATATATATATATATATATATATATATATATATATATATATATATATATATATATATATATATATATATATTTACCGCTTTTATATAATTACATTTCCGATCGGCCATGGAGTTGTTTCGTGGTGGTTGATCATGTTTGTATATATATTTACAGCTTATATATATATAACTGCTTACTGCTTTCCATACAAATTGCAGTATCATGTGAGCCTAGGAATCATGTGATCAAAGATTCAGTCCACTGAATCTAGTTTCGGTTTCCATGATGGACATATTTTTCAGCTATAAGCAGCTTGTACATTATTTTTACAGTGTCTAAATTTCCTTGGATGGCTGTCATGACCATGAGGAGTTCGGTACTAATGTATATTATTTTCTCGAGAATGCTTCGCATCTCGACAATAAAAGCAAACAAACCGAACATTTAATAATAAAATGGAAGTATGATGTAAGACCCCGAATGTTATGAAATAAAAGTATTCAATTTTTCTTATAATTATAATTCAGTAAATGGTTAAATTGATAAAAAGGTTAAAGTTGAGGGTGACATATGAATTTTTTTTCAAAATACGCAAGTGTTTATAAAATACTCATTGTTGTCGGGGAATATTCGTTTGGTCATAGAATATTCTTTCTGTCGGAGAATATTCGTACGACGGCGAAGCCTTTTGTGGGCCCCGTAACAGAATAACTGTCGGATGAAGAAAATGACAAATTAAAGTTTTTAAAAAAATAACGGCGTAGTTGTTACCGTTAATACTGTTAAAATACTCGGTGGTTAAAACACAGTAGCACACGGTATTGCACCAATTATTGATTCTTACGTAAGAAGGCTATTCAATAATGGTTACAGTAATTACTGTTCGGTATTTTATTTTATTGATTCAATAATTGCTGCGTTGATATTTTATATTGCTGTTGTTGTCATTACACAGTATTTTTCATTATCGAAGCAATAATTCATATTATCTGAATAATATTATTAGATAACATTATTGACAATGTCTAGAAAGTTCTGTCTAAGGAGAGGTTTGGTCACCTAATTGCGCGCCAGTAAGGAGAAATTCTTATTGGAAAGCCCCCTCTTTCCTGGGAACTGCCTGGTTGTCAATATTGTGATTCTGTAATATTATTTGTGAATAATTACTTATTGATTTATATGATGAGAAAAATATTGATTTTATGTGGACATAGATGGAGAAAATTTTTAATGTGACAATTGTTGAAAATTAATATTTTATCTTTTTCTGATAAAATAATTCATTTAAATATATTATTATATTTTAATAATATAATAATGATGATATTTTTACGATGAATGTGGGATATATGAGTATATGTGGAAGAGGAGTATTTTTGTTACCAAAAATATTTAAAGCATGTTTTATGTGTCAGTGGACCCCATTTCTTGACTGAAATTTGATTATAGCTTGTAAAATCGCCCGTTTGTGGATTTCGGTCAAATTCTGTTTGGAATTTGGAAAAACTTTCTTCTGCAAAGTTGTAGAGAATTGAATTTTCTATAAAAACTCGCGAGATTCGAAATTTCTAGCAAAAGGGCTATTTATTGTGAATTATTGAAGTTCTGAAGCTCTGAAATAATTGATTTTTGGAAGTTTAAAATAATTTAAATTACAAAAAAGTTTTTTAGATGTTGAGAGCCTCATGGAACACATGCTTGTTGCTGAAATCAGATCCTTGAATGCGTAGGAGGATGTGGGAAAAAAATATTATTAAATTAAATTTTCTGCTTTGGTGTTCTAAGCAATTTCCTATAAATAGGGTGCTTAGGTTAGAATTGAAAATCACACCAGAAACAGAAGTTTTCTCTTTCTATATCATCGATCGTATTCTTGTGAGTATTTTGAGTATACTTTGAGTATTGCTATACGGAGCAAGTTCGTTCAGTGTTATTCCAGTCAGAGGTACTGTCTTTCGAGGTAAGGGATAGTAAGGGAGGTTATTTTCTTCTAAAATGATATTATTTCTTCAATATCATTATGCCAAAATATTGGTTGGAACTTTTTATCAAATTTGGAACTTTTTCATGTCGGGGTTACTATTCATGAGTTACTATTCATGAGTTACTATTCACGAGTACTAATCACGAAGCGTGAAGATGTTTTTTTTTGTGAAATTACTATCTTTTGGTGTCGGAGTTACTATTCACGTATACGACACTATTCACGTATACGGTACTATTCACGAATACGGTACTATTCACGAATACGGCACTATTCATCGAAAAATGAAATTTTTTTCCTTTTCATCTAAAATATCTATTGTGGATACTAGCTTTGATTGTATCCATGTTTTGATCATTCTTGAATTTTACACCACTATGATTATTTTTGAGGTATTTTTGGACGTGAATAAAATAAAGTACGAATCCTTAATCATTGTCATTTTGTTTCACTGGATTCGTTTCTTTAAAAATATTTTTCAACATCCTCAGTTTTAAATGATGATATTATTGAACATCTTTGGCCTGTAGTGCAAAGATGAATGATTTCTGATGAATATTTTTGGCCCGTAGTGCAAAGATGAACAGATGTTTAGATGAACATGACCAACTGATGAATATCTTTGGCATGTAGTGCAAAGATGACTTGTTGATGAATATCTTTGGCCTGTAGTGCAAAGATGACTTGTTGATGAATATCTTTGGCCTGTAGTGCAAAGATGACTTATTGATGTATATCTTTGGCCGTAGTCCAAAGATGAATTTATTAGTATGGTTATGAACATGAATTGTGATTTGGTATAACCATGATCTTTGATGTTTCAGGTGATAAAAGTTATCTTTGTCCTGGATGAGAAAAGGAATTTAGAACAACAATTACGATTATGAGTTATACATGTGATTGTGGACAGGAATTGTTGATTGATGTTATAGGGATAAAACATTGTTGATGGACTTTTAACATGGAGAAGATAATAGACTTTATAGTCTATTTGACTCTTCTAATGGATTGCTTGTTCCGCTGCAACTATGGTTGAATTTTTTTATCATATACCATATGTTCTAAATCTCTGATTTATTACTGTTGAAGACTATTGATAATTTAATTATCTTTAGTCATGACATTCTTTACTGAGCTAGTTGTGCTCACCCTTTTGCTTCACAATTCCTTTTAGGTAATACGAGTGTAGCTGGATCGAGCGGGGGATAACAGGGGAATAGAACGGTGGTCATCATTTAGTAGTTATATTTGGCGAATCAACTAGGGTGAAGCGAACCCAACGTTGGAAGGGTGTTTTGCCACCGTCATACAAGATGTTTAATGACATACCACCTCGTGTCATCATAAGACATGGATGTGCTCATCCACTTGCTGAGTATATCTACCAGCACTATCTATATGATCTTGGAGTCTATTTGAAATATAAATCTCAATTAGAGACAGTGGAGATAATGATATGTCAGGAGAAGACTTGCCATTGGGAAGAATATGATAGTAATCTTCTTGTTTTTCTTTGGGGTCTATTGGGTCAACCAAGAATTATTCTGTGGCCATATGATATCTATAATAACCTAGACGCATGGCCTCTCATGTACGAAGGTTTCCTTGAGCACTTCCCAAATATTCTAATTTCTAAAACAGTTTTCGACTATACCTTTATGTAAGGTGTCAGTATGAGGTGCTGTCCACAGTTGGGACATGAGTCACAGTTGATATATATTTGTATACAAACTCACAGCATATGTGTTGTTGTATTTTGCACGACAATTGTTGTAATAAAGTTGTAGTTGTTTTCTGTACCATGTATTTGGCGACTCAGAATGGGTTGGATGGAATGGACCTATTTTGGGGTTGTTACATTTGGTATCAGAGCTTAGGGATATGATCTCTGGCGGAGATCGGGATTAGAACTAGGAGGGGAGAGATGAGTAAATCCTTCGCTAGTATGTCCTACCTAAGCTTAATTATTGGTCGGTCATAATATACGGATATTATGTGATATGTTAATTTGCTTAATTAACCCTTGTTTTATGGCAGTATTTGAGAATTACAGCTGAGAATGCTAACAATTGAGTGAATAAGACTGTTGGGATACCTATAATCACTAATGTGATGACAGACGAAGAAGGAATTAGAGATATCCATGTGGTGAGTGAAGAATTGATAGTTGCACCCGAGATAGTCGCAGAGGTAACAGCTGAGAGTGAGGAAGAAGAGGAAGAAGAGGTACCTGAGGAGAGTTTATTAGAGGTATTTTATGATCAAAATGTAGAATTGCAAAATCGTATTCATGAGTTAGAAGAGCAGGCTGAAGAATTGCAGGCAGTCGTGGAGCAAAAGGATGCAATAATTCAAGCTTGTGTTACCCGATATGTGATGCTTGAACAGAAGTATTCTTTGGCAGAGTGTAAGATGATAAAGATGGAATCTGAGCTGAAAGAAGAAAAAAATGAACGAGTAAGAATGAGTGATGCATGGGTAAAAGCCACACGACACGTGGATATTGTGGAAAGAGATGTCCGATCTAAGAAGGCTAAAATAGATGATATGAATTTCTCTTTTTGGAAAGCAATTGGGAGAACTCAACATCGAGTTTTGAATTATCCTGTACAGAACGGTCAACCTGAATTTGATATGGATCGAAGATTGATGATTCAGATCATGAATCAGGAGTACGAAGAGGCAGTTGAGGGAGGAATATGCCCTATAGAAAAGTATATTCCAACGGTAGTGATGACGCCAAATGCTGCCCCAGACAAGTCAAAGCCGAGTAGTTCAAGGGATAGCGGTTGTCATGACTTTCCAACAAATGAGGAAGGCAAATGAAGTTATCACGAGAGATGAGCAATGGAGAAATCATAATGACCCGGGAAATAGAATCTGAAATGAAAGCAATGTATTCTCAACTTTTCGAAATACCAGGTACGTAAATTTCGGGGACGAAATTTCATAAGGAGGGGAGATTGTAAGACCCCGAATGTTATGAAATAAAAGTATTCAATTTTTCTTATAATTATAATTCAGTAAATGGTTAAATTGATAAAAGGTTAAAGTTAAGGGTGACATATGAATTTTTTTTCAAAATACGCAAGTGGTTATAAAATACTCATTGTTGTCGGGGAATATTCGTTTGGTCGTAAAATATTCTTTCTGTCGGAGAATATTCGTACGACGGCGCAACCTTTTGTGGGCCCCATAACAGAATACCTGTCGGATGAAGAAAACGACAAATTAAAGTTTTTAAAAAAATTACGGCGTAGTTGTTACCGTTAACACTGTTAAAATACTCGGTGGTTAAAACACAGTAGCACACGGTATTGCACCAATTATTGATGCTTACGTAAGAAGGCTACTCAATAATGGTTACAGTAATTACTGTTCAGTATTTTATTTTATTGATTCAATAATTGCTGCGTTGATATTTTATATTGCTGTTGTTGTCATTACACAGTATTTTTCATTATCGAAGCAATAATTCATATTATCTGAATAATATTATTAGATAACATTATTGACAATGTCTAGAAAGTTCTGTCTAAGGAGAGGTTTGGTCACCTAATTGCGCGCCAGTAAGGAGAAATTCTTATTGGAAAGCCCCCTCTTTCCTGGGAACTGTCTGGTTGTCAATATTGTGATTCTGTAATATTATTTGTGAATAATTACTTATTGATTTATATGATGAGGAAAATATTGATTTTATGTGGACATAGATGGAGAAAATTTTTAATGTGACAATTGTTGAAAATTAATATTTTATCTTTTTCTGATAAAATAATTCATTTAAATATATTATTATATTTTAATAATATAATAATGATGATATTTTTACGATGAATGTGGGATATATGAGTATATGTGGAAGAGGAGTATTTTTAATACCAAAAATATTTAAAGCATGTTTTATGTGTCGGTGGACCCCATTTCTTGACTGAAATTTGATTATAGCCTGTAAAATCGCCCGTTTGTGGATTTCAGTCAAATTCTGTTTGGAATTTGGAAAAACTTTCTTCTGCAATGTTGTAGAGAATTGAATTTCCTATAAAAACTCGCGAGATTCGAATTTTCTAGCAAAAGGTCTATTTATTGTGAATTATTGAAGTTCTGAAGCTCCGAAATAATTGAATTTTGGAAGTTTAAAATAATTTAAATTACAAAAATGTTTTTTAGATGTTGAGAGCCTCATGGAACACATGCTAGTTGCTGAAATCAGATCCTTGAATGCGTAGGAGGATGTGGAAAAAAAATAATATTATTAAATTAAATTTTCTGCTTTGGTGTTCTAAGCAATTTTCTATAAATAGGGTGCTTAGGTTAGAATTGAAAATCACACCAGAAACTGAAGTTTTCTCTCTCTATATTATCGAGCGTATTCTTGTGAGTATTTTGAGTATACTTTGAGTATTGCTATACGGTGCAAGTTCGTTCAGTGTTATTACTAGTCAGAGGTACTGTCTTTCGAGGTAAGGGATAGTAAGGGAGGTTATTTTCTTCTAAAATGATATTATTTTTTCAATATCATTATGCCGAAATATTGGTTGGAATTTTTTTATCAAATTTGGAACTTTTTCATGTCGGGGTTACTATTCATGAGTTACTATTCACGAGTTACTATTCACGAGTACTATTCACGAAGCGTGAAGATGTTTTTTTTGTGAAATTACTATCTTTTGGTGTCGGAGTTACTATTCACGTATACGGCACTATTCACGAATACGGTACTATTCATCGAAAAATGAAATTTTTTTCCTTTTCATCTAAAATATCTATTGTGGATACTAGCTTTGATTGTATCCATGTTTTGATCATTCTTGAATTTTACACCACTATGATTATTTTTGAGGTATTTTTGGACGTGAATAAAATAAAGTACGAATCCTTAATCCTTGTCATTTTGTTTCACTGGATTCGTTTCTTTAAAAATATTTTTCATCATCCTCAGTCTTAAATGATGATATTATTGAACATCTTTGGCCTGTAGTGCAAAGATGAATGATTTCTTATGAATATCTTTGGCACGTAGTGCAAAGATGAACAGGTGTTTAGATGAACATGACCAACTGATGAATATCTTTGGCCTGTAGTGCAAAGATGACTTGTTGATGAATATCTTTGGCCTGTAGTGCAAAAATGACTTGTTGATGAATATCTTTGGCCTGTAGTGCAAAAATGACTTGTTGATGAATATCTTTGGCCTGTAGTGCAAAGATGACTTGTTGATGAATATCTTTGGCCTGTAGTGCAAAGATGACTTATTGATGTATATCTTTGGCCGTAGTGCAAAGATGAATTTATTTGTATGGTTATGAACATGAACTGTGATTTGGTATAACCATGATCTTTGATGTTTCAGGTGATAAAAATTATCTTTGTCCTGGATGAGAAAAGGAATTTAGAACAACAATTACGATTATGAGTTATACATGTGATTGTGGACAGGAATTGTTGATTGATGTTATAGGGATAAAACATTGTTGATGAACTTTTAACATGGAGAAGATAATAGACTTTATAGTCTATTTGACTCTTCTAATGGATTGCTTGTTCCGCTGCAACTATGGTTGAAATTTTTTATCATATACCATATGTTCTAAATCTCTGATTTATTACTTTTGAAGACTATTGATAATTTAATTATCTTTAGTCATGACATTCTTTACTGAGCTAGTTGTGCTCACCCTTTTGCTTCACAATTCCTTTCAGGTAATACGAGTGTAGCTGGATCGAGCGGGGGATAACAGGGGAATAGAACGGTGGTCATCATTTAGTAGTTATATTTGGCGAATCAACTAGGGTGAAGCGAACCCAACGTTGGAAGGGTGTTTTGCCACCATCATACAAGATGTTTAATGACATACCACCTCGTGTCATCATAAGACATGGATGTGCTCATCCACTTGCTGAGTATATCTACCAGCACTATCTATATGATCTTGGAGTCTATTTGAAATATAAATCTCAATTAGAGACAGTGGAGATAATGATATGTCAGGAGAAGACTTGCCATTGGGAAGAATATGATAGTAATCTTCTTGGTTTTCTTTTGGGTCTATTGGGTCAACCAAGAATTATTGTGTGGCCATATGATATCTATAATAACCTAGACGCATGGCCTCCCATGTACGAAGGTTTCCTTGAGCACTTCCCAAAGATTCTAATTTCTAAAACAGTTTTCGACTATACCTTTATGTAAGGTGTCAGTATGAGGTGATGTCCACGGTTGGGACATGAGTCACAGTTGATATATATTTGTATACAAACTCACAGCATATGTGTTGTTGTATTTTGCACGACAATTGTTGTAATAAAGTTGTAGTTGTTTTCTGTACCATGTATTTGGCGACTCAGAATGGGTTGGATGGAATGGACCTATTTTGGGGTTGTTACATATGAAAAGGTCTTAATTCCTATTGAGCACAGGGTTTGAAAAACCACTTTTACAAAACTTCATTGATATATCTTGGTTAAAACTGAATTTTTCTATAAAATTCAAACCTTATGTATATAGGTGTGAACGAGGCCTCGCACTACTTTCAAATAATTGCATATTGATCCACACACACACACACACATTCATATAACAATTTCTTTGAAAAGTGGCGGTCACCGTGGTAACACGGATGTCGAGGGGTGCCTACCACCTTCCCTCCGCATAATCAAGCCCCCAGACCCAAAATGAATCCCGGTTTCACAGACCCGTCTAGCAGTGTCAAATCACTGGGTCAATGTGCAAACCTTTTTTGGTTACGTTGGTGCAACCAGTTAAATACACCAATTGACGACTCTTAAAGTCAAATCGTCGACATTATACATGTCGGACCTTTTTCACTTATTTTTTCAAACAAATCTCACATTAATATGAGAACACCAAAGAACAAGTAACGAAAAGGTGTGACAACCGAGATTTTGTAATTTAATTTAAATATTTATTGGATTGAATAAATATTTTTCGATGAATTAATAATTAGAAATTAATTAATTGATGAAGTTGTGATAGATTAATTTTATTATGTGTTATATTTATTAAATTAATGTGGAGAATTTTATTATTCGAAGTATGTGATTATGTGAGCTTATTGTATTAAAAGAAATATTTAATAAGCTTAATGTTAATTTTTTTAATTAATTAAATTATTAATTAGAGATTTAATAATTTGATATTATTATTAAATGAGAAAATTAATTATGTGACTATGTGCATTATTGAGAAATTATTATATTTTATTAAATTAGATATTGGTTTACTTATAAAGGAGTGTGACATTATTTAAACTATATAATAAAGCTCTATTAAATTAAATGGTTTTTGAATTATTTTCTTGCTAGCCAAACATGGCACTAAGGGAAGTTATGGGCAGTTAACCCATGACTGGGTAACTGACCACCAATGCGTCAGTTCCTTTTCTATTTATCATACGTCTTCTTCTTTTCTATTATTATTCTAAGTTTGATAAAATCATCACACAGAGAGAGAGAGTTTGAGAAAATTGTTGAGAGAGATTGCTTGGTGTTTGAGAATTATTGAGGAAGGCTTTAATTCATCTCCTATTATTTTATCTACGCTTGGGTAATCTCTTCAACCCAATTATTATTTTTACGTCCTTTAAGTTTCATGAATATGACTTAAGTCTTCTGTGAATCTCTGTAAATTGGAAAGTTGATATAAGAATATATGTAATGATTCAAGTAGTATAGCATGTTTTAATATATATTATATGGGTTTCCATATCTTCAGTTTCATGACATTATATAGTAAAAGATTTTAGAGTATGTTATATGGCCATATGGCCCTTATACGTATTTTTTAATATGTTAACCATAAATTTTTCTACAAAATTCACAATGGTATATGATTATGCATGCTAAAGCAAACAAAACGAAGTTTGAATGGTTGAATTTGGTTTTATAACGAATCTGTGGCGTTAAATGTTAGGATTTATGATCAAAACTTCAAGAACAGTACAATTTGCAAGATTTAATTCTATGATTATGTGTTTTAATGGGTTAAAATCATTCTATATATGTTGGGTAATGGTTATATATTAATTCTAACACGTGGGTATGTTTAATTTGGGGAATTAATGATCAAGTAGTGTTTAATTCGCTGAACTCTGTGTTTTTCGCGAATTGGGAATCAAATTCTAGAGTATCGCGCTGCGGCGCCAACTCTAGAACTGATGTCCCGCGCCGCAGTGTCAACCCCAACACTGATGTCCCAGGCTGCAGCGCCACGGCGCCGCAGCGACAATACCTAGTACAAAAGTGGTGTCGCAGCGCCACTTAGCAGAATGTCCAGAAAATGTTTTTTTTAAAGTGTTCAAGTAGAGAAATGTGTTGGTAACTTAGTCTAATGAATATAAAGACTTGTTAGACCTATAATGAGATGTTAAAATAAATTCTTAACATGTCCATAACACAATTACGTGTGAATGGAATGATCAAATGCATAGTTACCTTATTGTTTGTGAAGTCTTAATTTTTTTTTTGACAATAAGTGTAGTAATTGACTAAGTATAGTCATGAACTCGAATTAGACAAAGAATAAACTTGTGATGTTTATTGCGTGATAATTGATTGGTGTTGTTAACATGAATGATATGTAGGAATTAAATCAAAGAACAAGTTTGTTTAAGTGTAATCTACGCACGAGGCAAGTTTCTTACCCTAAACTTTCGTTGAGCAAGTTCCTAAACCTTATCTTGTTACATTGAGCAAGTTTTCTAACTCTACATTTACGTTGAGCGAGTTTCTTACCCTAAACTTTTGTTGAGCAAGTTTTCTAACCCTACTTGTTATCGTTATATAAGTTGATTAATTCATCTTTCGATATTGAGCAAGTTCTCATTTTTATTGATCAAGCCTGTCTTGTATATTAAAGTTTATTAATCTTCAAACATGATGTTGTTATAAAATAATTATTCTATTGTATACCTTTTGAGATGTTATTCAAGTTAAATATTCATTTACTATTAAACCTTGTTAGACTAGTGAACCCTTATAGATTCGACTAGTCCATAGTTGATGAGCGTTTTAAATTTCAGAACCCCTTGATGAATTATCCAAACCAAACTTCCTTTGGTGCTGACTCGAATGTCAAACTGAGATGAACAACCCTCTATAGGGGATTATTTACGCTTTAGCGTTAAGATATTGTGCACAGTATGGTATTAAGGGCTGAACCCCCTAAGTACGAGAAGAAGAGTCCATAGTCTTATGACTGTTAAAGGTTTCAAGTAAAAACACTTGACAATCTAGGACATAGTTCAAGGTCTTATGACCCTCATAATTTCTTTTGATTCTTGTTATCCATTCTTGATTCAAAAGTTGAGCTTTATATCAGAAGTTATTATTTCTCTCGCATGTTATAATTCAATGTTATATTGTTATACTTGTGGGCAATCGTGCTCATTCTTGCGTAATAATAACATTGCAGTTAAGAACGAAAGAGCAGACGAACCTTCCACTAGTAAGGGCAAGGGAAAGCTTAGCAAGTAATGAAGACTGTTATATTATTGTGGTTATGTGATGTAATTAGAATTGATGTTACTAAGACTTATTTGTTTATGTTTTTTTCATAGATGTTTTAAGGTTAGAGTAACCTGGGATTTATTATTATTCAGTTGATGTAACCCCATAAGGGGAGAGATTTTATTATTATTTCTATCTATTGTATGGTTTGCATTTTATTTACGGGTAGATAGATAGATAATGTTTGTACAGTGAACACCAAATCCTGTGGAAATGGAAGTACTGAATTTGGGGGTGTCACAGGTTGGTATCAAAGCTATAAGCATGAATTTGCAAAGAGCCCTGAGCCTTTATCTGGTGACATCCTTTTAAGGGAAGGCACCGAAGCCAGACTTTCTATAGGGGACGCCGAGCGAGTCAGTAGCAAGTTGATAGGTACCCTTGTAAGGTGCTATGGTTGGAAGCACCATGAGTGTCACAGGTTGGTATCAAAGCTGTAAGGTTATAAATCTTAGATGGGGGGAACAACCTTAGGTAGTAGCCTTGTAGGAGATCGAGAACATAGTGATGGTAAACTCTTATCGAGTTCTAAGAAATGAATTTCTGAATTCATTGAAGATAATAAAAGACTTTATGTGCTTATGAGTTAATCTATGTGTTCGCTAGCACGGATTAGTAACTAAAACTTAAAATTTTGTTGTCAGGATGTTGGAGGAGCTAGTCGAGCTGGGGAGGAGGAACCCCAATTACCAATAGAGGAGGAGCCCCGAGACATTCATGTCATCAGGGAAAAGCTTGTACAGAGAGAGCCATCTCCGTTGATCACTGTTGCTTGTCAGGAGCATGAGCCAGAGACAGATCCAGAGGAGGATCCTGAGGAAGTGGAAGAAGAAGAGGAAGAAGAGGAGTTCCCACCAAACTCCATTGATGCAGAGATGTATGATGCACTCTATGATCATAACGTAGAGTTGCAGGATACTGTTCAGGATCTGACTGAACAGGTGGTTAGCCAGCAGATTACTATTGAGCAGAAGGATAGAGAGATTCTGACTCTTCACACACGTTTGGGAAATGTGGAGTGGGATCTGGTTCACGAGAAGGGTCAGATCGAGGATAAGTCTGCAGAAATAGAGACGTAAAAGAAGGATCTGAAAGAGAGATTAGAGATGCTTACCATAGCAGAAGAGGGCTGGGTACGAGAGTCACGCCGTGCTGATCGTGCAGAAGATGATCGCCGTGCGAAGAAGGCTAAACTTGAGGAGATGTACTCTACACTACAAAATGCAATGGATGCGGTCTAAGATCGAGTTAGGAAGTATCCAATTCAGTTTGAGGATCTACCATCATATATGTTAGATCGCATAATGATGTACCGCATAATGGAGGAGGAATGTAGCAAGGCTATCCAGCGCCTTAACAGACAGTGATAGTATTAGTTTAAATATGTGAAAACTATTTGATAGTTAATGATGTAAATTCCGATATGTTCATAAATAAAGGAATATTGTGATGTTTTAAATCCTGTAGATTCTTTATCTCGGGATAGTTGATGTAAATAGCAGTGATGCTATCTTATAATGTAAAGACTTTTGAATTAAATGAAATGTCAAAGTTTATTTGAAGTAATGTGTTAAGTGAGTTATGATTAAATGTTTAGTTAAGTCTTAAATGTTTTAGAGATTGAGTAAAGATCTAATAAGCATATATTCTTAACAAAAATATGCCTCCTAGAAGAAAAAATCATCAGCAAGCCCAGGAAGGGTCAACAAACAATAACAACGACGCCAATACTAACTCTGTTCAGCAATTGGTAAACCTTTTAGTTGGAGCACTTAATAATCAACCCCAAGCTCCACCAAATACTTCGTTTAAGGACTTCAAGGTGGTGAGATCGCCAGAGTTTAAGGGTTTCATAAACCCAATTGAAGCTCAGACGTAGGTAATAGAGATGGAAAAGGTGTTCGATGTTGCTAGGGTAAGGGAAGATCAGAAGACTGCTTATGCAATGTTTATGATGAAGTCCGAAACAAGCTATTGGTGGAAGGAAAACAAAGTGAGAGGAGATGAAGGTGTAATATCCTGAGAAAGATTCAAAGAGATGTTCTTCGAGATGTATTTTCTGACTAGTTCGCAAAAGCAGATGGAGGTTCAGTTTCTAGAGTTAAAATAAGGGAATATGTAAGTAGTTGATTATGTGGCAAGGTTTAACGAGTTAGCTAGGTTCGCCACATACCAAGTGAACACTGATGAGAGGAAGGCAAGACGATTTGAGCAGGGACTGAAGCCCTGGTTGTATAGCAAAGTGCCAATATTCCAATTGAACACTTTTGTGGGAGTGCTAGAGAAGGCCATACTTGCTGAGGGTGGAAGTGATGCAGTAACGAAGTGTAATCAGGAGCAGAAGAAGAAGAAGAGTGGGAAGGAAGGTAATAACAAGACTGGTGGGAGTAGCACTGGAGGTAATCACAATCAGAAGAGGAAGTGGTCTAAAAATTCATCGGCCGGAAGTCAACAGGGACGGCAGAAGAAGACGATTGAACCGTGCCCAACCTGCGGAAAAATGCATTTGGGAGTTTGCCTGAAGGGGAAGCAAGTGTGCTACAATTATGGTCAGGAAGGCCACATAGCACCAAACTGTCCGAACCAAAAGAAGGGTGCATGCTTCATATGTAGATCAAAGGACCATCTTGAAAGAGATTGTCCTAAGAAGGGATCGGGAGGGACGAGTACTGGAGGAAACAGAGGAAATACTGGTGGAAGCACTCTAACCATTGCAGGACCAACCGCAACCAATAGACCAATAGCCAGAACGTTCAACATGACAGTGCAGGGCGCGGTACAGTCTCGTGATGTGGTGTCAGGTATCATTCCGATCAATAAAGTTAATGCTTATGTGTTATTTGATTCGGGTGCTACTTGCTCATTTATATCCGATGGCTTCGCTAAGAACTTAGAATTGTTTAAGGACGAGATAGAATACCCCATGAACATAGAAATTGCGAATAGAGAAATTATCCCTGTTAAGTATGTGCACAAGAACTGTAGAGTAGATATTAAGGGTAATATCATGAACGTAGACCTTTTCCCTATTCGACTTGGATAATTTGATGTTATTTTGTGTATGGATTGGTTATCCAATTATGGGGTGGTAATTGACTGCCAAAAGAAGTGTATTAACCTTATGACTCTATCAAAGGTTGTGTTTTATTGTAGCAAGTCGCCTAGACAAGCGAGTTGTCTGAAGATGATGCAGGACAAAAGATTATTAAGGCAAGGCTGTGTAGGATATCTAGCTTTCATAGTCGATAGTCGTATAGAGAATCCAAAAATTGATAAGATTCCAGTAGTGAGAGATTTCGTAGACGTATTTCGAAATGATTTGCCGGGACTTCCTCCAGATATAGCAGTTGAATTCGTGATCAATTTGGCTCCAGGAACGACTCCAATATTGAAGGCACCGTGCCGAATGGCACCGATAGAGATGAAAGAACTGATGGTCCAACTACAAGAATTACTGGACAAAAAGTATATTCAACCAAGCGTATCACCTTGGGGAGCGCCGTTTTTATTTGTGAAAAAGAAGGATGGGATAATGCGGCTCTGCATCAACTTTAGAGAACAGAATAATGTCACGATTAAGAATAGGTATCCATTACCGTGAATCGACGACTTGTTCGATCAGTTGAAGGGAGCAAAATATTTTTCAAAGATAGATTTGAGAAGTGGTTATCATCAACTGAAGGTGAGACCAGAGTATGTACCAAAGACAGCGTTTAAAACAAGATACGGTCACTACGAATTTTTGGTAATGTCATTTGGTTTAACAAAAGCTCCTGCAGCATTTATGGGCTTAATGAATGGAGTGTTCAAGCCGTTTTTGGACAAATTCGTAGTGGTATTTATAGATGACATTTTGGTATATTCGAAAACCAAGGAAGAACACGAAGAGCATTTGAGGTTGACATTAGAGACATTGAGAAGGGAGAAGTTGTATGCTAAGTTTTCAAAATGTGAATTCTGGATTGAAAGAGTACAATTTCTTGGACATGTAATTGATAAAGACAGAATTTCGGTGGATCCCTCCAAAGTCAAAGCTGTGATTAACTGGGATCAGCCGAAGATGCCGTCAGAAGTAAAAAGTTTTCTTGGATTGGCAAGTTATTATAGAAGATTCATTCAGGATTTTTCCAAGATCGTAACTCCGTTGACGAATTTGACTAGGAAATCGGTGAAATTCGTTTGGACGGAGAAGTGTGAGGAAAGCTATCAAGAATTAAAGAAGAGGTTGAGTACAACACATGTGTTATCTCTTCCGGATGACATGGGAAATTTTGTGGTATATAGTGATGCTTCGCATAAAGGACTCGGCTGTGTGCTTATGCAGAACGGTAGAGTCATTGCTTACGCATCACGATAACTGAAGGATTATGAGAAGGGGTATCCGACCCATGACTTGGAGTTAGCTGCAGTGGTTTTTGCTTTGAAAATCTTGAGGCACTATCTCTATGGGGAGAAGTGTGAAATATATACAGACCACAAGAGTCTGAAATATATTTTTACACAAAAAGACTTGAATATGCGCCAAAGAAGGTGGTTGGAGTTAATTAAGGACTACGATTGTGAGATTCTATACCATCCGGGTAAGGCAAATGTGGTGGCCGATGCCCTAAGTAGAAAAGGTCGGGAGAAATTGATGATGTTGACCGCTCAGGAGGAGCCAATTTCAAAAATGGAAAAGCTATAATTGGAAGTGAAGTATCCTATGGCGATTGACAAGAAGCAGTTCCAGATGCAAGCTGGTACAACTTTACTGGATAAAGTTAAGGAGGCTCAACTTTAGGACGAAGAATGTGAGAAAGTGAAGAAGAAGATATCTGAAGGGACTGAACCGAGATTCAAAATAAACAGTGAGGGACTACTAAGATTTGAGAGCAAAATTTGGTTACCGCCAGTACCAGAGATGAAGGAAGAAATTTTAAGCGAGGCTCACAACTCAAGATATTCGATTCACCCTAGTAGCACCAAGATGTACCAAGATCTTCGATAACACTTCTGGTGGCCAAATTTAAAACGAGAGGTTGCAGAATGTGTTGCCAAATGCCTGAAATGTCAGAAAGTGAAAGCAGAACATCAGAGACCAAGTGGGTTGCTACAATCTTTATAGATTCCAGAATGGAAATGGGAACATATTACGATGGATTTCATGGTTGGCCTACCGACGACTCAAAAAGGCTACGATGCAGTATGGGTTATTGTTGACCGATTGACGAAATCCGCACACTTCCTTCCGAACAAAATTAGATTCAACTTAGATCAGTTGGCAAGGTTATATGTGAAAGAGATTGTTTCAAGGCACAGAGTTCCGGTGTCAATTATTTCTGATAGATATCCGCATTTTACGTTGAACTTCTGGAAACGTCTACAGGAATGCATGGGTACACAGTTGCGAATGAGTACGGTATATCACCCTCAGACAGATGGACAGAGTGAAAGAACAATTCAGACATTGGAAGATATGTTAAGAGCTTGTATAATGGATTTTAAAGGGAATTGGGATGATCATTTACCGCTCATAGAGTTCGGCTACAACAACAGTTACCACGCTAGTATTGGCATGACACCCTATGAAGCGTTATACGAAAAAAAGTGTAGAACTCCACTATATTGGGAATGAAGTTGGCGAAACACAACTACTAGGCCCGAAATTGGTACAACAAACAGCAGAGATAGTCAAAGTTATTCGAGCAAGATTGACAGTAGCTCAAGATAGACATAAGAAATACGCTGATCCACACCGCAAGAATGTTGAATTCGAGCCAGGTAGCTATGTGTTTTTAAAGGTCTCTCCTTGGAAGGGAAAGATCAGGTTCGGAAAGAAAGAAAAATTAAGCCCAAGATTCATCGGACCCTTTGAAGTTCTGAGAAGGGTCGGAGAAGTTGCTTATGAGGTAGCCTTACCTCCATCTCTAGAGAATGTCCACAATGTTTTCCATGTCTCAGTCCTACAACCCTACAAACCTGATTACAAGCACGTGATTGAATATGAACCCTTACATTTCAACAAAGACTTGTCTTACGAAGAAATTCATGTTCAAATTGTCAACCGAAAAGAACTAGTTTTGAGAAATAAAGTAATACCTTCTGTTATGGTAATTTGGAGGAACCACAACGCTGAAGAAGCTACGTGGGAACTCGAAGAGAATATGATGAAAAATTATCCTCAATTGTTTACTTAGATTGTTATAAGCGATTCTGGGGACAGAATCTTTATAAGGGGGAGAATGTAACGGGACAAATTATTGAGTTGTGATTCTGAGGACAGAATCCTTTTAAGAGGGGAAAGATGTGACAACCGAGATTTTATAATTTAATTTAAATATTTATTGGATGGAATAAATATTTTTTGATGAATTAATTATTAGAATAATTAATTAATTGATGAAGTTCTGATAGATTAATTTAATTATATGTGTTATATTTATTAAATTAATGTGGAGAATTTTATTATTCGAAGTATGTGATTATGTGAGCTTATTGTATTAAAAGAAATATTTAATAAGCTTAATGTTAATTTTTTTAATTAATTTAATTATTAATTAGAGATTTAATAATTTGATATTATTATTAAATGAGAAAATTAATTATGTGACTATGTGTATTATTGAGAAATTATTATATTTTATTAAATTATATATTAGTTTTATTTATAAAGGAGTGTGACATTATTTAAATTATATAATAAAGCTCTATTAAATTAAATAGTTTTTGAATTATTTTCTTGCTAGCCAAACATCGCACTAAGGGAGGTTATGGGCAGTTAACCCGTGACTGGGTAACTGACCACCAATGCGTCAGTTCCTTTTCTATTTATCATACGTCTTCTTCTTTTCTATTATTATTCTAAGTCTGATAAAATCATCACAGAGAGAGAGAGAGTTTGAGAAAATTGTTGAGAGAGATTGCTTGGTGTTTGAGAATTATTGAGTAAGGCTTTAATTCATCTCCTATTATTTTATCTACGCTTGGGTAATCTCTTCAACCCAATTATTATTTTTACGTCCTTTAAGTTTCATGAATATGACTTAAGTTTTCTGTGAATCTCTGTAAATTGGAAAGTTGATATAAGAATATATGTAATGATTCGAGTAGCATAGCATGTTTTAATATATATTATATGGGTTTCCATATCTTCAGTTTCATGAAATTATATAGTAAAAGATTTAAGAGTATGTTATATGGCCATATGGCCCTTATACGTATTTTTTTAATATGTTAACCATAACTTTTTTCTACAAAAGTCACAATGGTATATGATTATGAATGCTAAATCGAACAAAACAAAGTTTGAATGGTTGAATTTGGTTTTATAATGAATCTGTGGCGTTGAATGTTAGTATTTATGTTCAAAACTTCAAGAACAGTACAATTTGCATGCTTTAATTCTATGATTATGTGTTTTAATGGGTTAAATCATTCTATATATGTTGGGTAATGGTTATGTATTAATTCTAACATGTGAGTATGTTTAATTTGGGGAATTAATAAGCAAGTAGTGTTTAATTCGCTGAACTCCGTGTTCTTCGCGAACTGGGAATCAAATTCTAAAGTGTCGCGCCGCGGCGCCAACTCTAGAACTGATGTCCCGCACCACAGCGCCAACCCCAACACCGATGCCCCAGGCCGCAGCGCGCAGCGCCACAGCGCCGCAGCGCCAATACCCAGTACAAAAGTGGTGCTGCAGCGCCACTTAGCAGAATGTCCAGAAAATGTTTTTTTGAAAGTGTTCAAGTATAGAAATGTGTTGGTAACTTAGTCTAATGTATATAAAGACTTGTTAGACCTATAATGAGATGTTAAAATAAATTCTTAACATGTTCGTAACATAATTACGTGTGAATTGAATGATCAAATGCATAGTTACCTTATTGTTTGTGAAGTCTTAATTTTTTTTTACAATAAGTGTCGTAATTGACTAAGTATAGTCATGAACTCGAATTAGACAAAGAATAAACTTGTGATGTTTATTGCGTGATAATTGATTGGTGTTGTTAACATGAATGATATGTAGGATTTAAATCAAAGAACGAGTTTGTTTAAGTGTAATCTACGCACGAGGCAAGTTTCTTACCCTAAACTTTCGTTGAGCAAGTTTCTAAACCTTATCTTGTTACATTGAGAAAGTTTTCTAACTCTACATTTACGTTGAGCAAGTTTCTTACCCTAAATTTTTGTTGAACAAGTTTTCTAACCCTACTTGTTATCGTTATGTAAGTTGATTAATTCATCTTTCGATATTGAGCAAGTTCTCATTTTTATTGATCAAGTCTGTCTTGTATATTAAAGTTTATTAATCTTCAAGCATGATGTTGTTATAAAATAATTATTCTATTGTATACCTTTTGAGAACTTATTCAAGTTAAATATTCATTTACTGTTAAACCTTGTTAGACTAGTGATCCCTTATTGATTCGACTAGTCCATAGTTGATGAGCGTTCTAAATTTCAGAATCCCTTGATAAATTATCCAAACCAAACTTCCTTTGGTGCGCACTCGAATGTCAAACTGAGATGAACAACCATGTATAGGGGATTATTTACGCTTTAGCGTTAAGATATTGTGCACAGTATGGTAATAAGGGTTGATCCCCCTAAGTACGAGAAGAAGAGTCCATAGTCTTATGACTATTAAAGGTTTCAAGTAAAAACACTTGACAATCTAGGACATAGTTCAAGGTCTTATGACCCTCAGAATTTCTTTTGATTCTTGTTATCCATTCTTGATTCAAAAGTTGAGCTTTATATCAGAAGTTATTATTTCTCTCGCATGTTATTATTCATTGTTATATTGTTATACTTGTGTGCAATCGTGCTCACTCTTGCATAATAATAATATTGTAGTTAAGAACGAAAGAGCAGACGAACCTTCCACTAGTAAGGGCAAGGGCAAGCTTAGCAAGTAATGAAGACTGTTTTATTATTGTGGTTATGTGATGTAATTAGAATTGATGTTACTAAGACTTATTTGTTTATGTTTTCCGCATAGATGTTTTAAGGTTAGAGTAACCTGGGATTTATTATTATTCAGTTGATGTAACCCCATAAGGGGAGAGATTTTATTATTATTTCTATCTATTATATGGTTTGCATTTTATTTACCGGTAGATAGATAGATGATGTTTGTACAGTGAATACCAAATCCTGTGGAAATGGAAGTACCGAATTTGGGGGTGTCACAAAAGGTACATCAAAAAATCCCGACGTCGACAGGTGGAGACTCTGTTGGGGATTCCAGTAAGAGGGCTTAAGCCGCTATTACCAGGTTTTCAAAATTGTTATATGCTTCTGTGTGAATGTTGCATTTACATTTATTATGAATGTGTACGAATGCATCTTAATTACTGCACTGCTAAATATCTATCTGTGATATTAGTGCTTCGCAAATGTCATCATTTTGCATAAACAGTGAGACACGTTGTATTTGAATGTATGTTGTGTGGTCCCTCCACCAGGAGGCTATCCTGTCGGTGTTTGATTACTGGATTGTGGGAAGAATAATTCCCCGGGGCACAGGAAAGGCACCACTCAGATTCGCTCCAGTTGAACGACCGGATTAACTTCCCATCAAGTAGATTGCGACGATCTGGGAACCTTCATGCCAAAAAGCCGCGAGAGTAACCTAAGATAAGTCAGCCTCTGATAAACCAAAAGCGGAGGAAAGTCTCTTCATACTTTCCATTTTCAATTACTTGTAAAAGCATTTACTTGTAATTTATTCTATATGCATACATGACACGTTATCAATTAACAATCGGTTTTGCAGGACAAAATTCCTAAAACGAAAAGTTCAAAAGGGAAGAAATTGGTCCTATTTCTCGTTCAAAGTCCAAAAGGGCATTAAGCCCACAGTTAGACATGGATAAAAGTGCCCAGCTTGATCCTACCCCTGTCTCTCGCGAGGAGTTCGAAAGATTAAGCTATCAAATTACAGAGTTGGTTGTTATGTTCAAGTAACTACACCAATCTACTCAGGGTCCACAAATACCAATCCACACAGAATCCCCTGCACATGGAAGAACCCAGGGCCAAACAATGCCTACTCAATCCGAGTCATTCATAACAGTGGGCAGTC
This sequence comes from Panax japonicus, assembly GCA_020205505.1. Taxonomy (NCBI): domain Eukaryota; kingdom Viridiplantae; phylum Streptophyta; class Magnoliopsida; order Apiales; family Araliaceae; genus Panax; species Panax japonicus. The sequence goes on along the minus strand of CM035102.1, from coordinate 39,939,546 downwards.
AGGGTATTGGCAAAAAGATGGAAACCCAGATACCTAAACCTCATTCCAATAAAGAAATCACAAATCTCAGGGATGATCGAGAAACTGGGGATCTAAGAAAAAAATCCAACAAATGGAGGAGACCATCCGGTCAATTAAAGGGACTAGAAATTATGGGAGTGTCACCTATTCAGATCTCTGCATATTCCCAGGGGCTCGATATCCTACTTAATTCAAAGTCCTAGAGTTTGAAAAGTACAATGGGGCAGGAGATCCCTATAGGCATCTGAAAGCGTACATTGGCGAACTGGGGTCTTATGCTGAAGATGAAAGCCTCAGAATGCAAATTTTTCAAAAAAGTCTCACCGGAGAGGCTAAAGCATGGTATGCCCGACTTGACAATGCCAAAATCCACAACTAGGAAGAATTGGCCCACGCCTTTCTAAATCAGTACAATTTTTCAATCACAAATGTCGCCAGATCGATACCAAGTGACTAAAGTCAAAAAGAAAAGTACTGAATCTTTCCGAGAATATTCCCAAAGGTGGAGACATCTTGCAGCGCAAGTCATTCCATCAATGACAAAAACTGAGATGGTAATGACGTTTATTGATATCCAAGAGGCTCCGTACTACGAGAGGATCCTAGCAGGCATAGGAAAGTCATTCTTGGAAATGATCAAACACGGCGAAATGGCAGAGATGGGCCTGAAGGCCGGCAAGATTAAAGACTTCACTGCCTTGGAAGTAGTTGCCAAGCATATACAGACTGGCAAAAATGTGAGCGATCCCAAGGGGGTACCCGATAAAGACACTAAAGATGTATCCCTTGTTGCGCAGGGGCAATCTAGTAGACCAACCTACAGTCCCCCCATTTGGAAAAAGCGAGACAATCTGTCATTTCAACAACAGACAACATTTAACCAATTCTAGGACAGGAAAAGAAAATTTGAGAGAACGGAAAATCGGGTGTTCACTCCACTAGGCGATTCTCTTGAAAATGTGTTGGCGATATTGATGGATCATAAGAAAATTACCGAACTGGCTCCACCTCTAGAACCAGGGAGCAAAAGATACAATCCAAGCCAGAGATGTGCTTACCACTTAGGATCTCCAGGACACGATACACAAGATTGTTGGTCCTTAAAGCATAAAATTCAAAATCTGATCGAAAGTGGCAGTATTGTTGTCCAACAACCTAACCAACAAAATGTCAATACCAACCTTCCGTTGCAGCATGATACGGAAGAAGTAAACATGATAGGGTCAGGAAGCGCTGAAATATATCCAATTCATAAGTGCATACGAAGGATAGAAGACTACCCCCAAAGGCACAGAGCAAATATCCTAAAATGGGAAAACTCGAAGGAGGGTATGATACTAATGCAAAAGTTAGAGACAATCCAGAACCAAGTAAATCTGCTAGCTAAGCTGATAGTGCGCCAACATCAGGATACGAGGCATTTCTTCACTCAACTATCAGAAGGCCAAGAAAAAGAGGATGATAAAATTGCTAGTAAACCTCGCCAACAAAAAAATCACTTGGGGGAATACGAACTCTCAAAGAAGAAAGATCAAACAACCTCCACAAGAGTCCAAAAATTCACCCCTGTAAGCAAATCTAATGAAGAAATGCTACTGTGACAACCCGAGAAATTAGACAATTTATGAAAATCTTAAATGATTGATTTAAGGTTAAATAATAGACCTAGACAGAAAATAAGTGTATGCGTTTGATGTTATTGGGATTGAATTTTGAGGATTTCAAAATTCGGTGAAGGATATAGGTGAATTATTCAGGATTAAGGATTTATGTAAATATGCTATGTGTATATGGTTAATGATGTGTTCAGAATGTGGTTAAGGGTCATGGGTTGATCATATAAATTATATCTGTGACAAACCCTAAGTTTATATTAAGAACGACAATGTTCTGTTAGAAAACCATAACGTCTGATGAGAAACCCTAGAATCGGTTCTGGAAACCCTAGTTTCAGTTCCAGGAATTCGAAACACTAAAATCATGATATGAATATGGTGATTAAGTTAGAAAACCCTAACGATATGTTCAGAAACCCTAATTTGGGAAATCAAAGGCTAAATATAATGGCTTATGTATTTTGATAATATATTAGAGATAACCCTAATTGCTAAATTAGAAACTCTAATGCTATGTATAAAATCCTAAGGATTAATAGTTATGTGAGTAATGAATATGAACATTATGTGATGGTTTATCTTTGTTTATTATATAAACAAACAAAAGAAACTAGTGAAACCCTAAATATATATTAGGAATGAAGGATTTAATAACTTAAGGGTTAAGGAAAAAGAGAATTGTGGTATTTAGAATATATACTAATTTTAAGAGATTTATTTTATATATCTCAAATGATTAATTTTATAACCTAATTATAGCAAGTCTAATTGGGTTAAGGAAATAAGTGGGCATGAGTAAGGATTTGTGTTATAATTGAGGATGTAAAAACCCTAATTAAATGAATTGGGTTGGATAAGAATTTAAGGTATTGGATTATGTATATTTTAGAGGCACAAGCAATACATTAATTGAGTGGCTCAAATATTTTATTGTTAAGCCCAAAAGATTTAAGAAGTGGTCCAAATTTGGAGCCCAAATGAAGGAATGGTACTTTAGGCATTTGGGATAATAAATATTTCATTTACAAGAAACCAAACTTGGAGTTTAAAAAGGCCAAATGGCCGGCTATTTAGAGAAGGAAGAAAGGGGAGATGAATGTAATAAGTGTTCACTTTAGTTGGTTACCAAATCTCACCAACTCTCCATGTGCCATTCTTTTAATTGTCCAACACTTATGTTCAAACTTGCAAGCAACATCTTGGTGGTTTAATGAGAGAAGGAAAGAGAGAATAGGTGGAGACTTGTGGAGAAGAAAGGAGCTTGGCCGGATTTTGTAGGAGAAAATAAGGAGAATGAGTGTAGATTTTTGTAATATATCTATATCTAAAAGTATATATTTTTCTTTCTTTCATCTTTCTTCCAAGTTATCTAAGAACTATAGAAAGAGAGAGAGTGAGAGAAGAGGGCCATTCGGCAGCCATGGAGGAGAGAAAAGGGGAGTTCTAGGTGAGACATCCAAGCTCCTTGATCAAACTAAGAAGAAGGAGAAGAAGAAAAGCTAAGGTATAGCAAATAAATTTCTACTTATGTAGTATAAATCTTTTGTGTTTTGATTTGATTTTTGACAACATGAAGTTGTGATCTTGAGGCTTATAACCTTAGATCTTGGTGTTTAAAAGTGTTTAATATGTAGATCCAACTCTTTTTGAAGATCAAAAGTTAGACCTAAAGTATGAAATGGAGGTTAGGTTTTTCAAAAGATAGAAAACCTAAAATTTTCTTAGCTTTGATTTTGTTTGAAGCTTGTTTGATGAAATAAGAAAATTTGTTTATAAACTCAAAAAATATGTATATACATGTTAATAAGTGTTTATTGTTTGGATCTACCCATAATGGGTGTTGATTTTGGTTGGAATCAAAGCAAGAGAAAAATGGAATTTTTCCGGAAAAGTTTGAACTTTTATAGTATGAGCTAGGTTTTGATTTTTCTTGAAATCTATGATGAATATTTATGATTTATGTTATTGGGATGCTAGATCTATGTGTGAAGGATAAAAATCCTTTGGAATTACTCAAATAGGTTGAATATTGAACAAGTTATGGGATTTCTCCCAAACTACACAAAGGTAATAAAAACTGTTAGAATGACAGTTTGTAACAGCCACTTCCGGGCTAAATTCCGGGAGCTTAACATGTCCAAATATGGATTGTGATATATGAAAACTGTAGTTCGGAAAGATATGAACCCAACAAAATTGACGGATCATTAATCGGAGTTATAGATTTCATTTTATTCAAGTTTTGGTAAAGGACTCCAAAACTGCCAAATGACAAAAAGTTGCTGCCCAAACTTTTCCGGGGGCTGTTTCGGATATTTATTTAATGAGAAAAATTCCAGGCTTTAGGGAAATAAAAATATATGGTATTATGTAGCTCGTGTCCAAAAATGAGCTAATTCCGAGTTAAAACGACCAAGTTATGACCATTACAATTTTTGTGATTTTCCGACAGAAATCGCTATAAACGGAGTTCTACAACTCCGATTGCCACGAAATTTAAAATGGAGCATCAAGTTAACATATTTAAGGTTATTCCAAGAGATGGGAATGTTTGGAGTTAAGCACGATGTAGCTAATTTCTTAAGCTACGCACTAGATATGATTTTTGAAAAAAAATACTAAAAGAAGTTAGAAAATTATGAAAAAAATACTTTTTGTATGAAATACATGTATATATGTTTGGCCAAAGGATTGAAAAATAATAAACAGATTTGGTATTTTTATAAAACGGATATAGAATTCAGCTTGCTTCATTGTGTAATTGTGAATCCAGTTTACTAGATTAGAAAATCTGATGAATATAGCTTGTTGGATTGAAAAGAAGTTGACTGAATTGATGGATTGGTGAATTCAGGTTGTTGAATTAGAAATTAGGTTGCTAGATTTAGAATCCAGGTTGCTGGATTAGTATTTGACTTATTAGATGTTAATGAATACTTATGATATGAAAAGGCGAGTGTTAAATCATATAAATGTGACTATAAGGCATGATTAAGTGCTTAGGAAGAGTTTAACTGAACTTAAACTCGATATTTGTCCGACTAGACCGTCGGGATGATAAAATTGTGTCGGTATCAACTCAAACTTAATAGTCTAATTTGATGCTATGTCTTATGTGTTGTATAGACTGATAGGGTTATGTGTTATGTGTTTAGGTTATTCTGTGAATATATATATAACAGTATTATACTGTGATATTATTCTAATTATTGGAGATCTATATTATTAATATTAGGTCTTTGGGTAAAACGTTATTAATTGTGTTGCGGTAATCAACGGTTCAGGCAAGTTTCTTTGTACTTAACTATAATAAGAGTATTTTATTCAAGCTTATGGTTAATCATTGCTGATTGTCATGAAAATTGTACTCTGTACATCTTGCATGTATAAGTCAGGTATGAAAGGCTTGATCACCTTCATTACCAGTTGGTTCAGAAATGTTTGTTCATGTTTAAAACTTGTTCAGTCAAAAATTTGTTCGTGCTAGTTCTCAATTATATTGATGAATTATAGCAAGCTCATTATTCATACTCTTTAATCATGGTATATCGTTATATTGTTATATATAAACTTGTTGGGCAACTTTCATGCTCACCCTTTCTATATCATGATAAAATATTGCAGATAAGGCGAATGCGTTCGGATACAGGAAAAGATAATGCCAAGTTCGGCTTGGGATAAAATGTGAGGTCAGTTTGCAATAGTATATTTTGATAAATATTGTTGTGTGATAAGTAGTTTATGATTTGTGTATAAGTTAAGGTTACTCAACCTTGGGGAAAATAGTGTGTAATGTATTGTATAAACAATTTATGTTTATATCTTCCGCAATTAGTGAAAGAATTAGTGTACCGGATCCGCGGCGATTCGGGGCCCGGATTCGAGGCTATCACAGTTGGTATCAAAGCTGTTGGTTATGAAGCTTAGGTAGTAATACCTGAGACAAATAACCACAGTGATTAGGATTAAGTACTAACTAAAATCGAGTTAGTGTGTCGGTAAGATTCAAAGATGAATCTCGGCGAGTTGTCAAGATACAGAGTTCCCTAACTCTGATAATAAAGTTGAACAGTAGTGATGAATAGATCGAGTCTAAAAGACTGAAAGTGCAGGAATAGGAGATCGTAAAACAAAACAATCATAGGCATAGAAATAAATCGTAATATATACGATAAGATCACCCCGTGATCTGATAAGGTTATGACAGTAAGAATGAATCAATCTACTGATTGAAAAGTTTACAGCAAGATGCTGTGTGTAAGTTGTACTATGAAATTGTACTATGAAAACTCATGAAAGAGTTATGGATTATGGATACGGATTAAATGAAATTCGTATGGAAAAAGGGGGTTAAGATTAGGTGGGGATTTCAATGAGGACTCGTGTCAGCAACTGAGTTGTATGATTCCTTGTATGGGCGGGGAATTGTACTTGGTGTAAAAACTACTTAGTTGGTGGCATTGGTAATAATTGAAATGTTGTGTCACGCTAGTTGTTATATACAGATAAATAGGTCATAGGTAGAGAATATAGGATTAAGTACGAGTTCTTAGAACTCATACTTATGTGACATTCTTGACTTATAGTTATATGAAATGTTTATGGACCCCTCAGCGAACTGGACGCCAAAGGTCAGACTAGGGTAAATTCTTAAACTCATATAATTATGGTCAGGTTATGAACTCATAAGTGTGGTTTTATGAATTGGGTATAGTTTTGTGTGAATGGAGTGTTAAGGAGTATTGGAACAGATAGATTGTTAAGAAAATGATCATTAGTGGAGACTTAGGTTTTCCTAAACCCCTAGCTTTGCTAAACTTCAATTTTTGACATCAAGCTAAATACACACTATGTGCCTTTTAAAAAAAATATTTTTATTTATCACTTATATACCATGTGACCTGGGGCAGAGATGATAAAAAATGATGGAGTTATCAATGCAGAATTATTTGGTGTTGGATGTGATCTAAGGATCGTCAACCCACTACAGTATGATGTAGTATGACAAAATCACCAAATGACGAAATCCTCAACGGACTATAAATACAGTGTGACATCATGACATCATTCTCAAAAATGTTTTATTGAAAGAAATTTCTCAAACCAAATTGTTTTGCTGTGGAATCAAATAAGACTGAGGTAATATTTTTGTGCCTTTGGCAGTGATAGGAAAACAGATAAAATAAGTAGTTGGCCAGTACAGGGCATATCGGGCTAATCATCCTTTGTGTCCGTAAGTAATGACAGTTTGCGGATGAATTTCCATAAAACCTTTGCGAAAATGAAAAACAAACAGTCTATACGATTTCTCAGCACAGTTTTAAAATTTTTACCCTTGTGAGTGGTGTATTGGGTAGCATATGAAATATGTGTGAATGGTGTAAGGTGCACGGTGTAAGGTGTAAGGTGAATTTCGGGGACGAAATTCTTAGAAGGAAGGGTGAATGTGACAAACCGCGAAATTAGACAATTTATGAAAATCTAAAATGATTGATTTAAGGTTAAATAATAGACCTAGACAGAAAATTTTGAGGATTTCAAAATTCGGTGAAGGATATAGGTGAATTATTAAGGATTAAGGATTTATGTAAATATGCTCTGTGTATATGGTTAATGATGTATTCAGAATGTGGTTAAGGGTCATGGGTTGATCAGATAAATTATATCTGTGACAAACCCTAAGTTTATATTAAGAACGACAATGTTCTGTTAGAAAACCCTAATATCTGATTAGAAACCCTAAAATCAGTTCTGGAAACCCTAGTTTCAGTTCCGGGAATTCGAAACACTAAAATCATGATATGAATATGGTGATTAAGTTAGAAAACCCTAACGATATGTTCAGAAACCCTAATTTGGGAAATCAAAGGCTAAATATAATGGCTTATGTATTTTGATAATATATTAGAGATAACTCTAATTGCTAAATTAGAAACTCTAATGCTATGTATAAAATCCTAAGGATTAATAGTTATGTGAGTAATGAATATGAACATAATGTGATGGTTTATCTTTGTTTATTATATAAATAAACAAAAGAAACTAATGAAACCCTAAATATATATTAGGAATGAAGGATTTAATAACTTAAGGGTTATGGAAAAAGAGAATTGTGGTATTTAGAATATATACTAATTTTAAGAGATTTATTTTATATATCTCAAATGATTAATTTTATAACCTAATTATAGCAAGTCTAATTGGGTTAAGGAAATAAGTGGGCATGAGTAAGGATTTGTGTTATAATTGAGGAAGTAAAAACCCTAATTAAATGAATTGGGTTGGATAAGAATTTAAGGTATTGGATTATGTATATTTTAGAGGCACAAGCAATACATTAATTGAGTGGCTCAAATATTTTATTGTTAAGCCCAAAAGATTTAAGAAGTGGTCCAAATTTGGAGCCCAATTGAAGGAATGATACTTTAGGCATTTGGGATAATAGATATTTCATTTACAAGAAACCAAACTTGGAGTTTAAAAAGGCCACATGGCCGGCTATTTAGAGAAGGAAGAAAGGGGAGATGAATGTAATAAGTGTTCACTTTAGATGGTTACCAAATCTCACCAACTCTCCATGTGTCATTCTTTTAATTGTCCAACACTTATGTTCAAACTTGCAAGCAACATCTTGGTGGTTTAATGAGAGAAGGAAAGAGAGAATAGGTGGAGACTTGTGGAGAAGAAAGGAACTTGGCCGGATTTTGTAGGAGAGAATAAGGAGAATGAGTGTAGATATTTGTAATATATCTATATCTAAAAGTATATATTTTTCTTTCTTTCATCTTTCTTCCAAGTTATTTAAGAACTATAGAAAGAGAGAGAGTGAGAGAGAAGAGGGCCATTCGGCAGCCATGGAGAAGAGAAAAGGGGAGTTATAGGTGAGACATCCAAGCTCTATGATCAAATGTGATAACCCGGAATTTCGAATAATTAAAATTTTACGAATAAATTTTTTTTTTTATTATTAACATTGTCTGTTAATAAGGTACTGTATATCTGTGATACGAATTTTGAAAATTAGTCAATTTTTGTATTGACTGAGAAAATAGAGTAGAGTTGTGCTTAACAACTTTAGAAACCCTAACCCTAATTTTCGGATAGGGATTCGGTAGAAAATATAATTAAAATAATTATATTTCTAAGAATGTGTTTGTTTTATATGAGCTTAATGATCAATAATTGATCGGATAGGTTTTAATATTATTAAACCCTGATAAGAGATTAGAAACCCTAATCTCAGTTGTAGAAAACCCTAATATGGTGTAGAAAACCCTAATGTGTTGTAGAAAACCCTAATTTTAAAAATTGGGGATTGTAAACTTTAAATTAGGAACCCTAATCCTAATTGATAGACTTAATGGATTAATTAAACACAAATGTGAGATTAGAAACCCTAATCTCAGGATTAGAAATCCTAACGTATCGTTAGAAACCCTAATTGTACGTCGAGAAACCCTAATGTTAAAACCGGGAGTTGTAAACCCTAATTAGGCAACCCTAATTTTTATTAGCATGCCTAAAGTGTTTGATAAACATAAATATGATTAGAAATCACTAATTATATTTTTGTAAGTTAAAATTCTATTTGAGAAACCCTAATTGTATTTTAGAAAAATTTATTTTTCTAATTAAACCCTAAATTTGCAAATTATGGAAATTAGAATTTTTAGACCTAAAGGGTACAAAACCTAAACTCTAGATTTTCCAAACCCTAAACCCTAAGGGTTTTATCAAATGAGAAGATCTAGAAAAATTGGAAATGACCATAATACCCTTTATGGGATTTTTAATTGTTAACTTGCAAAATTGTCCAATGCTTTATTAGGTAACCAACTCCTTACCAACTATTGACTTTAAGACATCAAATCTCAGTCAAATTCATGAATGCCAGCCGGATTTGGGCAGATCCAAGCAACTTAAGAGCAATATATAAGGATTCAAGAGAGAGAAAAACCAAAAACTTGGCCATTTTTGCTATAAGCTCTCACCAACTATCTCTCTCTCCAAAACCCACGAATTATAAAAGTAAATCAGTCCTAGAAACAGCTCCTATATCAGCCAATAACAGATTGGAAGGGCAGAATCAAAAATCAAAGCAAAAGAGGTATAAACCCTAATCTTTGAAATCCTTCGATTCCTTGTTATTTGTTGCAATTTATTGTTCAAATATGTGTAATAAGGTGTCAATTGATGATCTGGGTTGATAAATCTAGAACCCATAACATCAAAGTGCACGAATTTTAAGTTTTCCAAAATCTGGGAATTTGAAAATCTGTGATTTTCAGTCAAATGTCAGATCTAATACCTCCGTGTGTAATACATGTTTTTGATGTTTAAAACTTGTAACATGTAGCCTGATATGAGATCTTTAAGTTGCAAAAAGAATCAGCCTTAGATCTATTATAGATCAAAAGTTATTCACGGTCAAAACCCCGTTGACCGAATCTGCAAAGAACACAAATCCAGAAAATTTGAGCCCACTGTCCGTGTTCAAGTTTGACCGAATATATCTAGCTAATGGTTTGATATTTGTGTGTTATTATGCTTTCTGGTTGTAGTACTACATTTTGTCTACAACCTAGAGTTGATAGATAAAGTAAAACATGACCAGAACATAGCTTAAATCGAGCTTCAAAGTGGCAACTCGCATCTGTTTCTGCCCAGAAACGGTTTGTCAGAAAGTTCAGAGGCTTTGATCTCCTTATTATGATGTTGTTTAACCAAAGTGTTGGTTGTATGTTGTAGTGTGACATATGGTCTACACGTCCAAACTTTTAGATAGCTTGGATCATGCTCCGATCGTCAGTTATCGTCGGTCAAACCATGGACCCTCGCCTGTCGGAAAAGAAATCTGGGTTGCTCAAGAACACCTATAGCGACAGATAGTCTCGCTATAGGCCTTTAACGACGGATTAATTTATTTTAATTTTCTGATTTTCGGAAATTGATTAAAAAATAGAAATAAATTCTAAAACTTACCAAAAATGGTTTTAAAAATTATTTTAAATTATGAAAAATAATTTTTGACCAATTGGAATATTTTTCTTTAATATTTATAATTATTTAAATATTAAAGGTATTTAATTTATTTAATTAGTGTATTAAATAAATTAGAGAAAAATGATTTAATATTATGAAAAATCATTTTTAAATAAGAAAAATGTATTTAAAAATATTTTGAGTTATAAAATGTAACTTTTAATATTTTTGGAGAATTTTCATTAATAATTTAATATTAATGATATAATATTTATTTGATTAATAAATTAAATAAATAAAATGAAAATGATTTAAATGATTTAAAAATCATTTTAATTGAGAATAAAGTATTAATAAATATTTTAAATTATAAAAGATAATTTTCAATATTTTTGGAGAATTTTCATTAATAAATTAATATTAATGATGTTTGATTTATTTAATCATTATATTAAATAAATGAATTAAAAATGATTTTATTGATTTAAAAATCATTTAAAAATGAGAAAAATAGTTTAAAAATATTTTAAGTTATAATTAATGACTTTTAATATTTGGATAATAATTTCATTAATATTTATATATTAATGGTGATGATTTAAAAATGATTTTTATTATTTTAAAAATCATTTAAGTAGAATATTGATGATTTAAAAATATTTTAAGTTATTGATGATAACTTTAATATTTTGGAATGTATGTTAATAAAATTTTGATATTATTATATATTAATAATAATATGATTATTTGTTAATTAAATCATTTAAAAATGGTTTAAGTGTTTGAAAAATTATTATAAATTATAATAATTGTTTGATTAATAGTAAAAGCTTCTGAAAAATATTATTATTGATAATTGACTTATCTAAATTAATATTGAAGCCTAGAAACCAAGTTTAATTGACAATCAATGTGTTAATTGTCGGATAGGGTGACCAGAACACCGAGAATGGACCGAAGTCCAACTAGACTAATATAGTTAGACTTGATAAGTGTTTATATAGGGTATAAACACTAATGTGGCTATGTGGTAATGTGCCTAGGAGAATTTTGACTATAAAATACAGTGTTATGTGTTATAAATGATTGTGCTAATTGTGAGACCTACATTATTGGTTATAGGTCTTTCGAAATCAGATAAGTATATTGTGTAGCTGTAATCAGCGGAAGAGGCAAGTTCCCTAACTCAACCTTGAGTTATTTCATTCAAATATTATTGGTGGTTAATTATTGTTGATTAAGCCACGTCCAGGGATTTATTGTTGGAATTAAATTATTGAACTAGAATATATATATTCGTAGAATTATTGTTGATGGATATTCATATCTGTAGAAGTTAGAATTGACAGTACAGATAATTCCTGTTTATTGTCAAATTATAATGAGAAATGTCTTAGCTAATTATTCTGGCTAGACGATCAATTGTTAGAACTTGATAGATTCGAGAAAAATAAATTCAATTATTATTGTCAGATCGAAGCCAATTATTTCGGCTCGACCGAGAAGCAAATAAAATTTGAAATACCATTATTTCGTTGTAAAATCAAAATCTTGATTCTAAAACTGAGAAGAACAACCTTTTATATAAAGGGAATATTTTTTTGGTCGTGAATTCGACCTTTGCGCGCGTTTTGAGTATTATGCATAATATAGGGTACAAAGAGTTGGCCGGCTCTGAGTACTTGCAGAGGGGTATGATTTAATCTTTATGGTTATCTGATACACCTGAGTATTTATCAAAGAAAATCTTTGATATCTACGCGAGAAAATAAGTTCAAAGATCTTGTGTGATCGCTCAGTATAAATCTGGAAAACATTCCACTTTGATATTTTGGAGAATTGATTATTGATTATTCATTAGAATATCGTAGAAACTTTGAAAGCGTTGTACTCTTTCATTAGTGAATTATTGTGTTGTATAGAATACGAGAAAACTTGTTATTGAATAACGATTTGTTCAGCTATATCAAAGTTTCCCGAACTTTGGTTCCATTCTATCAAAATAGATAGTTTGTTGTTTTAAATCCTTATACATTTATTGTATGTATTAACTTGCGGGGCAAATTAGTTGCTCACCCTTGCTAAATAAAACTTTTCAGCTAGGGACGAAGTGGCAGGAGGTGCTGCGAAGGATAAAGGCAAAGGAGTTGTAATAAATTAGTTATAATTAGCTATGTTAAACAGTATTATTTATATTATTGTATTGTAAACCCTTTTTGTATATTTAAAGGTTATGTTTGTAAAGTTAAGGTTAGAGAACCTGGGTGATGTATTATTAGTAAACTCTGATAAAATCTTATGAAAATTACTATCTATATATATTATGGGTAGTTAAATGTTGTTTATATTTGGATCGTGAACACCAAATTCGAGAGTCAGGTAACCCGGATTTGGGGGTGTCACATCAAACTAAGAAGAAGGAGAAGAAGAAAAGCTAAGGTATAGCAAATAATTTTCTACTTATATAGTATAATTCTTTTGTGTTTTGATTTGATTTTTGACAACTTGAAGTTGTGATCTTGAGGCTTATAACCTTAGATCTTGGTGTTTAAAAGTGTTTAATATGTAGATCCAACTCTTTTTGAAGATCAAAAGTTAGACCTAAAGTATGAAATGGAGGTTAGGTTTTTCAAAAGATAGAAAACGTAAATTTTCTTAGCTTTGATTTTGTTTGAAGCTTATTTGATGAAATAAGAAACTTTGTTTCTAAACTCAAAAACTATGTATATACATGTTAATAAGTGTTTATTGTTTGGATCTCCCCATAATGGGTGTTGATTTTGGTTGGAATCAAAGGAAGAGAAAAATGGAATTTTTCCGGAAAAGTTTGAACTTTTATAGTATGAGCTAGGTTTTGATTTTTCTTGAAATCTATGATGGATATTTATGATTTATGTTCTTGGGATGCTAGATCTATGTGTGAAGGATAAAAACCCTTTGGAATTACTCAAATAGGCTGAATATTGAACAAGTTATGGGATTTCTCCCAAACTACACAAAGGTAATAAAAACTGTTAGAATGACAGTTTGTAACATCCACTTCTGGGCTAAATTCAGGGAGATTAACATGTCCAAATATGGATTGTGATATATGAAAACTTTAGTTCGGAAAGAGATGAACTTAAAAAAATTGACGGATCATTAATCAGAGTTATAGATTTCATTTTATTCAAGTTTTGGTAAAGGACTCCAAAACTGCCAAATGACAAAAAGTTGCTGCCTAAACTTTTCTGGGGGCTGTTTTGGACATTTATTTAATGACAAAAATTCCAGGCTTTAGGCAAATGAAAATATATGGTATTATGTAGCTCGTGTCCAAAATGAACTAATTCCGAGTTAAAACGACCAAGTTATGACCATTACAATTTTTGTTATTTTTCGACGGAAATCGCTATAAACGGAGTTCTACAACTCCGATTGCCACGAAATTTAAAATGGAGCATCACGTTAACATATGTAAGGTTATTCCAAGAGATGGGAATGTTTGGAGTTAAGCACAAGGTAGCTAATTTCTTAAGCTACACACTATAAATGATTTTTGAAAAAAAAATACTAAAGGAAGTTAGAAAATTATGAAAAAATACTTTTTGTGTATGAAATACATGTATATATGTTTGGCCAAAGGATTGGAAAATAATAAACTGATTTGGTATTTTTGTAAAACGGATATAGAATTCAGCTTGCTGCATTGTGTAATTGTGAATCCAGTTTACTGGATTAGAAAATCTGATGAATATAGCTTACTGGATTGAAAAGAAGTTGACTGAATTGATGGATTGGTGAATCCAGGTTGTTGAATTAGAAATTAGGTTGCTAGATTTAGAATCCAGGTTGCTGGATTAGTATTTGACTTATTAGATGTTAATGAATACTTATGAAATGAAAAAGCGAGTGTTAAAACATATAAATGTGACTCTAAGGCATGATTAAGTGCTTAGGAAGAGTTTAATTGAACTTAAACTCAATATTTGTCTGACTAGACCGTCGAGATGATCGAATTGTGTCGGTATCAACTCAAACTTAATAGTCTAATTTGATGCTATGTCTTATGTGTTGTATAGACTGATAGGGTTATGTGTTATGTGTTTAGGTTATTCTGTGAATATATATATAACAGTATTATACTGTGATATTTATCTAATTATTGGAGATCTATATTATTAATATTAGGTCTTCGGGTAAAGCGTTATTAATTGCATTGCGGTAATCAACGGTTCAGGCAAGTTTCTTTGTACTTAACTCTAATAAGAGTATTTTATTTAAGCTTATGGTTAATCATTGCTGATTGCCATGAAAATTGTACTCTGTACATCTTGCATGTATAAGTCAGGTATGAAAGGCTGATCACCTTCATTACCAGTTGGTTCAAAAATGTTTGTTCATGTTTAAAACTTGTTCAGTCAAAAATTTGTTCGTGCTAGTTCTCAATTATATTGATGAATTATAGCAAGCTCATTATTCATACTCTTCAATCATGATATATCGTTATATTGTTGTATATAAACTTGCTGGGCAACTTTCATGCTCACCCTTGCTATATCATGATAAAATATTGCAGATAAGGCGAATGCGTTCGGATACAGGAAAAGATAATGCCAAGTCCGGCTTGGGATAAAATGTGCGGTCAGTTTGCAATAGTATATTTTGATAAATATTGTTGTGTGATAAGTAGTTTATGATTTGTGTATAAGTTAAGGTTACTCGACCTTGGGAAAAATAGTGTGTAATGTATTGTATAAACAATTTATGTTTATATCTTCCGCAATTAGTGAAAGAATTAGTGTACCGGATCCGCGGCGATTCGTGGCCCGGATTCGGGGCTATCACAGCTACACTTTCTGATAAGCGAAGGAAGGATTACTGAGTTGATGCCTCCTGTAAATCCCAAGATAAAGAGCTATGATTCCACCAAGATATGTTTCTACCATTCTAACTCAATTGGACATACGACTGAGGAATGCTGGGCTTTGCAACATAAAATTCAGGATCTCATTGAAAATGGAGAGCTGGAGATTGAAATTCCCATGACCAAAAAAGGCGAAAAGGCAATAAAAAGCTTAAGATGTCCACTCGAGACAAGTAGTTCAAATAAGGTGAAGGCTATGAGCGATAATCCTAGCAGAACACAAGATGGAGTGATCCTAATGTAGGAAATAATAGAAGAGACAAGGGAATTCCCGAAGGATATTCTTACGCCAACATCAAACATCTTCTGGTTCAAAGATATCAACCACGTTCCTGATTTTATCACCTTGGATGAGGCGGAGGAAATACTGATCCTTTCCAAGGAATAAAAAGCAAAAAAGGAAAATTCCTTGCAAGAAATGAGATGACCGTTCGAGGCAGATTTCATGGTCAAATCCTCTCAAGCCCAGGAAAAGCATGAAGGAACAGATGAGGGAAAAAGTGTTGAGGTTATCGGGGAAACCAACCCATCAAAGAATCAAGAGTTCATACCTTTTTGCGATGGGTCCAGCTCAAGCATCCCTAAGGAATGTACTAAACCAAGAAGCGATCAAGTTATGTCCATAAGTGAAGACATTCAAAACCAAGAAGTAACCTCTGTCGCGAGCCTTGAAGGCAACACAACGACTGACAATTGGACTATCAGGCCTCAACTAGCCAAAAAGATGTAGATCCAGGGGATAAAGTTGGGAGTTCCAGTAGATGTTGGGATGGTATCACTTCCTTCACAGTATGCTTTTTATTTTCCATGCATGTATAGAAAAAAAAGAAAAAGAAAAAAAACAAAAGAAATATCAAAGAAAAAAAATAATCAAAAAAATCAAAAATCAAATCATTCAGGTTTCAGCTCATCAGGCTTAAACTACGAAAGACCTAATCTCCCCTCTTCAATGGGAGTATGTAGGCAGCCATTTATGGTGCGGTCAAACTAAAAAAACCCAAAAAACCCAAACGAAACACTTCTTAAACAAAACACTTCCCAAACCAAACACTTCTTAAACAAACACTTCTTAAACAAACCTTTCTCAAACAAACACTTGTCAAACCGTTTATCTTATCAAGTATGAACTATGCATACCTGATCTCACACACATCCAGGAGTACGTAAGTAGCCATCAGTGGTGCGATCAAACCCTCAAAAGAAATATCCAAACCCGAACATCAATCCCAAGTCTACGCTCAAGAATAACCCTTCAAGTCAGCGACCCATGTTGAGAAGACCCAACAACACTTCAATGTCATTCCATCAAATTTGGCACAAATCCAAGAAAGGAAGAAACAGCGATACGCCAAGACAACCAGCAGTGAGGACCTTCAAAGAGCCGACACCCTCAATAAACAAGTCTTTATAAAACCATCAAAGCCGATTGCAAGAACAAGTCAGGAATAATGATTGAAGACATCCAAGCCTAAATCCATTACCTACTCACCATCTGGTACGAAGGTAAAAGCCTCTTGCGATCTCTGTATCTTATCAACCCATCTATCAAAGCAACTATCCCAGACAACAAGCAAGGCTGGGGCAATTTCAAAATCGGCGACAACCTGATATTTGGAACCCTTACAACAAGATTGGGGCAATCTCAAAAATAGCGACAACTCAACACTAAAGCATTTATCAACCATCCTAAGGAGGAAAATGCACCAGTCAACACCATCAGCATGGTACATTATCATCAGAGGTTCCCTCATATCATCTCCTTAGCGATTCGGATATTGCTCACTCGCTATTTGATGAACAAAGTGAGTTTCTCATATACATCCCCGGTAACAACATGTAAAAGGACTTGGGCATTTTTCCTATTTTAGGAAAGCGAAGGATTTTAAAGCGGGATCAGGCCTCTAATCAAAAGAAAGAAAACTCTTGAAGCGTACCCCTACGAAAGAAGGGGAAAATTCTCAAAAAGTTATTAACTCGAGGCCAGTGACAAAAGGTATGGCGAATGAAAACTACACCGTCAAACATATTAATTTGCGTCAAATCCTCATAAATTGAGGCCTCTACACTAAAGTTTAAAAGTTCGATAGCGAAAGAGCGAGCTTCACCCTCCATAAATATCAGCAGCATTTAGGTCATCAGTTCAGTTGGGTTGCGAACCAAATGTTCAAGGAAATGGGGCACAAGCATCCAACAACGAAAAAAAAGTCCAAATCACCTCAAAAAGGGTAAAGCGCTACATCAACGTACATTTCTATCAAGCGTAACATTAGGCAGAGTCTGGCGAAGTAAACCTTTGAATATTACTTCAGCGAAGGTATCGGTAGATCCGGTATTCAAAACCATTGGCATCAATTCAGTGCACCATCAAGATAGTTCAGGGATGAAAGCTTTGTATACCGCTGTTCGAGTGGGAACTGAAACTAGTTGGGCGATGTCAGTGTATTCAACTACCAGCAGGGTAGGATCTGTTGTCAAACTACCATTAGGGTAGGCACCATTGTAAACTACCAGCGTATGCATCGACAATATCTCCATTTCTCTTCATCAAACAGGCATTAGCGACATCGACAAAAAGCCAAACCGTTGTAGTCAACACCAGTATAGGCATCAGCAATCCCCGATAAAGGTAAAGCGATTTGTAAAAACATTTTAAACATATATCATAACATTCATTACATTGTGATTTAGGATTTGTGATATGCAAAATGTGATGTGCGAGTTACAAAGTGCGATTGGCCAAAAGCGAAATGCGAAGTGCAAAATACGATGTGCGATTTGCGAAAACATTTTAAACATTCATCATCACATTCACTACATTACGATCTGCATCATTGAAAATACATTGTCATGTTTCAAGTGTCTACTAATCTTTATCATGTCTATTCCATTGCATTGCATGAACATGATAAAGAGGGGCATCTGTAGACACTCAAAATTTTCTTTTCCTGCTACTAACTGTGTAGGAGGGTAAAAACATCTTTTTCACACTCCAGAGGTAATCCTAGAGGACCACAACATCAATTCTAACCTCGAAGATAACCCTGAGTACATTCAGAGCCAACAACATGACCATCTCAGAGATAACCCTGGGAAAAACCTGCTAGAACTGTGCAAAAACCAGAGATAACCCCGGGAGGGGCAAAATGGTCATTTTGCTAACTTAACTTTACTTCAAATCAAATTCATTCATGTAAACTCAAATTGATTCAAAAGTATTTACACAAGACTAATATCTTAACTTCGGAGCAAAAACAACGCAAAAAGGCTCACCAGATTGCTTGACGGAAACCCGGGAATGCTATTTCGGTCATGGACCCATCTTCCTGGAATCAAAAAGGGAAAATCCCATGTCATTGCGTAACTCTCGACACAAGCGGATCGAAGAAGGTCGTATATACCTCATTCGGATGCTCGAATTGAAGTTCTGCAAGTTCAAGCGGACATTATAGTACACAACTGCACGTACTTCGAGACGATGGGACCTACAAAACCTCGGGCAGCTCGGGCAGCCACAAGTGTAACAGAGGCTGCCGCAGGTATCCGTTCTATATATATGAGGCTTGGGCTGGCCATATTTGGAAGAAAAAAGGCGAGGAAGCCCTGTCCAATTTACTTCAAACACACCCCATATTGAGTGCTTGCTCTTTTTAAACACCTGTTAGCTCACATACAGTTATAAATTTACCTATGGGAGCTGAGTGTTTGTCCATATAGAGTCATAGAAGTCTACTTTGGCAGCCTACTGTAAGCCTTCTTACATTCTATAAAGCTTTCTTCTCATAGTATCATACACTGTTGTACACGTTAAGAGTCGTGTAAGTGTGTTTGCCCGAACTTTGGTTCGTGGTTTTCATTTTTGTTTGTATATATATACTTATATATATATATATATATGTATATATTTTTATATGGACTAACATTATCGAGTTATGCCTCGATTGAGCTTAGACTTCGGTTTGAAGCGTTTATTGCTTTTATATATATATATATATATATATATATTTACATTTATACTTATATATATAATTATTGTCGGACATATCCGATGAGCCTTGATTCACATCCGGTGCATTTAATGTTTATATATATATATATATTTACATTTCTGTCAGGCCTGGGGTTTACTTCGTGGTCTTTTACAGCTTTATTTATATTTCGTCTTGCCTGGAGTTTACTTCGTGGCAGTTGATCGCTTTTACAACTTTATTTACATTTCGTCCCACCTGGAGTTTACTTCGTAGTGGTTGATCATGTCCATATATATATATATATATATATATATATATATATATATATATATATATATATATATATATATATTTACCGCTTTTATATATTTACATTTCCGATCCCCCATGGAATTGCTTTGTGGTGGTTGATCATGACTGTATATATATTTACAGCTTTTATATATATAATTGCTTACTGCTTTCAATACAAATTGCAGTATCATGTGAGCCTAGGAATCATGTGATCACAGATTCAGTCTACTGAATCTAGATTCGGTTCCCATGATGGACATGTTTTTCAGCTGTAAGCAACTTGTACATTATTTTATAGTGTCTGATTTTCCTTGGATGGCTGTCATGCCCGTGAGGAGTTCGGCACTACTCTATATTATTTTCTCGAGAATGCTTCGCATTTGAAAAATAAAAGCAAACAAGCCAAACACTTAATAATAAAATTAAAGTATGAAAAGGTCTCAATTCTTATTGAGCACAGGGTTTGAAAAACCTCTTTTACAAAACTTCATTGATATATCTTGGTTAAAACTGAATTTTTCTATAAAATTCAAACCATGTGTATATAGGTGCGAACGAGGCCTCACACTACTTTCAAATAATCACACATTAATCCACACACACACATACATTTATATAACAATTTCTTTGAAAAGTGGCGGTCACTGTGGTAACACGGATGTCGGGGGGTGCCTAACGCCTTCCCTCCGCATAATCAAGCCCCCAGACCCAAAATAAATCTTAGTTTCACAGACCCGTCTAGCAGTGTCAAATCACTAGGTCAATGTGCAAACCTTTTTCAGTTGCGTTGGTGCAACCAGTTAAATACACCAAATGGCGACTCTTAAAGTCAAAACGTCGACATTATACATGTCGGACCTTTTTCAAGGGTTTTTTCAAACAAATCTCACATTAACATGAGAACACCAAAAAACAAGTAACGAAAAGAGACATCAAAAAATCCTGACGTTGACAGTATAGATGGAGGTACTATACTGTAATTCATATTTTCACATGATTATAACTATTGATTCACATGATTTACTATTACGGGAGGTGGTGCAAGTTTGATAATACTTGCAGGACTAAATTAAAAATGAAAGAAAAGTTGAAGGTATTGTAATGTAATATTTTGAGCCCCAAAATGTGCAATTATTGAAACTATATTTTTCTATAAATAGAAGCTCATTCTTCCTTCATTTCTCACCGATTCACTAAAGCTATAGAGCATTTATTATAGAGAGAAATTATAGAGAGAAAAAAAAAGAGAAGTCTGCTACCTCACTATACCAGTATCCAGTTTTCTTCTAAGGTAAGGGATATTATTATTATAGTAAGGGGTATTATTTCTTTCGTATTCATGAAGAGAGCTATTGTTATTCCATTCCATATTATTTTGTTGGAATAACCTTTATACACATACTACCGTATACATGGTGAAATTCTTCTGTTATTCCATTCTTTATTATTATGTTGGAATAACCTGTCTATGCGTAGTACCGCATACATGGTGAAATTCTTCTATTATTCCATTCTTTATTATTATATTGGAATAACCTGTATATGTGATGTACTGCATACATGGTGGAATTCTTCTGTTATTCCATTCTTTATTATTATGTTGGAATATCCTGTCTGTGCGGATTACGTATGACATGGTTCCATTCTTTATTATTCTGTTGGAATATCCTGTCTGTGCAGATTACGTATGACCTGGTTCCATTATTTATTATTCTGTTGTAATAACCTGTCTGTGCGTTCTATCGCATGCATGGTGAATTCTTCTGTTATTCCATTCATTGTTATTCTGTTGGAATAACCTGTCTATGTGGACTACCGCATGCATGGTGAATTCTTCTGTTATTCCATTCTTTATTATTATGTTAGAATAACCTGTCTATGTGGATTACCGCATGCATGGTGAATGAGCCTTTGTATTCATTCTTTATTAAATTGTGGAAATGATCTGTCTACGTGGATTACCGCATGGCGGGTGAAAATCCATTTACAGTTTCATAATTTTTTTGACCCTCAAAAATTCTGGAAAAATTTGAAATGATAATTTGATGAGTTTTCTATATTGTGTCCAAAGATGGCTATTTTTGGATGTATAGATTAAGAGTTATAAATTTTATGGGAAAAGACTATTTTAAAAGTAAACCCTTATAACTCCTTGTGGTTAACTCCAAAATTGGTGAAATTTTTATTGGGAGTACATATATATAACAGAAGTATAACCTGTAAATTTCAGAATTTTTTTGACAAAAGTACAATTTATGATAAATGTCAAAATATTCGGTAGTTTTGGCCATATGAAAAATAATAAATGAATTTTAAAAATTCCGAGAAAAATATATGTTCAATATGGGAATATATTCTGTTAAATCCCAGAAAAAATTATTTTTGGGACCGATTTGATATTTTTCATGAAAATGAACTAGTTATGAGTAAATGAATTAAATATGTTATGTGAAGTAACAAAATTAGAAAATAGGATTTTATGGCTAGGGAATCCTATATAGGGTATATGCCGATTTTTGATGAGAGATTTGATAATTGGTGATGAAATCTTATGAGTATGGCATTTTTGAATGATTAAATGCATTATTTGGTAAAGTGTAAACAATTGAAATAAATTGTTTATAAGTTTAAGAAGGGATTAAAGTATTGTTACAATATTAATAATATTAGATTATGAGTTTATTAAGTGATTGATAATATTTGGATAAATTTAAAGTCTTTAATATTTTTCCTTGTTTTCGTTTGATTAATGCTTATATCATTGTCATCATCCTTGTGCTTCTTATATTATGACGAAAGTCATCTTTGGCTTATGTGCAAAGATGGACTGTTGATTATTGGTTTTACAGTTGTATATCTTTGGCTTACGAGCAAAGATAGGCTGTTGATTATTTGTTTTATAGTTGTATATCTTTGGCTTACGTACAAAGATGGACTGTTGATTATTGGTTTTACAGTTGTATATCTTTGGCTTACGTGCAAAGATGAACTATTGATTGATGAGTATCTTTGGCTTATGTGCATAGATGAACTGTTTATTGGTATAATTATGACAAATGATCATTCGGTATAATCATGACCTGTAATATTATAGATGATGTAGTAAAAGTCCTCATTGGCCCGTAGTGCATTGATGAACAATTATTGGTATGATTATAAACAGGGATTATTCGGTATAATCATGACCATTGATGATTACATGAATATCCTTGGCCGTAGTGCAGGGATGATTCGATGATGTAGATTATTTATTAAGTAGAGTCTCAGTGATAAAATATTGATTATACACTTTTAATTCGTAAAAGATAGTAGATATCATGCTCTACTCAACTCTTCTAAAATACAGTTGTATGTCTTTGGCCTGTAGTGCAAAGAATAAATTGTTAATGAATATCTTTGGCTATAGTGCAAA
Source organism: Panax japonicus (assembly GCA_020205505.1). Classification (NCBI taxonomy): domain Eukaryota; kingdom Viridiplantae; phylum Streptophyta; class Magnoliopsida; order Apiales; family Araliaceae; genus Panax; species Panax japonicus. Next base: position 39,916,347 of record CM035102.1, on the reverse strand, counting down.
GATGAATTTATTAGTATGATTATGAGTAGAAATTATGATTTGGTATAACCATGATTTTTGATGTTTTAGGTGAATATAGGTGATAAAAATTCATGCAACATGAGGCGAAAGCAGCTCCTGTCCAAAATGCAGGTAGAAACACTGACAACTCTCGGATGGTCACCACTAAGCAGTTCAAAGAGCTGGGACCACTGAAGTTTTTTGGAGAGCCAAAACCACTTAAGATGGAGACGTGGATAAAGCAGATCAACAAGATATTTGATGTCTTGGGATGCTCCGAGGAGCAAAAGGTTCCTTTTGCCACCTTTGTGTTGCGAGCAGAGGCAGATTACTGGTGGGAATCTGTAAAGCGTACTCAACCTGCCGCACTCAAAATGTCTTTGGAGAAGTTCCAAGAGCTGTTCAACGACAAGTACTTTCCTAAAAGTATTCGTCACATGAAGGAGGTAGAGTTCATCAAGCTTGAGCAAAACAATATGACCGTTGCGTAGTACGAAGCTAAATTTGCCGAGTTATCTCAATTTGCGTTCCACTTGGTTTATAATGAAGAGAGAATGACGTGGATGTTTCTAAGAGGTTTAAAACCCGAGATAAGTCAATACCTAATTCAGATGTTGTGAATAGGGCTCAGTTATTGGAGCGCGATAATGAGTTAACCCAACCAAGAGAGAGCAACCAACAAGTCGATAATACCAGTGGTAGTAGTCATCGAAGCGGTGACAACAAATGTGGAGGGAATCAACATTCCAGAAATGATAATCACTTCGGTGGTAATCATGGCCGTGACAATAAGAGTGGACATTTCAAGAAGAGGAGATTCAATAAGGATGGAAAGACGTCAGCATCAACACCTGTTGTTAAGGAAGGAGAACGAGGTCGTATGTTAAAAATGTGGAGAGGAAGGACACATAAGTACAAACTGCATGATGCAGTCCAAAGCGTGTTATAATTGTGGAAAAGAAGGTCACCTAGCCCAATTTTTTCGTTCACCAAAGTCAAGTCCAACTGTGATGGAGGCATCAAAGGGTGTCCCAGATAAGACAAAGTCGGTAGTTCAAGGGAGAGCGTTTGTCGTAACCTCCCAAAAAGCGAGGAATCCGAACGAGGCGATCACGGGTAAGCTAATCATAAACTCTAGTGAAGTTTATACTTTATTTGATACCGGTTCTACCCATTCCTTTATTTCTCCTACTTGCGCTCAACATTTAAATTTAACTCCGAAGAAATTAGACTTTGACTTATCTGTCGAAACTCCGTTGGGAGAAACATTCATTACATCCAATGTTTATAAGTCTTGTTTGATTCAAATTGGTAACTGCATGTTACATGTCGATCTTGTTTCCTTGAAAATACTTGCATTTGATGTGATTTTAGGGATTGATTGGTTAACTATTCATCATGCTAAACTCAATTTTTTTCGTAAGGTTGTTAGCTTTCATATTCCTAACCAACCTATTATGTGAATTCAAACAACCAAACCACTAAAATCAATCACTGTCATATCAAGTCATAAAGCTATTCATTTATTGAAAAATGAATGTCAAGCTTTCTTAGCCCATGTCATGGATTTAAATAAAACTACGTCAGATTTGAATGATATTTCTATTCTTAATAAATTTCCTGACGTATTCCCTGAAGAACTTCATGGCCTACCCCCAGAGCGTGAAATTGAATTTTGTATCGACCTTGAATCCGGTACAAAACCCATTTCTAAATCCCCTTATCGAATGGCTCATATTAAACTTCAGGAGTTAAAAACCTAACTTCATGAATTGTTAGACATCGGTTTCATTTGTCCTAGTACGTCTCCTTTGGGTGCTCCTGTTCTATTCGTGAAGAAGAAAGATGGAAGTATGTGAATTTGTATTGATTATCGGGAGTTGAATCATGTCACCATCAAAAATAGGTACCCGTTGCCCCGCATTGATGACCTGTTTGACTAGTTGCAAGGAGCCAAATTCTTTTCAAAGATTGATCCTCATTCCCGGATATCACCAGTTGAAGATTAAAACTGATGACATTCCAAAGACTGCTTTCAGAACTCGGTACGGGCATTATGAATTCCTAGTCATGTCTTTTGGATTGACTAATGCTCCTGCTGCCTTCATTGACATGATGAACCGAGTATTCGAGGAATATTTGGATCACTTTGTGGTCGTCTTTATTGATGACATCCTCATATACTCCAAAACCCGTGAAGACCATGAGCAACACTTGAGGCTGATACTCCAAAAGCTTCGTGAAAACAAGCTATATGCCAAGTTGAAGAAATGTGAGTTCTGGCTTGAGGAAGTTGCATTCCTTGGGCACGTAATATCAAATCATGGAATATCTGTTGACCCAGCAAAGATTGAAGCAATTCAAAGATGGGAGCAACCTAAGTCAGGGACCGAAGTACGTAGCTTTCTCGACTTAGCTGGTTATTATCGGAGATTCGTAGAAGGGTTTTCTCAAATCGCTACTCCATTAACTCAGCTGACTCGAAAAGATATAAAATTCTGTTGGAGCGAGGAATGTAAAAAGAGTTTTCAAGAACTCAATAGGAGACTCATTTCATCACCTGTTCTAACAATACTATCTGGCTCAGAGGGATTTGTCATCTATAGTGATGCTTCAAGCAAAGGGTTAGGATGTGTTCTCATACAACATGGGAAAGTCATAGCCTATACCTCTCGACAACTCAAAGAATATGAGAGGAATTATCCTACTCATGATCTAGAGTTGGTAGCAGTCATTTTTGTGCTTAAGATTTGGAGGCATTACCTGTATGGAGAGAAGGTGGAGATCTATACGGATCATAAAAGCCTCAAATATTTCTTCACACAAAAGGAACTCAACATGTGGCAACGACGATGGCTTGAGTTGTTGAAAGATATGATCATACCATCCAATACCATCCTAAAAAAGTGAACGCAGTAGCTGACGCATTGAATAGAAGATCATATGCGGGTACGAGTGCAATATTGTCAACGCAAAGGCCCATTTTGTATGACTTGAAAATGATGGAAATAGAGTTAAAGACTCCAGGGACCCATGTGATGATGGCGAATATACAAGTGGAACCGACTTTAATAGATAAAGTTAAAGAAGCTCAAACTATAGACCTGGAGCTGAAGAAGGATAACTTCGAGTCAACTCCAGACTTTGTGTTCCTAACAATTCTGACTTGAAGTATAAAATCATGATGGAGACGCATAACACACTATTTGCAAATCATCCTAGGAGTACCAAAACGTATCGTTACCAAAATGTAACGAGTCAAGGCAGAGCAGCAAGTGCCAAAAGGTCTATTGCAACCACTTGAAATTCCAGAATGGAAGTGAGAGCAAATTACCATGGATTTCATTACTGGTCATCTCAAAGTTTCTCAAGGCATAGATGCGATTTGGGTCATTGTTGATAGATTAACCAAGTCTGCTCATTTCTTACTTATACGAGAAACTTTTACACTTGAACGTCTTGCTAGTATGTACATAAACGAGATCGTAAGATTACATGGTATGCCAGTATCCATAGTTTCTGATTGAGACCCAAGATTCACTTCAAGATTTTGGGTTAGTTTGCAAAAAGCTATGGGCACGGATTTACGATTTAATTCGGCATATCATCCTTAAACGGATGGGCAGTCGGAAAGGACTATTCAAACTCTTGAAGATTTATTAAGATTCTGTGTCCTTGACTTCAAGGGAAGTTGGGACAAGTTCTTACCATTGGTGGAGTTTTCCTACAATAATAGTTATAAAGCAAGTATTGGCATGACTCCATTTGAGGCGTTATATGGAAGAAAGTGTCGTTCTCCAGTATGCTGGGATGAGGTGGGTGAAGTAACGTTGTTGGGACCGAATTTGGTACGTGTGACTACGAAAAAGAGTCAAACGATCCGACAATGTATAAAACATCACAAGATCGACAAAAGAGTTATGCTGATCTTCATCGAAAAGACGTGGAGTTCAATATTGGAGATCATGTGTTGTTACGTGTTGCTCCATGGAAAGGAGTTACAAGATTTGGAAAGAGAGGAAAGCTCAATCCTTGATTCATTAGCCCATTTTTAATCCTCGATCGAGTAGGAACTGTGGCCTATAGACTCACCTTACCGCCAAGTATATCTCGTGTTCATAACATTTTTCACATATCTATGTTACGTAAATATGTGAAAGACCCGAACCACATTATTGAATTAGAACCAGACAAGATAGAGGAATATTTAACGTATGAACAGTTAGCTGTTAAAATCTCTGATAAGAAGGATCATATTCTACGCTCTAAAGTTATACCTCAGGTCAAAGTTTTGTGGAGAAACCACGATGTGGAGGAAATAACCTGGGAGTTAGAATCTGAGATGAAATCAAGGTATCCTCACCTCTTCGATATACTAGGTACGCACCCTAATTTCGAGGACAAAATTTCATAAGAAGGGGAGGTTGTAAGACCCCAACTTTTATGAATAAAGAATAATTTTCTCGAAATATATTTTTAAATATTATGGTGTGGATTTGATATAATGTTATAGTTGTGGGTAATATTTAAAAATTTTACAAAGTAAGAAAGTGGTTGTATAATATTTGATTGGTCGGGGAATATTCGTTTTAACAGGGAATATTCGTACGACGGCACAATCATTGGTGGACCCCACAACAGAAGTATTGTCGTAATAAGAAAACGACAGAATTATCTTTTTATAAAAATAACGGTGGAAGTGTTAACGTTAAAACTGTTGAACTACCCGGTAGTAAAAGTACAGTAATATGCGTGGTTGCATAGTAGCACACGGTATTGGTTATTGATGTTTACGTGAGAGGTCACTCAGTTATACTCAATTATTGCTACAGTAATTGCTACATCATATCTCTCATATTATTGATTTAATTATTATCAAAGTATCATCTACATAATATGTTATATTATTAAATCAATAACTGAGACGACAAAGTTATTCATATTATTAAATTGCAATATTTACAATGTCTAGAAATTCTGTCAATGAGAGGTTTGGTCATTTAATTGCGCGCCAATAAGGAGAAATCCTTATCGAAAAGCCCCCTCTTTCCTGAGAATGACCTGATTGTTAAATATTGTGAGTTATAATATTAATGATGAATAAGTTCGTGTTGATTAAAGATGAAATTGATAGTTTCATTGTGTTGGAATTATTAGTGTTAGTGGATATCGACATTTATTTCGATATTAATTGATGTCTGGAAGTTATACTGACCAGTCGTGTAATTAACCGGATAAATGAGCAATTAATTGCTATTTATTCACATGATTATAACTATTTGTTCACATGTGTGTACTATTGATTCACATTATTGTACTATTAGGGGAGTTGGTGCAAGATGGATAATACTTGCATGACTAAGTTAAAAATGGAGGTATAGATGGAGGTACTATACTATAATTTGTATTTTTACATGATTATAACTATTGATTCACATGATTGAACTATTGATTCACATTATTTACTATTAGGGGAGGTGGTGCAAGTTTGATAATACTTGCATAACTAAGTTAAAAATGAAGGTATAGATGGAGGTACTATACTGTAATTCATATTTTCACATGATTATAACTATTGATTCACATGATTGAACTACTGATTCACATTATTTACTATTAGGGGAGTTAGTGCAAGATTGATAATTCTTGCATGACTAAGTTAAAAATAGAGGTGTAGATATGGTATTATACTATAATTCATATTTTAACATGATTATAACTATTGATACACATGATTGAACTATTGATTCACATTATTTACTATTAGGGGAGGTGGTGCAAGTTTGATAATACTTGCAGGACTAAATTAAAAATGAAAAAAAAAGTTGAAGATATTGTAATGTAATATTTTGAGCCCCAAAACGTGCAATTATCGAAACTATATTTTCCTATAAATAGAAGCTCATTCTTCCTTCATTTCTCACCAATTCACTAAAGCTTTAGAGCAATTATTATAGAGAGAAATTATAGAGAGAAAGAAAAAGAGAAGTCTGCTACCTCACTATTCTAATATTCACTTTCTTCTAAGGTAAGGGGTATTATTTCTTTCGTATTCATGAAGAGAGCTTCTATTATTCCATTCTTTATTATTATATTGGAATAACCTGTCTATGCGAAGTACCACATACATGGTTAAATTCTTCTATTATTCCTTTCTTTATTATTATGTTGGAATAACCTGTCTATGCGAAGTACCACATACATAGTGAAATTCTTCTGTTATTCTATTCTTTATTATTCTATTGGAATATCATGTCTGCGCAGATTACACTAGACCTGGTTCCATTCTTTATTATTCTGTTGGAATAACCTGTATGTGCGGTCTATCGCATGCATGGTGAATTCTTTGTTATTCCATTCTTTATTATTCTGTTGGAATATCCTGTCTGTGCAGATTGCACTAGACCTAGTTCCATTCTTTATTATTCTGTTGGAATAACTTGTCTGTGCGGTCTATCGCATGCTTGGTGAATTTTTTGTTATTCCATTATTTATTATTCTGTTGGAATATACTGTCTGTACGGATTACGCTAGACCTGGTTCCATTCTTTATTATTCTGCTGGAATAACCTGTCTGTGCGGTCTATCGCATGCATGGTGAATTCTTCTGTTATTCATTTATTTATTATTCTGTTGGAATATACTGTCTGTGCGGATTACGCATGACCTAGTTCCATTCTTTATTATTTTGTTGGAATAACCTGTCTATGTGGATTATCACATGCATGGTGAATGATCCTTCGTATTCATTCCTTATTAAATTATGGAAATGATCTGTCTACGTGGATTACCGCATGGCTGGTGAAAATCCATTTGCAGTTTTATATATTCTATGATACTCATTTGGTAAAAGTTTTGGCTTCTATACTCCATTAAATTAGTAGAATATCCTGGTTATTTTTGCTTCATCCGGTATCTTTTCATGGAAATATTCTTCTGAGGATTCTTGAATTTTACTCCACACAGCATTATCATGTTGACAATTTGGAGGTAATTGATTTTAAGATAAATTAACTTATAAACCTTTTAAATTTATTCTTGAACTTGTTTTATTGAATTATTATGTCATTGTCATCATCCTCATGCTTACATTGTGATGAAAGGTATCGTTGGCTTACGTGCATAGATGGACTTGGTATGATTATGACCAGAGATTATTCGGTATAATCATGACAAGTAATGTTATAAATATGTGGTAAAAGTCCTCAATAGCCTGTAGTGCATTGATGGACAGTTTTTTGTATGATTATGACCAGGGATTATTCGGTATAGTCATGACCATTGATGATTTTATGAATATCCTTGGCCCGTAGTGCAGGGATGACTCGATGATGTGGTTTATTTATTAAGCTGAGTCTCAACGATAAAAATTGATGAAAACATTTTAAATCATAGAAGATAGTAGATATCATACTCTACTTGACTCTTCTAATGGATTTCTTATTCCGCTGCACTTAAACTTGATGTCTATTGTATTTTATCAGTTTAACATTGCTGAAGACTAATGATAATTTATTCTGCATTATCTTAGTCATAATATTTCTTACTGGGCTAGTTGAGCTCACCCTTTCTTTCACTAGTCTCTTCAGGAAATGAGAACGTAGCCGGGACTAGTCGTGGAACGGAGTGACGGTCCAGATGATAGCATTAGTAGTCCTCACTATTCTGTTAAATGGTGTGACAATAATTGTAATGAGGACTCCATTGAGTGTGGATATTGTCTAGATGACAATATTCTTATTAAAACTCTTAGATTATGTTTTGTCGTATTTTACACGACTATTGTATAATTAAGTTGTGACGCCCCCAAAATAGGTATACATCACCCATTCTGAATTGTCAATACATGGTTCAGAAACAACTACCACTTTATTATTACAACATGTAAACTACGAGTTTAAATACAGATATTGCCATCTAGACAATATCCACATACAAATAAATCCCCATCATAATTATTGATACATTATTTTACAAAAATGGTGAGGACTACTAAAAAACTCTCCCTAGAACCTTCATTCCATACCCCGACTCGTACTCGCTATATTCTCGCCTCCTGAGAAGAAAAATGGAACAAAAAGGAAAAAGGGTGAGCTTAACTAGCCCAGTAAAGAATATTACGACTAAGATAATATAGAACAAATTATCGTTAGTCTTCAACAGGGAAAAATCTAATAGAATACAATAGACAACAAGTTTTAAATCAATATTCGCAGCAAAAAATATTAATTCATAGAAGAGTTGCGTAGAGGATGAAATCTACTAATATCTATGAATTTAACAGTCCATCAACAGTATTTTTATCCCTGTAACATCAATCAATGCACATCTTGAATCATATATTCATCCTTGCACTACAGGCCAAGGATATTCATCTGTTGGTCATGTTCATCTAAACACCTGTTCATCTTTGCACTACGGGCCAAAGATATTCATTAGAAATCATTCATCTTTGCACTACAGGCCAAAGATATTCAGTAATATCATCATTTAAGACTGAGGATGATGAATTTTTTTTTTTAAAGAAACGAATCCAGTGAAACAAAATGATAAGGATTAAGGATTAAGGATTCGTACTTTGTTTTACCCATGTCCAAAAATACCTCAAAAATTATCATAGTGGTGTAAAATTCAAGAATGATCAAAACATGGATACAATCAAAGCTAGTATCCACAATAGATATTTTAGACGAAAAGGAAAAATTTTCATTTTTGGATGAATAGTGCCGTATTCGTGAATAGTGTCGTATACGTGAGTAGTGCCGTATACGTGAATAGTAACTTCGACACCAAAAGTTCCAAATTTGATAAAAACTTTAGTTCAATATTTCAGCATAATGATATTGAAGAAATAATATTATTACGAAAAAAATAATATCCCTTACCTCGAAAGACAGTACTTCTAGTTGAAACACCTGATATAGGCTACGACGTGAACTTGCACCGTATAGTAATACTCAAAGTATACTCAAAATACTCACAAGAATATGCTCGATAATATAGAGAGAGAAAACTTCAGTTTCTGGTGTTATTTTCAATTCTAACCTAAACACCCTATTTATAGAAAAATGCTTAGAACACCAAAGCAGAAAATTTATTAAATATTATTATTATTTTTTCTAAATCCTCATACGCACATGTATTTAGCTTCAAAATCTTAGCCACCAAATAGCCCACCTCACAAGATTTGCACAAAAAATGTTTTTCTAATTTAAAATAATTTAAACTTCCAAAAATCAATTATTTCGGAGCTTCGGAACTTCAATAATTCATAATAAATAGCCCTTTTATTAAAAAAATTGAATCTCGGGAGTTTTTATAGGAAATTCAATTCTCTACAACTTTGCAGAAGAAAGTTTTTCCAAATTCCAAACAGAAATTGACCAAAATCCACAAACGGGCGATTTTATAGGCTATAATCAAATTTCAGTCAATAAATAGGGTCAACTGACATGTTTAACATGTTTTAAACATTTATTGCAACAAAAATACTTTTTCTCCTCGTATACTCATATATCTCATATTCATTGTAAAAATATCACCATTATTATATTATTAAAAATATAATAATATATTTAAATGAATTATTTTATCAGAAAAAAATAAAATATTAATTTTCAACAATTGTCACATTAAAAATTTTCTCTATCTATATCCACATAAAATCAATATTTTCTTCATCATATAAATCAATAATTAATTATTCACAAATAATATTACAGAATCACAATACTGACAACCAGGTCATTCCCAGGAAAGAGGGGGCTTTCTAATAAGAATTTCTCCTTACTGGCGCGCAATTAGATGACCAAACCTCTCCTTAGATAGAACTTTTTAGACATTCTCAATAATGTTATCTAATAATATTATTCAGATAATATGAATTATTGCTTTGATAATGAAAAATACTGTGTAATGACAATTATTGAAACAACAGTAATATAAAATATCAACGCAGCAATTATTGAATCAATAAAATAAAATACTGAATAGTAATTACTGTAACCATTATTAAGTAGTGCCTTCTTACGTAAGAGTCAATAATTGGTGCAATACCGTGTGCTACTGTGAAACAACGCGTATTACCATGTTTTAACCACCGGGTATTCCAACAGTGTAAACGGTAACAACTACGCCGTTATTTTTAAACAACTTATATTTGTCGTTTTCTTCCTCCAATCGCTTTCCGTTATGTGGCTCATACATGGCTGCGCCGTCGTATGAATATTTCCCGACAGTACGAATATTCCACGACCACACGAATATTCCCCGATAACAATGAATATTTTATAACCACTTGCTTATTTAGAAATATTTGCGTATTTTACCCATAACTATCCACATTATTCACATCAACCCTTACTATTTCAAAATAATAATTAGAGGAAATTATATTTCATTTATTAATTATTTGGGGTCTTACAACCTCCCTTTCTTATGGAATTTTGTCCTCGAAATTGACGTAAATACCTGGTGTTTTAAAAAGATGAGGATACCTCTCTTTCATTTCTGTTTCTAATTCCCAGGTCATTTCCTCTATAGCATGATTCCTCCACAAAACTTTAACTTGTGGTATGACCTTTGTACGTAGGACATGCTCCTTCCTATCCAAGATCTTGACAGGTACCTCCTCATACGTTAAATCTTTGGCTATCTCATCCGGTTCTAACTCTATAATGTGGTTCGGGTCTTTCACATATTTACGAAGTACAAATATATGAAACACATTATGAACACGAGACATACTCGGAGGTAATGCGAGTCTATAGGCTACATTTCCTACTCGGTCAAGAATTTGAAATGGACCAATAAATCGTGGATTGAGTTTTCCTCTCTTCCCAAATCTTGTAACTCCCTTCCATGGAGCAACTCGCAACAATACATGATCCCCTATACTAAATTTCATGTCCTTTCGATGAAGATCTGCATAACTCTTTTATCGATCTTGTGCCGTTTGTATACGTTGTCAAATCATTTGGATCTTTTCGGTAGTCATACGTACTAACTCGGGTCCCAACAATGTTGCTTCACCCACCTCATCCCAACATATTGGAGAGCGACACTTTCGTCTATATAATGCTTCAAATGGAGCCACACCTATACTTGCCTGATAACTGTTGTTGTAGGAGAATTCCACCAATGGTAAATACTTATCCCAACTGCCCTTGAAGTCTAGGACACGGAATCTTAATAAATCTTCAAGAGTTTGAATAGTCCTCTCTGATTGTCCGTCCGTTTGAGGATGGTATGCCGAACTGAATCGTAAATCCGTGCCCATAGCTTTTTGCAATCTAACCCAAAATCTTGAAGTAAATCTTGGGTCACGATCTGAAACTATGGATACTGGCATGCCATGCAACCTCACAATCTCATTTACATACATTTGAGCAAGACGTTCAAGGGAATAAGTATCCTGTATCGGCAAGAAATGAGCAGACTTGGTTAATCTATCAACAATAACCCAAATAGCATTGATGCCTTGAGAAACCGTAGGAAGACCCGTAACGAAATCCATAGTAATATGTTCCCACTTCCATTTCAAAATCTCAAGTGGTTGCAATGGACCCTTTGGCACTTGATGCTCCGCCTTTACACGTTGACAAGTTAAACACGTTGAGATAAACTTTGCAATCTCTCTCTTCATATTGTTCCACCAAAATGTATGTCGAAGATCCTGATACATTTTGGTACTTCCAGGATGAATTATAAATGGTGTATTGTGTGCCTCCATCATGATCTTGTACTTTAAATCAGAGTCGTTAGGAACACAAAGTCTGGAGTGGACTCGAAGTATTCCCTCTTCATCGATTCTCGCTTCTGGAATAGCACCTTCTTGTACTTTCTTCTTCATATGCATCAACTCCGGATCGGTGGCTTGAGCAACCTTAACTTTTTCTATTAAAGTTGGTTCTATGCGTATACTTGACATCATCGCACTTGTTCCTGCATATGATCTTCTACTCAACGTGTCAGCTACCACGTTTGCTTTTCCAGGATGGTATTGAATATTGTGGTCGTAGTCTTTTAATAGCTTGAGCCAACGTCGTTGCCGCATGTTGAGTTCTTTTTGAGTGAAGAAATATTTGAGGCTTTTATGGTCTGAATATATCTCCACTTTCTCCCCATATAGATAGTGCCTCCAGATCTTTAGCGCGAAAACGACTGCTGCCAATTCTAGATCATGAGTAGGATAATTCCTCTCATATTCTTTAAGTTGTCGCGAGGCATAGGCTATGACTTTCCCATGTTGCATGAGAACACATCCTAACCCTTTGCCAGAAGCATCGTTGTAGATAACAAATCCATCCGAACCAGATGGTATTGTTAGAACAAGTGCCGAAATAAGTCTCCTTTTAAGCTCTTGGAAACTCTTCTCGCATTCCTCGCTCCAAATGAATTTTGTATCCTTCCGAGTTAGATGAGTTAACGGAGTAGCGATTCGAGAAAACCCTTCCACGAATCTCCGATAATAACCAGCTAAGCCCAAAAAAACTACGTACTTCAGTCACCGTCTTCGGTTGCTCCCAACTTTGTATTGCTTCAATCTTCGCCGGGTCCACAGATACTCCATGTTTTGACACCACGTGCCCAAGGAATGCTACTTCCTCAAGCTAGAACTCGCATTTCTTCAACTTAGCATATAACTTATTTTCACGAAGCCTTTGGAGTACCAGCTTCAAATGGTGCTCATGATCTTCATGGCTTTTGAAATATATGAGGATGTCATCAATAAAGACAACAACGAACTGATCCAAATAATCCTTGAATACTCAGTTCATCATATCCATGAAAGCCGCAGGAGCAATTAGTCAATCTGAAAGACATGACTAAGAATTCATAATGCCCATACCGAGTTCTGAAGGCAGTCTTTGGAATATCCTCAGTTCTAATTTTCAGCTGATGATATCCAGAACGAAGATCAATTTTTGAAAAGAATTGTGCTCCTTGCAACTGGTCAAACAAGTCATCAATAAGAGGTAGAGGATACATATTCTTGATGGTAACATGGTTTAATTCCCGATAGTCAATACAAAGTTGCATACTCCCGTCTTTCTTCTTTACGAATAAAACAGGAGCACCCCAAGGAGATGTACTAGGACGAATGAATCCGATGTCCAACAATTCCTGTAGTTGGACCTTTAACACCTGAAGTTCAATAGGAGCCATTCGATATGGGGTTTAGAAATGGGCTTTGTACCAGGTTCAAGATCAATAAAAGAATTCAACTTCACGTTCTGGGGGTAGACCGGGAAGTTCTTCAGGAAATACGTCAGGAAAGTCAATAACAACAGGAATATTATTCAAATTTGACTTGTCTTTATTCAAATCCATAATATGGGCTAAGAAAGATTGACATCCGTTTTTCAATAAACGAATAGCTTTATGATTAGATATGACAGTGATTGATTTTAATGGTTTAGTTGCTTGAATTCATACAACAGGTTGGTTAGGAATATGAAAACTAACAACCTTACGAAAACAATCAATTTTGGCATGATGAGTAGTTAACCAATCAATCCCTAAAATCACATCAAAAGCAAGTATCTTTAAAGAGATAAGGTCAACAGGTAAGGTGATGGTGCCAACTTGAATCAAACAAGATTTATAAACAGTGGATGTGATGAAAGTTTCTCCTAACGGAGTTTCCACAGATAGGTCAAAGTCTAATTTCTCCGGAGTCAAGTTTAAACGTTGAGCACAAGCAGGAGAGATAAATGAATGGGTAGCACCGGTATCAAGTAAGGTATAAACTTCGAAAGAATTTATAAATAGCTTACCCGTGATCACCTCGTTTGGGTTCCTCGCATTTTGACCAGTCACAACAAACGCTCTTCCAAGAACCGTTGACTTTGACTTTTCTGGGATTGTCTTTTGAGTCATCATCCCCGCTGAAATTGGTTTTGCTACCGTACAATATCGAGCGATATATCCTTCCTTTCCATAATTATAGCATACCTTGAACTGTTGTGGGCAGTTTGGACTGATATGTCCCTCTTTTCCGCATTTGTAGCATACGACCGGTGGTCGTTCCCCTCCCTTGGAACCAGTTGCTGTTGGTGCTGCCATTTTCACATTGTCGTTGTTGAATCTCCTCTTTTTAAAATCTCCTCCTGACTCGCTTCTTCTATTTTCGTGGCTATAATTACCACCAGAGTGGTTACCATTTTTGTCCGTCTTTTTCTTTCTCCACTGGTTATCATTGTTTTGTTGACTGTTATCTCTGGTATGATCCTGATTGTGGTACCTCGGTTGACCGTACTCGTTATCTCGCTCCAACAATTGAGCCCTATTAACAACATCTGAATAGAGAGAAAATTTATGAGAGATGAGATATTGTCGTATGCCGGGTTTCAAACCTCTCAGAAACATCCGCGTCACACGTTCCTCATTCTCCACCAAATGAGGTGCAAACCTGGATAACTCTGCAAACTTTGCCTCGTACTGAGACACCGTCATGTTATTCTGTTCTAATCTGATGAACTCCACTTCCTTCATATGACGAACACTTTCAAGAAAGTATTTGTCATTAAATAGTTTCTGAAACGTCTCCCAAGACATGCTGAGTGCGGCTGGATGGGTACGCTTCACAGACTCCCACCAGTAGTCTGCCTCACCACGGAACATAAAGGTGGCGAACGGAACCTTCTGTTCCTCTGTGCATCCCAAGACATCGAATATCTTGGTAATTTGCTTGACCCATGTTTCCGCCATGATCGGATCTGGCTTTCCCTTAAATTCTGGTGGTCCCAACTCTTTGAACTGCTTGGCTGTGACAACTCGTGAATTGCTATCATTTCCTCCTGTATTTTGAACACGAGTCTCCCTCGTCTGATTTTGCATGAACTGTAAAAAGCTTCTAAACATTGTGTTGTTCATCGTCTGATCAGTGGTGTTGTTCATAGGAGGAACATTGCCAGCCTGTTGCACGTTCTCCTCGTTGGTAAGTACAGGCATCTCCACGGTCTCATTAAATCCACTGTTAACATTCTCGGTTGCCATTCTTAAATACTGCCATAAAACAAGGGTTAATTAAGCAAATCACATATCACATAATTTCCCTATATACTGACCAACTAACAAATAAGCTTAGATAGGACACACTAGCGAAGGAATTACTCGTCTCTCCCTTCCTAGTTCTATTCCTCGATCTCCGCCAGAGATCATATCCCTAAGTTCTGATACCAACTGTGACGCCCCCAAAACAGGTATACATCACCCATTCTGAGTAGTCAATACATGGTTCAGAAACAACTACCACTTTATAATTACAACATGTAAACTACGAGTTTAAATACAGATATTGCCATCTAGACAATATCCACATACAAATAAATCTCCATCATAATTATTGATACATTATTTTACAAAAATGGTGAGGACTACTAAAAAACTCTCCCTAGAACCTTGATTCCATACCCCGACTCGTACTCGCTATATTCTCGCCTCCTGAGAAGAAAAATGGAACAAAAAGGAAAAAGGGTGAGCTCAACTAGCCCAGTAAAGAATATTATGACTAAGATAATATACAACAAATTATCGTTAGTCTTCAACAGGGAAAAATCTAATAGAATACAATAGATAACAAGTTTTAAATCAATATTCGCAGCGGAAAATATTAATTCATAGAAGAGTTACGTAGAGGATGAAATCTACTAATGTCTATGAATTTAACAGTTCATCAACAGTATTTTTATCCCTGTAACATCAATCAATGCACATCTTGAATCATATATTCATCCTTGCACTACAGGCCAAGGATATTCATCTGTTGGTCATGTTCATCTAAACACCTGTTCATCTTTGCACTACGGGCCAAAGATATTCATCAGAAATCATTCATCTTTGCACTACAGGCCAACGATATTCAGTAATATTATCATTTAAGACTAAGGATGATGAATTTTTTTTTTTAAAGAAACGAATCCAGTGAAACAAAATGACAAGGATTAAGGATTAAGGATTAAAGATTCGTACTTTGTTTTACCCATGTCCAAAAATACCTCAAAAATTATTATAGTGGTGTAAAATTCAAGAATGATAAAAACATGGATACAATCAAAGCTAGTATCCACAATAGATATTTTAGACGAAAAGGAAAAATTTTCATTTTTCGATGAATAGTGCCGTATTCGTGAATAGTGTCGTATACGTGAATAGTGCCGTATACATTATTAGTAACTTCGACACCAAAAGTTTCAAATTTGATAAAAACTTTAGATCAATATTTCTGCATAATGATATTGAAGAAATAATATTATTACGAGAAAAAATAATATCCCTTACCTCGAAAGACAGTACTTCTAGTTGAAACACTTGATATAGGCTATGACTTGAACTTGCACCGTATAGTAATACTCAAAGTATACTCAAAATACTCACAAGAATACGCTCGATAATATAGAGAGAGAAAACTTCAGTTTCTGGTGTGATTTTCAATTCTAACCTAAGCACCCTATTTATAGGAAAATGCTTAGAACACCAAAGCAGAAAATTTATTAAATATTATTATTATTTTTTCTAAATCCTCATACGCACATGTATTTAGCTTCAAAATCTCAGCCACCAAATAGCCCACCTCACAAGATTTGTACAAAAAATGTTTTTCTAATTTAAAATAATGTAAACTTCCAAAAAACATTTATTTCGGAGCTTCGGAACTTCAATAATTCATAATAAATAGCCCTTTTGTCAAAAAAATTGAATCTCGCGAGTTTTTATAGGAAATTCAATTCTCTACAACTTTGCAGAAGAAAGTTTTTCCAAATTCCAAACAGAAATTGACCAAAATCCACAAACGGGCGATTTTACAGGCTATAATCAAATTTCAGTCAATAAATGGGGTCCACCGACATGTTTAACATGTTTTAAACATTTATTGCAACAAAAATACTTTTCCTCCTCGTATACTCATATATCCCATATTCATTGTAAAAATATCACCATTATTATACTATTAAAAATATAATAATATATTTAAATGAATTATTTTATCAGAAAAAAATAAAATATTAATTTTCAACAATTGTCACATTAAAAATTTTCTCCATCTATATCCATATAAAATCAATATTTTCTTCATCATATAAATCAATAATTAATTAGTCACAAATAATATTACAGAATCACAATACTGACAACCAGGCCGTTCCTAGGAAAGAAGGGGCTTTCTAATAAGAATTTCTCCTTACTGGCGCGTAATTAGGTGACCAAACCTCTCCTTAGACAGAACTTTCTAGACATTGTCAATAATGTTATCTAATAATATTATTCAGATAATATGAATTATTGCTTTGATAATGAAAAATACTGTGTAATGACAATTATTGAAACAACAACAATATAAAATATCAACGCAGTAATTATTGAATCAATAAAATAAAATATTGAATTAGTAATTACTGTAACCACTATTGAGTAGTGCCTTCTTACGTAAGAGTCAATAATTGGTGCAATACTGTGTGCTACTGTGCAACAACGCGTATTACCGTGTTTTAACCACCGGGTATTCCAACAGTGTAAACGGTAACAACTACGCCGTTATTTTTAAACAACTTATATTTGTCGTTTTCTTCCTCCAATCGCTTTCCGTTATGGGGCCCACACATGGCTGCGCCGTCGTATGAATAATCCCCGACAGTACGAATATTCCACGACCACACAAATATTCCCCGACAACAATGAATATTTTATAACCACTTGCTTATTTTGAAATATTTGCGTATTTTACCCATAACTATCCACATTATTCACATTAACCCTTACTATTTCAAAATAATAATTAGAGGAAATTATATTTCATTTATTAATTATTTGGGGTCTTACATAGGTTGTATTTGAATTTTGTACCATGTATTTGGCGACTCAAGATGGATGATGTATACCTATTTTGGGGGCGTCACAAATGTTATTCATAACTATTCGAGTATAACACCTTTGCCCTTATTCTTTACAGCACCTCCTTCTACTTCATTTCTAGCTAAAATGTTTTATTTAGCAAAGGTGAGCAACAAATTTGCCCCACAAGTTAAGATGTATAATGAATGTAAAAGAATCAAGAATAAAAAACTATCTATTTTGATAGAATGACACCACAGTTCGGAGAACTTTGAAATAGCTGAACAAATCGTTAATCACTAACAAGTCTTCTCGCAGTCTATACAACACAATAATTTGATAATGAAAGAATACAATGCTTTCAAAGTTTCTACGATATTCAATTGAATAACAAGATGGAAATATTCTTCAGAGTTTATGTTGAGTGATCCTTAAAGATCTTGAACTTCTCTTCTCGAGTAACTATCAAAGATTTACTTTGATATACCCAGGTGTATTAGATAACCATAAAGATTAAATCATACCCCTCTACAAGTACTTAGAGCGGTCAACTCCTTGTACCCTATATTATGCATAATACTTACACGCGCGTAAAGTCCGAATATACGACCAAAAATGTTCATTTTGTATAAAAGGTTGTTCTTCTCAGTCTTATAATCAGAGTTTGATTTATAACAATGAAATACAATGATTTCAATATCTAATCATTTTCTCGATCTAGCTGAATTATTTGACATCGATCGGTCAATAATAATTGAATACTCTTCTCGAACCTATCAAGTTCTAACAAATATTCATCTAGCCAGAATAATTGACTAAGACATATCTCAACATAATTTGACAATAAACAGGAATTATCTGTACTGTCAATAACAGCTTCTACGGATGTAAATATCCAATAACAAATTATTCTCCAATTATATATTTTCAGAATCACTAATTCAATTTGAATTAATAAACATGCACTAACTACGAATAATCAACAATAAATTCTCAGATGTGGTCTAATCAACAATAATTAACCACCATAATAATTGAACAGATATAACTCAAGGTTGAGTTAAGAAAACTTACCTTCCACATTGATTACTGCTACATAATATACTTATCTGCGTTCGTAAGACCTATAATCAACAATATCGGTCTCACAATTAGCACAATAATTCACAACACACAATACTGTAATTCACAGACAATCTTTCTCCTAGATACAATACTACATAGTCACATCAGTGTTTATAACTTATATAAACAATCATCAAGTCTAACTAGTTTGGTCTGGTTGGACTTCAGTTTATTCTCGGTGTACTGGTCACCCTATCCGATAATTAAACTTGGTCTCAAAGCTTCAATGTTATATTAGATAAGTCCAATATCATTAATAATTTTCTAACAATTATTATAATTTATAATAATTTTTCAAACACCGAAATCATTTTTAAATGATTTAAATATTTATAAACCCATCATCATTAATATTTAATATTTAAAATATTAATGACATAATTGTCAAAAAATTAAGGTTATCAATAATAACTTAAAATATTTTTAATTCCCCAATATTCTACTTAAATGATTTTTAAAATAATTAAAATCATTTTTAAACCATCACCATTAATATTTAAATATTAATGAAATTCTTATCAAAATATTAAATGTCATTAATTATAATTTAAAATATATTTAAATCATTTTTCTCATTTTTAAATCAATAAAATCATTTTTCCATCATTTATTTAATTTAATAATTAAATAAATCTAATATCATTAATATTAAATTATTAATAAAAATTCTCCAAAAATATTAAAAGTTAAATTTTATAACTCAAAATATTTTTAAACACTTTATTCTTATTTAAAATGATTTTTATAATATTAAAATCATTTATCTTTAATTTATTTAATATACTAATTAAATACCATTAATATTCAAATAATTATAAATATTAATGAAAAATATTCCAAACTCTCAAAAATTATTTTTCATAACTGAAAATAATTTTTAAAACCATTTTTGTAATTTTTTAGAATTTATTTCTATTTTTAATCATTTTTTGAAAATTCAAAAAATAAAATTATTAAAACCGTCGCTATAGGCTATAGCGACACTTTCTGTCGTTTTAGGTGTTCTTGGCTCAAGAACACTGACAATCCAGTGTTCAACATGTCAAGTTTGACCACTTGCAATTCTCATTTCAATTTGTTTATAAACTCACTTAGGCTTCAATCTTGTAGTATACATGTAATACTACAATTAACATCAACAATCTAGGTCATACAACAACTTAACAATGAGATCTAAGCCTCCAAAGTCACTGTCAGACAGTTTCTGGGTTTTCTGGGTAACCCAGAAACCCAAGCAGTCTCAAGTGCCTATTTTCTAGCTCAATTTTCTCAAAGTTCTGGTCGACCATATGTTGTTCTAATGGTTTAAATCTATAGTCCTTATGTTAAGGAACATCACTATAAGAACAGATCAGTCCAACAACGTTATATTCTTCAGATTTAAATAGGTCAAAGCCTGTCAGAAAGTGTGTGTTCATCCGATTTCTGAAAATTCCAGAAACTGCAATCATGACCGAATGGCCTAGTTTGACCATCCACTACATCCAACATGTTTGTTTTTTAAGATATCTAAAGGTATAGATCTAAATTCCAACTATCAGGCTACAACTTGGTTACAAACATATCATCAAACAACATCAAACCTGACAGATCTGGGCCTTGCAAAACATTGTCAGAGTCGGATATATTATTTCTGGGTTACACAGAAATCATCCGGTCATGCTCGGTCAACGGGTTTTGACCATGAATATCTTACAATCTAGACATGGAATGGCTGTGATTCCACTTCCATATCACAGACCTCATATCAAACTACATATCTAAAACATAAAACAACAAAAATCATAAATAGGAAAGAATCTAGGGCCACTGACATTTGCTTGTTAGACCACTAATAATGTTCTAAAGCAGTTTTTGAAAACATCATTTTAAGACACTTTGATGCTATAAATTTATGATAGATCATCATAAAACATCCTCTAGCATGAATCTAAACACATAAACACAAATTTTAACTAAGCATACATGATCAAAGTGAGTTAGGGTTTATATACATTTCTAGCTCCAAGCTTTAATCTTGCCTTCACCTACTGATCTTGATGATCTAGAGGCTCAACTGGGGACTAATACACTTATTTATTTCGGATGATTAAAGAGAGAATGAGTTGTTTGAGAGCTAGTTATTAAATGAGCAAAATACATGAACTTTCTCTCACTTTAATCTATATATAATATGATATATGTATAGATCTGATGTGTTGGTTGATTTGCTAGAGTTAAAAGTCAAATGGTTGAGCTTTAGTTGGTGAACAACTACAAATATAGCAAGATTTGCAAGTTACATAATAAAAATATACAAAAGGGTATTTTGGTCATTGAACATGCAATTTTAATGGCAATCTAGACATTTGTCCAAACCCTTAGGGTTTAACCCTAAGGTTTTAAACCTTAGGTTTTACAACTTTAACTTCTAAGATTTTCTAATTAGGGTTTTAAAAATAGAAAATTAAGATAACTAAAATATAATTAGTGTTTTCTAATTATATTAAATGTTACCAATCATGCACATTAGGGCTTACTAATTAGGATTAGGGTTTCCTATTTAGGGCTTAGGGTTCCCAAATTTAAAATTAGTGTTTCTCGGCATTCGTTTAGGGTTCCTAACTGTATGTTCGGATTTCTAAACCTAAGATTAGGGTTTCTAATCCCTTATTAGGGTTTACTAACACTACAAAAAAAGGGCCTTTAACAACGATTTTTCGGGCAACGACTTTATAAGTCGTTGCTAAAAGTATTTGTTTAGCAACGGAATTTGTCCTTCGTTGCAGATTATGTCAGGCTTTCACTTTTTGCAACGAAATTCATAAGTCGTTGCAAAATTTCGTTGCTAATTCATTGGCGGGAAAAAATTTCGTTAGAAATTCGTTATAAAATTTTCGGCCACTTGATTTCCCGTCATCGTGGGCAACGAAAGTTTTTTTGTTGCTAAAAATGGGGCTTTAGCAACAATTTTTTAGGCATAAAGTCGTTGCTAAAAGTGTATGTTTAGCAATGAAACTTATCCTTCGTTGCAGATTGTGTCAGGCTTTCACTTTTTGCAACGAAATTCATAAGTAGTTGCAAAATTTGGAAACAAAATTCGTTAGAAATTCGTTGCAAAAATTCTAAGCACTTAATTTCTCCTAATCGTGAGCAACAAAAGTTTTTTTGTTGCTATATTTCGTTGCCTAATATGGACTACATTCATTGGCAACAATTTTTATTTTTGTTGCATATTTTATACAACTTTTTGCAACGACTATTAAAATGTTGACAGAAATTAAGATAATAATAATAAGGGTTAAGTTCAAATTACCACCTGGGGTTTAAGCGTTTTCCCACTTAACCACCTGTAGTCAGTAAAGCTACATTTAAATTCCTGACTTTTTGAGTTGAAGTGAAAAAATGCTTTCCGTCTTAACTCCGTTACTTGATTTGGCTAAAGACTCAATTACCCTCCATGTTTACACAGATCAAACAGTATCCATCCTATTCTCACTTTACTGCACTTGACATAGAAATCTATAAGCACATTTTCTCTCTCCACCTACATCCTCTCTCTACGCTTGATCCAATTAGAGCTAAAAGAAATGATGGAAGAATATAGAAGTATACACAGATGCACAAATACATCAGTAATATACACAGATCTAAATTTTGAAATGTAACAAACTAGAGTGATACATAGTTTGTAAATTAATACAAAACTTGGCTATCCTGCTCCCTCCAAAGGAACAAATCAACTCTACTCTCAAAATTCTACTTCCTCCAAGACAACCAAAAAATAATATACCCACACAATTTCCCGATCTTCGAAATGCTTTCTTCAATCTGGATGCCATGATGAGGTGCCCTCCCGTTAATAATTGACACATAATCTGCCACCAGTGCAACTTTATCCGCCACAATAAACAGATTTGTCAAGTAGTATTTCCTATGTCAAAAATCTCTTATGAGCATGTCCAATTTAAGTTTAACAAAGGCAAGAACAATATGAAAGAACAAATAATGTGTAAGAAGGTTTTTAACATGGTAATCTTAATGAGCACTATGCTCCTTAGACGTATAATTCTTTTTTCACCCTGCTAATTTTCTCAAACCTTTCCATCAGAAGAGCCCATGTCTCCTTAGCCTTGTATCACACCCCCAATCCTTTGCCTTATATCACACCTCCAATAGCAACAGCAGCCCCCAATAATGCGGAGGTTAAAGATCTGAACTAACACCCCAAAATCACAGCCAATAACTACAGATGCTGCACATACAATTAAAATGATCTTGTACATATTAATTTTCAAGACCCAAACTACTTCAAAACACCCGAGGATACCCCTTAAAAATCTCAATTGTTCATCCTCTGCCTTGCAAACAATTTACAAACTAGAGTGGTACTGGGCCCCTTTTCCTCTGCAGAAATTCGTGCCCAAGCTGGAGATTTACTAGTCTGCTCCTCAAGAACTGGAACTGGTACTGGGCCTCTCAAGTTTTGCTTTTACTCTTCTTCTGGCTACTTCATAATTCTAGAGGCGAGCATAGACTTCGCAAAACACTCGAATCAACCCTTAAATTAATCAGCTCACTACACCCCATTTTCCTACTCTTCATCTTCCTCCAATCCCCACCTCCCTCTTCTTCTTCAACCTCCGCCTTCACTACCACGGATTTCAATGTCAAATCATCGAAAATAGACGACTTTTGGGGCGAATATCGATTTCAGCGACGGGAGTAAATGTGGGTTACCGGCGGCTTGCCCATTATATCACCTAAGGGTTTTCCATCATCTTGGTGATCAAAATTGGGGAGTTTTCGAGTTGTCACCTTTTTGGACATGGAGGATCCACTAGCGCTAACACATGGAGCTGTGGCCGAGTACACCTAGCAGAGCGGAACGTACTTCACTGGAGTTTTCAAGATTTTGCCTTCTTCTTCATCTGTATTCAATGTAAACGCCATTGAATTAGCCAAAATTGACTGGATAGAGAAAAATATTTAGGGTTTTAATGGGTGAATTTGAGGGAGATCAAATTACCCCAAAATAATTTGTTTCCCGCCGTGTGTAAAACCTAGATTGGGGAAAAGATTGGCCGGTGTATATGAGAGAGAGAGGACTCACGGTTTGAGAGATGGGGGGTATTTTAGAGATTTACTAGTTTTTTTTACTGTTTCAGTACTTTCTCACGCGTTTTTGGCGTGTGACATACACGCACGGTTAAGTTGGATGGAAAAGGTGACGTTTTTATTTCAACTCAAAAAGTCAGGAGTTTAAATGTAGCTTTACTGACTACAGGTGGTTAAGTGGGAAAACGCTTAAACCCTAGGTGGTCATCTGAACTTAACCCTAATAATAATAATAATAATAATAATAATAATAACAATAATAATAATAATAATAATAATAATAATACTGTAGACATTCAAAAATTTTTTGCACAACTGTTACTGACATTGCAGGAGGACAGATTCGTCTTTCGGACATAACCTTGGAAGACAACTCACATCCATTCCGGATACTACCGGAAGTTCAGTTTCAACCTCGGACAACACACCAGGAGTATCAATTTCAACCCCGGAACATAAACCGGGAACATCATTTCCAACCTCGGAGATAACCTTGAGTTTCATCCTTGGCAATAACACCAAGGAATGATATTACAGTCCTAGCGATAACTCCGAAAATGCTTGTTTCAAATGCATGCGATCAGCTTCAATCATACCTCCCGCCGAGGCACTCATACCTCAGACCCAGAGCTAACACCGGGTAGACATGCATTCTCACAGATGACCTTGCGGTATTCAACACTTGAAGCAGTCTAATCTCAGATGTAACCCTGAGCAACGTCTGCTTTCAACTCAAACTGGTGATAACCCCGGTACGGAGTCATACGTCAACTTGCTACCTCAACACTTGCGCGTCGTCTCAACACTTCATATATACATACATACAACAATGTCCTACAAGAACCAAGGAGTTCCAATCCCGAGTGACTATTACGCGTGGCAGTACACCGGATAGAATTTGAAGCTTGAAGCCCATGGGCATGGTCCCCTCTTCTTGACTTTGTACAACCTCTAATCCATGTCATTGCGTAACTCTCGACACAAGAAGTCCAAAGAAGGTCGTATATACCTCGTTCGGATGTTCGGAATGAAGTTCTGCAAATTCGAGCAGACATTACAAGTTCACGTACTTCGAGAAGAGGGGACCCACTAAACTCGGGGCACCCCGGTAGCCGCAGGTACATCTGCGGCTGCCGCAGGTACACCTACTGCTCCCCCTCTATAAATAGAGGGCTTGGGGTAGCCATTTTGAAAAAAAAGAAAAGGCAAGGAAGCCCTGCCCAATTTGCTTTGTACACACCCATATTGAGTGTTTGCTCTTTTTTAAACACATGTTAGCTCACATATAGATATACAATTACCGGCAGGAGCTGAGTATTTATCCATATAGAGGCATAGAAGCCTGCATTGGCAGCCCACTATAAGCCTTCTCACACTCTATAAAGCCTTTCTCTTCATCTTTGCACACACTATTCTACACATTGAGAGTTGTGTGGTGTGCGTATGCCCGGACTTCGGTCCGTGGTTTTCATTTCTGTCTGTATATATATACTTATATATGTATATATTTATATATGGACTAACATTATCAAGTTAAGCCTCGATTGAGCCTAAACTTATGTCTAGCTTTTACTTACTTATATATATATATATATATATATATATATATATATATATATATATATATATAACTGTTGTCAGACATATCTGATGAGCCTGGATTTTATATTCGGAGCGTTTATTACTTTTATATATATATTTGAATATATATAATTGTTGTCGGACATATCCGATGAGCCTGGATTTTATAGCTGGTGCATTTACTGCTTATATATATATATATATATATATATATATATATATATATATATATATATATATAGCTTTGTATATATATTTATATTTATATATATAATGTAAATAAAGCTTTTACAACTTTATTTACATTTTGTCTTGCTTGGAGTTTACTTCGTGGCGGTTGATAGCATTTACTGCTTTATTTACATTTCTGATCCCCCGTGGAGTTTCTTCGTGGTGGTTGATCATGTATGTGTGTGTGTGTGTGTATATATATATATATATATATATATATTTATAGCTTTTATATATATACAACTGCTTACTGCTTTCCATATAAACTGCAGCATCATGTGAGCCTAAGAATCATGTGATCACAGATTTAGTCTACTGAATCTAGATTCGGTTCCAGTGATGGACATTTTTTCAGCTGTAAGTAGCTTGTACATTATTAACAGTGTACGAATTTCCTTGGATGGCTGTCATGCCCATGAGGAGTTCGGCACTACTGTATATTATTTTCTCGAAGATGCCTCGCATTTGGAAAATTAAAGCAAACAAGCCGAACATTTTAATAATAAAATGAAAGTATGAAAAGGTCTCAATTTCTATTGAGCACAGGGTTTGAAAAACCTCTTTTTATAAAACTTCATTGATATATCTTGCTTAAAACTGAATTTTTCTATAAATTCAAACCTTGTGTATATAGGTGCGAACGAGGCCTCGCACTACTTTCAAATAATTGCATATTGACTCACACACACACACATTCATATAATAGTTTCTTTGAGAAGTGGCGGTCACCGTGGTAACACGGATGTCGGGGGGTGCCTAACACCTTCCCTCTGCATAATTAAGCCCCCGAACCCAAATGAATATCGATTTCACAGACCCGTTTAGCAGTGTCACATTACTGGGTCAATGCGCAAACCTTTTCGGTTGCATTGGTGCAACCAGTTAAAAACACCAACTGGAGACTCTTAAAGTCAAATCGTCGAGATTACACATGTCGGACCTTTTTCACTTATATTTTTTCAAACAAATCTCACATTAACATGAGAACACCAAAGAACAAGTAACGAAAAAGGACAACTAAAAATTCCGACGTCGACAGGTAGCGACTCTGCTGGGGTCTCCAGTAAGAGGGCTTAAGCCGCTATTACAAGCTTTTCAAAAATTTTATATGCTTGTGTATGAATGTTGCATTTATATTTAAGATGAATGTGTACGAATGCATTTTACTTACTGCACTGCTAAATATCTATATGTGATATTAGTTCTTTGCACATGTCATCATTTTTCATAAACGGTGAGACACATTGTATGTGAATGTATGTTGTGTGGTCCCTCCACCAGGAGGCTATCCTGTCGGTGTTTGATTACTGCACTCGTAGGAAGACTAATTCCAACGAGGCTCAGGAAAGGCACCACCCAGATTCTCTCCAATTGAAAGACCGGATTAACTTCCCGTCAAGTAGATTGCGATGATCTGGGAACCTTCATGCCAAAAAGCCGCGAGAGTAACCCTAAGATAGGTCAACCTCTGATAAACCAAACGCGGAGGAAAGTCTCTTCATGTTTTCCATTTTCAATTACTTGTAAAAGCATTTACTTGTAATTTTATTCCATGATCATCTATATGTAATGGAAAATATGAAGGATATTTGTGCATACATGTCATGTTATCAATTAACAACCATTTTTGCAAGACCATATTCCTAAAACGGGGACATCATGATAACATTTACATTATTCCTAAGACTAAACTATATAAGTCTTTTGTAGGGAAGCAATTGGCCCTGTTACCCGCTCAAAATCCAAAAAGGTCACGAGCCTACAGCCATTCATGTCTTCTTCTGACCAGTCTAATACTATTTCACGAGAAGAATTTGACGGATTGAGTAAACAAATTACAGATTTGGCTGTTTTGCTAAAAGAATTGCATCAATCTCCTTAGGGTACAAAGATGCCTACACATACAGAATTTTCATCACAAGGAGGAGCTCAAGGTTTGGAAAAAACAATTTCAGAACCTTAGTTGGATACAACCAACAAACACCCTGAAAACACCCATCTCAAAGGAGATCCAGACACCAGTGACCTCAAAAAGAAGGTCCTCCAAATAGAAGAAACTATCCATGTTCACAAATGGATTGGAACATATGGAAGTGTTTCATATGCTGAACTTTGCATATTTCCCGGGGTTCATTATCCAGAGAAATTCAAAACCCCTGATTTTAAAAAATATAACGGATTAGGGGATCCTTATACACATTTGAAAGTGTTCATTGGAGAACTTGGACCTTATGCAGAAAATGAGAAGCTCAGAATGCAGCTGATTCAAAAGAGTCTGACTAGAAAAGCCCGTTCATGGTATACCAGATTAGACAACTTCAAGATCCATAGCTGGGAAGAACTAGCTCACGCCTTCCTCACTCAATACAGTTTTCAATCTCAGATGGCTCCAGAACGGTACCAAATTACCAAGGTCAAGAAACTGTGAGACCCCGAATTTTATGAAATGAAAGTATTCAATTTTCTTATAATTATTCTATTTAGAAAATGGTTAAATTGATAAAAGGTTAAAGTAAAGGGTGATATGTGAAATTTTTTCAAAGTAAGCAAGTTGTCATATATTAACAGGTAGTAAAAGAACAGTAATACGTGTGGTTGCATAGTAGCACACGGTATTGATTATTGATGCTTATGTGAGAAGTCACTCAGTTATACTCAATTATTGCTAAAATAATTATTGCATCATATCTCTCATATTATTGATTCAATAATTATCACAGTATCATCTGCATAATATGTTATATATTATTAAATCAATAATTGAGACGACAAAGTTATTCATATTATTATTTGCAATATTGACAATGTCTAGAAGTTCTGTCAAGGAGGGGTTTGGTCACCTAATTGCGCGCCAATAAGGAGAAATCCTTATCGGGAAGCCCCCTCTTTCCTGGGAACGACCTGGTTGTTAAATATTATGAGTAATAATATTAATAATGAATGTTATAAAAAAAATCAAATTTGAGTTCGAAGTTGAATTTGGTGTCGCGGACGTGATATTTGAGTTCGGAACGATGAAATTAGTAGAAATAGACTATAAACACAAAAATTGTCGGGGTTGACTTTTTGGTTAAAAAAGTCCACAGTTGGCTTTTTCGAAAAAAGTCAAACTTCAAAATTTCAAAAATGAAATTTTTGAGACAAATATTTTCATTGTGTTGGGATTGTTAGTGTTAGTGGAAGTCGACATTTATTTCGATAATAATTGTTGTCTGGAGGTTATATTGACCAATCAGGTAATTAATCGAATAAATAAGCAATTAATTGCTATTAATTCACATGATTATAACTATTTATTAACATGTGTGTACTATTGATTCACATTCTTGTACTGTTAGGGGAGGTGGTGCAAGATTGATAATACTTGCATGACAAAGTTAAAAATGGAGGTATAGATGGAGGTACTACACTATAATTCATATTTTCACATGATTATAACTATTGATTCACATGATTGAACTATTGATTCTCATTATTTACTATTAGGGGAGGTGGTGCAAGTTTGATAATACTTACAGGACTAAATTAAAAATGAAAAAAAATAGGAAGGTATTATATTATAATATTTCGAGCCCCAAAACGTGCAATTATCAAAACTATATTTTTCTATAAATAGAAGCTCATTCTTCCTTCATTTCTCACCAATTCATTAAAGCTATAGTGCAATTATTATAAAGAGAAAGAAGAAGAGAAGTCTGCTACCTCACTATACCAGTATCCAGTTTTCTTTTAAGGTAAGGGATATTATTATTATAGTAAGGGGTATTACTTCTTTCGTATTCATGAAGAGAGCTATTGTTATTCCATTCCTTATTATTCTGTTGGAATAACCTGTATACGCAGACTACTGTATACATGGTGAAATTCTTCTGTTATTCCATTCTTTATTATTATGTTAGAATAACCTGTCTATACGAAGTACCACATACATGGTAAAATTCTTTTGTTATTCCATTCTTTATTATTATGTTCGAATAACCTGTCTATGCGTAGTACCGCATACATGGTGAAATTCTTCTGTTATTCCATTCTTTATTATTCTGTTGGAATATCCTGTCTGTGCGGATTACGAATGACCTGGTTCCATTCTTTATTATTTGTTGGAATATCATGTCTGTGCGGATTACGCATGACCTGGTTCTATTATTTATTATTCTGTTGGAATAACCTGTCTGTGCGGTCTATCACATGCATGGTGAATTCTTCTAGTATTCCATTCTTTATTATTCTGTTGGAATAACCTGTCTATGTGGACTACCGCATGCATGGTGAATTCTTCTGTTATTCCATTCTTTATTATTATGTTGGAATAACCTATCTATGTGGATTACCGCATGCATGGTGAATGATCATTTGTATTCATTCTTTATTAAATTGTGGAAATGATCTATCTACGTGGATTACCGCATGGCGAGGTGAAAATCCATTTGCAGTTTCGTAATTCTTCTGAACCTCAAAAATTCTGGAAAAATTTGAAATGATAATTTGATGAGTTTTCTATATTATGTCCAAAGATAGCGATTTTTGGATGTATAGATTAAGAGTTATGGATTTTATGGGAAAAGACTATTTTAAAAGTAAACTCTTATAACTCCTTGTGGTTAACTCCAAAATTGGTGAAATTATTTTTGGGAGTACATGTATATAACAGAAGTATACCTTGTAAATTTCAGAATTTTTGGACAAAAGTATAATTTATGATAAATGTCTAAATATTTGATAGTTTTGGCCATATGAAAAATAGTAAATGAATTTTAAAAATTCTGAGAAAAATATATGTTCAATATGGGACTATATTCTGTTAAATCCCAGAAAAGAAATATTTTTTGGACTGATTTGGTATTTTTCATGAAAATGAACTAGTTATGAGTAAATGAATTAAATATGTTATGTGAAGTAACAAAATTGGAAAATAGGATTTTATGGTTTGGGAATCCTATATAGGGTATACGCAGATTTTTAATAAGGGATTTGATCATTGGGTGGTGAAATCTTATGAGTATGGCATTTTTGAATGATTAAATTCATTATTTGGTAAAGTGTAAACAATTGAAATAAATTGTTTATATATAAGTTTAAGAAGTGATTAAAATATTGTTATAATATTAATAATATTAGATTATGAGTTTATTAAGTGATTGATAATATTTGGATAAATTTAAAGTCTTTAATATTTATCCTTATTTTCGCGTATATCATTGTCATCATCTTCATGCTTATATTGTGATGAGAGTCATCTTTGGCTTACGTACAAAGATGGACTGTTGATTATTGATTTTACAATTGTATATCTTTGGTTTACGTGCAAAGATGGACTGTTGATTATTGATTTTACAATTGTATATCTTCGGCTTCCATGCAAAGATGGACTGTTGATTATTAGTTTTATAATTGTATATCTTTGGCTTACGTGCAAAGATGGACCGTTGATTATTGGTTTTATAGTTATATATCTTTTGGCTTACGTGCAAAGATTGACTGTTAATTATTGGTTTTATAGTTGTATATCTTTTGCTTACGTGCAAAGATGGACTATTGATTATTGGTTTTATAGTTGTATATCTTTGGCTTACGTGCAAAGATGGACCGTTGATTATTGGTTGTATATCTTTGACTTGCGTGCATTGATGGGCAGTTGTTGGTATGATTATAATCAGGGATTATTCGGTATAATCATGACCATTGTTTAAAACAGGAATATCCTTGGCCCGTAATTCATGGATAATTCATGGTCATAATACTAATGAATATCATTGGCCGTAGTGCAGGGATGATTCGAAGATGTGAACTAATTATTAAGCTGAGTCTCATCGATAACATATTGCTAATACACTTTTAATTCGTAGAAGATAGAAGATATCATGCTCTACTTGACTCTTCTATATACAATTGGATGTCTTTAGCTTGTAGAACAAAGATGAATTGTTGATGAATATCTTTGGCCCGTAGTGCAAAGATAAATTTATTAGTATGATTATGAACAATAATTGTGATTTGGTATAACCATGATTTTTGATGTTTCAGGTGAAGATAGGTGATGAAAATTATCTTCGTCCTGGGTGCTAAGAGGAATTTAGAATCACAATTATGATTATGAGTTATTCATATGATTGTGGACAAGAATTGTTGATTGATGTTACAGGGATAAAACATTATTGGTGGACTTTTAACATGGAGAAGATAATAGACCTGATGGTCTATTTGACTCTTCTAATGGATTGCTCGTTCTGCTGCAACTATGGTTGAAAAGTTTTATCATCTACCATATGTTCTAAATCTTTAATTTATTATTGACGAAGGCTTTTGATAATTTAATTATCTTTAGTTATGATATTCTTTACAGGGCTATTTATGCTCACCATTTGCTTCACAATTCCTTTCAAGTAATAAGAGTGTAGCTAGGTTGAGCGGGGATAACAGGGAAATAGTGTGATGGTCCGAGACTGTCGAAGTTTCTCAATACATTATAAAACGGCATGACATGCAACAGATAATTGTATTGAGGACCTAAGATGTGTGTGTCGTATTTTATATGTCACTTAATAATTGATTTTGGCGAACAACAATAGGGTGATGAGAACCCAACTTTGAAAGCGTCAAAAGTGCACCTAATTAGAATGAATATGATAGCAATCTTCTCCTTCTTCTTTGGGGTCTTAAAATATTTGCTGCTTTATTTTATATGGCATTGCAATAGTTTGAGTTTGGATACTTTTTACGAGATAATATTGTATTAAAACTCACAGCTTATGTGTTATCGTACCCTGCACGACAGTTCAATAGTTGTATAAATGAAGTTTGTATTTAATTTTTATAGAGTGATATCTGGCGATTCAAAATGGGTTGTGTGGACCTATTTTAGGGGAGTCACAAATGGTATCAGAGCTTAGGGATATGGTCGATGGCGAAGATATGAGTTTAGAACTAGGAGGGGATAGAAGAGTAATATATTTCGTTAGTGTGTGACTTACCTAAGCTAAAATTTTTACTTGATAAGTTGACAATTTGTGATATGTCAATTGACCTTTGTTTTGAAGATATATTCTAGAATGATATCTGAAATACAGGAGATGAGCAATTGAAAAATCATGATACAGAGGATATAACCGGGAAGGTACAATCCAAAAAGAAAGTAATTTATTTTCCTCTCTTCGAACTACCGGGTACGTAAATTTTGAGGGCAAAATTTCATAAGGAGGGGAGATTGTGAGACCCCGAATTTTATGAAATGAAAGTATTCAATTTTCTTATAATTATAATATTTAGAAAATGGTTAAATTGATAAAAGGATAAAGTTAAGGGTGATATGTAAAATTTTTTCAAAGTAAGCAAGTTGTCATAAAATAATCGGTAGTAAAAGAACAGTAATACGCGTGGTTGCATAGTAGCACACGGTATTGATTATTGATGCTTATATGAGAAGTCACTCAGTTATAATCAATTATTGTTACAATAATTGTTGCATCATATCTCTCATATTATTGATTCAATTATTATCACAGTATCATCTGCATAATATGTTATATATTATTAAATCAATAATTAAGACGACAAAGTTTTTCATATTATTATTTGTAATATTGACAATGTCTAGAAGTTCTGTCAAGGAGAGATTTGGTCACTTAATTACGCGCCAATAAGGAGAAATCCTTATCGGAAAGCCCCCTATTTTCTAGGAAATTTCAAAAAGTCAAACTTCGAAATTTTAAAAATGAAATTTTTGAGAAAAATATTTCCATTGTGTTGGGATTGTTAGTGTTAGTGGAAGTCGACATTTATTTCGATAATAATTGATATCTGGAGGTTATATTGACCAATCGAGTAATTAATCGAATTAATGAGCAATTAATTGCTATTAATTCATATTATTACACCTATTTATTCACATGTGTGTACTATTGATTCACATTCTTGTACTATTAGGGGAGGTGGTGCAAGATTGATAATACTTGCATTACTAAGTTAAAAATGGAGGTACTATACCGTAATTCATATTTTCACATGATTATAACTAATGATTCACATGATTAAACTATTGATTCACATTATTTACTATTAGGGGAGGTGGTGCAAGTTTGATAATTGTAAAGTCCCCGAACCCGGATACTTAAAACCCGAACTCGGTACTTCACGATACCATTTCTATGAACAAAATAATTACTACTAATAATAACAATAATATAAATTTCAAACTTAACTTACATTTATCAGAGTCTAATCCCAAGTACGCAACCTTTACTACATTCTTTATATGATATATAATACATATCATTAACTTAATACAGTCTATCTATTACAAATGATACTAATAACATATTATGTTTGCTTTCCTTTTCACTTGTTCCTGGCCGAGCCTTCTAGCTGTTCACACTAAGCTGAAAACATTTAAATAAAGCAAGGATGAGCATTTGAGTGCCCAGCAAGTATTATATATATATAAGCTGAAAGAATTTAAATGTTTCTTTATAATATTCTTCTACAACCAATCAATAGTTGTGAAGTAATCTGTACCAATAATAATAACATAACAACCCTCTTTCAAATTTTTGAAACTGTGTATTGACTATACATGGGGTTTCTGTGACATACTATGAACATTGTTTTCATTTTTGAAAGGGTTTAAACAGAAATTCATTTGTAAACCGGCCATTACTTATGGGCACGGAGAGTGATCAGCCCCGTTGTACCCTGTATTGATCAATACTACATGTACAAGAACGATGTTATCGTTCACTCTGTCCGCCTTGGGCGCATAAAAATTTTCCCATTATCAGGATGTTCATACCTGTCGGGTTTTCATAACAAATGTCTTATCTTGTTCAACAATTATCTATAATTTAACTTATAAGTATATCAAAGGTGTATCAACATGTGATTAAATACAATGATTATCCAAGTGGGGACACTTGTATAATCATTTCTAAAAATTAACGAACATAATATATATCCAAATTATCATATACTAACATGTTGATAATCAAATGGTTTATATAATATAGGTTTAACAATCTATACATTAATAATAATAATTCTGAACTTCTCACTTATGTCCATTGTATAAAGAAAATGCAAAGTTAGGATACTTGTCTGATGCGTTGCTTACAATTACGTAACTTAGATTTATCCTTTCTATCACAACCTATCATTAATCAAATCATTCGTTCGATTAGAACAATATACTATAACACATAGTACTGCATTTCGCAGTCAGCACATAACCTAATCATATTATCACACATGTTCAACAATCATGGTTTCACAAACAAACATCAACACATTCCTAATCACATTGTCACATAACCTTAACAACCATTGAATCACAAATAAACAGTTAACTAATTAAATTATCTATGTTCAGATCAATTTCGGAAACATGTCGGTCCTACTGACAACTTTATCGGGTATATATCGAGTCTAAGACTCTATACAGTAATTACATATCCATTTAGATATCTTAAACACCAGTTATAACATTTGTCATGACCTTATAATAATTTTTTAAATAATTATTATCATTTTTCATAATTTTTGAAATATCAGAATCATTATTAAATAATTTAAATATCACATAATTCTATTATCATTAACATTTAATCAATATTAAACTATTAATGAAACCATTGCCAAAATATTAAAGTTATGTATAATAACTCAAAATATTTTTAAAACATTTATGTTACCCTTAAATGATTTTTAAAACATTTAAAATCATTCTTAAATAATTACCATTAATATATAAATATTAATGTACCATTATCTAAATACTAAAAGTTATTACTTATAACTTAAAATATTTTTAATTCATTTATATCCCTTTTTAAATGATTTTTCAATTAATAAAACCATTTTTAAACTATTTATTTAATATAATTATTAAATAAACTTAATATCATTAGGGTTAAATTAATATCATTAATATCAAATTATTAACGAAATTAACCTTTAAATATTAAAAGTTATATTTTATAACTTAAAATATCTTTAAACACTTTATCTTCATTTAAAATGATTTTTAAAATATTAAAATCATTTTTAAACTAATTTATTTAATATAAATATTAAATATCTTTAATATCATTAATTAATAATAAATTAATGAATTTTACCTTTAAATATTAAAAGTTATCTTTTATAACTTAAAATATTCTTAAATATCTTATTATTATTTAAATTGATTTTTAAAATAATAAAATTATTTTTAATTCATTTATTTAATTTATTTATTAAATAACTTAATTATTTTTAATAATAATTTATTAATAAAAATTATCAAATAAAATTAAAAGTTATTAAAAATAACTTAAAATATTTTCTTATATCATAACATAATTTTTAATGATTTTTCATCTATTTAAATTATTTTTAAATAATTTATTTAATATTATAATTAAATAAATTAAATACTTTTAACATTCCAAAAATATAAATATTTATGAAATATTATTAAAATAATTAAAATATAATTTTTGGACTTTAAAATAATTTTTAATAATTTCTTTTGTATTTTTAATAATTTAAAACTAATTAATACTAATTATTTAATAAATATAATTAATTTTCGCAAAATCTGTCGCTAAAGGGCCCTATAGCGACGAAACCGTCGCTATAGGTGTTCTTGAGCTACCCAGAACCTTCAAAGGCAGTAACCGAGTGGTTTAGTTTGACCAATCTTTCCGATCGGATCGAGGGGTTTGAATGTATGTTTTTGGTCCGATTATGTAGCCATAATGCAAAACTACATGATCTAACAAACAACAAGATCAAAAAAACTAACACAAACTAGATCCAAGCAACCAAAGTTACTGTCAGAGTTGTTCTTCATTTCCAGAAATGAAGAACAGTCGAGCAGTCACTTTTAAGCTACTCCCACGATCAATCTTGTTAATCATTTTATGATATACAAGTTGTAGTGTATAGACAACATACCAGTGTACATATCTATGTCATAACATCAACCAAACAACAAAAGATTAAATAGATACAAGCAAGTCAAATCATGTCAGAATTTTGTTCAAAAATTTTTGGGTTTTTCCCAGATTTTGCAGTCATGGCCGTTTGGCCTACTTTGACCGGCCACTATAGTCAGATTACTTGATGTTTAAGAGATTTTAAGGCATAATATTATAGTTATAATATCAGTATATAACCTTGATGAATTAAAACAACAAATCATCTAACAGAATGCAAGATCTGGACCGTCAAACATCCTGTCAGACATTTCTGGGCAAGTTCTTGACTGCCCAGAAAACTTTCGGTCAATGCCGGTCAACGGTATTTGACCGTGAATAACTTCATTTTCGGAAATCAAATAGCTATTCTACCACTTTAATCTTAAAGACCATATACCAGTCTACATATTGAAGCTTTAAAACAACACAAACAACAAACGAGCAACGATTTAAAGGACCTGACATTCACTGTCAGGCAACAAAATAAAATTTTTCCAAAATTTTAAAAATCGTTAGTTTACATATCTAGATGTTATGGACTTGTAATATACCAACCCAAATCATCATGTTAGACTACAAACAACATATTTTAACAACAAATCACAAGATCTAACGACAGATTATTGACAGAAATTAAACTAGGATTTTATACCTCTTTAGGTTTTGATCTTGATTCTAGCTTCTGTTTTTGTTAATGATGAACGTGGAGCTTGATAAAGGAACTGAAATGCTTGGAAATTTCGGAGGTTTAAGAGAGAATGAGAGTTGGTTGAGTGTTGTGTAATTTTAGTGAACAAAATGCAATTTTCTCTCTCTAATCTCTTATATAGACATCTTAGATGCATGTATTGGGCTACCTAGAGGCTGATTGTTGGCATTATGAGTCATCAAGAGTTGTTAGAAGTTGACCAACAACTCTTATTTTGTATAGATTTGCAAGTAAGCTATCAAAGAATGCAAAAGGGTATTTTAGTCTTTTGGTAAATCAATTTAATGGCAATCTTGTAATCTTGTCAAACCCTTAGGGTTTGACCCATAGAGTTTTGCCCTTAGGGTTCAACCCTAAGGTTTAGCACATAGCATTTGTACCAATTAGCAACTAGGGTTTGGAAAGTATAAAATAAATTGATTTTAGTTTCTAAAATTTTTGCAAATAATTAATTTTGTTAATTAAATTAAGTTAATAATTATATTATACACGGACATTAGGGTTTATTAACCTTGATTACAATTACCCTTGCTAATTATAGCAATTAGGGTTCATAATACCGATAATTAGGGTTTCCATAATATAATTAGGGTTTCTAAAAATTAAATTAGGATTCTAGGTTTTCGGGTTTTAATTTACTAATTAGGCTTACCTTAATTAGTAATTAAAGTCTATCACATATATTCTTAATCACAGTAACACAATTTCTGACATATAAAATTATTTGGTTTAGGTTTTCAATTAGGGTTTCTAATATTAGAAATTTAAATCTAAATTAGGGTTTGATATTTATAAATATAATTCCCTAATTAACATATCATTATATAACACGTAACCTAAATCATATAACACAGTTATAATACAGTCTTGAATTTACCCTTTAAATTGAAAAACAGGGTCAAATCAATTAATGTTAGGGTTTGGTCGATATATACCATAATTAACCAACCATCTACAGTACGTACATACTGTACATAATTATAGAACTGAAAAATCAATATATATATATATATATATATATATATATATATATATATATATATATATAATATTTTAATATTATTCTCATGCCTTGATCAAAACCTAGAATTAGGGTTTGGATTTCATATCTTATTTATTCTTCATATTTAACATTATAAATTAAGTCAAAATAATTAACTTAATATCTTGAACAAAATACATATAATGAAATAATCATTATAATTATTCTAAAATCATTTCATATATTATTTAAATAATATAAGATTATATTTTACTTGAAAAATAATTAATAAAATATTTTCGATAAGGAATTAATTATTGTAAAAATATAATTGATAGTAATCAATAACTCTTAAAATAAAATTATCTGTAATAATTCATGTAATAAATATTTTTAATTTATCACACAATTAAACATATACATATTACCTTGACATATATCATCCCCATATTTAAAAAAAAATTTATACGCAAAATTTATGATTTATTTTTATAGAAAATATCGGGTTGTCACATTCACCCTTCCTTATAAAGATTCCGTCCCCGGAATCACCGTTTTAAAACCTATACTTACTAGGGTACATAGCATACACAATCATTGCAAGTAGATCTCGATCATGATTGATCGAATCGATCTTTAACTATTCACATAACACTTATCTATCTGCTTATACGGAAAATTAATTTCTAATATAACTCAATTTCCTTCTTCAAAATAATTTATAAAATAATTTATTATTTATGTAAGAAAATAATATATGAGAAAATAAAATTGGTTCGAGTAATACCTGGAGTTGCATCCCCGGTTGCCACGACATCTTGAACAATCATGTTGAAGACGCTTGCAGTTGGTTCTATTGATTTATTTGTTGATGTCGGTCCCGTTGTTGCCAATGTCCTGCTGCCTTTTCCCCGTATTCGTATTCCTTACCTCCATTCTCCTTCTTGAATAGTCTTCCACCTTATATTCCATTGATCCACACTTGAAATACCTACTAAACATCCTTCGATTGAGACAGTCGGGAGAGTTATGTCCCTTCTGTTCGTACTTATAACATACT
Source organism: Panax japonicus (assembly GCA_020205505.1). NCBI lineage: Eukaryota > Viridiplantae > Streptophyta > Magnoliopsida > Apiales > Araliaceae > Panax > Panax japonicus. The sequence continues at coordinate 39,876,778 of CM035102.1, read as the reverse complement.
AACTTCCCTTTCAAACATTCCTAGAGTGGTTCTTTCCACAATTTTTACATATTACACCACTTACTTCTCCTTCACACCTTCTTGTTTCACATGCACACTCCCAAATTTGTTCGCCTTCCACTTTTTATTTCCACCCTTACTTCCACTATTAATTCCTACCTTCACAGTTCTCTAAACCTTACCCTTGTTCCTCCTTATCTTATTGTAGATGCTCATGGTCTCACTCCCTTCCTCAGCAATAATCGCTTTCTCCATGAGTGATGCAAATATAGGGATCTGCAACACTGCTACCTTGTTGTAGAGCCAGGGTTTTAATCCCAACTCAAACCTTCGTGCCTCTCTAGCCTCCGTATCAACTTGATACGGAGCAAATCTAGTCAACTCATTAAATTTCACTGACATATCACCTTGTTTTAACTCCAAAAATTTCACCTCAATTCTAGCCTGTATACTAGCAGAAAAATTATTTTTTGAAAAATAAAGTCTTAAACCTATCCCATACTACCACACCTGCTCCTGCCCTCACCCTTCATCATATAGGTGACAAAAGAGGTCTTTTGCCCCTCAGCTACCCTAACTATCACGAACACCTTTTTAATTTCCTTAACCAAAGTTTGGGGCTTCTACAGGGTCATTTTTACCTTTGAATTCTAGAGGTAGGACCGCCTTGAAGTCTTTAGCGTTCGACGTTCGATTATCAGGTTGATCTTTCGCGGCTGGTATTCCGTTCTGCACAGCTTGAGCGTCCATATTCACAAGTTTCTGTATCGAGACTGGTTGTCCTCCAGCTTTGTTGACAGATTCTTCTATCCTTTGGTTTCATTTTTCGTTTTGATGACATTTTTATAAATTGTTCTTACATTCTAAGCCTTATCGTATACGTTTATCATATCACATAAAATTTTTCTACTCAAATAATCATGTATTCACAATATTAATTTCCGAAAACTTCATTAACCAATGCTTAGATAAATAATTATTATCTTTATACCAACTTATCCCATTAATCCAACATAGGCTCATATTCATGACCCTTGACATGCCATAGCACATTCTATTTTAAACATTCGCTATACCTTTGTGACTTCAAAAGTCGGGATTTACAACTTTGCCAAACACAAAAGTTAAAAATATTTCATTACACAAACATACTTATCACATATACCACACATAAACATACATATTCAGCTAATACCAATACTATCGATTTCTTTTGCCTTCACTGTAGATTAACTATTTAGTATCTTATCTATTCCCATCATCCACAATAATCCATTCACAATTAACTAAACCCAGTTCGTCAAACCACACTTATGAGTCCATAAACTTGTCACAGTTATATGAGTTTACGAACTTACCCTAGTCAGACCTTTGGCGTCCATTCGTTGAGGGATTCATAAATATTTCATATAACTATGAGTCAAGAATGTCACATAAGTATGAGTTTTAAGAACTCGTACTTAACCCTATGTTCTCTACCTATGACCTATCTATTTTTTTATACACATAAGAAAGGAATCACCCTCTTAACATGCATATAGCAAATAACGCGACAAAAACATTTCAATGATTATCAGTGTCAGATACTAAGTAGTTTTTACACCAAGTACAATTCCCCGCCCATACAAGGAATCATACAACTCAATGGCCGACATGAGTCCTAATTAAAATCCCCACCTAATCTTAACCCCCCTTTTCCATTCGAATTTCATTCAATCCGTAGTCACCATCCTTTCTTGAATCTGTACCATTCACACAACAATCTTGCTTTAAACTTTCCAATCATAAGATTGATTCTTTCTGGCTGTCATAATTTTATCAGATCACGGGGTGATCTCATCGTATATATTATGATTCAATTCTATGTCTTAATTGTTTTGTTTTATGATCTGCTTTCCATGCACTTTCAGTCTTTTAGACTCGATCTATTCATAATTACTGTTTAACTTTATTATCCGAGTTAGGAAACTCTATGGCCTAACAACTCACTGAGATTCATCTTTGAATCATACCAACCGACTAATTCTATATGAGTTATTTGTATTTTCAACGTTCCCCTCTGTTCTAAGGTTATAGCCTAAGGTCTAACCCACCTAAGGTTTCTAACCCTATAGCTCTGATACCATCCTATAAAGTCCCCGAACCCGGATACTTGAAACCCGAACTCGGTACTTCACGATATCATTTCTATGAGCAGATTAATTACAAATAATAATAACAATAATATAAATTTCAAACTTAACTTACATTTATCAGAGTCTAATCCCAAGTACGCAACCTTTACTACATTCTTTACATGATATATAATACATATTATTAACTTAATACAGTTTATCTATTACAAATGATACTAATAACATATTCTGTTTGATTTCCTTTTCATTTGTTCCTGGCCGAGCCTTCTAGCTGTTCACACTTAGCTGAAAACATTTAAATAAAGCAAGTATGAGCATTTGAGTGCCCAGCAAGTATTATATATATATATAAGCTGAAAGAATTTAAATGTTTTCTTTATAATATTCTTCTACAACCAATCAATAGTTGTGAAGTAATCTGTACCAATAATAATAACATAACAACCCTCTTTCAAATTTTTGAAACTGTGTATTGACTATACATGGGGTTTCTGTGACATACTATGAACATTGTTTTCATTTTTGAAAGGGTTTAAACAGAAATTCATCTGTAAACTGGTCATTACTTACGGGCACGGAGGGTGATCAGCCCCGTTGTACCCTATATTGATCAATACTACATGTACAAGAACGATGTTATCGTTCACTTTGTCCGCCTTGGGCGCATAAAAATTTTCCCATTATCGTGATGTTCATACCTGTCGGGTTTTCATAACAAAGGTCTTATCTTGTTCAACAATTATCTATAATTCAACATATATATATATATCAAAGGTGTATCAACATGTGATTAAATACAATAATTATCCAAGTGGGGACACTTGTATAATCATTTCTAGAAATTAACGAACAGAATATATATCCGAATACTAACATGTTGATAATCAAAGGGTGTATATAATATAGGTTTAACAATCTGTACATTAATAATAATAATTCTGAACTTCTCACTTCTGTCCATTGAATAAAGAAAATGCAAAGTTAGGATACTTGCCTGATGCGCTGCTTACAATTACGTAACTTAGATTTATCCTTTTTATCACAACCTATCATTAATCAAATCATTCGTTCGATTAGAACAATATACTATAACACATAGTACTGCATTTCGCAGTCAGCACATAACCTAATCATATTATCACACATGTTCAACAATCATGGTTTCACAAACAAACATCAACACATTCCTAATCACAATGTCACATAACCTTAACAACCATTGAATCACAAATAAACAGTTGACTAATTAAATTATCTATGGCCAGATCAATTTCTGAAATATGTCGGTCTACCGACAGCTTTATCGGGCATATATCGAGTCTAAGACTCTATACAGTAATTACATATCCATTTAGATATCTTAAACACCAGTTATAACATTTGTCATGACCTTATAATAATTTTTTAAATAATTATTATCATTTATCATAATTTTTGAAATATCAGAATCATTATTAAATGATTTAAATATCACATAATTCTATTATCATTAACATTTAATCAATATTAAACTATTAATGAAACCATTGCCAAAATATTAAAGTTATGTATAATAACTCAAAATATTTTTAAAACATTTATGTTACCCTTAAATGATTTTTAAAACATTTAAAATCATTCTTAAATAATTACCATTAATATATAAATATTAATGTACCATTATCTAAATACTAAAAGTTATTACTTATAACTTAAAATATTTTTAATTCATTTATATCCCTTTTTAAATTAATAAAACCATTTTTAAACTATTTATTTAATATAATTATTAAATAAACTTAATATCATTAGGGTTAAATTAATATCATTAATATCAAATTATTAATGAAATTATACTTTAAATATTAAAAGTTATATTTTATAACTTAAAATATCTTTAAACACTTTATCTTCATTTAAAATGATTTTTAAAATATTAAAATCATTTTTAAACTAATTTATTTAATATAAATATTAAATATCTTTAATATCATTAATTAATAATTAATTAATGAATTTTACCTTTAAATATTAAAAGTTATCTTTTATAACTTAAAATATTCTTAAATATCTTATTATTATTTAAATTGATTTTTAAAATAATAAAATTATTTTTAATTCATTTATTTAATTTATTTATTAAATAACTTAATTATCATTAATAATAATTTATTAATAAAAATTATCAAATAAAATTAAAAGTTATTAAAAATAACTTAAAATATTTTCTTATATCATAACATAATTTTTAATGATTTTTCATCTATTTAAATTATTTTTAAATAATTTATTTAATATTATAATTAAATAAATTAAATACTTTTAACATTCCAAAAATATAAATATTTATTAAATATTATTAAAATAATTAAAATATAATTTTTGGACTTTAAAATAATTTTTAATAATTTCTTTTGTATTTTTAATAATTTAAAACTAATTAACACTAATTATTTAATAAATATAATTAATTTTCGCAAAATCTGTCGCTAAAGGGCCCTATAGCGACGAAACCGTCGCTATAGGTGTTCTTGAGCTACCCAGGACCTTCAAAACCAAGTGGTCTAGTTTGACCAATCTTTCCGATCGGATCGAGGGGTTTGAATGTATGTTTTTGGTCCGATTATGTAGCCATAATGCAAAACTACATGATCTAACAAACAACAAGATCAAAAAAACTAACACAAACTAGATCCAAGCCACCAAAGTTACTGTCAGAGTTGTTCTTCATTTCCAGAAATGAAGAACAGTCGAGCATTCACTTTTAAGCTACTCCCACGATCAATCCTGTTAATCATTTTATGATATACAAGTTGTAGTGTATAGACAACATACCAGTGTACATATCTATGTCATAACATCAACCAAACAACAAAAGATTAAATAGATACAAGCCAGTCAAATAATGTCAGAATTTTGTTCAAAAATTTTTGGGTTTTTCCCAGATTTTGCAGTCATGGCCGTTTGACCTACTTTGACCGGCCACTATAGTCAGATTACTTGATGTTTAAGAGATTTTAAGGCATAATATTATAGTTATAATATCAGTATATAACCTTGATGAATTAAAACAACAAATCATCTAACAGAATGCAAGATCTGAACCGTCAAACATCCTGTCAGACATTTCTGGGCAAGTTCTTAACTGCCCAGAAAACTTTCGGTCAATGCCGGTCAACGGTATTTGACCGTGAATAACTTCATTTTCGGAAATCAAATAGCTATTCTACCACTTTAATCTTAAAGACCATATACCAGTCTACATATTGAAGCTTTAAAACAACACAAACAACAAACGAGCAACGATTTAAAGGACCTGACATTCACTGTCAGGCAACAAAATAAAATTTTTCCAAATTTTTAAAAATCGTTGGTTTACATATCTAGATGTTATGGACTTGTAATATACCAACCCAGATCATCATGTTAGACTACAAACAACATATTTTAACAACAAATCACAAGATCTAACGACAGATTATGGACATAAATTAAACTAGGATTTTATACCTCTTTAGGTTTTGATCTTGATTCTAGCTTCTGTTTTTGTTAATGATGAACGTGGAGCTTGATAAAGGAACTGAAATGCTTGGAAATTTCGGAGGTTTAAGAGAGAATGAGAGTTGGTTGAGTGTTGTGTAATTTTAGTGAACAAAATGCAATTTTCTCTCTAATCTCTTATATAGACATCTTAGATGCATGTATTGGGCTACCTAGAGGCTGATTGTTGGCATTATGAGTCATCAAGAGTTGTTAGAAGTTGACCAACAACTCTTATTTTGTATAGATTTGCAAGTAAGCTATCAAAGAATTCAAAAGGGTATTTTAGTCTTTTGGTAAATCAATTTAATGGCAATCTTGTAATCTTGTCAAACCCTTAGGGTTTGACCCATAGAGTTTAGCCCTTAGGGTTCAACCCTAAGGTTTAGCACATAGCATTTGTATCAATTAGCAACTAGGGTTTGGAAAGTATAAAATAAATTGATTTTAGTTTCTAAATTTTTTGCAAATAATTAATTTTGTTAATTAAATTAAGTTAATAATTATATTATACTCGGACATTAGGGTTTATTAACCTTAATTATAATTACCCTTGCTAATTATAGCAATTAGGGTTCATAATACCGATAATTAGGGTTTCCATAATATAATTAGGGTTTCTAAAAATTAAATTAGGATTCTAGGTTTTCGGGTTTTAATTTACTAATTAGGCTTACCTTAATTAGTAATTAAAGTCTATCACATATATTCTTAATCACAGTAACACAATTTCTGACATATAAAATTATTCGGTTTAGGTTTTCAATTAGGGTTTCTAATATTAGAAATTTAAATCTAAATTAGGGTTTGATATTTATAAATATAATTCCCTAATTAACATATCATTATATAACACGTAACCTAAATCATATAACACAGTTATAATACAGTCTTGAATTTACCCTTTAAATTGAAAAACAGGGTCAAATCAATTAATGTTAGGGTTTGGTCCATATATACCATAATTAACCAACCATCTACAGTACGTACATACAGTACATAGTTATAGCACTGAAAAATCAATATATATATATATATATATATATATATATATATATAATATTATAATATTATTCTCATGCCTTGATCAAAACCTAAAATTAGGGTTTGGATTCCATATCAGATTTATTCTCCATATTTAACATTATAAATTAAGTCAAAATAATTAACTTAATATCTTGAACAAAATACATATAATGAAATAATCATTATAATTATTGTAAAATCATTTCTTATATTATTTAAATAACATACGATTATATTTTCCTTGAAAAATAATTAATAAAACATTTCCGATAAGTAATTAATTATTGTAAAAATATAATTGATAATAATCAATAACTCTTAAAATAAAATTATCTGTAATAATTCATGTAATAAATATTTTTAATTTATCACACAATTAAACATATATATATTACCTTGACACATATCATCCCCATATTTTAAAAAAAAATTATACGCAAAATTTATGATTTATTTTTATAGAAAATATCTGGTTGTCACAATAATACTGACATGACTAAATTAAAAATGAAAAAAAAAGAGGAAGGTATTATACTGTAATATTTTGAGCCCCAAAATGTGCAATTATCAAAACTATATTTTCCTATAAATAAAAGCTCATTCTTCTTTCATTTCTCACCAATTCATTAAAGCTATAAATCAATTATTATAGAGAGAAATTATAAAGAGAAAGAAGAAGAAAAGTCTGCTACCTCACTATACCAGTATTCAGTTTTCTTCTATGGTAAGGGATATTATTATTATAGTAAGGGGTATTAATTCTTTCGTATTCATGAAGAGAGCTATTGTTATTACATTCCTTATTATTCTGTTGGAATAACATGTATACGCAGACTACCGTTTACATGGTGACATTCTTCTGTTATTCCATTCTTTATTATTATGTTGGAATAACCTGTCTATGCGAAGTACCGCATACATGGTGAAATTATTCTATTATTCCATTCTTTATTATTATGTTGGAATAACCTGTCTATGCGAAGTACCGCATACATGGTGAAATTATTTTATTATTCCATTCTTTATTATTATGTTGGAATAACCTGTCTATGCGAAGTACCGCATACATGGTGAAATTCTTTTGTTATTTCATTCTTTATTATTCTGTTGGAATATCCTGTCTGTGCGGATTACGCATGATCTGGTTCCATTATTTATTATTCTGTTGGAATAACCTGTCTGTGCATTCTATCGCATACATGATGAATTCTTCTGTTATTCGATTCTTTATTATTCTGTTGGAATAACCTGTCTATGTGGACTACCGCATGCATGGTGAATTCTTCTGTTATTCCATTCTTTATTATTATGTTGGAATAACCTGTCTATGTAAATTACCGCATGTATGGTGAATGATCATTTGTATTCATTCTTTATTAAATTGTGGAAATAATCTGTCTATGTGGATTACCGCATGGCGGGTGAAAATCCATTTCCAGTTTCATAATTTTTCTGACCCTCAAAAATTCTGGAAAAATTTGAAATGATAATTTGATGAGTTTTCTATATTGTGTCCAAAAATGGCGATTTTTAGATGTATAGATTAAGAGTTATATGGATTTTATGGGAAAAGACTATTTTAAAAGTAAACCCTTATAACTCCTTGTGGTTAACTCCAAAATTGGTGAAATTTTTATTGGGAGTACATGTATATAACAGAAGTATACCCAGTAAATTTCGGAATTGTTGGACAAAATTATAATTATTATAAATGTCTAAATATTTGACAGTTTTGGCCATATAAAAAATAGTAAATGAATTTTAAAAAGTCTGAGAAAAATATATGTTCAATGTGGGACTATATTCTGTTAAATCCCAGAAAAGAAATATTTTTGGGACTGATTTTGTATTTTTTATGAAAATGAACTAGTTATGAGTAAATGAATTAAATATGTTATGTGAAGTAACAAAATTGAAAAATAGGATTTTATGGCTTGGGAGTCCTATATAGGATATATGCCGATTTCTGATGACGGATTTGATCATTGGTGATGAAATCTTATGATTATGGTGTAACGCCCCAAAAAATCAGATTTTTGAGAATTAAATTTTTATTTGATTATGTGGATTAAATGAATTTAATTAATTAATTATGGGAGTAAGCTATTTGAAGGTCGTTCTATGACCTAGACATATCAGAATGTCGTAGTATTTTGGCTACGTGGTAGAATTAAAGTGTTTGCATTTCCAAGACTAAAAGAAAAGCTTTCTAAGAAATTTTTCGAAAAACACTATTCACGCATTTCTGCTCTGGAATTATTTTTGAACTTCCGAGAAATACGTAATGATAGAATATCGAGGTGAGATAGAATATCCAATAATATTTCAGTTATGGCAAACGCAGTTTTTCGCCTGCGGACTTAAAACCTAACAGTTAGGGAAAATGAGTTTCGAGAAGGAATTTAAATGTGTATAATGAATTAAAGCGATGATCGTATAATATGTAGGTATTGTACAAAGTAATGAATATTAGTATGATACGAGGTATTATACGAGTTTGTATGAATGATGGAATGTCGTATACTAAATAAGTATACGAGTTAGAATACAAGATTAATACATAAATTATACGTTATAAGACTTTAAGCTAAATGTATTGGACTAGTAGGATTTGTTAGGAATTATACAAGCCTAAGTATAGGAATGGTAAGCCCAAGGGTGGAAATGGTTAAGTCCAATGTGAATTAATAAACAAGCCCAATGTTTGTTTAATTACAAGCCCAATGTATAAGATAAGTTAATTAAGCTAATTGAATGAAAATCCCAAGATAAGATCCAATGGGTAAAGTTTGATCTATGGGGCAACCCATGGGTGAATTGGTGATCAAGAATTTTATGTGATGAACAAGTAGACTTAAGGGTTAAGCAAAGGATAAGTTAAGTAACTTAAAAGCTAAGTAAAGTGCTTATGTGTGATGAGCAAGCAAAGTGCTTTTATGTGATGAACAAGCAAAGGATAAGCTATGTGCTAAGCAAGTATACTTAGGAACTAAGTAAGTGTGGTCGCCAAGTTTACTTAATAGCTAGGTAATGAATAGTAAGGAGGTGGAGTGGCTTTATGACCATTATACCCTCACTTTGAGATTTCTATAAATAAGAAGCTTGCTAGTTCATTTGTTAGTTGTTAGATTTTCATCTAATAACTTATAGCTTATTGGTTAGAGAGAATAAGTGAGAATAAGCTAGAAAAGCTAGAATGCTAGTCTTTCATAGTTCAAGAAGCAAGAAGAAGATTAAAGATTAACCAAGTGATATTCAAGGGTAAGCAATCTTAAACAATGATTCTCTTTCTCTTCCATTGCTAGAAAAGTGGGTGGTGGTAGAACATATATGCTAAGGAATGATAAGAATGAGTAATCAATAGACTTAAGCCGTATAAGTCATGATTAAGTAATTCAAACTTAATTAAGTTATGAACTCATGAGAAGCTTAAATGAACTACTCATATGTTTACTTTAATAAGATGGCATGATAAGGAGATGTGAGAATGATGGTTAGAAAACATAAATCATTATAAGTCATGAGAAATAAAAGTGTATGTATTTTATACTTTAATAAAGTTATAAGATCACAAAGTACAAGCAAGAACTTACCATGTATATAAGTTAATTAAATGAATAGATTGAGATGTTAATATGATTGATAGAATCCATTTGAAACGAATGACAAATCATAAGTAATGAAGTTATGGCGGAATTCACGAGTTCGGACAATAATCATCGAATTCGTAAAATTCTCAAAATAGAGGTCGATTTTTGATATTGAGCTTGGAAACATTAGTTTTCAATGAAGAAAAGTCATATTTGGCATTATAGAGTTGTGAACTCGAAAATGACCATATTCCGACTTAGAACGAAGAAACGAGCGTTGAACGTTCACGAACGTTTACCGCTTTCGCTAAAAATGGACTAATAGGTGGATTTTTAGCAAACAAAGTTAAATAGATAAAATTCTTGCATGAACGCATAGAGTATGTAATTTGTGAACCGTAGGCTTTTGAATGAGCCAATTCGGACTTCTAACAAAGAAGTTATGCGTCAAGGAATTTCGCAAAGTTGGAAAATTGTCAAAATTTTCTGAGGCACAGAGTCTGCGCCGCAGCGCGATTCCAGGCACAAAGGTCGGCGCCGTAGTGTGAGGCCGAGATAGGGTACACTGCTAATTGGTGCCGCAGCGCGGCCAAATCAAAGCAGACTCGCGTCGCAGCGCCGAGTCCGGACCTTACCCACTGCTAAGTCACACCGCGGCGTGACACATAGAGGAATAGCCAACGTCGCAGCGCCAGGCTTAGGGTTTGCATAGAGATAAATGATTATGAAGATAAAAGGAAAGACAAATGAAGTAACATGACCTTAAGGTGACATTATTAAGATATTCTTAAACCTAAATATGATCACTTAGGGTTGAAGATAAATAATTGAACGTGAACGATATGCAATAAGTGTACTTAACCAATGACGATTAAGTTTTGATTAATAACGGAAGAATGTTAGTAAGCCGTGAGGAAGGATGATTGACTCAAAATGAGTGGTATTATTAATAATTTCAGTTAAGTTATAGAAGAGAAAGAAGTTGGTAAGAATGATGTAAGTTATAACAGTAAGCCGGAATCAATAATAACAAATCTAATACATGATTAGAATGAGAAGAAGGGTAAGATTCATTAGGAACCATGTATGTTCATTCATGGCCTAATGTGGTATGTTATATGGTTATGTGTTGTAGAGACTGTAAAGACTCAAAGGGAAAGTAATTTTTACTGTAGCAGACGCTGAAGGCGAAGTTTTTCTTAAACGCTTGTCTAACCTTCGTGTTAGCCAAGTTTTCTGTGATTTATGTTAGGAGATGCATGAACTATTTTACTAAAGGGTCGATGCCAGTTTTACCTCGTCTAGACTAATCTTGAAGAGTTGATTGATTTATTTATAAGGCTTTCAATATAGAATTATTAACGTTATCCTACGCCAATTATTTGGTACGGATTCAAGGTAAGCCTGAGTATGAATAAACAAATGTATTTTTTATTGATTATTCAATGGGCATGCGAGGTTGCCAAAACTTAAACGTACATACGTTTAACAGGATGTAGTGTTGATCAACATAGAGTACTATGGGCTTATCACCCAGAAGTGCTCGTAAGATATACCAGACTTACGGACTTAGTGTCGGGTTGTCCTTTTCAAAGAAATTATAAAATGCTCATGGTCTTGAACCAAGATTAATGTTTTACTGAATATTGTCATTGTAAAACGTTTTGAAGGAAAAGAAATGCTATTTTGAATTATTAATAGTACTTTGTAACTACTATCCAGTTATTGAAGATATACAATTCCTTTGTTTCAAGCATGTCTTTTAAAAGAAATTGGTGTACCTGTTGAGCTCGTTATGCTCACTCTTGCTTGAACCTTATGAATACAACTAAGACCAAATTAACCGAGGGATCCGACAAGAATAAATACAAGACAGAGATGAACGATTAGTTTACCTTGTAATAAACTAGTAAGTTGTATATATTATAATATGATGAACAAAAAATTTATTGGTTTTAGAACCTAGGAACGGGATGTAATATTATTAATGTAATAAGAATGTCGTTGATACACACATTTTGATATCGTTTCAATGGAATGAATGTACAGTTATGAGTACCATGTAGCACCATCTGTCGGGTTGGAAGATACCTGGATTTGGGGGCGTCACAGGTTGATATCAAAGCATTAGATAATAAAACTTAAGGGAGGGGGGAAGAACCTTAGGCTAATAACCCTGTAAGGAAGGAAAAGTCTGAAGGAAGTAAACTCGAGCTTTACTTAAGTTGAATGAGTCAATAAAGTATTGAGTAAACTCAGTACCGAAGGATTTAAAAGATAGAAAGTAACCCTAAATAAATTAAATATGATTTGTGCTTATACTATTGTGTGTTATGTACTAATCAACATATATGTTATTGTAGGATGTCGATCGATAGCTTGATGTATAGAGATATACACGTGGTGAGCGAAGAAATTGTGAACAGAGTAGAACCTGTACCTATGCTGGTGGGACGTACCATTAGTGATTCTATAGGACTCGGAGACAGGGGAGTACTTTTCTGAGGAAGACTACTCCGAGGGAGATATGGATATAGCGTCATACCATAGTATGATGAACGATGTGGAGGAGGGGATGGAGATAACATCAGTTGATACGGTGGTACCTACACTAGAGTCATCACCTCTAGATGCAATGAGATCATTGTATCTGGCAGTGCTTGACAGGAATGTAAAACTGAGTACAATTGTGCAGAATCAGAATGAAGAGATTATTGCTCTTTATGTAGCGAAGGAGTCTGCAGAAGCAGATTTTGAGTCTGAGCATGATGAGAAGGTGCTCATGATAAATAAGGCTAGGGATTTTAAGAAGGAGGCCGATGAGCTTCCTAAAGAACTGGGGGAGAAGGACCGAAAGATAACACGAATGTCTTACATCCATGAGAGTGCTCATAAGGATTTCAAGCTGAAAGTTGCTTGTTATTCCACTAAGTCGGGACAGATTCGACATACTATTAGTCGGGATACTGTAGCGAAGATTGCGAATGAGAAACATGAGGACGCTATTATGCATTATTAGAAATATATAGTAAATAAATATATGTGTAGTGACGTAAAACCTTCTATACAGGGTAGTCTTTTTGTAAATCCCAACTTTTGTAAAGTTCAATTGCGGGATAGAAATGTAATAGCTTTTGGCTATGTAAAAAAAATTGTAAATAGTTTCAAACTATGAAGAAGCATATTAATATAATGATGTTTTTATTTAATGTGCTTTGATGTGGTATGAGGTATTAGTATGGAAGGATAACCAAGCAAGTAAATAGATAATAATGAAATTTTATTTATTTAATCAGAAAATGCCACCAAGGAGATGACAACGTAATCAGGAAGTGGAATCACGTAATGAAAATCAAGGGGGTCAAAACAATCCTATGCAAGAGTTTGTTAATTTATTAACAGCTGCATTTAACTAAACTGGGGGTAGAGTACCCGCTGAACCTAGGTTATCCAGAATGACTACCTTTAAAGAATTTAAAAGCGTAGGTCCGCAGGAGTTCAAAGGAATGACGGACCCATTAGCAGCCCGGACATAGGTAAAGAAAATAAAGAAGGTGTTTGTTATTACAAAACATAGGTGAGGCAGAAAAGACTTCTTTTGTAACTTACATGATGAAAGGGGAAGCTAAATTTTGCTGGGAGGCTCACCAGGGTGGGGCTAGAAGATATGCGGTAACGTGGGAACAATTCAAGAAGGATTTCTTTGAGAAATATTTCCCTACAAGTATGTAGGGGAGGAAGGAGATTAATTTTTTAGAACTTAAGCAAAGGGATATGACGGTTCCCCAGTACGCGGCCAGATTCAATGAATTGGCAAAGTTTGCTCCACATCAAGTGGACACTGAGGAGATGAAGGCTCGTAGGTTTGAACAGGGCCTTAAACCCTAGCACTATAGTAGGATTTATGTGTTCCAGAGTGTTTCCTGTGGGACCATTTTAGAAAAGGTGATTATAGCCGAGGGTGGTAGTGAGGCGTTGACTCAATATCACAAAGAGAGGAAGAATAAGAGCAAGGGAGAGGGAGGAACCAAGGTAGAGAGTGCTAGTGGTAGTGATAGTATGACAAAAAGAAAGAATTTTAACTCCGGGACTACTGGAGGGGGAACAAGGGGATCCTAAGCATAGGATAGAGGTATGTAAGACATATGGAAAGACTCATCTAGTAGTCTATCTGAAAGGGAAATCCGTTTATTATAACTATGGATAGGAGGATCATATATTACCTAATTGTCCTAAATCTAAGAAAAACCATGGTTGTTTTGTATGTGGGTCATTGGACCACATGTAAAGAAATTTCCCAAAGGAGGGGTCGGAGGAAAGTAAAGGTGTTTGTAGTGGTAAGTTAGCCATGATGCGGTTGCATCAGTGGATTTAGTAGCCGGTATCTTTCTGGTCAATACAATGGATGCTTATGTGCTGTTTGATTGGAGTGCTACTTTTCTTTTATAGCATGAGAGTTTGCTAAGTGATTAAGTTCATTCTCGGAAGGGATTATAAATACCTTTATACGTTAAGGTAGAAAATGGGGAAATAACTTTCGTTAATTATATTCGTGGAAATGGCTTCATGAATAAGGAATGTAAGCAAGTATCGATAGATAAGTACTGATAAAGTTGAGAGACTTTGAAGTAATTCTCGGTATGAATGGGTTGATTAATCATAGAACTTTAATAAATTATTAGAATAAAAGTATGAATCTTCAGTTTTCTAAGAAAATACAAGGTAGTAATTTACGATAATAAAATACCATGACGCTCTTGTTGTCTAACGATGACGCAAGTTAGGAGGATGTTAAGGAAGAGGATGAGTTGTTACGTTTGCGTATTGATTATCGTAAGGGGAGTAAGTTAGCGATTGAGAGTAAATACCCAGTGCCCAGGATCGATGATCTATTTGATCAGTTGAAAGTGGTAAAGTATTTTTCTAAGATAGATTTATGTGCGGGGTATTATTGGTAAAATTTAAGGAAGGACGAGTTACCTAAGATGATGTTCAGAACTCGTTATAGTTATGACAAGTTTCTGGTTATGTCATTTGGGTAACTAATATGAAGAAGTTAAACTTTCCATAAGGGGTGCCGAGCAAGTCAGTGGCAAATCGATAGATACTCTTGTGAGGTGCTATGGTTGAAAGTACCACTAGCGTCACAGAGTCTTCAAATATTATTTGGAAGAGGGTGTAGTAATGGTCATTGGTGATATTATAGTCTACTTTAAGACGTCAGAAGATCGCGTTGAACATTTGAAGATAGTGTGAGAAACACTACGGAGGGAGATGTTAGATATGGAATTCACTACGTGTGAATTGTAGCTTAAAGAGATAGACCAAATTTGTTATTGAGAAGTATGTTGGGAATGAGAAGGGAGAAAATCGTTTTCAAGAGCTAAAAGGAAGGTTAAGTGAGGCATTTGTATTGTCTTTATCAGGTGATACGGGGGATTTTATAGTGTATCTCGATGTTTCACATAGAAGATGGGGTTGCGTGCTCATGTAGCATGCCAATGTCATTACGTATGCATCACGCCAGTTAAAGATTTATGAGGAGGCTTATCCTACTTATGATCTAGAATTGGCAGCTATAGTTTTAGAATTAAAATTTGGAAGATAGTATTTATACGGGGAGAAGTGTGAGATATACACGGACTCTAAGAGTTTGAAATATATCACCACACAGAAGAAGTTGAATATGAAGTAGAGAAGGTGATTAGAATGGATAAGAGGTTACGACTGTGATAGGTTATATCATATATGGAAGGTAAACGTAGAAGCTGACACGTTAAGCAGGAAGGATAGGGAAAAGTTATCGATGTTAACGACTCAGAATGAGTTATTAACGGAGATGGCAAGGACAGAGCTAGAAGTTAAATTATGGAATAAGTGGTAGAAATGTTATTCACAACGTAGACTTAATCCACGATAATGAAATGAGTTAATTAAATACAACTAGGTAACGAGGAGTGTAAGCGAGTGAAGAAGAGGATGCAGGATAAAGAGAAGATCATGTATAATCTTGTTTTGAAGGAGGAATTTGAATTTAAATAATTTTGAAGTTAAAGGAAGAATTAATCAGAGGAAGATAACGTAATATATTAATAAGTATTTAAACTTCAAACTCAAATTATTGATAGGAAGTGACAAGTCATGAAAAATAAGATAATACCTTCGTTGAAGGTGAAATGAGAGAACCACAATGCCGAAAAAGCATTGTGGGAACATAAGATTAAAACAAAAGAAAATTTTTCCTCAATGGTGTATATATTATTAACGAGATTCTGGGGACATAATCTTTATAAGGGGGGAAGAGTGCAACGCCCTAGAAAAATCGGATTTTTGAGAATTACATTTTTATTTGATTATGTGGATTAAATGAATTTAAAATTAATTATGGCAGTAAGCTATTTGAAGGTCATTTTATGACCTAGACAAATCAAAATGTCGTAGTATTTTGGTAACGTGGTAGAATTAAAGTGTTTGAATTTCCAAGACGAAAATAAAAACTTTCTAAGAAATTTTTTGAAAAACAATATTCATGCATTTCTGCTCAAAAATTATTTTTGAACTTCTGAGAAATACGTAATGATAGAATATCGAGGTGAGATAGAATATCTAATAATATTTTAGTTATGACAAACGCAATTTTTTGTCTGCGGACATAAAACCTAACGGTAAGGGAAAATGAGTTCCGAGAAGGAATTTAAATGCGTATAATGAATTAAAACGATGATCGTATAATATATAGGTATTGTACAAAGTAATGAATATTATTATGATACGAGGTATTATACAAGTTTGTATGAATGATGGAATGTCGTATACTAAATAAGTATTCGAGTTAGAATACAAGATTAATACGTTAATTATACGTTATGAGACTTTAAGTTAAATGTATTGGACTTGTAGGATTTGTTAGGAATTATACAAGCCCAAATATAGGAATGGTTAAGCCCAAGGGTGGAAATGGTTAAGTCCAATGTGAATTAATAAACAAGCCCAATGTTTGTTTAATTACAATCCCAATGTATAAGATAAGTTAATTAAGCTAATTGAATAAAAAGCCCAAGATAAGATCCAATGGGTAAAGCTTGATCCATAGGGCAAACCATGGGTGAATTGGTGATCAAGAATTTTTTGTGATGAGCAAGTAGACTTAAGGGTTAAGCAAAGGATAAGTTAAGTAACTTAAAGGCTAAGTAAAGTGCTTATGTGTGATGAGCAAGCAAAGTTCTTTTATGTGATGAACAAGCAAAGGATAAGCTATATGCTAAGCAAGTATACCTAAGAACTAAGTAAGTGCGGTGGCCAAGTTTACTTAATAGCTAGGTATTGAATAATAAGAATGTGGAGTGGCTTTATGACCATTATACCCTCACTTTGAGATTTCTATAAATAGGAAGCTTGCTAGTTCATTTGTTAGTTGTTAGATTTTCATCCAATAACTTATAGGTTATTCTTTAGAGAGAATAAGTGAGAATAAGCTAGAAAAGCTAGAAAGCTAGAAAGCTAGTCTTTCATAGTTCAAGAAACAAGAAGAAGATTAAAGATTAACCAAGTGATATTCAAGGGTAAGCAATCTTAAACCATGATTTTCTTTCTCTTCCATTGCTAGAGAAGTGGGTGGTGTTAGAACATATATGCTAAGGCATGATAAGAATGAGTAATCAATAGACTTAAGCCGTATAAGTCAAGATTAAGTAGTTCAAACTTAATTAAGTTATGAATTCATGATAAGCTTAAATGAACTACTCATATGTTTACTTTAATAAGATGGTATGATAAGGAGATGTGAGAATGATGGTTAGAATACATAAATCATTGTAAGTTATGAGAAATGAAAGTGTATGTATGTTATACTTTAATAAAGTTATAAGATCACAAAGAACAAGCAAGAACTTATAATATATATAAGTTAATGAATGAATAGGTTAAGATGTTAATACGATGGATAGAATCCATTTGAAATGAAGAAAAAATCATAAGTAATGAAGTTATGGCGGAATTCACGAGTTCGGACGATAATCGTCGAATTCATAAAATTCTCGGAATGGAGGTTGAATTTTGATTTTGAGCTTGGAAACATTAGTTTTCAATGAAGAAAAGTCATATTTGGCATTATAGAGTTATGGACTCGAAAATGACCAGATTCTGACTTAGAACAAAGAAACAAACGTTGAACGTTCACGAACATTTACCGTTTTCGTTAAAAATGGACTAATAGTTGAATTTTTAGCAAACAAAGTCAAATAGATTAAATTCTTTCATGAACATGTAGACTATGTAATTTGTGAACCGTAGGCTTTTGAACGAGCCAATTCGGACTTATAACGAAGAAGTTATGCATCCGGGATTTTTGCAAAGTTGGAAAACTGTCAAAATTTTCTGAGGCACAGAGTCCGCGCCGCAGCGCGACTCCAGGCACAAAGACCAGTGCCGCAGCGCAAGGCCGAGACAGGGTACACTACTAACTGGCGCCGCAGCGCGGCCATATCAAAGGAGACTCGCGCTGCAGCACCGAGTCTGGACCTTACCCATTGCTAAGTCACGCCGCGGCGTGACACAGAGAGGAATAGACAGCGCCCCGGTGACACAACGCCAGCCTTAGGGTTTGCATAGAGATAAATGATTATGAAGATAAAAGGAAACACAAATGAAGTAACACAACCTTAAGGTGACATTATTAAGATATTCTTAAACCTTAAGTATGATCACTTAGGGTTGAAGATAAATAATTGAACGTGAACGATATGCAGTAAGTGTACTTAACCAATAACGATCAAGTTTTGATTAATAACATAAGAATGTTAGTAAGCCGTGAGGAAGGATGATTAACTTGAAACGAGTGGTATTAATAATAATTTCAGTTAAGTTATAGAAGAGAAAAAAGTTGGTAAGAATGATGTAAGTTATAACGGTAAGCCGAAATCAATAATAACAAATCTAATACAGGATTAGATTGAGAAGAAGGGTAAGATTCATTAGGAACCATGTATGTTCATTCATGACCAAATGTGGTATGTTATGTGGTTATGTGATGTAGAGACTGTAAAGACACAAAAATTTTTACTGTAGCAAACGCCGAAGGCAAGTTTTTCTTAAACGCTTGTCTAACCTTCGTGTTAGCCAAGTTTTCTGTGATTCATGTTATGAGATGCATGAACTGTTTTACTAAAGGGTCGATGTCGGTTTTACCTCGGCTAGACTAATCTTGAAGAGTTGATTGATTTATTTACAAGCCTTTCAATATAGAATTGTTAACGTTATCCTACGCCAATTGTTTAGTATGGATTCAAGGTAAGCCTGAGTATGAATAAACAAATGTATTTTTCATCGATTATTCGATGGGCACACGAGGTTGCCAAAACTTAAATGTAAATACGTTTAACAGGATGTAGTGTTGATCAACATAGAGTACTATGGGCTGATCACCCAGAAGTGCTCGTAAGATATACCGGACTTACGGACTTAGTATCGGGTTGTCCTTTTCAAAGAAATTATGAAATGCTCATGGTCTTGGACCAGGATTAATGTTATACTGAATATTATCATTGTAAAATGTTTTGAAGGAAAAGAAATATTATTTTGAATTATTGATAGTACTTCGTAACTACTATCCAGTTATTGAAGATATACAATTCCTATGTTTCAAGCATGTCGTTTAAAAAAATTGTTATACTTCCTGAGCTTGTTATTGTGACGCCCCCAAAATAGGTATACATCACCTATTCTGAGTCGCCAAAAGCATGGTACAGAATACAAATACAACTTTAAATACACAACATGAGCTGTGAGTTTTAATATAAATATTATCTTCTAGACAGTATTCAAACTCAAATTAAGTCCTCAATACATTTATTATCACATTATTTCATAGAATAGTGAGGACTACTAATGTTATCATCTGACCGTCACTTCGTTCTCCAACTAGTCCCTGCTACGTTCTCATTTCCTGAAGAGAACAATGAAAGAAAAAGGGTGAGCTCAACTAGCCCAGTAAGAAATATTATGACTAAGATAATGCAGAATAAATTATCATTAGCCTTTAACAGTGTTAAACTGATACAATATAACAAACATCAAGTTTAACTGCAGCAGAACAAGCAATCCATTAAAAAGTCAAGTAGAGAATAAAATCTACTATCTTTTATGATTTAAAAAGGTTTTTTATCACTTTTATCGCTGAGGCTTAACTTAATAAATAATCCACATCATCCCTGTGCTACGTCCAAGGATATTAATTAGTATCACGACCATAAATTATCCATGCACTACGGACCATGGATATTCGTGTATTCATCAATGGTCATGATCATGCCAACAACTGTCCATCAATGCACTACAGGCCAATAAGGACTTTTACCACATCATTTGTAACATTACGGTCATGATTATACCGAATAATCCTTGATCATAATCATACCAAGTCCATCTATGCACTGCAGGCCACAGACGACTTTCAATATAATATAAACATGAGGATGATGATAATGATATAAGAATTCAATAAAACAAGTTCAAGAATTAATTTATCTAGGAACCAATAACGTCCAAATTGTCAACATGATACTGCTTTGTGGGGTAAAACTCAAGAATGCTCAGAAGAATATTTCCATGAAAAGATACTGGATGAAGCGCAAACATAAAGGATATTCCACTAATTTCATGGAGTATAAAAGCCAAAACTTTAACCAACTGAGTATAATAAAGAATGGAATAACAAAAGAAATCACTAGGCATGCGACAGACCGCACAGATAAGTTATTCCAACAGAATAATAAATAACGAAACCAGGTCATGCGTAAACGCACAGACATGATATTCTAACCGAATAATAAATAATAGAACCAGGTCATGCGTAAACGCACAGACAAGATGTTCCAACAGAATAATAAAGAATGGAATAACAGAAGAATTTCACCATGTATGTGGTACTTCGCATAGACAGGTTATTCCAACATAATAATAAAGAATGGAATAATAGAAGTTTCTTCATGAATATGAAAGAAATAATACCTTTTACCGTAAAAGAAGAGTATTCTGACTGGTAGGGCGAGGATATTCTTGAAGAAAACTTGCACTGAGCTCAAAACTTCTTAAAATCTAAAGAAATACGCTCAAGATTATAGAAGAGAATTTTCTGAAATTTCTGGTGTGATTTCAATTCTATCTAAGCATCCTATTTATAGGAAAATGGAAATGATACTATGCAATAAAATATTCTAATAAAATAAAAACTTTTAAATAAAATATAATATATATATATATATAACCAAACCCCCCCCCCCCCCCTTTATTCACTTTATATAAGTTAACTAACAGGAAAATCATGTGAATCCTCAATTCACGTGAATATATATATATATATATATATATATATTGAAAAACTTTCTATCGATTAATTTGAAAAATGGGTAAATGAGGGTCCAAATAATTCGTCCTAAATTTACAACAAATACTTCATAAAAAAATCCCTCAATATTTTTAACAACATACTTCATCATTATTATAATTCACAAATTTAATCGACCAGGTCGTTCCAAGGAAAGAGGGGGCTTTCCAATAATGATTTCTTCCTATTGGCGCGCAATTAGGTGACCAAACCTCTCCTTGATAGAACTTCTAGACATCGTTAATATTGCAAATAATAATATTAATAACTCTGTCATCTCAATTATTGATTTAATAATATATAAAATATCGACAGTAATTGAATCAAATAACGTGAGATACTATGCAACAATTACTGAAACAAAACTGAGTGACTTCTCACGTAAGCATTAATAATCAATACCGTGTGCTACTATGCAACCACGTGTATTCATGTACTTTTAACACCGGGTGTTTCAACAGTTAATGGTAAAACATCCGCCATTATTTTCATAAAATATTTTTATCGTTTTCTCAATCCGATAATAATTATGTTATGGGGTCCACCAATGATTGTGCCGTCATACGAATATTCCTTGTTAAAACGAATTTTCCCCTACCAATCGAATATTATATAACAACTTGCATACTTTGCAAAATTTATAAATAATATCCACAACTATAATATTATATCAAATTCATTCCATAATATTAAAAATTGATATTTATAGAAAAATCATCTTTATTCATAAAAGTTGGGGTCTTCCAATCTCCCATTCTTATGAAATTTCGCCCTTGAAATTAGGGTACGTACCTAGTATGTCGAAGAGGTAAGGATATCATGATTTCATTTCAGATTCTAACTCCCAGGTCCTTTCCTCAACATCGTGATTTCTCCACAAAACTTTGACTTGAGGTATAACCTTGGAGCGTAGAATATGTTCCTTCTTATCCAAGATTTGAACATGAACATCTTCATACGTTAAATCTTTTGCTATTTCATCTGGTTCTAACTCAATAATGTGGTTCGGGTCTTCCACATATTTACGTAACATGGATATGTGAAAAACGTTATGAACACGAGACATACTTGGCGGTAAAACGAGTCTATGGGCCACAGTTCATACTCGATCGAGGATTAAAAATGGGCCAATGAATCGAGGATTGAGCTTTCCTCTCTTTCTAAATCTCGTAACTCATTTCTATGGAGCAACACGTAACAACACATGATCTCCAATATCGAATTCCACGTCCTTTCGATGAAGATCAGCATAACTCTTTTGTCAATCTTGTGAGGTTTTTACACGTTGCCAGATCATTTGAATCTTTTCCATAGTCATACGTACCAACTCTAGTCCCAACAACATTGCTTTACCCACCTCATCCCAGCATACTAGAGAACGACACTTTCTTCCATACAACGCTTTAAATGGAGCCATGCCAATACTTGTTTGATAGCTGTTGTTGTAGGAAAACTCCACCAATGGTAAGAACTTGTCCCAACTTCCCTTGAAGTAAAGGACATAGAGTTTTAATAAATCTTTATGAGTTTGAATAGTCCTCTCCGATTATCCATCCGTCTGAGGATGATATGTCAAACTAAATCATAAATTCGTGCCCATAACTTTTTACAAACTAACCCAAAATCTTGAAGTAAATCTTGGGTCTCGATAAGAATCTATGGATACTGGAATACCATGCAATCTTATAACCTTGTTTATGTACATACGAGTAAGACGGTCAAGTGTATAAGTTTCTCGTATAGGTAAGAAGTGAGCAGACTTGATTAATCTATCAACAATGACCCAAATTTCATCTATGCCTTGAGAAACCTTGGGAAGACCAGTAACGAAATCCATGGTAATGTGCTCCCACTTCCATTCTGGAATTTCAAGTGGTTGCAATGGACATTTTGGTACTTGATGCTCCGCCTTGACTCGTTGACAAGTTAGACACCTTGAGATAAACAGTGTTATCTCTCTCTTCATATTGCTCCACCAATATGTATGACGAAGATCACGATACATTTTAGAACTCCCAGGATGGATTTCAAACGGTGTGTTATGCGCTTCCATCATGATTTTATACTTTAAATCGGGGTCGTTAGGAACACAAAGTCTTGAGTTGACTCAAAGTATTCCTTCTTCATCGATTCTTGCTTCTGGCATAGAACCTTCTTGCACTTTCTTACTCATACGCATCAGCTCCAAGTCAGTAGCTTGAGCAGCTTTAACATTATCGATTAAAGTCTGTTCTACTCGTATATTCGCCATCATCACGTGGGTCCCTGGAGTCTTTATCTCTATCTTCATCCTTTGCAAGTCATGCAAAATGGGCCTTTGCGTTGATAATATCGCACTCGTACCCGCATATGATCTTCTACTCATTGCATCAGCTACCACGTTCACTTTTCCAGGATGGTATTGGATGGTATAATCATAATCTTTCAGCAGTTCAAGCCAACGCCGCTGTCGCATGTTGAGTTCTTTTTGAGTGAAGAAATATTTGAGGCTTTTATGATCCCTAAAGATCTCCACTTTCTCCCCATACAAGTAATGCCTCCAAATCTTTAGTGCAAAAACGACTGCTGCTAACTCTAGATTACGAGTATGATAATTCCTCTCATATTCTTTGAGTTGTTGAGAGGCATAGGCTATGACTTTCCCATGTTGCATGAGAACACATCCTAACCCTTTGTCTGAAGCATCACTATAGATGACAAATTCCTTTGAGCCAGATGGTATTGTCAGAACAGGTGCTAAAATAAGTCTCCTCTTGAGTTCTTGAAAAATCTCCTCGCATTCCTCACTCCAACCGAATTTTGTATCCTTTCAAGTTAGATGAGTTAATGGAGTAGTTATTCGAGAAAACCCTTCTACTAATCTTCGATAATAACCAGCTAAGCCGAGAAAGCTACGTACTTCGGCCACTAATTTAGGTTGTTCCCAGCTTTGAATAGCTTTAATCTTTGCCGGGTCAACAGATATTCCATGACTTGATACCACGTGCCCAAGGAATGATACTTCCTCAAGCCAGAACTCACATTTCTTCAACTTGGCTTAAAGCTTATTTTCATGAAGCTTTTGGAGTATCAGCCTCAAGTGTTGCTCATGATCTTCATGGCTTTTGGAATATATGAGGATGTCATCAATAAAGACGAACACAAAGTGATCAAAATATTCCATGAATACTCAGTTCATCATATCAATGAAGGCAGCAAGAGCATTAGTCAATCCAAAAGACATGACTAGGAATTCATAATGCCCGTACCGAGTTCTGAAAGCCGTCTTTGGAATGTCATCGGTTCTAATCTTCAATTGGTGATATCCGAAACGAAGATTAATCTTAGAAAAGAATTTGGCGCCTTACAACTGGTCAAGCTGTCATCAATGCAAGGCAACGGATATCTATTTTTGACAGTGACATGGTTCAACTCCCGATAATCAATACAAAGTCGCATACTCCCATATTTCTTTTTCACGAATAGAACAGGAGCACCCCAAGGAGAAGTACTAGGATGAATGAAACCGATGTCTAACAATTCCTACAGTTGGGTCTTTAACTCCTGAAGTTCAATAGGAGTCATTCAATATGGGGCTTTGGAAGTGGGTTTTGTACCGGTTCAAGGTCGATACAAAATTTAATTTCACGTTCTGGAGGTAGACCAGGAAGTTCTTCAAGAAATACGTCAGGAAATTTATTAACAATAGAAATATCATTCAAAACTGACGTATTTTTTTTAGATCTGTGACATGAGCTAAGAAAGCTTGACATCCGTTTTTCAATAAGCGAATAGCTTTATGGCTTGAGATGACAATGATTGATTTTAATGGTTTGCTTTCTTGAATTCGCAAAATAGGTTGGTTAGAAATATGAAAGCTAACAATTACGAAAACAATCAATTTTTGCATGATGAGTAGTTAACCAATCAATCCCTAGAATTAGATCAAATGCAAGTATTTTCAATAAAATAAGATTGATAGGTAATGTGAGGGTACCGATTTGAACCAAACAAGACTTATAAACAGTGGATGTATTGAAGGTTTCTCCCAACAAAGTTTCAACAGATACGTCAAAGTCTAATTTATCCGGAGTCAAATTTAAACGTTGAGCGCAAGTAGGAGAAATAAAAGAATGCGTAGAACTAGTATCAAATAAGGTATATACTTCGCTACAGTTTATGATAAGCTTACTTGTGATGACCTCGTTCGGGTTCCTTACTTTCTGGGAGGTCATGACAAATGCTCTCTCTTAAACTACCAGTTTTGTCTTGTCTGGGACGGCCTTTGATGCCTCCATCCCAGCTGGACTTGTCTTCGGTGCGTGACAAAATTAGGCCAGGTGACCTTCTCTTCCACAATTGTAACATATTTTGGATGGCATCGCGTAGTTTGGATTGATGTGTCTTTCCCCTCCACATTTGAAGCATATGATAGGTGTTCGTTCTCCTTCCTTAACGACAGGTACTGATGCTGACATCTTTCCATCATTGTTGAATCTCCTCGTCTTAAAATATCCACTCTTATTATTTTGACCATGATTACCACTAAAGTGGTTACCATTTCTGGCATGTTGATTCCCTCCACGCTTGTTGTCACCGCTTCGATGACTGCTATCACTGGTATTATCATTTTGCCGGCTACTCTCTTTTGGTTGGGTTGACTCATTATCGCGCTCCAATAACTGAGCCCTATTAACAACATCTGAATACAAACATAGTTTATGAGAGATAAGATATTGACGTATCTCGGGTTTCAAACCTCTTAGAAACATTCGTGTCATTCTCTCCTTATTATCAACCAAATGGGACGTAAACCGGGATAACTCGGCGAACTTGGCTTTGTACTACGACACGGTCATGTTTTTATGCTCCAGCTTGATGAACTCTACCTCTTTCATATGAAGAATACTTTCGGGAAAGTACTTATCGTTGAACAGTTCTTGGAACTTCTTCCAAGACATCTTCAGTGCGCCAGGTTGAGTACGCTTTACAGATTCCCACTAGTAATCTGCCTCTGCCCGTAACATGAAGGTGGCAAAGGGAACCTTTTGCTCCTCGGAGCATCCCAAGATATCAAATATCTTGTTGATCTGCTTTATCCACATCTCCGCCTTAAGTGGTTTTGGCTCTCAAAAAAAACTCTGGTGGTCCCAACTCCTTGAACTGCTTAGCAGTGACCGTCCGAGAGTTGCTAGTGTTTCCACCTGCATTTCGGACAACAGTCTCTCTTGCCTGATGTTGTATGAATTTCAGAAAGCCTCTAAACATTCCATTGTTCATCATTTGGTCAGTGTTGTTGTTTGCATGAGGATTGTCGCCTTCCTGATGCACATTGTCCTAATTATTGATCTGTGGAGACTCAACGGTCTCCTATGCTCTATTGTTATTCTCAACATTCTCGGACGCCATTTTCAAATACTGCCACAAAACAAAGGTTAATTGACATGCAATATATTATCCCTATACTCTAACCGACCAATTAATGCCAAATAAACTTAGGTAGGTCATACTAGTGAAGGATTTCCCCATCTCTCCCCTCTTAGTTCTTGTCTCATATCTCAGCCAGTGATCATATCCCTAAGCTTTTATACCAAATGTGACACCCCCAAAATAGGTATACATCACCTATTCTGAGTCGCCAAAAGCATGGTACAGAATACAAATACAACTTTAAATACACAACATGAGCTGTGAGTTTTAATACAAATATTGTCTTCTAGACAATATTCAAACTCAAATTAAGTCCTCAATACATTTATATCACATTATTTCATAGAATAGTGAGGACTACTAATGCTATCATCTGAACCGTTACTCCATTTCCCGACTAGTCCCTTCTACGTTATCATTTCCTGAAGAGAACAATGAAAGAAAAAGGGTGAGCTCAACTAGCCCAGTAAGAAATATTATAACTAAGATAATGCAGAATAAATTATCATTAGCCTTTAACAGTGTTAAACTGATACAATATAACAAACATCAAGTTTAACTGCAGCGGAACAAGCAATCCATTAAAAGAGTCAAGTAGAGAATAAAATCTGCTATCTTTTATGATTTAAAAAGGTTTTTCATCACTTTTATCGTTGAGGCTCAACTTAATAAATAATCCACATCATCCCTGCGCTACGGCCAAGGATATTAATTAGTATAACGACCACAAACTATCCATGCACTATGGGCCAAGAATATTCGTGTATTCATCAATAGTCATAATCATGCCAACAAATGTCCATCAATGCACAACGGGCCAATGAGGACTTTTACCACATCATTTGTAACATTACGGTCATGATTATACTGAATAATCCCTGGTCATAATCATACCAAGTCCATTTATGCACTACAGGACATAGATGACTTTCAACATAATATAAACATGAGTATGATGACAATGATATCAGAATTCAATAAAACAAGTTCAAGAATTAATTTATCCAGGAACCAATAACGTCCAAATTTTCAACATGATACTGCTTTGTGGGGTAAAACTCAAGAATGCTCGGAAGAATATTTTCATGAAAAGATATTGGATGAAGCGCAAACATCAAAAAATATTCCACTGATTTCATGGAGTATAAAAGCCAAAACTTTAACCAACTGAATATAATAAAGAATGGAATAACAAAAGAAATACTAGGCATGCGATAGACCGCACAGACAGGTTATTCCAACACAATAATAAATAACAGAACTAGGTCATGCGTAAACGCACATACAGGATATTCCAACAGAATAATAAATAACGGAACCAAGTCAGGTGAAATTCGTACCGACAGGATGTTCCAATAGAATAATAAATAACGGAACCAGGTCATGCGTAAACACACAGACAGGATGTTCCAACAGAATAATAAAGAATGGAATAACAGAAGAATTCACCATGTATGTGGTACTTCGCATAAACAGGTTATTCCAACATAATAATAAAGAATAGAATAATAGAAGTTCTCTTCATGAATATGAAAGAAATAATACCCCTTACCGTAACAGAAAAGTATTCCGACTGGTAAGGAGATGATATTCTTGAAGAAAACTTGCACTACACTCAAAACTTCTTAAAACTATAAAGAAATACGCTCAAGATTATAGAAGAGAATTCTCTGAAATTTCTGGTGTGATTTCAATTATAACTAAGCATCCTATTTATAGGAAAATGAAAAAGATACTATACAATAAAATATTCTAATAAAACAAAAACTTTTAAATAAAATATAATATATAATATTATATATATATAACGTGCTTGATAAATCACGGGTTGTTACCCCCATGATTACCACTCTGCCAAATCTTCCAACTATCAAATATATATATATAAATATATAATACATATAGTACACCAGACATATATATATAACCAAACCCCCCTCCCCCCACCCCCTTTATTCACTTTATATAAGTTAACTAACATGAAAATCATGTGAATCCTCAATTCACGTGAATATATATATATATATTGATTAACTTTCTATTGATTAATTTGAAAAATGGGTAAATGTGGGTCTAAATAATGCGCCCAAAATTTATAACAAATACTTCATAAAAAAAATCCCTCAATATTTTTAACAACATATTTCATCATTATTATAATTCACAATATTAATCGATCAGGTCGTTCTCGGGAAAGAGGGGACTTTCCAATAAGGATTTTTTCCTATTGGCGTGCAATTAGGTGACAAAACCTCTCCTTGATAGAACTTCTAGAAATCGTTAATATTGTAAATAATAATATTAATAACTCTATCATCTCAATTATTGATTTAATAATATATAAAATATCGACAATAATTGAATCAAATAACGTGAGATACTATGCAGCAATTACTGAAACAAAACTGAGTGACTTCTCACGTAAGCATTAATAATCAATACTGTGTGCTACTATGCAACCACGCATATTCCTGTACTTTTAACACCAGGTGTTTCAACAGTTAACGGTAAAACTTTCGCCGTTATTTTCATAAAATATTTTTGTCATTTTCTTAATCCAACAATAATTCCGTTGTGGGGTCCACCAATGATTGTGCCGTCGTACGAATACTCCCTGTTAAAACAAATATTTTCCGACCAATCGAATATTATATAACAACTTATGTACTTTACAAAATTTATAAATAATACCCACAACTATAATATTATATCAAATTCATTCCATAATATTCAAAATTGATATTTATAGAAAAATCATCTTCATTCATAAAAGTTGGGGTCTTACAGTTATGCTCACTCCTACTTGAACCATATGAATGCAGATAAGACCGAACAAATTGAGGGATCTGACAAGAATAAAGGCAAGATGAAGATGAACGGTTAGTTTACCTTGTAATAAACTAGTAAGTTGTATATATTATAGTATGATGAACAAAGAATTTAATGGTTTTAGAACTAGGGAACGGGATGTAATATTATTAATGTAATAAGAATGTCGTTAATACACACATTTTGATGTCGTTTCAATGGAATGAATGTACAATTATGAGTACCGTGTAGCACCATCTGTCGGGTTGGAAGATACCCAGATTTGGGGGCGTCACATATGGTATTTTTGAATGATTAAATGCATTATTTGGTAAAGTGTAAACAATTGAAATAAATTATTTATATATAAGTTTAAGAAGTGATTAAAATATTGTTATAATATTAATAATATTAGAATATGAGTTTATTAAGTGATTGATGATATTTGGATAAATTTAAAGCGTTTAATATTTATCCTTGTTTTCACTTATATCATTGTCATCATCCTCACGCTTATATTGTGATGAAAGTAATCTTTGGCTTACGTGCAAAGATGGACTGTCGATTATTGATTTTACAATTGTATATCTTTGGCTTACGTGCAAAGATGGACTGTTGATTATTAATTTTACAATTGTATATATTTGGCTTACGTGCAAAGATGGACTATTGATTATTGGTTTTATATTTGTATATCTTTGGCTTACATGCAAAGATGGATAATTGATTATTGGTTTTATAGTTGTATATCTTTGGCTTACGTGCAAAGATGGACTGTTAATTATTGGTTTTATAGTTGTATATCTTTGGCTTACGTGCATCGCAATATAGTTGTATATCTTTGGCTTACGTGCAAAGATGGACTATTGATTATTGGTTTTATAGTTGTATATCTTTGGCTTACGTGCAAAGATGGACCATTGATTATTGGTTGTATATCTTTGACTTACGTGCATTGATGGGCAGTTCTTGGTATGATTATAACAAGAGATTATTCGGTAACCATTGTTGAAAACACGAATATCCTTGGCATGTAGTGCATGGATAATTCGTGGTTGTAATACTAATGAATATCCTTGGTCGTAGTGCAGGGATGATTCGATGAGGTGGATTAATTATTAAGCTGAGTCTCAATGATAACATATTGATAATACACTTTTAATTCGTAGAAAATAGTAGATATCATGCTCTTCTTGACTCTTCTATATACAGTTGTATGTCTTTGGCTTGTAGAACAAAGATGAATTGTTGATGAATATCTTTGGCCCGTAGTGCAAAGATAAATTTATTAGTATGATTGTGAACAAGAATTGTGATTTGGTATAACCATGATTTTTGATGTTTCAGGTGAAGATAGGTGATGAAAATTATCTTCGTCCTAGGTGTGAAGAGGAATTTAGAATCACAATTATGATTATGAGTTATTCATATGATTGTGGATAGGAATTGTTGATTGATGTTACAGGGATAAAAAATTATTGGTGGACTTTTAACATGGAGAAGATAATATACCTGATGGTCTATTTGACTCTTCTAATGGATTGCTCGTTCCGCTGCAACTATGGTTGAAAAGTTTTATCATCTACCATATGTTTTAAATCTCTGATTTATTATTGACGAAGGCTATTGATAATTTAATTATCTTTAGTCATGATATTCTTTACTGGGCTATTTGTACTCACCCTTTGCTTCACAATTCCTTTCAGGTATTAAGAGTGTAGCTGGGTCGAGCGGGGATAACAGGGAAATAGTGTGATGGTCTGAGACTATCGAAGTTTCTCAATAAATTATAAAACAGCATGACATGCAACAGATAATTATATTGAGGACCTAAGATGTTTGTTTCATATTTTATACGTCACTTAATAATTGATTTTTGCGAACAACAATAGGGTTATGAGAACCCGACTTTTAAAGCGTCAAAAGTGCACCTCATTAGAATGAATATGATAGTAATCTTCTCGTTCTTCTTTGGGGTATTAAAATATTTGTTGTTATATTTTATATGGCATTGTAATAATTTGAATTTGGATACTGTCTACGAGACAATATTGTATTAAAACTCACAGCTTATGTGTTGTCGTACTTTGCACGTCAGTTCAACAGTTGTATAAATGAAGTTTGTATTTGATTTTTATAGAGTGATATCTGGCGACTCAGAATGGGTTGTGTGGACCTATTTTGGGGGCGTCATAGAAACAGTCTAATGAGTCATTCAGAGAGTATGCTCAAAGGTGAAGGTGCCTTGTTGCTCAAGTTATTCCTTCTATAACAGAATCGAAAATGGTCATGACTTTCATAAATATACATGAAGCTCCTTTCTATGAGAGAGTTTTAGCCGGTATCGGCAAACCATTCTCTGAAATGATTAAACATGGAGAAATGGCTGAGATGGGATTGAAGTCTAGTAAGATTCAAGACCTAACAACTCTTAACGTAGTTGCTGAGCACATCCAATTCGAATCTTATGGAAACAACCCCAGGAGGGTCCATAAAAAGAAAGAGGAGGATGTTTAATTGATACTACATGGACAGAAAGGTAGTCAGAACATGCCTATATAGAAGAGAAACTACTCCACTTTTTAAGCACAGTCTTCAAACCCTCCATTGCCTAAAAGTGGAGAAGTAAAGCGTCCTCGAACGCTCACACCCTTAGGGGACTCGCTCGAGAATATTATTGCTCTTCTGACTACTGAGAAGAAAATTACACGTATTCTTCCACCAGCCAACCCTAATAGGTGGGGTTTTAATTCTACTCGAAAGTGTGCTCATCATGCCGGAGCACCTGAACATGATACTCAAGATTGTTGGGCATTAAAACACAAGATCCAAGATTTAATAGACAACAATGAGATCCTGGTCACCAAACCAGATTAACCTCATGTGCAAGATAACCCTCTTCCTCAACACAAAGAAGAAGAGGTTAGCATGATCAGTTGGAGCACTGGACAGAGTTCCAGTTTTAACGGTGAATCATCCCAGACCATCAAAGACGGTGTTAATAGATGGGATTATGCAAAGTTCCAATTTACTATGGAACAAAAGATGAAAGCTCTTTGCAAACAAATTGAGCAATTGACAGACCTTGTGACCCACCAGCATCAAGTCGCATGCCAATTAATCAAACAGGAGCATGTCTATCTCCTTCAATTTGTTATGAATGCTCCACCATCACCTTCAGAAAGCGAAGCTATGGGGGATAAGGTTGCAAAGAGAGCAAATGCTAAAGCCCATCGAGATTTTGCCAATCAGAGGGAGTTTACCTATCTGGGCCAACCTATGGAGGAAATATTTCAAATGTTGATCAATGAAGGAAGAATTACATCCCTTTTATCTCCAATCAATCCCCGTGCAGGACAATTTAACTTCGACGGAGTGTGTCGGTATCATTCCTATTCTCGTGGTCACAGCACAGACGAATGCTAAGCACTCCGCCATCTCATTCAAAATCTTATTGATAGCGGTGTCCTGCAAATGGCAGACGATAACACTGTGTAACTTGAGGGTGGGAGTACATGTCCTACCAAATAGAAGGAATCAGTAGCAGTTATATCTGATGAGGATTATGAAACTCTCAAAGCATTTCCCATACAAGCAATTCAACTCAAAGGAGCTGACAATCCTTTGAAAGTGGTCGCACTAGAGCCAATTTCTTTACCTTTCAAACCATAATATCCTGTTGTCAGCTTACACAAAGTTCCATGGAATTATGGAGAAGCTGAAGGATCTACGTCTCATACTACTGCTACAGTGTCGAAGGAAAATCCACTGTATCTTCCTCAGAGGGTGATAAAGCCTACTCTCAAAGCAAAGGGAAAGATTCCCATGGAGAAGATTGAAAAATTCCTCTGCACTATGGGTCATAATGAAGCCAATGTGGTTTTAAGCTTAAAAGAAGCTCTACATCAAATATCATTACTGGACTTGGTTTTCTCTTCCGAGGATCACCGGAAGATCTTGTTGAAGGTTTTGGAAGAAGCCTACATACCGAAATCAGTGAATGTGTAAATATTTTAACATATGGTTGATCACATTTTCAACAACAATGTGATATCCTTCACTGATGACGATATACCTCCCGAAGGGATCGGTCATTATAAGCCATTACACATTATAGTTTTGTCCTCCGAGTATATGCTAGCTGGAGTTTTGATAGATGGAGGTTCATCTCTGAATATCTGTCCTTATGCCACCTTGATGAAGATGAATGTCAATCTCAAACGGATCTAAAGCAGCCATACAGTTATCAAAGCTTTTGATGGATCCCGACAAAATTCCGTCAGAAAGATTGAGCTGCCAATTGAGATTGGTCCAAATACATTCAATGTATCCTTTCATGTCCTCAGAATAGACTCAGAATACAACCTGTTATTGGGGAGACCATGGATACACATGGATGGAGCTGTTCCCTCCACACTACATCAGCAACTCAAATACATTATCAACAACAGTCTAGTCACTGTTAATGCTAAGCCGGAATGTCCTGAACAAGGAGATCTACCAATCATCAGCTTCAACTCAGAAGTTGAGCCAGCCAGTTTTCATACCTCGGAAGTGAGTAACACTCAATACCATCTGTCGTCGTCAGGATTTTTAGTGTCCCTTTTCGTTACTTTTTCTTTGGTGTTCTCATGTTAATGTAGGATTTGTTTGAAAAAATAAGTGAAAAAGGTCTGACATGTGTAATGTCGACGATTTGACATTAAGAGTCGTCAGTTGGTGTATTTAACTGGTTGTACCAACGCAACCGAAAAGGTTTTAACATTGACCCAGTGATGTAACATTGCTAAACGGGTCAGTGAAACCAAGATTCATTTGGGTTCAAGGGCTTGATTATGTGGAGGGAAGGTGTTAGGCAGCACCCCGACATCCGTGTTGCCATGGTGACTGCCACTTCTTAAAGAAACTGTTATATGAATGTGTGTGTGTGTGGATCAATGTGATATTATTTGAAAGTAGATTGAGGCCTCGTTCGCACCTATATACACAGGGTTTGAATTTATAGAAAAATTCAGTTTTAACCAGGTATTGCAATAAAGTTTTGTAAAAGAGGTTTTTCAAACCCTGTGCTCAATAGGATTTGAGACCTTTTTATACTTCCATTTTATTATTAAAATGTTCGGCTTGATTGCTTTTATTTTTGAGATGCGAAGCATCTTCGAGAAAATAATATACAGAAGTACCGAACTCCTCATGGGCATGACAGCCATCTAAGGAAATTTAGACACTGTAAATAATGTACAAGCTTCTTACAGCTAAAATTGTCCATCACAGAAACCGAATCTAGATTCAGGAGACTGAATCTGTTATCACATAATTTCTAGGCTCACATGATACTGCAGTTTGTATGGAAAGCAGTAAGCAGTTATATATATATATATAAAAGCTGTAAATATATATATATATATATATGTGTGTGTGTGTGTGTGTGTGTGCATGATCAGCCACTACGAAGCAACTCCATGGGGGATCAGAAATGTAAATAAAGATGTAAAAGCTATTAACTACCACGAAGTAAACTCCAGGCAGGACGAAATGTAAATAAAGCTGTAAAAGACCACAAAGTAAACTTCAGGCCTGACAGAAATATAAATATATATATATATAGATAAAAGCAGTAAACGTGCCGGATATAAAATTCATGCTCATCGGATAGGGTTGTTCATCTTAGTATTTAGAGTACAAGTCCGCACCAAAGTGAGTTTGATTTGGAAACATTTCAGGGTGATTTGGAATTCAACGAACATCAACTAAGGATTAGTTGAATAAAACCAATAATGTCATACTATAGAATAATCGTAATTGAATAAACATGGTAAATTAAAGTCATGCTTTATGAATAATCTAATAGCATACAACTTGAGTGACTATAACACACCTTTCTTGAACAACATTAAGTCAAGGTTATTTAGAATTAAATACTAAGCATGCATGGTAATATGAATGATAAAGCTATTCAAATATATCTGGGCATGCTAAACAACAAGTTAAATATAATAATAACTTGTTCAATATCAAAAATCAAAGTTTAGAAACCTTGCATTATTATATTGGAATCAATAATTGATTCAACAAGATAATGGATTAGAAAACTTGCATCATTTATAATGTAATCGAATTGGAAACAATAATTACTTCAATAAAAAAATAGATTAGAGAACTTGTCTTGCTCGTGGGCTAAACCGAATAATTTAAATCACAATATCCTATAAACATATGTCAACATGACATAATTAGTCACTACCACTTTACAAACTTAACTAACTATATTCATCATGTAAGTTTGATTATTTAATCACATAATCAAGTTATAACACAAGTTAATCATTGATAACATGCTTATTCATAGTATAGAAATACTGAAATTAACATTTTACAGTCCTACTATTATCCCATAACAATTCTTTCAAATTTCGAGTACAAAAAGTACACTGTCAGACCATTCTGCCAACTCGCGTTGCGGCGCCACATTTTATACTATGGTGAGGCGCTGCGGTGCGGTGATAGCGCTGTGGCGCGAAAGTTAAGCTACGAAGCCGTGTTGCGGCGTGACGCCGGTGCTGCCGCTTGACAATTGAACTGCTGGGCCGCGCTGCGGTGCCAAACTGCAGTCTTCGACTGATAGCTTCGCCAACAGTATGAACAAAAGCCAATTTTGGCCTAAAAGTTCCTTTCTAACAGCCTAATTAGCATGTAATTCCTATAGAGACTTCACATAGACATAGTTCAAAGATTGTAAACATGTTTCTACTCATAAAACAACATAAAAATGAATTTACAACATATAATTCCACTATTTTTGATAAAAACTCACTTTTTGATGTTTTTAATGAAAATAAACACTGTGATTTTGTTTTTCAACCAAAAAAATTAATTCAAAGCATTTTATCAATGTTTATACATACTCTATCAAATTCAATAGTCAATTTATCAACTGAGAAACTAATTAACCCTTAATTTTTACCTTAAACTAAATAATATATATTCACAAAAACTCTCTATAAAAAAATATAGCTTTTCTTCACAACCACATACATAAAATAAATTATTTGACTATTCTCAATTATAGCTTAAGAAAATAGCTTTACTACACTAGTTTATCATATAAAACCACATACATAACAACAATTCAACTTCTACAAAGATTTTATGGAAAAAATTGGGAAAAAGAATACAACTATATCTTTGAAAAGAAAAATAATAATAGAGTTTAGATGATACCTTGTTTGAAGAAGATGATGGCCAACCCTTTTTGATTCTCAAGCCTCTTCTTCTCTCCAATTCCCTAGCCTTTCTTCCTCTCTTCTTTTCTATCTGAAAACTCTCTTCTCCTCTTTATTTTAATTCTACGTCTTAGAATATAACGTATAAGATATAATATATATATATATATATATATATATATATATATATATATATATATATATATATATATTAATTATACAATATAAATATAAATATAACTGATATCAGTTATCCAAGTTTTGAAAACCAAAAGCCATAAGGCTTGTTTGACTAATCACTAAAAAAAATAATCAATTAATCCTTATGCCTTGTTTGGTAAAATTCAATTAGAATAAAGACTTAATAGGCATTAGGCTTTGTTTGGCAAAACTGAATTAAACTCCTTTAAGTTATTTTAATAACTCCTTTATAAAAGGTTATTTATCACACTTTTATTTAATTAAATTAATCTTAATAACAATTTATTAAATTACTTTATCACATAAATTAATACCACAAAATTATAATTTTTTTTATATAATTATAACTTTATTTAATTAACTAACACATCCTTTTAATTACAAATTCAAATAAAAAGAATAATAATTCAATTAATCAAACTCTCTAACTTAATAATTAAATTAAATTAGCAAATAATAATTAATTTACTTAATTATTTATTTAACAAATAATTAACAATTATTCAACAATGATCACATCCATTACATACTTAAATAATTCCATAAATATTTAATATAACAGTTAAAAAAAATTTTGGAATGTTAAATCATTCTCTACTTACAAGGATTCTGTCCTCAGAATCACAACTCAAATAACTCATCCGTTACATTCTCCCCTACTTACAAAGATTCTGTCCCCAGAATTGAAGACACAGATTAAACAAATAACTCAGGGTAATTCCTCATCATTTCAGCTTCGAGTTCTCACGTAGCCTTTTCGACATTGTGGTTCCTCTATATCACCTTCACAGAAGGTATCACTTTATTTCTGAGCACTTGTTCTTTCTTGTCGACTATCTGGATAGGAACCTCTTCATAGGACATGTTTTTCTCAAACT
Source organism: Panax japonicus (assembly GCA_020205505.1). NCBI lineage: Eukaryota > Viridiplantae > Streptophyta > Magnoliopsida > Apiales > Araliaceae > Panax > Panax japonicus. The sequence continues at coordinate 39,838,606 of CM035102.1, read as the reverse complement.
GCAATGGTTCGTACTGGATCACGTGCTTGTAGTCGGTTTTATATGGTCGTAACACCGAAACGTGAAAAACATTATGAATGTTTTACAATTCTAGAGGTAAAGCTACCTCATAAGACACCTCTCCAACTTTTCCCAGCACTTCGAAGGGTCCAATAAACCTCGGGCTTAGTTTCCCCTTCTTACCAAATCAAATTTTTCCCTTCCAAGGTGAAACTTTTAGGAAAACGTAATTTTCTACGTCTAATGCATGATCTTTTTTGTGTTGATCAACATATTTCTTTTGTCTGTCTTTAGCAGCTATCAATCTTATTCTGATGAGTTTGACAACCTCAGCAGTTTGTTATACCAGTTCTGGTCCGAACAGTTGACGTTCACCTACTTCATTCCAACACAGTGGATTTCTGCACTTTCTGCCGTATAATGCTTCGTATGGCGGCATGCCAATGCTTGCATGGTAACTATTATAGTAGGCAAATTCTACCAACTTTAATTGTTCATCCCAGCTTCTTTTGAAATCCATGACGCATGCTCTCAGCATATCTTTCAATGTCTTAATCGTTCGTTCGCTTTGGCCATCTGTTCGCGGATGATATGTTGTACTCAGTCGCAACTGTGTTCCCATACATTCTTTTAGTCTCTTCTAGAAGTTTGATGTGAACCTCAGATCTCTATCTGACACAATTGACACTAGAACTCCATGCCTTGACACGATCTCTTTAACATATAACTTTGCCAGCTGATCAAGATTGAATCTAACCTTTATTGGCAAAAAGTTTATAGATTTTATCAATCTGTCCACTATCACCCAAATCGCATCGTATCTTTTCTGAGTCGGTGGAAGACCTACCACAAAATCCATTGTGATATGTTCCCATTTCCATTCCGGTATTTTTAATGGTTGAAGTAATCCGCTTGGCCTTTGATGTTCGGCCTTGACTTTCTGACATGTTAAGCACTTTGCAATGCATTCTGTAACGTCTCTTTTCATATTTGGCCACCAAAAATGTCGTCGCAAATCTTGATACATCTTCGTACTTCCTGGATGAATTGAATATCTCGAGCTATGAGCTTCTGTCAAGATGTCTTCTTTAATATCTGGTACTGCTGGAACCCAGATTCGTCCCTCAAATCTCAGTATTCCAACGGTATCAACCTTGTATTTCACTTCTTTTCCCTCGACCACACTTTCTCTTATTTTTCTGCATTCCTCATCCTGCAGTTGAGCGTTCTTCACTTTGTCCACCAAAGTAGGACTGGCTTCCATCTGGAATAATTTCTCATCAGATTATTTTGGAAATTTGATTTCCAACTCTAAACTTGACATTGTTGAAATAAGCTCCTCTTTATCAGTTAACAACATCAATTTTTCCCTGCCTTTCCTATTCAAGGCATCTGCAACCACGTTTGCTTTGCCTAGATGATAAAAGATCTCACAATCATAATCCTTTATCAATTCCATCCATCTCCTTTGACGCATGTTCAGGTCTTTCTGAGTGAAAATGTACTTCAAACTCTTATGGTCTTTGTAAATCTCACATTTCTCTCCATAGAGATAGCGTCTCCATATTTTTAAAGCAAACACAACCGTCGCCAACTCTAAATCATGAGTCGGATACCCTTTTTCGTAGTCCTTCAATTTCCTTGATGCATACGCGATGACTTTTCCGTTCTGCATAAGGACACATCTTAATCCTTTGTGTGAAGCATCATTGTACACCACAAAATTTCTTGTATTATCTGGTAATGACAACACAGGTGCCATACTTAGCTTCTTTTTCAATTCCTGAAAACTTCCTTCACATTTCTCCGTCCAAACAAATTTTACAGATTTCCTCGTCAAATTTATCAATGGAGTGGCAATCTTGGAGAAATCCTGGATAAACCGTCTGTAATACCCTGCCAATCCCAAGAAATTTCTTACTTCTGATGGATTTCTTAGTTGTTCCCAATTTATCACAGCTTCGACCTTTGATGGATCCACTGAAATTCCATCCTTGTCAATTACGTGCCCAAGAAATTGTACACGTTGTAACCAGAATTCACATTTAGAGAATTTCGCGTACAACTTTTCCTTTCTAAGCATCTCCAGCGTTAGACGTAAGTGTTCCACGTGTTCTTCTTGAGTTCTAGAGTACACCAGAATATCGTCAATAAATACCACCACAAACTTGTCTAAAAATGGTTTAAACACCCTGTTCATCAAATCCATGAACACTGCAGGGGCATTTGTCAAACCAAAAGACATCACCAAAAATTCGTAATGTCTATCCTTCTTCCTTACTTTCATGTGGTGATACCCACTTCTCAAATCTATTTTTGAGAAATACCCAGCACCCTTCAACTGGTCAAATAAATCATCTATTCTCAGCAATGGATATTTGTTTTTAATAGTGACCTTGTTTAATTCCCTATAATCAATGCAAAGACGCATTGACCCATCCTTCTTCTTCACGAATAACACCGGTGCTCCCCACGGTGACACACTCGGCTGAATGTACTTCTTATCCAATAGTTCTTGCAGTTGTACCATCAGTTCCTTCATCTCTACCAGAGCCATTCTGTACGGGGCCTTCGATATTGGAGCGGTTCTTGGCGCTAGGTCAATCACGAATTCGATCTCTTGGTCAGGTGGAAGTCCTGGAAAATCCTCCAAAAACATGTCCACGAACTCCCTAACCACTAGTATTTCCTCCAATTTCATACTCTTCTCATTTTGAGTATCAACAATGTAGGCTAAGTACCCTACACAGCCTTTACTTAACAACTTGTTAGCCTGCATCATCGTCAGACATTTCATTTGTCTAGGCGATTTGCTACCATGAAAAACTACCTTTGACGGAGTCATAAGGTTTACACACTTCTTTTGGCAATCAATTATCGCTCCATAATTGAATAGCCAATCCATTCCCAATATCACATTAAACTCCCAAAGTTTAATCGGAATTAAATCTACTGCCATAATATTCCCCTTAATGTTCACCCTACAGTTCTTGTATACGAACCTAACAGGAATTACTTCCATATTCGTAATTTCTATGTTTAAAGGGAAATTCAATTCTTCACTAGGCAATCCTAATCTCATAGCAAATTCATCAGATATAAATGAGAAAGTAGCACCCGAATCAAAAAATACATAAGCATCAATATCATTGATTGGGATAATACCTGACACCACATCCTTTGATTGCATAGCATCTTGCACAGTCATGTTAAAGGTTCTGGATGTGGGTTTTGTTGATGTCGTCGGTCCAGTAATGGCCCAAGTACCTCCACTGCTACCTCCCTTGCTTCCTTTTGTTTCTCCAGCTTTCTTCTTAAGGCACTCACGAGCAAAGTGATCCTTGGACCCGCAAGTGTAGCAAATATTCTTTTTGGGTTGATTGCAGTTTGGGGCGATGTGACCCTCCTGGCCACAGTTAAAGCATACACGATTCCCCATTAAACATACACCCTTGTGAAACTTCCCGCATGTAGCACATGCTTCAAACTTCTTATTCTGCTGGTTACCTTGTTGATTCCCAGCACCCACATTTCCATTCCACTTTCTTTTTAGATTATTATTACCATTCCCACTACCACCACCTCCACTTCATTCTTCTTGTTTTTCTGTTCCTGATTGAACTTGGTTACCGCCTTGCCGCCACCTTCAGCGAGAATTGTCTTTTCCATGACGGCTGCAAACATCTTCAACTGGAACAAGGAAACCCTACTAATCAACCAGAGCTTTAGTCCCTGTTCAAACCTCTTCGCCTTGCGTTCATCTGTGCTGACTTGGTATGGCGCAAACCTCGCTAACTCGTTGAATTTTGCGGCATACTCCGACACCATCATCGTTCCCTGTTTCAGTTCTAAAAACTGCACCTCTAGCTAACTCTTCCAACTCTCTGGGAAATAGGTCTCGAAGAAAACCTCCTTAAATCTTTCCCAAGTCATAACTCCTGGTCCTCCTTGGGTTTTATTGGCCTGGCACCAATAACTAGCCTCTGCTTTCAACATAAATGATGCAAAAGCAGTCTTTTGATATTCTCCTACTCCCGTAACATTGAACACTTTCTCTATCTCCATGACCCAAGTCTGTGCCTCAATCGAGTTCATGGACCCATGGAATTCTGGTGGTCCAACCGCCTTGAAGACCTTAAATGTTGTAGCTTGATTTTACTGTTGGTTCTGCGGTTGATTCTGTAGTGCACCTGTCAGTAACGTCACCAGCTGCTGATCGGGGTTAGCTTCAGCATTATCATTGTTGGTTCCTTCAGCGGTTCTCTGACGGGGTGGTTGACGTCTTGGAGGCATTTTCTGTTAAAAATACACTCATTAGATTATTACTCAACTCTTTCAAGTAACTTCTAATTAACTTGCTCCCAAAATAATCACCACATAACACATAACACTTTGGATAAAAGAAGATAATAACTTTTATTCATTCTTAATTCTTTGAAAAACATCATATCCATAGCATCACTACTATTTACATTATTTTCCTGAACTACTAAAGTTTCAGGGCATCATCATCATATCCACAAGTTACATAACACTTGGGATTTACATAATACTTATCATAAAATAAATCATAAATCAAGTACACTTCCTACGATGTCCTACTAAGATACTGCATAGCCTTATGACGCTTTTCTTCCAAAATTTGGAACATGGTTCGACGATCAAGTATGTATGATGACAGCGTCTCAAACTGAATTGGGTAACCCATGACCCGATCTTGAGCTCAATTGATCACGATGTTTAACATGTTATCCATTTCCTGCATCTTCATTCTCTTTGCTTATGCTTCTCCCTCTGCTATTTTGGCTCGTTGATCAGCTTCCTCTTACGCATCTTCGGCTCTTTCCCTTTTTACAGATTCTTCTCTCAACTTTCTCTTCAACTTTGCAATCTCTGCTCTCATTTGCTCATTCTCGGTCCTGAATTTCGTCGTCCTTCTGTGCCATCGAGGCCTGTTGCTCAGCTATTATCTCTTGTAACTCCTCAACTGTATCTTGAAGTTCCACGTTATGGTCATGCACCTCATCGTATATACGGCCAGCTATCGAGTTAAGTGGAATCCTTTCCTCCTCGTCCTCTTCATCCGTCTGTGGCACCTCCACGAAATCCACCTCGTCTGTCTCTATCTCATCATCCTCATCAGGTACTCTATCCTGCTCAACTACTGTGACCAACGGAACTGTTTCTCGTGGAAATAATTGTTCCCAAACTACCTGAATATCTTGAGGCTCCTCCTCTCTAGCCTGACGGATCCTCCTATATTAGTCATCCTGTCAACCAAAGTTTAAGTTTTAATTACTAATTACTGCTCGACACTCACGAGCATATAAGTTGAAAACACATAAGCACATAAGTATTTTATTACTTCTTTAAAACTTGATAAGAGTTTATCATCACTATCTTTTCGAAGGTTACTTCCTAAGGATTTTCCCCACCTAAGGTTCATAACCTAAGGCTTTGATACCAACTTGTGACACCCCCAAACCCAGGTACTTCATTCCCACAGGATTTGGTGCTCACTAAATCAAACATTCATATCTAACTACCCATCATAATAAAACTGGATAAATAAAACCTTTCCCATTAAAGGGTTACATAATAAAAATCTCCCAGGTTGTCTAACCTTTAAATATAATCATTCAAATGCGGAATTAAAATTATTACATAACACCATTATTAAGAAGTCAAAGATCATCACAATAATAAAAGTACAAATCAGCATCACTTGTACAATTTTCCTTTTCTTTTGCTAGTTGAAGGTTCATCTACCTTCTCCACTTTAGCTGTAATGAGTTTATAAATATGCAAGAGTGAGCAAAACAATTCATCACTGGATAAAATAATGAATCAACAGAAGAATAACAATAATAGCTACCAATGAATAGGCTCATCAAAACTAGATAGTACTCTAACAATGATAATCAGGAACTGAAATCCAAAGTATGGAATAAACATAACAGAGGGTCATAATACCATGAACTATGTCTACAGTTGCAAGTAATCCTTCAACTCCAACTTTAACAGTCATAAGACTATAAGGACTCCTCGTACTTAGGGGGATCAGTCCTTCGTACCATGTATTGTGCACAAACATTTAACGCTACACGTAAGTTACCCCTAATAATAGGGTTGTTCATCTCAGTATTTAGAGTACAAGTCCGTACCAAAGTGAGTTTGGTTTGGAAACATTTCAGGGTGATTTGGAATTCAACGAACATCAACTAAGGATTAGTTGAATAAAACCAATAACATCATACTATAGAATAATTGTAATTGAATAAACATGGTAAATTAAAGTCATGCTTTAGGAATAATCTAATAGCATACAACTTGATTAACTATAACACACCTTGCTTCAACAACATTAAGTCAAGGTTATTTAGAATTGAATACTAAGCATGCATGGTAATATGAACGATAAAACTATTCAAATATATTTGGGCATGCGAAACAACAAGTTAAATACAAGAATAACTTGATCAATAACAAAAATCAAAGTTTAGAAACCTTGCATTATTATATTGGAATCAATAATTGATTCAACAAGATAATGGATTAGAAAACTTGCCTCATTTATAAGGTAATCGAATTGGAAACAATAATTGCATCAATAAAAAAAATAGATTAGAGAACTTGCCTTGCTCGTGGGCTAAACCGAACAATTCAAATCACAATATCCTATAAATATATGTCATCATGACATAATTAGTCACTACCACTTTACAAACTTAACTAACTACATTCATCATGTAGGTTTGATTATTTAATCATATAATCAAGTTAATCGTTGATAACATGCTTATTCATAATATAAAAATACTGAAATTAACCTTTTACAGTCCTACTATTATCCCATAACAATTCCTTCAACTTTTCGAGTACAAAAAGTACTGCCAGACCATTCTGCCAACTCGTGCTGCGGCGCCACAGTTTATAATGTGGTGAGGCGCTGCGGCGCGGTGATGGCGCTGCGGCGGGAGAGTTAAGCTACGAAGCCACGCTGCGGCGTGACGCTGGTGCTGCCGCGTGACAATTGAACTGTTGGGCCGTGCCAAACTGCAGTCTTTGACTGACAGCTTCAGCAACAGTACGAACAAAAGCTAATTATGGCCTAAAAGTTCCTTTCTAACAGCCTAATTAGCATGTAATTCCTATAGAGACTTCACATAAACATAGTTCAAAGATTGTAAACATGTTTCTACTCATAAAACAACATAAACAACGAATTTACAACATATAATTCCACTATTTTTGATAAAAACTCACTTTTTGATGTTTTTAATGAAAATAAACACTGTGATTTTGTTTTTCAACCAAAAAAGTTAATTCACAGCATTTTATCAATGTTTATACATACTCTATCAAATTCAATAGTCAATTTATCAACTAAGCAACTAATTAACCCTTAATTTCTACCTTAAACTAAACAATATATATTCACAAAAACTCTCTATAAAAAAATATAGCTTTTCTTCGCAACCACATACATAAAATAAATTATTTTACTATTCTCAATTATAGCATAAGAAAATAGTTTTACTACACTAGTTTATCATATAAAACCACATACATAACAACAATTCAACTTCTACAAAGCTTTTATGTAGAAAATTGGGAAAGAGAATATAACTATAGCTTTGAAAAGAAAAATAATAATAGAGTTTAGATGATACCTTGTTTGAAGAAGATGATGGCTAACCCTTTTTGATTCTCAAGCCTCTTCTTCTCTCCAATTCCCTAGCTTTTCTTCCTCTCTTCTTTTCTCTCTGAAAACTCTTTTCTCCTCTCTATTCTAATTCTACGTCTTAGAATATAACGTATAAGATATAAAATATATATTAATTATATAATATAAATATAAATATAACTGATATCATTTATCCAAGTTTTGAAAACCAAAAGCCATAAGGCTTGTTTGGCTAATCACTAAAAAAAATAATCAATTAATCCTTATGTCTTGTTTGGTAAAACTCAATTAGAATAAAAACTTAATAGTCATAGGCCTTGTTTGGCAAAACTGAATTAAACTCCTTTAAGTTATTTTAATAACTCCTTTATAAAAGGTTATTTGTCACACTTTTATTTAATTAAATTAATCTTAATAACAATTTATTAAATTACTTTAACACATAAATCAATACCACAAAATTATAATTTTTTTATATAATTATAACTTTATTTAATCAACTAACACATCCTTTTAATTACAAATTCAAATAAAAAGAATAATAATTCAATTAATCAAACTCTCTAACTTAATAATTAAATTAAATTAGCATATAATAATTAACTTCCTTAATTATTTATTTAACAAATAATTAAAAATTATTCAACAATTAACACATCCATTAAATACTTAAATAATTTCAAAAATATTTAATATAACAATTAAAAAAAATTTAAAATATTACATCAATAGTTATAATCATGTGAAAATACGAATTCCAGTATAGTACCTCCATCTATACCTCTTTTTTAACTTAGTCATGCAAGTATTATCAATCTTGCCCCAACTCCCCTAATAGTATAAGAATGTGAATCAATAGTACACACATGTGAACAAATAGTTATAATCATGTGAATTAATAGCAATTAATTACTCATTTATCCGATTAATTACCCGACTGGTCAGTATAACTTCCAAACATCAATTAATATCAAAATAAATGTCGATTTCCACTAACACTAATAATTCCAACACAATGGAACTATCAATTTCATCTTTAATCAACACGAAATTATTCATCATTAATATTATAACTCACAATATTTAACAATCAGGTCGTTCCCAAGAAAAAGGGGGCTTTCCGATAACGATTTCTCCTTATTGGCGTGCAATTAGATGACCCAACCTCTCCTTGACAGAACTTTTAGACATTATAAATATTGCAATTTAATAATATAAATAACTTTGTCGTCTCAATTATTGATTTAATAATATATCATATTATGCAGATGATACTGTGATAATAATCGAATCAATAATATGAGAGATAGGATACAACAATTACTGTAGCAATAATTGAGTAAAACTGAGTGACTTCTCACGTAAGCATCAATAATCAATACTGTGTTCTACTATGCAACCACACATATTACTGTACTTTTACTACCGGGTAGTTCAACAGTTTAACGGTAAAACTTCCGCCGTTATTTTTATAAAAAGATAATTTTGTCATTTTCTAACTACGACAATACTTCCGTTGTGTGGTCCACCAATGATTGTGCCATCGTATGAATATTCTCTGTTAAAATGAATATTCCCCGACCAATAGAATATTATATAACCACTTGCTTATATTGCAAAATTTGTAAATATTAACCACAACTATAACATTATATCAAATCCATACCATAATATTCAAAAATAAATTTCGAGAAAATTATTCTTTATTCATAAAAGTTGGGGTCTTACACTACAGCTCTTACTTTAACAACTGATTTATACCTTAGGCGTTGATGCGATGCCTTACGGTCAAATAGTGAAAAAATTGTTTAGCTTTTTCTGCACAGTCAAGACCAAAGCACAAGGCATATATATACAAAGCAAACTTAATAAAACTAACTAAAAGCTAAAAACTAAAAGGTTAGAAGTCATCATGAACAACAAGAATGTGACGCCCCCAAAACAGGTATACATCACCCATCTTGAGTCGCCAGATTCGTGGTACATAAATCCAAATACAACTTAATAATACAACTGTCGTGTAAAATAAGACAAAACATAAACCGAGAGTTTTAATAAGAATATTGTCATCTAGACAATATCCACACTCAAATGAGTCCTCATTACACTTATTGTCAAACTATTTAACAGAATAGTGAGGACTGCTAATGCTATCATCTGGACTGTCACTCCGTTCCCCAACTCGTCCTAGCTATAATCTCATTTCCTGAAGAGAACAGTGAAAGAAAGAGTGAGCTCAACTAGCCCAGTAAGAAATATTATGACTAAGATAATGCAAAATAAATTATCATTAGCCTTCAACAGTATAACAACTGATAGACTACAATAGACAACAAGTTTTAGATCAACAACTGCAGCGGAAATAAGCAATTCATTAGAAGAGTCAAGTAGAGCATAAAATCTACTATCTTCTATGATTTAAAAAGTTTTTCATCAACATTATCGCTTAGACTCATCTTAATAAATAAACCATATCATCGATTCTTCCCTGCATTACGGGCCAAGGATATTCATTAAATCATCAATGGTCATGACTATACCGAATAATCCATGGTCATAATCAAAGCAAAAACTGTCCATCAATGCACTACAGGCCACTGAGGACTTTCACCACATCATTCGTCACATTACGGCCATGATTATACCGAATAATCCCTGGTCATAATCATACAAAGTCCATCTATGCACATAAGCCAAAGATGACTTTCATCACAATATAAGCATGAGGATGATGACAATGACATAATAATTCAATAAAACAAGTTCAAGGATAAATTTTAAAGATTTATAATTTAATTTATCCAGAAATCAATAACGTCCAAATTGTCAACATGATACTTCTTTGTGGAGTAAAATTCAAGAATAATATTCATGTACCAAAGATAATTTGGACAGAAAAGAAATATATTTTTTTGGGTTAATAGTACCTCGTGAGTAGTACTTCGGGAATAGTACCTCGTGAATAGTACCCCGACACGAAAAGTGTCCCGAATACCCGAGTGAATGATACTAGAGTGAATAGTAATTAGGTGAATAGTAACCCGTGAATAGTAACTTGTGAATAGTACTCCGGCATGAAAAGTACCCTGAATACCCGAGTGAATATTACCAGAGTGAATAGTAACCTGTGAATAGTAACTCGTAAAAAAGTACCAAAGAAAATGATATTCCGTGACGAGTACAAAAGAAATGATATCTCAGACGAGTAAAATAGAATATACGAAACTGCAAATGGATTTTTACCCGCCATGCAGTAATCCGTGTAGACAGATCATTTCCACAATTTAATAAAGAATGAATACGAAAGGTCATTCACCATGCATGCGGTAAACCACATAGACAGGTTGTTCCAACAGAATAATAAAGAATAGAATAACAAAAGAATTCACCATGCATGCGATAGACCGCACAGACAGGTTATTCCAAAAAGAATAATAAAGAATGGAATCAGGTCATGCGTAATCCACACAGACAGGATATTCCAACAGAATAATAAAGAATAGAATTGGGTCATGCGTAATCCGCACAGACATGATATTCCAATAAAATAATAAAGAATGGAATAACAACATAATTCACCAGGCATGCGATAGACCAAACAGACAGGTTATTCCAACAGAATAATAAAGAATGGAATAACAACAGAATTCACCAAGTATGAGATAGACCGCACAGACAAGTTATTCCAACAGAATAATAAATAATGGAACCAGGTCATGGGTAATACACACAGATAGGATATTCCAACAGAATAATAAAGAATGGAATAACAAAAGAATTTTACCATATATGCGGTACTTCACATAGACAGGTTATTCCAATGTAATAATAAAGAATGGAATAACAGAAGAATTTTACCACACCATGTATACGATAATCCGCGTATACAGGTTATTCCAACAGAATAATAAGGAATGGAATAACAATAGCTCTCTTCATGAATACGAAAGAAATAATACCCCTTACCTCAAAAGAAGACTGGATACTTGAATAGTGAGGTAACAGACTTCTCTTCTTCTTTCTCTCTATAATTTCTCTCTATAATAATTGCTCTATAGCTTTAGTGAATTGGTGAGAAATGAAGGAAGAATGAGCTTCGATTTATAGAAAAATATAGTTTCGATAATTGCACGTTTTGTGGCTCAAAAAATTACAGTACAATACCTCCACGTTTTCTTTCATTTTTAATTTAGTCCTGTAAGTATTATCAAACTTCCACCACCTCCCCTAATAGTAAATAATGTTAATTAATAGTACACACATGTGAACAAATAGCTATAATCATGTGAATTAATAGCAATTAATTCCTCATTTATCCGATTAATTACCCGATAACTTCTAGACATCAATTATTATCGAAATAAATGTCGATTTTCACTAACACTAATAATCCAACACAATGGAACTATCAATTTCATCTTTAATCAACATGAACTTATTCATCATTAATATTATAACTCACAATATTTAACAACCAGGTCGTTCCTAGGAAAGAGGGGGCTTTTCGATAAGGATTTCTCCTTATTGGCACACAATTAGATGACCAAACCTCTCCTTGACAGAACTTCTAGACATTGTATACATTACAATTTAATAATATGAATAATTTTGTCGTCTCAATTATTGATTTAATAATATAACATATTATGCAGATGATACTGTGACAATAATTGAATCAATAATATGAGAGATATGATGCAGCAATTACTGTAGCAATAATTGAGTATAATTGAGTGACTTATCACGTAAGCATCAATAATTAATACCGTGTGCTACTATGCAACCACGCGTATTACTGTGCTTTTATTACTGGGTAGTTCAACAGTTTTAACGGCAACACTTTCGCCGTTATTTTTATAGATTGATAATTCTGCCATTTTCTAACTATGACAACACTTCCGTTGTGGGGTCCACCAATGATTGTGTCTTCGTACGGATATTCCCCGACAAAAAGAATATTCCCCGACCAACTTGCATACTTTGCAAAATTATAAATATTACCCACAACCATAACATTATATCAAATCCAAACCATAATATTCAAAAAAAAATATTTTGAGAAATTTAAATCTTTATTCATAAAATTTGGGGTCTCACAATCTCCCCTCCTTATGAAATTTTGCCCTCGAAATTTATGTACGTACCTGGTATGCCGAAGAGGTGAGGATACCTTGGCTTCATTTCAGATTCCAACTCTTGAGGTATAACTTTTGAGTGTCGAATTGGATCCTTCTTATCCAAGATTTGAACATATATCTCCTCATACATTAAATCTTCTGCTATCTCATCTAATTCTAATTTAATAACGTGGTTCGGGTCATCCACATATTTACGTAACATTAATACGTGAAAAACGTTATGAACACGGGACATACTTGGCGGTAAAACGAGTCTATAGGCCACAGTTTCTACTCGATCAAGTATTTCAAATGGGCCAATTAAATCGAAGGTTGAGATTTCCTCTCTTCGTCGATTCTTGCTTCTAGAATAACGCCTTCTTGAACCTTCTTCTTCACATTCATCAGATTCGGGTGTGTAGCTTGAGCGGCATTAACTTTATCGATTAAAGATGATTCTACTCGTATATTCGTTATCTTCACGTGGGTCCCTAAAGTCTTTAACTCTATCTTCATCATTTGTAAGTTATATGAAATGGGTCTTTGTGTTAACAACGTCGCACTCATAAACGCATATGATCTTCTACTCAATGCATCAGCTACCACGTTCGCTTTTTCCACGATAATATTAAATAGTATGGTTGTAATCTTCAATAGCTCGAGTCAACATCTTTGGCGCATTACACGTTCGTTTTGGTTGCAGAAATATTTAAGGTTTGAAGAAATGGGTTTTGTACTGTGCTCAGTACAAAATTCGATTTCACACTATGGGGTAAGCTAGGAAGTTCTTTGAGAATACGTCGGAAAATTTATTAATGATAGAAATATCATTTAAAAACTGTGACTCTCATCCAAGACTTGGATAACACGTCACATTGATATCTATCAACTTGCCACCGCTATTCACGACGTCCCCTATGGATATTCTGGCTTCGGTGTATTCTAAGACTTGGAAGTCACCAACGAAGGGCTCAGGGCTCTTTACATATGGCTTGAAATAACAATGATTGACTTTAGTGGTTTGGTTGCTTAAATTTGCATGATAAATTGGTTAAGAATATGAAAGCTAACAACCTTACGAAAAGCATGATGAATAGTTAACCAATGGATTCCTAAAATCACATCAAAGGAAAGTATTTTCAAAGAGATAAGATCGACAGGTAACGTGGAAGTATCGATTTAAATCAACAAGATTAATAAACAGTGGAGGTAACAAAGGTTTTTACTAACGAAGTTTCAACCAATAAGTTAAAGTCTAACTTCTCTGGGGTCAAATTTAAACGTTGAGTGCAAGTAAGAGAGATAAAAGAATGGGTAGAACCGGTATCTAATATGGTATAGACTTCGCAAGAATTTATAATTAACTAACCCGTGCTAATTTCGTTCGGGTTACTAGTTTTTTGAGAAGTCACAAAAAATGCTCTTCTTGAAACCACCGACTTTGTTTTGTCCGTATCCACCTTTGGTGCCACCATCCCAGCTGGACTTAACTTTGATGCACGACAAAATTGGGCCAGGTGACCTTCTTTTCCATAATTGTAACTTGCTTTGGACTGCATCACGTAGTTTGGACTAATATGTCCCTCCCCTCCGCATTTGAAACATACGACCGGCGGTCGTTCTCCTTCCTTAACAATAGGTGCTGGTGCTGACGTCTTTCCATCGTTGTTGAACCTTCTCTTCTAGAATTTTCTACTTCTATTACCTTGGCCATGATTACCACCGAAGTGGTTACCATTCTTGGCATGATAATTTCCCCCACGATGGTTATCATTGTTTCGATGGCCGTTGCTGCCGGTAGGATTATTATCGTGTTGTTGCTCGTTATCCTTTCAATGGGATGGCTCATTATCGCCCTCCAATAACTGAGCCCTATTCACTACATCTGAATATAAACAAAGTTTGTGAGAAATGAGATATTGATGTATATCGGGTTTAAAACCTCTTAGAAACATTCACGTCATTCGTTCCTCATTATCGACCAAATGGGATGCAAACCGGGATAACTCCGTAAATTTAGACTCGTATTGCGACACGGTCATATTGTTTTGCTCCAACTTGATAAACTCCACCTCCTTCATGTGATGAATACTTTTGGGAAAGTATTTGTCGTTGAAAAGCTCTTGGAACTTCTCCCAAGACATCTTGAGTGTGTCAGGCTGGGTACATTTTACAGATTCCCACCAGTAATCTGCTTCTTCACGCAACATAAAGGTGGAAAAGGGAACCTTTTGCTCCTCGGAGCATCCCAAGACATCAAATATCTTAGTGATCTACTTTAACCACGTCTCTGCCTTAAGTGGTTCTAGCTTTCCCAAAAACTCTGGTGGTCCCAGCTCCTTGAACTGCTTAGCGGTGACCGACCGTGGGTTGCCATTATTTCCACCTATATTTTGAACAGGAGTCTCTCTTACCTGATGTTGCATGAATTGCATAAAGCTTCTGAACATCCCATCATTCATCATTTGATCATTGTTGTTATTTACCTGAGGATTATGGTCTTCCTATTGCACATTATCTTGGGCATTGATCGTTGGTGACTCAACGGTCTCATGTGCTTCATTGCTTATCTCAACATTTTCAGATGCCATTTTCAAACACTGTAACAAAACAAGGGTTAATTAACATATCACATATTATCCATATACTCTGACCGACCAATTAAATACCAAATAAACTTAGGTAGGTCATACTAGCGGAGGAATTCCCCGTCTCTCCCCTCCTAGTTCTTGTCTCACATCTCAGCCAGGGATCATATCCCTAAGCTTTAATACCAACTGTGACGCCCCCAAAACAGGTATACATCACCCATCTTGAGTCGCCAGATTTGTGGTACATAAATCCAAATACAACTTAATAATACAACTGTCATGTAAAATACAACAAAACATAAACTGAGAGTTTTAATAAGAATATTATCATCTAGACAATATCCACACGCAAAGGAGTCCTCATTACACTTATTGTCACACTATTTAACTGAATAGTGAGGACTACTCATGCTATCATCTGGACTGTCACTCCATTCCCCAACTCGTCCCAGCTATAATCTCATTTCCTAGAAGAGAACAGTGAAAGAAAGGGTGAGCTCAACTAGCCCAATAAGAAATATTATGACTAAGATAATGCAGAATAAATTATCCTTAGCCTTCAATAGTATAACAACTGATAGAATACAATAGACAACAAGTTTTAGATCAACAACTGCAGCGGAAATAAGCAATCCATTAGAAGAGTCAAGTAGAGCATAAAATATACTATCTTCTATGATTTAAAAAGTTTTTCATCAACTTTATCGCTTAGACTCAACTTAATAAATAAACCATATCATCGATTCTTCCCTACACTACGGGCCAAGGATATTCATTAAATCATCAATGGTCATGACTATACCGAATAATCCATGGTCATAATCATAGCAAAAACTGTCCATCAATGCACTACAGGCCATTGAGGACTTTCACCACATCATTCGTCAAATTACGGTCATGATTATACCGAATAATCCCTGGTCATAATCATACCAAGTCCATCTATGTACATAAGCCAAAGATGACTTTCATCACAATATAAGCATGAGGATGATGACAATGACATAATAATTCAATAAAACAAGTTCAAGAATAAATTTAAAAGATTTATAATTTAATTTATCCAGAAATCAATAACATCCAAATTGTCAACATGATACTACTTTGTAGAGTAAAATTCAAGAATAATATTCATGTACCAAAGATAATTTGGACAGAAAAGAAATATATTTTTCTGGTGAATAGTATCCCGTGTATAGTACTTCGGGAATAGTACCCCATGAATCGTATCCCGACAAGTAGTTTGTACATTATTTACAGTGTCTGAATTTCCTTAGATGGCTGTCCATGCTCATGAGGAGTTCGATACTGTTGTATATTATTTTCTCGAAGATGCTTTGCATTTCAAAAATAAAAGCAAACAAGCCGAACATTTTAATAATAAAATAGAAGTATGAAAATGTCTCAATTCCTATTGAGCACAGGGTTTGAAAAACCTCTTTTACAAAACTTTATTGTTATACCTGGTTAAAACTGAATTTTTCTATAAGTTCAAACCCTGTGTATATAGGTGCGAACGAGGCCTCGCACTACTTTAAAATAATTGCACATTGATCCATACACACACACACACATTCATATAACAGTTTCTTTGAGAAGTGGCGGTGACCGTGGCAACACGGATGTCGGGGGGTGCCTAACACCTTCCCTCCGTATAATCAAGCCCCCGAACCCAAATGAATCTCAGTTTCACAGACCCGTTTAGCAGTGTCACATCACTGGGTCAATGTGCAAACTTTTTTGGTTGCGTTGATGAAACCAATTAAATACACCAACTGGTGACTCTTAAAGTCAAATCGTCGACATTATACATGTCGGACCTTTTTTACTTGTTTTTTCAAACAAATCTCACATTAACATGAGAACACGAAAGAACAAGTAACGAAAAGGGACACTAAAAATCCCGACGTCGATAAGTGGCGACTCTGTTGGGGACTCCAGTAAGAGGTCTTAAACTCCTATTACAAGCTTTTTAAAATTGTTACATGCTTGTGTGTGAATGTTACATTTACATTTATGATGAATGTGTACTAATGCATCTTACTTACTGTACTGCTAAATATCTATCTGCGATATTAGTGCTTCGCACATGTCATCATTTTACATAAACGGTGAGACACGTTGTATGTGAATTTATGTTGTGTGGTTCCTCCACCAGGAGGCTATCTTGTCGATGTTTGATTACTGGACTAGTAGGAAGACTAATTCCAACGAGGCTCAGGAAAGGCACCACACATATTTGCTCTAGTTGAAAGACCGAATTAAGTTCCCGTCAAGTAGATTGCGATGAACTGAGAACCTTTATGCCAAAAAGCCGCAAGAGTAACCTAAGATAGGTCAACCTCTGATAAACTAAATGCGGAGGAATATCTCTTCATGTTTTTCATTTTCAATTAGTTGTAAAAGCCTTTACTTGTAATTTCATTCAATGATCATTTATATTTAATGGAAAATATGAAGAACATATGTGCATACATGACATGTTATCAATTAACAACCGTTTTTGCAGGACCATATTCCTAAAACGGACACATCATGATAACATTTATATTATCCCTAAGACTAAACTACATAAGTCTTTTGTAGGGAAGAAATTGGGCCTATTACCCGCTCAAAATCCAAAAAGGCCACGAGGCCTACAGCCAATCATGTCTTCTTCTGACCAGTCTAATCCTATTTCCCGAGAAGAATTTGACGGATTGAGTAAACAAATTATAGATTTGGTTGTTCTACTGAAAGAATTGCATCAATCTGCTCAGGGTACGAAGATACCTACACATACAGAATCCTCTACACAAGGGGGAGCCCAAGGTTTGGAAAAAATAAATCCATAACCTTAGTTGGATACGACCAACAAAGACCCTAAAAACACCCATCTCAAAGGAGATCCAGACAACGGTGATATTAGGAAAAAGGTCCTTCAAATGGAGGAGACTATCCGTGTTCTCAAATGGATTGGAACACATAGAAGTGTCTCATATACTGACCTTTGCATATTCCTTGGTGTTCATTATCTAGAGAAATTCAAAACCCCTAATTTTGAAAAGTATGACGGATTAGGGGATCCTTATACACATTTAAAAGTGTTCATTGGAGAACTTGGATCTTATACGAAAAATGAAAAGCTCAGAATACAACTGTTCTGAAAGAGTCTGATTGGAGAAGCTCGTTCATGGTATACCAGATTAGACAAATCAAAGATCTATAGTTGGGAAGAGCTAGCTCATGCCTTCCTCACTTAATACAGTTTTCAATCTTAGATGGCTCCTGACCGGTACCAAATTACCAAGGTCAAGAAACAGTCTAATGAGTCATTTAGAGAGCATGCTCAAAGGTGGAGGCGCCTTGCTGCTCAAGTTATTCCTTCCATGACAAAGTCAAAAATGGTCATAACTTTCATAGATGTACAGGAAGCTCCTTTCTATGAGAGAGTTCTAGCTGGTATTGGTAAACCATTTTCTGAAATTATCAAACATGGAGAGATGGCTAAGATGGGATTGAAGTCTGGTAAGATTAAAGACCTAGTTGTTCATAAAGTTGTTGTTGAGTGCATCCAATCCGGATCTTATGGAAACAACCCCCGGAGGGTCCATAAAAAGAAAGAGGAGGATGTTTCCTTGATACTATAAGGTCAAAAAGGCAGTCATAACATGCCTATATAGAGGAGAAACTACTCCCCGTTCCAAGAACAGTCTTCAAACCCCTCATTAACCAAAAGTGGAGAAGAAAAGTGACCTCAAATGTTCACACCCTTAGGGGACTCACTCGAGAATATTCTTACTCTTCTGACTACTCAGAAGAAAATCACACGTCTACTTCCACCAGCCAACCCTAATGGGAGGGGTTTTAATGCTACTCAAAACAGTGCTTATCATGCCGGAGCACCTTGACATGATATTCAAGATTATTGGGCCTTGAAACACAAGATCCAAGACTTGATAAACAATGGTTAGATTGTAGTCACCAAACCAGATCAACCTTATGTGCAAGACAACCCACTTCCTCAACACAAAGAAGAAGATGTCAACATGATCAGTTGGAGCACTGGGCAAAGTTCCAGTTTTAATGGCAAGCCATCTCAGACCATCAAAGACGGTCTTGATAGATGGAATTATGAAAAGTTCCAGTTTACTATGGAACGAAAGATGAAAGCTCTTTGCAAACAAATTGAGCAATTGGCAGAACTGGTGACCCATTAGCATCAAGTCGCACGCTAATTAATCAGGCAGGAGCATGCCTACCTCCTTTCGTTTGTTATGAATGCTCCACCATCACTTTTAGAAAGCGAAGCTATGGAGGATAATGTTGTAAAGCGAGCAAATGCTAAAGCCCGTCGGGAATTTGCCAATCAGAGGGAGTTCACCTATCTGGGCCAACCTATCGAGGAAATATTTCAAATGATGATCAATGAAGGAAGAATTACATCCCTTCTACCTCTAATTAATCCCCGTGCAGGACGGTTTAACTCTGATGGAGTGTGTCAATATCATTCCTATTCTCGCGGTCATAGCACAGACGAGTGCTGGGCACTCCGCCACCTCATTCAAAATCTTTTTGATAGTCGTAGTCCTGCAAATGGCTGATGATAACACTATGCAACTTAAAGGTGGGAGTGCATGTCCTACTAAGTGGAAAGGATCAATAGTAGTTATATCCGGCGAGGATGATAAGACTATCAAAGTATTTCCCATTCATGCAATTCAACTCAAAGGAGCTGACAATCCTTTGAAAGTGGTCGCACCCGAGCGAATTTATTTACCTTTCAGACCACAATATCATGTTGTCAGCTTACATAAAGTCCCATGGAATTATGGAGAAGCTGAAGGATCTACGTCTCATACTACTGTTACAGTGTCAAAGGAAAATCAACTTTATCTTCTTCAGAGGGTGATGAAGTCCGCCATCAGAGCAAAGGGGAAGATTCCCATGGAGAAGATTGTAAAATTCCTCTGCACTATGGGTCATAATGAAGCGAGGGTGGTTTTAAGCTTAAGAGAAGTTCCACATCAGATATCAATACTGGACTTGGTTTTCTCTTCTGAAGATCACCGGAAGATCTTATTGAAGGTTTTGGAAGAAGCCTACTTACCAAAATCAGTGGATGTGGAAAAATTTTAACATATGGTTGATCACATTTTCAACAAAAATGTGATATCCTTCACTGATGACGATATACCTCCCGAAGGGACCGGTCATTGCTAACCATTGCACATCGCAGTGTTATCCTCCGAGTATATGTTAGCTGGAGTTTTGATAGATGGAGGTTCATATCTGAATATCTATCCTTATGCCACCTTGGTGAAGATGAATGTCAATCTCAAGTGGATCAAAAGCAGCCATACGGTGATCAAAGCTTTCGATGGATCCCGGTAAAATTCCGTTAGAAAGATTGAGCTGCTAATTGAGATTGGTCTAAATACATTCAATGTATCCTTCCATGTCCTCAAAATAGATTCAGGATATAACATGCTATTAGGGAGACCATGGATACATATGGCTGGAGTTGTTCCCTCCACATTACATCAACAACTCAAATACATTGTCAACAATAATCTAGTCACTATCAATGCTGAGCCGGAGTATCCTGAACAAGGAGATCTACCAATCATCAGTTTCAACTCTGAAGTTGAGCCGGCCAGTTTTCATACCTTGGAAGTGAGGAACATTCAATATCGACCTATTGGAGCACCACTTCCCGTACTCAAGATTTCTGTCGAGGTTATGTCGGCCACTCAAGAAATAATGTCATTGGGTCATCAGCCTGAACAAGGGCTTGGTAAAAATTAGCAGGGTATTAAGCACCCTATTCAAGTGTCCAGTCAAACTGGGATAGCCGAACTAGGCTATTCTACTAGTTCTAGGCATAGGAATTTACATAAACACAGGCCGGTTCCTCAAACTTCCACCACATGGCGATGTTTTTAATTTGCACCTCATGAGCTGATACAGTCTCCAGTTAAGGTGTCAGCACATGTTATGAATATGTTGTTTCCCAAACTAGTACCATTCAAAGCAAAAGAGGTGTTGATTCCTGATCCTAAAATGGAAGAAAGGGAATGGAAATGCAAACATGACATCGCTTTGATGATGTCTGGCATTCGTGTCATTGTTCATGATGAACATACAAACTGATATACCCCAGACGATGATTGCCTAGATATCATGGTTATCATTCAGGAGAAAGAGGACATTGACGACCCCTCTATCACTGTAGCCCATCAGGACTTTGCCCTTAAAATTGGAGAAGTATTCCATGCATTGGTCGACGAGGGTAAAATGGACAGAAAATCCCTCTACCCTGTAGATAACATTAATTGCTTACTTTTCTATACAGTATTAGCAGTTATTTTATCAGTACATACTAACACTTTGTATGATTAAACAGTTTCATATATTAAGTAAAAGCATCTTTTGATTTCAGGACTCCGAATATAGATGTGCATGTACTTGCTGGTGATATGCCTTCTCTCCACAAGGACTAAAACTTTGATGCAAAGTTGGACTCAGACTTGATGAACATACAAGAGGACATTGAGACACCTCACGATATTAAGGAATGGGTCACAAATAAGCCTAAATTCAACCTTGACCAAACCACTTCTTTCAATCTTGGATCCTTAGAAAACCCTAAGCTAATCCAGATTGGTTCAGACCTCACTCTGAACCAACGAAATGACATGGTTGTACTATTAAACCAATTCCAGGATGTGTTTGCATGGTCTCATGAAGATATGGTGGGTTTGTCCACTGACATTGTTCTTCATAGCCTTCCCATTAAAGAAGGATTCAATCCAGTTAGGCAAAAACTCAGGCGATTGAAACCTAGGTGGAGTTTAAAAGTTAAAGAAGAAATTGTTAAACAATTTCAAACTGGCATTATCATGGTGTCTACATATCCGGAGTGGATATCCAACATTGTTCTCGTGCCTAAACCTGGAGGAAAGGTGCGAGTTTGCTTGGATTACCGATATTTGAATAAAGCTTGCCTTAAAGATAGCTTTCCCATACACTTTATCCACATCCTCATTAACAATACTGCGCAATACGACATGTACTCCTTTGCGGATTGTTTCGTAGGGTACCATCAAATTATGGTTGCCGAGGAACACCGTGAGAAAATTACTTTTATCACGCCTTAGGGAACCTTTTGCTACAGACTGTGGTCATTCGGCCTCATCAATGCTGAGGCAACCTACCAGCGAGTTATGATGGCTCTTTTCCACGATTTAATGTATAAAGAGATAGAGATCTATGTGGATGACATCACTGTCAAATACCAAAAGGTGGAAGAGCACTTAGACCATCTTAGAAAGCTATTCAACAGGTTACAAAAGTACAACTTGAAGTTGAATCCAGCCAAGTGCGCCTTTGGTGTCAAATCAGGCAAGTTGCTAGGTTTCCTAGTCATCCACAAAGGGATTGAACTGGATCCTACCAAAATCTAGGTCATCAAGGAAATGCTCATTCCTCAGAAAGAGAAGGAAATACATGGATTTTTGGGAAGAATCAACTTCATTAGCAGGTTTATCTCTCAACTGTTAGCAACCTGTGAGCCCATCTTTAAGCTGTTAAGGAAGAACTCCTCCATGAAATGGAACGATGAGTGTCAGAAAACCTTCCTTACCATTAAAAAGCAACTGGTTAACGCTCCTATTTTGGTACCTCCTAGGGATGATGTTCCCCTATTTATGTACCTGTCCGTTAATGACAATGTCATGGGCTGTATGTTGGGGCAAAAAGATGATAGAGGCTAAGAACGAGTTATCTATTACCTCAGTAAAAGATTCAGCACCAGTGAACACAAGTACACTCTGATTGAGAAGACTTGTTGTGCTTTGGCATGGGCTTCCATGAGGTTACAATATTACCTCTATGGTCACACAACCCATCTCAAATCCCGCGTGGATCCTCTCAAGTATGTGTTCAGTAAGCCCATACTAAATTGTCGATTGTCCAGATGACAATTGATCTTACAGCAATTTGACATCGTTTACGTGACGCAAATGTAAGACCCCAACTTTTATGAATAAAAATGAATTTTCTATAATTATTATTTTTGAATATTATGAAATGAATTTGATATAATGTTATAGTTGTGGGTAATAATATTTATAAATTTTGCAAAGTACGTAAGTTGTTATAAAATATTCGATTGGTTGATGAATATTCGTTTTAACAGGGAATATTCGTACGATGGCACAATCATTGGTGGACCCCACAACGGAATTATTGTCGGATTGAGAAAGCGACAAAAATATTTTATGAAAATAACGGCGGAAGTTTTTTCGTTAACTGTTGAAACACCCGGTGTTAAAAGCACATGAATACGCGTGGTTGAATAATAGCACACGGTATTGATTATTGATGCTTACATGAGAAGTCACTTAGTTTTGTTCAATTATTGTTAAAGTAATTGTTGCATAGTATCTCATGTTATTTGATTCAATTATTGTCGATATTTTTAAATCAATAATTGAGACGACAAAGTTATTAATATTATTATTTGCAATATTAACGATGTCTAGAAGTTCTGTCAATGAGAGGTTTGGTCACCTAATTGCGCGCCAATAGGGAGAAATCCTTATTGGAAAGCCTCCTCTTTCCTAGGAACGACCTGGTCGATTAATATTATGAATTATAATAATGATGATAAATATTGTTAAAAATATTGAGTTTTTATTGAAGTATTTGTGTAAATATTAATTATTTTATGGACCCCCATTTACCCATTTTTCAAAATAATCGATAGAAAATTATTTAATATAATAAAGGTGGGACTGTGACAACCCGAGAATTTGGACAAAATTTATAAAATCTTAAATGATTGATTTAAGGTCAAATATTAGACCTAGACAGAAAATAAGTGTACGCGTTTAATGTTATTGGGATGGAATTTTGAGGGTTTCAAAATTCTGTAAAGGATATAGGTGAATTATTCAGGATTAAGAATTTATGTGAATATGTTCTGTGTTTATGGTTAATGATGTGTTCAGAATGTGGTTAAGGGTCATGAGTTGATAAGATAAATTACATCTGTGATAAACCCTAAGTATATATTAAGAACGACAGCGTTCAGTTAGAAAACCCTAACGTCTGACAAGAAACCCTAGAAATCGGTTCTGGAAACCCTAGTTTCAGTTCCGGGAAATCCGAAACCCTAATTCGGATATTGAAAACCCTAGATTAGGAATGTAATGTATGTACAAGGTTAAACGTAATTAATTAGGGAAAACCCTAATTAATTATTTAAAATCTTAATTGATTATTTGAAAACCATAATACCAGATCTGAAAACCCTAATTTCAGAATCTGATAAAATGAAACCCTAATCTGGGAATATAACGGAGAATTTTAATGCTTAAGTGCAATTAATTAAGTCTAATTAGTGTAAATGTTAATTAATTAACAAACACTAATTTCCAATTTTTGGAACCCTAATTGATCCGTCAGAAACCCTAAAGTTCAATTGGATTTAATTGCTAAAATTAGCAATGTTAATTAGGAAACCCTAATCCTAATTATTTTAATTTATGAGTAATTAGAAAACCCTAATCTAAATACGAGATTTAAATTATAAATGAGAAAAATTTAGTTTTTCTATTTAAAACCCTAAAATGTGGTTTTGAACCCTAATCTGTAATTTTAACCCTAATTGCATAATTAGCAATTTTAATTAGGAATTATTAATCCTAATTAACAAGATTTAAGTATGATTAAGGAATTTTAATATAATTAGTAAATTCTAATTATAAGTTAAAATTGTTAATTTTCTATTTTATATCCGAAATTCGGAAATGTTAGAAATTAAATTACAAAGTTAAGGGTTAAAAACTTAAACCCTAAATGTTCCAAACCCTAAACCCTAAAATTTCCAAATCCTAAACCCTAAGGGTTGGCCAATTACAAGAATGCCATTTAAATTAAATGGAAAAAGACTTTATTGCCCTTTGTGTATTATTTAAGAGTTGGAGTGTAGATCTAAACCTAAGGGGAGTGGTTGAGCAACCCTAAAACCTAGCCTTTGACAAATATCCAGCTATCTTGCCTTGGATCAGCAACATTCAATGAATCAAACCTTATATAAATGGATTTGGAGAGAGAAAGTGTACAAAATTTAGCCAATCTTATTCTTGCTCTCACCAACTCCCATTCTCTCCAAACCCACAAAATTTCAATGATATTTCAGTCTCAATTCAAGCCCCACGTGTACCAGAAACGGATCGAAGAATCAGATTCAAGAATTAAATCATAAAAGGTATAAAAACTCTAAATTTTGAAATCCTTGAATTTGATGTTTAATGTTGTTGATTGTTGGTTAAAGTTGTGTAATAGGGTGTCTTTTAATGTTCCGGGTTGATGGATCATAGATCCATAACATCAAAGTGTTCGGATTTAATTTTTTTAGAAATCTGGAAATGATGAAAAAAATGGCCTGACAGTCAAATGTCAGAGGCCTTAGATCTGTGTGTATTCGATATTTTGTGTATGTAATGTTATAGATATGTTCTTTGTTGATAGGGCTTTAATCTGAAACTTTAATAAACCCTATAGCATGTCTAGATCTCCAGATACAAGCGGTCAAAGTGCATTGACCGATCATGTTTGATGGTTTCTGGGCAAGCCCAGATTTCCAAATCGCCTGACAAGACTTTTAGCAGTCCTAGATTTCGCTTTCTGTTAGTGTTTTTGTTATTTTGTTGGTTTTAATTATCTTATAGTCTGACATGAGGAGTACAAATTCCAGTCTTTATATTCTTATATCGTAAACAGAACGGTATAGAATCATGGTCAAACTGCGTTGACCAAACTGCCTGATGAAGGTTTTCTGGAAAACCCAGATCTTCATCAGCCGGGTTTTTGTCAGACATTGACCGGCTTTGATCTCTCAGTTGTGATGTTGTTAGGTTGATGAAAGGTAATAAGATTGTACCCTGTCATGTGTACTATATGTTGGAACTTTTATATCACAGAAACAATGTCTAGAATCAAAGTTATAAAGGTGCAAAGTAGGAACCCTCAAACTGTTTGAATTTCTGGGCAGCCCAGAAATTCAAGAACACCCCTGACAAGGATTTTGAATGCTCGGATCTTTCTGATGTATTGTTGTATTGTCATGAAATGAGTTTGTGGTTGTAGTACTACATTAGTACTACAATCTTAACTCCATAACCAACCCAGAAATCATTTAGAACGCGGCGATTCGGGGCCCGGATTCGGGGCTGCTACAGTATTCGGGGCCCTGATTCGGGGCTGCTACAGGGACCATATGTGGGGACCACATGTGGGGCCCATGTGTTGATAAAGGAATGGCAGAGATAGTCACCGGGGGGGAGAAAACTAGCAGGATGTATATATGTAATATATATATTTATATATATAAGTGGCCAACATATATTATTTATA
Organism: Panax japonicus; assembly: GCA_020205505.1. NCBI lineage: Eukaryota > Viridiplantae > Streptophyta > Magnoliopsida > Apiales > Araliaceae > Panax > Panax japonicus. The sequence continues at coordinate 39,811,808 of CM035102.1, read as the reverse complement.
TATATAAAGGTGTTGTAATTTTTGTTTTGTTAGATGAAGCATCCGCGTTTCTTCAAAATCTCCATCCCGTGAATTTAGAATATAAGCATATGTTATATATTTATATTATATATATATATAATATTTATTATATTTTATTTAAAAGTTTGATTTTATTAGAATATTTTGTGGACCGTCCTATTTAAAGTAAATTAATCTGGTCCATTCATGGATTAGTAACTATTTATTCCATTCTTCTATAAATAGAAGCTCATTCCTTCATTATTTCTTACGAATTCATTGAAACTCTAGAGAGAGAAATTATAGAGAGAAAGAAGAAAAGTATTCTGCTACGTCATTACTCCTATATCCATTACTCTTCTTCTTAAGGTAAGGGGTATTATTTCTTTTGTATTCATAAAGAGAACTTCTGTTATTCCATTATTTATTATTCTGTTGGAATAACCTGTCTATGCGAAGTACCGCATGCATGGTGATTTCTGTTGTTATTCCATTCTTTATTATTCTGTTGGAATATCTTGTCGGTGCGTATTATGCCTGACCTTGTTTTGTTATTTATTATTCTGTTGTAATAACATGTCCATGCGAAGTACCGCATGCATGGTGATTTCTTTTGTTATTCCATTCTTTATTATACTCAGTTGGTTTAAGTTTTGACTTTTATACTCCATGAAATTAGTGGAATATCCTTAATATTTGTGCTTCATCCAGTATATTTCATGGAAATATTCTTCAGAGCATTCTTAAATTTTACTATACAAAGAAGTATCATGTTGACAATTTGGACGTTATTAGTTCCTGGATAAATTAATTCTTGAAAGTCATCTGTGGCTTGTAGTGCATAGATGGACTTCGTATGATTATGATCAGGGATTATTCGGTGCAATCATAACCGTAATGTTACAAATGATGTGGTAAAAGTCCTCATTGGCCCGTAGTGCATTGATGGATAGTTGTTGGCATGATCATGACCATTGATGAATACACGAATATCCTTGGCTCATAGTGTATGGATAATATTGTGGTTGTGATACTAGTGAATATCATTGGTCGTAGTGCAAGGATGATGTGGATTATTTATTCAGATGAGTCCCAGTGATAAAAGTGATGAAAAACCTTTTAAATCATAAAAGATAGTAGATTTTATTATCTACTTGACTATTTTAATGGATTACTTATTTCGTTGCAGTTAAATTTGATGTCTATTGTATTTTATCAGTTTAACATTGTTGAAGACTAATGATAATTTATTCTGCATTATCTTAGTCATAATATTTCTTACTGGGCTAGTTGAGCTCACCTTTTCTTTCACTGTTCTCTTCAGGAAATGAGAACGTAGCCGGGACTAGTAGGGGAGCGGAGTGATGGTACAAATGATAGTATTAGTAGTCCTCACTATTCTGTTAAATAGTGTGACAATAAATGTAATGAGGACTTATTCTGAGAGTGGATATTGTCTAGAAGACAGTATTTGTATTAAAACTCACAGCTCTCTTATTGTATATTAAAGATTGTATTTGTATTCTGTACCATGTATTTGGCGACTCAGAATAGGTGATGTATACCTATTTTGGGGGAGTCACAGTTGGTATCAAAGCTTAGGGATATGATCCCTGGCTAAAATGTGAGACAAGAACTAGGAGGGGAGAGACGGGGAATTCTTTCGCTAGTATAACCTACCTATGTTTATTTGGTATTTAATTGGTCTGTCAGAGTATAGGGATAATATGTGATATGTTAATTAACCCTTGTTTTGTGGCGGTATTTGAAAATGGTATCCGAGACTGTTGAGAACATCAATGGAGCATAGGAGACCGTTGAGTCTCCACAGATCAATAACCAGGATAATGTGCATCAGGAAGGCGAAAATCCTCATGCAAACAACAACACTGACCAAATGATGAACGATGGAATGTTTCAAGGCTTCATGCAATTCATGCAACATCAGGCGAGAGCGGCTCCTGTCCAAAATGCAAGTGGAAACATTAGCGACTCTTGGACGATCACTGCCAAACAGTTCAAGGAGCTAGGACCACCAGAGTTTTTTGGAGAGCCAAAACCACTTAAGGCGAAGACGTGGATAAAGCAGATCAACAAGATATTTGATGTCTTGGGATGCTCCAAGGAGCAAAAGGTTCCCTTTGCCACCTTCATGTTGCGGGCAGAGGTAGATTACTGGTGGGAATCTGTAAAGCATACTCAACCTGCCGCACTGAAGATATCTTGGGAGAAGTTCCAAGAACTTTCAACGACAAGTACTTTCCCAAAAGTATTCATCAAATGGAAGAGGAAGAGTTCATCAAGCTGGACCAAAACAACATGACCGTATCGCAGTACGAAGCCAAGTTTGCCGAGTTGTCTCGGTTTGCGTCCCATTTGGTTGATAATGAGGAGAGAATGACGTGAATGTTTTTAAGAGGTTTGAAACCTGAGATACGTCAATATATTATCTCTCATAAACTGTGTTTGTATTCAGATGTTGATAATAGGGCTCAGTTATTGGAGCGTGATAATGAGTCAACTCAACCAAAGGATAGCAGCCGGAAAAATGATAATACTAGTGAGAGCGATCATCGAAGCGGTGACAACAAGCATGGAGGGAATCAACAGGCCAGAAATGGTAACCACTTCGGTGGTAATAAGGGCCAAAACAATAAGAATTGACATTTCAAGAAGAGAAGATTCAATAATGATGGAAAGACGTCAGCACCAGCACTCGTTGTTAAGAAAGGAGAACAACCACCTATCATATGCTTCAAATGTGGAGGGGAGGGACACCTAAGAAAAGTTCAGCTAGGATGGAGGCACCAAAGGCCGTCCCAAAAAAGTCAAAGCCGATAGTGCAAGGGAGAGCGTTTGTTGTGACCTCCCAGAAAGCAAGGAACCCGAACGAGGTCATCACGGGTAAGATTATCATAAACTCTAGCGAAGTTTATACCTTATTTGATACCGGTTCTACCTATTCTTTTATTTCTCCTACTTGCGCTCAACGTTTAAATTTGGCTCCGAAGAAATTGGACTTTAACTTATCTGTTGAAACTCCGTTGGGAGAAACCTTCATTACATCAACTATTTATAAGTCTTGTCTGGTTCAACTCGGTACCCTCACATTACCTGTCGATCTTATTTCATTGAAAATACTTTCATTTGATGTGATTCTAGGGATTGATTGGTTAACTACTCATCATGCAAAAATTGATTGTTTTCGTAAGCTTTCATATTTCTAACTAACCTATTATGCGAATTCAAGCAACCAAACCATTAAAATCAATCACCGTTATCTCAATCCATAAAGCTATTCGTTTATTGAAAAACGGATGTCAAGCTTTCTTAGCTCATGTCATGGATCAAAACAAAAATACGTCAATTTTGAATGATATTTCTATTGTTAATGAATTTCCTGGCGTATTCCCTGAAGAACTTCCTGCCCTACCCCCAGAGCGTGAAATTGAATTTTGTATCGACCTTGAACCTGGTACAAAACCTATTTCCAAAGCCCCATATAGAATGGCTCCTATTGAAATTCAGGAGTTAAAGACCCAACTGCAGGAATTGTTAGACATCGGTTTCATTCATCCTAGTACGTCTCCTTGGGGTGCTCCTATTCTATTCGTGAAAAAGAGAGATGGGAGTATGCGATTTTGTATTGATTATTGGGAGTTGAATCATGTCACCATCAAAAATAGGTATCCATTGCCACGTATTGATGACCTGTTTGACTAGTTACAAGGCGCCAAATTCTTTTCAAAGATTGATCTTCATTCCGAAAATCACCAATTGAAGATTAGAACCGATGACATTCCAAAGATGTGGGGACCACATGTGGGGCCCAATTATAATTTTTGTTTTGTTAGATGAAGCATCCGTGTTTCTTCAAAATCTCCTTCCCGTGAATGTACAATATAAGCATATGTTATATATTTATATTATATATATAATATATATTATATTTTATTTAAAAGTTTGGTTTTATTAGAATATTTTGTGGACCGTCCGATTAAAAGTAAATCAATCTGGACCGTTCATGGATTAGTCACTATTTAGTCCATTCTTCTATAAATAGAAGCTCATTCCTTCATTATTTCTTACGAATTCACTGAAACTCTACAGAGAGAAATTATAGAGAGAAAAAAGAAAAGTATTCTGCTACTTCATTACTCCTATATCCAGTACTCTTCTTCTTAAGGTAAGGGGTATTATTTCTTTTGTATTCATGAAGCGAACTTCTGTTATTCCATTATTTATTATTCTGTTGGAATAACCTGTCTATGTGAAGTACTGTATGCATGGTGATTTCTGTTGTTATTCCATTCTTTATTATTCTGTTGGAATATCATGTCGGTGCGTATTACACCTGACCTGGTCCCGTTATTTATTATTCTGTTGGAATAACCTCTCTATGCAAAGTACCGCATGCATGGTGATTTCTTTTGTTATTCCATTCTTTATTATACTCAGTTGGTTAAAGTTTTAACTTTTATACTCCATGAAATTAGTGGAATATCCTTGATATTAACGCTTCATCCAGTATCTTTCATGGAAATATTCTTCTGAGCATTCTTAAATTTTACTCTATAAAGAAGTATCATGCTGATAATTTGGACGTTATTAGTTCCTGGATAAATTAATTCTTGAACTTGTTTTACCGAATTCTTATATCATTGTCATCATCCTCATGTTAATATTTTTTTTGAAAGTCATCTGTGGCCTGTAGTGCATAGATGGACTTGGTATGATTATGACCAGGGATTATTCGGTGTAATCATGACCGTAAAGTTACAAATGATGTGGTAAAAGTTCTCAGTGGCCCGTAGTGCATTGATGGACAGTTGTTGGCATGATCATGACCATTGATGAATACACGAATATCCTTGGCCCGTAGTGCATGGATAATTTTGTGGTTGTGATACAAGTGAATATCATTGGTCGTAGTGCAAGGATGATGTGGATTGTTTATTCAGCTGAGTCCCAGTGATAAAAGTGATGAAAAACCTTTTAAATCCTAAAAGATAGTAGATTTTATTCTCTACTTGACAATTTTAATGGATTGCTTATTCCGCTGTAGTTAAACTTGATGTCTATTGTATTTTATCAGTTTAACATTGTTGAAGACTAATGATAATTTATTATGCATTATCTTAGTCATAATATTTCTTACTAGGTTAGTTGAGCTCACCCTTTCTTTCACTGTTCTCTTCAGGAAATGAGAACGTAGCTGGGACTAGTCAGTGACGTAGCTGGGAAGTCTACCAAAAGCTCAGAGACATAGAAAATCAAGATGGTGATGGTGCATAGCTGACATCAGATGAAGATGAGTAGAAAAGGCGTAAAGATCAGATGCACCAAAGAAGATGTAGTCCAGACTCTAAGCAGAATGCCAAGAGGACAATGCCAAGATGCTAAGTACATAAGATGTTCAAGCTTAAAGACATCTTAGCAGCAAGGCACCAACAACAACAACAACTACAACAACAAGAAGCCAGGGCCTGAGGGGTCCTTGTCTGGAGTGACTAAATGAAGTTCCAAGCCTGCTGGGCTTGAAGAGTTCCTAGGGAACTAGAGGAGTTCCAAGGCTGCTGGCCTTGAAAAGTTCTTAGTGAACTGAAGTTCCAAGGTTGCTGGCATTGAAGGAATCTTAGTGATTCAGGGTGTTGCCCTTCCTTAGTGGAAATCCTGCTAGCTGAAAGCTGAAGAATGGATTAGGAGATTGAGTCTCTAAACCACTTAAAATCCCTTGTGACTTTTATATTCTATCATTTACATTATGTTCCTAACTGTTATAACTGCTATGAATGTATTAACTTTTAACCACTTAACTAACTCTAAGAACAATGTATGTATGATTATGAATATATCAATGAAGGGGATCTTTTACTTATTCCGTTGTGCTTGAAAAGATTCTTATATTTATCGTATGCTAATTCATTAGCAATACAAAATAAAAGGGAAAAGTATTTGAAAATAAAAAGGATCTATTCAACTCCCTTCTAGATCTATTGTGTGCCTACTGGGAACTAACAATTGGTATCAAAGCAGGTTCTCTTCCTATATTCAAAAGCTAATCTCTTTGAGCCTGATCCTAGGCACAAACATTGTTCTAAACTTAGTTTAGTAGTAAGTCACTTGAAAATACAGAGGAGCTTACATGTTGGAAATATTGTGTACAGGTAAATGTGTATATACACCTGAAACTGCTCAGATTGGTCCATGTTCTTAAATGCCATAACAACAAGACCAATCCTTGAATATAGTCAATCTTGTAGTCTGAAGAGCAGATATAGGAGCTCAAGAGGCATTAAAAACAAAGAGTCAAGCATCCACCAGACTGAAAGATGAAAAGGCTATATGTGCTAAGAAGTACTCATTTAGAGAATAAAGAAGAATCTCTCAAATCTATATTTGGCCAACCAACAGCTGGATGCGAATCTTGAGGATTCAAGGTTTTCAAAGAACTAAAGAAGTCAAGATTCTCTGAGCCTACATCTTCAAAACTATGACTGATTGATCAAAGGACAACTGGAGCAACAAGCTATCAGAAGTGAAGGAAAAAGTATGCACATCAATGCCTAACCTCATTATATCAAGATAAATGAAAGTTAAGAAACTGACAATGTAAAGGTACGGTTCCTCGTCAATATAAATGTGTACATTATATTGCATCCACCTTATGCACTATAACAGTATTCTATCAAGAGGTCATACTCTACCTAAAAAGGAGAAGATAGAAAGTACACTGAAGTTGGAAACTCAAATACTTACAAACTTTTTCTCCATCCAAGTTTTAGGTTGAAGATAACACCTTGAAAGAAATCTGAAATAGGTCATAAGCACATCAAGGTTTAATTAATTTGAAGTGGAGAAATCTTTGCTGATGGGTTAGTATGTATGTACAAACCTATGTTCTAAGTTTTTGATAACACATAGAGTATGATCAGTTCTCCAAGAGTATCTTGAAGATTCGTAGAAACTGATCACCTCCATGAATCAACCATATACAAATAAGTGTTAGAGCTGATTCTCACTCTGTGAACATTTAAACTCTATGAACATATCCAAGCAAATGATAAAACCATCAAAGAAAAATAGTTTCTTGTTAAAATAGTTAATCTTATACACACTCATCATCATGCATCTTAAAATGTCATATCAAAATTGGATACATGCATGAATATGATTGTTGGTGATCAATATGATGATAATTCAAATATATAAGGAATATGAATTTTGAAGGCTAACCTGGCAGGACCCATTTAACCATGGGCACCAAAAATAGAAATTTACCTAACCTGCAGGCACCTGGTGATGAGTGAGTTTTATACTCATAATTGAATCCGTTTGAGCTTAATCTTTTGGTTAATTTTAAGTGTTTGTGTCTATTCATGCATGTTTTATGTTGTTTTGTAGGAATTGTGACAAAAGTTACTTAGATCGACGTTTGGGGTGGCTAGATTCGCGTTTTTGGCTTGCCATTTACACAGCAGTCACTTCAGAGCCAATTTTAGTATTTCTCCGCACCTTATTTCAAATAACTTAAAGAATTAAAGTTGTAGATCTACTTCTCCTCTTTCCGGATCATCTTGAATCATCAAAATCGGAGTTCGGACGAAGACGTTATGGCCATTTTCCCGAAGGACGTCGGAGTAGAAAATGTCAAAACATGTGCCAGCGTCGGGGTGCCCAAAATAGGCTTATGCCCAAAGCCTGGGCACTGGGGAGCAGTGTTTGAGCGTCAAGCCCAGTGTTGTGGCGCTGGGGAAGGGCTTGGTGATGGCCTGGACGCATTTTTGAGCGAATTTTGACACCTTTTTGACTCCAAATTGGATTGGGTTTGTTCCTAAGTTAAAAATTAGACTTGTAACTTATAAATACATGATGTAAGGCATAAAATAAAGAGAGAATACATAGATTAGACTAGATTAAACACTCCATTAAATTAGAATCTAAACCCTAGTTCTTAATTAGCCATTGATGATTGAAGCAAATTGAAGAACACTGAAGATCAAGAGCAAGAGCAAGAGGGGAGCATCAGATTTGCTGACAACAGATTCTATTCTCTTCTCTTATCATACTTTTATCTTTTAATGTCTATTCAGTTGTGGATTCTTGGTTTTAATTCATTAATTATGAACTAACTCTTTTATTAAGATTTCAATTGAACCATTTATGGCTATAAATTAGTTATTTAATTTATTCCAATTATTTGTGTCAAAGTGAGTTGTTTATCTTGCCTTATGCTTATTGATTAATTATCTGATCAGTAATTACCTTGTTACTCTAGAAGAAATTGGGAAAGGAATTTTAGGGTTAAAACTGGGTATGATATCACGTGACTTAGTTATTTGCACAGTGAATAATTAGGCTTGTGAATAGAATGAGAATATCTATTTACCGCATGTAACACATAAGTAATTGGGATTGTAGTAAGTTTAATTCAATTGTTTTTCATAGGGATATAGCAAAATTAACTTTGATTAAATAGAAGGCAAAGGATCACTTGAGAAAGGGCTTTTGGCATTTGAGAATTCCTGTTAACAATTCAGTAGACATAATAATTGGAATAGTTGAATAATTGATTTATAATTCATAATTGGGGATATTGGATTCTTAATCCTTATTTACCTGAATTTAAACAAATCTTATTTTTGTTTATTTGCTTTCTTTTAGACTAATCTCTTTTAATTGTTTAATTTAGTTTTCTTAATTAGAAAATTCACAATTTGTAATTGTTTAAATACAATTGATTTGGTTTAGAGTTAGTATTTGGTAATTTTTATTAAATAATTCCTCGTGGGAACGATACTCTACTTTTACTTGATTACTTATTGATCGTGTATACTTGCACGTATTCATTGATTGCGAAATCGATCAACACCTTGTCTATCTGATCACACTAAGGAATGCTGAAGCAGAAGACTTTAGTCAAGAGGATTCAACCAGCAGAAGACTTAAGACATTTCAGAAATGTTTCTGACAAAATCCTTATTTGTCAAAGCATGTCCTTGAAGACTTATTGAGCTAACATGAATGAAGCTCATATGGTTGTTGTTCTCTATATGGAAGCAGAACATTCACCCTAAGATAAAAAGGGTCATATATATGCTCTATCATCCAAAGCATATCAGCTAAGGAACTCATCATAGAAGAAGAACTTCGCATACACAAACTGACAAGGAAGACTATGTTCGTAGTGCTGTCAAATGATCGTAGAGTGATCAGTCCTGAAGATATCCATGTCTATGATATAAGAAGGAGATATGAAAGGCTGCATTTTGATACACATAATGAAGAAGAACTCACACCTCTCTGGGAAGATATTATCAACTATGGGGGAGCAGTGATCTGTTAAGGAACAGCAACACTGAAAGTATCAGAAATACATTATAAAGCAATATACCAGTTAAAAAGTCTCAAAACTTTGTGGCTAATGATCCAAATGAAGATCTATAGTCAGTAGGAACTTCTCAAAACATACTACTGATATCCTTGTCAACCACCCAACTCAAAATCGTGGAGCGCCTACGATCAAACATCTGATCGTAGTGTAAGAGCAGGAAGACACCACGATTATAGCCAAATGTCTAAAGTTCGTAGAGGAACTTCCAAGAAGAAAAGGTCAAATAAGAGATTAGTGCAAATCACTTCTAATGTTTTTCATCTGGAAAGCACCTCAAGGATAAACCTAACCCTTAGTTCACTCTAAGAGGTTGGCCCTTCCTGAGCTACCTTAACCCAGAAGGAATGCTTAGTCTAATTCATCTCAAGGACTAGGTCAGACAACAATCGCATAGTAGATTTTAAAGTGAACTCAATGATCGTAGTATCGCAGTCTTCCCAAAAGATATACTAGCTCATGAGGAGGAAAGAAGAAGTCCAAGGGTGTGAAGAAAAAAGAGGCTCCACCAAGAAGTCTCTCCACTGACAGCAAGGAAGTAAGAGAAGAAAAGGTCTCAACTGCAGAAACCCCAAAGAGAAGGAGTAACATATTACTCCAAGGGCCATCTAAAAATAAAGCAAAGGTGATAAAGAAGTCAGCTTCAGTTCCCAAAGAAAATCTATCTTCCAAGGATGAGATCGTAGAGTCAGAAGATGAGAAGGGAAATGAAAGTCTCAAGATTGAGTCCCCAAAGAGCAAGTCTAGAAATGAAGAAGAATGTACAAGTCATATGGCTAGTCCTTAGAGCATCCACTCTGCTGATGAAGGAAGGTTGCAAGTTAACACAATTGCATTCCCTACTAAAAATGCTCCAATAAGTTCACATAATGACTCCAAAGATGTTGAGTCCGAAGAAGAAGGACCTGCCCATACTAATGTTGAACATCAAGGAAGCTTGTCTGGTAATTCAAAGGTTTCAGATTCTAAAGAAGAACAAAAGTCTGACTCTTCTATAGTTGAACCTCCAAGGAGAAGAAAGAGCAACAGACTGCTTGCCAGATCTGTTCTAAAGAAGAAAGGAGAATCTTCTACTTTTTCATTGATTTGAGTGATGATGAGTCTAAATCTGAGGGAGAAGATGTTGAAGAATATACTAGTAATGAAAATCAAAAGGAAGGTTTCAACGATGAATCACATGAAAGAAGTCAGCATGACTCAAGCTCAGAAGGTGAAGAAAGGGAAAAAATCTAGTTTTGCAAATCGAGAGTCAGAGGAACCAACTGACCATCCAGTCCTCTCTCCAGCAAGAATTTGCAGAAGAATAGTGGTGAAAGTCTTTAATGAACCACCAGTTGCACCACTAGCATGATGGACAAGCCATGGAAATAAACAACTCAGAGTTATAAGAATGACTAAAGACGAGGTGTTTAACAACTGGAAAAATATGGAGTTAGATTGCACAACAATATTGTACAATTCTGAAGATCTTCTTATGAGATGGTTTTTCCCGTGGATGCCTTGGTTAAAAGCGTATACTGATAAACATGGGAGCTACTTCAGCTGGTGCTACTCTCAGTTTCCAAATCTGGAGCTGGTGTCACAGAACTTCCCAAGGGTAAAGAAGTTTTCAATCATGATGATCAAAGACCAGCCTCACTACAAAGTCTACCGACATGTTGGAAATCACCACATTCCTTATGATCGTAGAGTGTGTTCTGATGGTAGAAGGATCATGGCCAAGTTGATGATCGTAGAGTCCCTTCACTCTACCTTTGAAAATGATCAATTTCAGTTTGAAAAGCTTTCATATGCCCAAGCACAGTTGTTTGACATTCCTTCATCCTCCAACAGTGATTGGCACTCAACGATTTACCATATTCTCACTACTTTCAAAAATCTGTCCATGAATGGAAATCGTGGAGTCCAGACTAGTGCTCAACAAAAGCCTGTCCAACCACATGACCAAACTCCTACGGAGTAGAAGTTACTGAAGAATTCTGATGAATTGGCTGAGAAGATATCAATCATCACTGAAGGGTCTAAGATGTTGACAGAAGCAGGAGACAATGTAGCTCAAGACAAACTACAAGCCACTATATCTGATATATCTCTCAAAATTAAAGAGAGAGATCAAATCTATCTGAAGGCTATGTATGATCAGAAAGTCGAAGCTCTACTAGCATAGAAGGCCAATGAAGAGAAAATTATATCCCTCTTTGACAAGATTGACAATCTGAATTAGTCTCTTTCCCTACAGCTTGAGCTGAGCCAGCAAGAACTTAAGATGGAGGTTGGTAACTCATCCTATAAGACCCCAACTTATTATAAATAAAATTAAATTTTCTCTATTTATTATTTTGAAATAGTAAGGGATGATTTGATTAATGTGGTTAGTTATGGGTAAAATATGCAAATATCTTAAATAAGCAAGTGGTTATAAAATATTCATTGTTGTCGGGGAATATTTGTTTGGTCATGGAATATTCTTGCTGTCGGGGAATATTCGTACGACAGAGCAGCCTTGTGTGGGCCCCATAACCGAAAGCGATTAGATGAAGAAAATAATAAGTATAAGTTGTTTAGAAATAACGGCGTAGTTGTTACTGTTTATACTGTTGGAATACCCAGTGGTTAAAACACAGTATCACAAGGTATTGCACCAATTATTGATTCTTATGTAAGAAGGCACTACTCAATAATTGTTACAGTAATTATTGTTCAATAATTTTATTGATTCAATAATTGCTACGTTGATATCTTATATTATTATTGTTTTAATAATTGTCACTACATAGTATTTTCCATTATCAGATCAATAATTCATATTATTTGAATAATATTATTAGATAACATTATTGGCAATGTCTAGAAAGTTCTGTCTAAGGAGAGGTTTGATCACCTAATTGCGCGCCAGTAAGGAGAAATCCTTATTGGAAAGCCCCCTCTTTCCTAGGAACGGCCTGGTTGTCAATATTGTGATTCTGTAATATTATTTATGAATAATTAATTATTGATTTACATGATAAGGAAAATATTCATTTTATGTGGATATAGATGGAAAAAAATTTTAATGTGACAATTGTTGAAAATTGATATTTTATCTTTTTCTGATAAAATAATGTATTTAAATATATTATTATATTATAATAATATAATAATGGTGATATTTTTACAATGAATGTATGATATATGAATAAATTAGGAGGAAGGATATTTTTGTTACAAAAATTGTTTAAAACATGTTAAACATGTTTGTGGGCCCCATTTCTTGATTAAAATTTAATTATAGCCCGTAAAATCATCCGTATATGGATTTCGGTCAAGTTTTGCTTGGAATTTGAAAAAACTTAAAACTACAAAGTTGTAGAGAATTGAATTTCCTATGGAATGGAGATAATATTTGAATTTTTCTGATAAAAGTGCTATTTATTATGAATTATTGAAGTTCCAGAATAATTGATTTTTGGAGTTTTAAATGATTTTATTAACAAAAAAAATTTTGTGACTTTTGATGAGTTGATGGCTGATGTTTTTGACCAAAGAGGTGTGCTTAGGAATTTAAGAAAAGTATATTAATATTTTATTAAATTTTCGTCTTTGGTGTTCTAAGCATTTTCCTATAAATAGGGTGCTTAGGTTAGAATTGAAAATCACACCAGAAATTGAAATCTTCTCTCGCTATATTATCGAGCGTATTCTTGTGAGTATTTTAATACTTTGAGAGTTGCTAAACGGTACAAGTTCCTTCAGCGTTATATCTGATATTCCAGCCAGAAGTACTATTCTTTCGAGGTAAGGGATGTTACTTTTTTTATAAATAATATTATTTCTTTCAATATCATTATGCCAAAATATTGGTAAGATTTTTTTTGTCAAATTCTTGCCTTTTAGTATCGGGGTTACTATTCACGTATACGACACTATTCATGTAAACGGCACTATTTACGAATACGGGACTATTCACAGAAAAATTAAATTTTCGTTCTTTATCCAAGATATCTATTATGGATACTAGCTTTGATTGTATCCATGTTTTGATCATTCTTGAATTTTATTCCACTATGGTTATTTATGAAGTATTTTTGAACTTGGATTGTTTAAAGTACGAATCCTTAATATTTGTTCTTTTGTTTTACTGGATTCGTTTTCTTTAAAATATTTTTCATCATCCTCAGTCCTAAATGATGATATAACTGAATATCTTTGGCCTGTAGTGCAAAGATGAATGATTTTCTGATGAACATCTTTGGCTCGTAGTGCAAAGATGAATAGTTGTTGAGATGAACATGACCAACTGATGAATATCTTTGGCCTGTAGTGCAAAGATGACCATTTAATTCAAGATGTATATTTATTGATGTTACAGGGATAAAATATTGATGATGGACTTTTAAAATCATAGAAGATAGTAGATTTCATTCTCTACGTAACTCTTCTAATGAATTGTTATTTCCGCTATGAATATTGATCTAAAATTTGTTATCTATTATATTCTATTAGATTTTTCCTTGTTGAATATATACCTGTTTTGGGAGCGTCACAGGTTTCATTCGTCCTAGTACATCTCCTTGGGGTGCTCCTGTTTTATTTATAAAGAAGAAAGACGGGAGTATGCGACTTTGTATTAACTATCGAGAATTGAACCATGTCACCATCAAGAATAGGTATCCACTACCTCGCATTAATGACCTGTTTGACTAGTTGTAAGGAGCACAATTCTTCTCAAAGATTGATCTTCGTTCTGGATATCATCAGTTGAAGATTAGAACTGAGGATATTCCAAAGACTGCCTTCAGAACTCGGTATGGGCATTATGAATTCCTAGTCATGTCTTTTGGATTGACTAATACTTTTGTGACTTTCATGGATATGATGAACCGAGTATTCAAGGAATATTTGGATCAATTTGTTGTAGTATTTATTGATGATATACTCATATATTCCAAAAGTCGTGAAGATCATGAGCACCATTTGAAGCTGGTACTCCAAAGGCTTCGTGAAAACAAGCTATATGCCAAGTTGAAGAAATGCGAGTTCTGTCTTGAGGAAGTAGCATTCCTTGGGCACGTGGTGTCAAAACATGGAGTATTTGTTGACCCGGTGAAGATTGAAGCAATACAGAGTTGGGAGCAACCGAAGTCGGTGACCGAAGTACGTAGCTTTCTGGGTTTAGCTGGTTATTATCAGAGATTTGTGGAAGGATTTTCTCGAATCGCTACTCCGTTAACTCAGCTTATTCGAAAAGATACAAAATTCGTATGGAGCGAGGAATGCGAGAAGAGTTTTCAAGAGCTTAAGAGTAGACTCATTTCAGCACCTATTCTGAAAATACCATCTGGTTCGGATGGATTTGTTATCTACAGCGACGCTTCAGGCAAAGGGTTAGGATGTGTTCTCATACTAACGACAGACTTTGTGTTCCTAATGACTCTGATTTGAAGTAAAAAATCATGATGGAGGCACACAATACACCGTTTGCAATTCATCCTGGAAGTACCATAATGTATCGTGATCTTCGTCATACATTTTGGTGGAACAATACGAAGAGAGAGATCGCGAAGTTTATCTCGAGGTATTTAACTTGTTAACGGGTAAAGGCGGAGCATCAAATGCCAAAAGGCCCATTGCAACCACTTGAGATTCTGGAATGGAAGTGGGAACACATTACTATAGATTTCGTTACGGGTCTTCCCATGGTTTCTAAAGGCATAGATGAGATTTGGGTTATTGTTGATAGATTAACTAAGTCTTTTCATTTCTTGCCGATACGGGAGACTTATTCCCTTGAACGTCTTGCTCGTATATACGTAAATGAGATTGTGAGATTGCATGGCATGCCAGTATCCATAGTTTCGGATCGTGATCCAAGATTCACTTCACAATTTTGGGTTAGCTTGCAAAATGTTATGGGCACGAATTTACGATTCAGTTCGGCATACCATCCTCAAACGGACAGACAATCAGAGAGGACTATTTATACTCTTGAAGATCTATTAAGACTCTGTGTCCTAGACTTCAAAGGGAGTTGGGATAAGTATTTACCATTGGTGGAATTTTCCGACAACAACAATTATCAGGCAATTATAGGTGTGGCCCCATTCAAAGCATTGTATGGGCGAAAGTGTCGCTCTCCAGTATGTTGGGATGAGGTGGATGAAGCAACATTGTTGGGACCAGAGTTGGTACGTATTACTATAGAAAAGATCCAAATGATTCGATAACGTATACAAATGGCACAGGATCGACAAAAGAGTTATGCGGATCTTCATCGAAAGGACGTGGAATTTAGTATTGGGGATCATGTATTGTTGCGTGTTGCTCCATGGAAGGGAGTTACAAGATTTGGGAAAAGAGGAAAGCTCAATCCACGATTTATTAGTCGATTTCAGATTCTTGAACGAGTAGAAAATGTGGCCTATAGACTCGTGTTACCTCCAAGTATGTCTCGTGTTCATAATATTTTTCACATATCTGTGCTTCGTAAATATATGAAAGACTCGAGCCACGTTATTGAGTTAGAACCGGAAGAAATAGTCGAAGACTTAATGTACGAGGAGGTACCTGTCAAGATCTTGGATAGGAAGGAGCATGTCCTACGCACAAAGGTCATACCACAAGTCAAAGTTTTGTGGAGGAACCATGCTATTGAGGAAATGACCTGGGAGTTAGAAACGGAAATGAAAGCAAGGTATCCTCACCTTTTCGAAACACCAAGTATGTACGTAAATTTCAAGGATGAAATTTCATAAGGAGGGGAGGTTGTAAGACCCCAACTTATTACAAATAAAATTGAATTTCCTCTATTTATTATTTTGAAATAGTAAGGGTTGATTTGATTAATGTGGTTAGTTATGGGTAAAATGCGCAAATATATTAAATAAGCAAGTGGTTATAAAATATTCATTGTTGTCGGAGAATATTCGTTTGGTCATGGAATATTCTTGTTGTTGGGGAATATTCGTACGACGGCGCAGCGTTGTGTCGGCCCCATAACGGAAAGCAATTGGATGAAGAAAACGACAAGTATAGGTTGTTTAGAAATAACGGCGTAGTTGTTACTGTTTATACTGTTGGAATACCCAGTGGTTAAAACACAGTATCACAAGGTATTGCACCAATTATTGATTCTTATGTAAGAAGGCACTACTCAATAATTGTTACAGTAATTATTGTTCAATAATTTTATTGATTCAATAATTGCTACGTTGATATCTTATATTATTATTGTTTTAATAATTGTCACTACACAGTATTTTCCATTATCAGATCAATAATTCATATTATTTGAATAATATTATTAGATAACATTATTGGCAATGTCTAGAAAGTTCTGTCTAAGGAGAGGTTTGATCACCTAATTGCGCGCCACTAAGGAGAAATCCTTATTGGAAAGCCCCCTCTTTCCTGGGAACGGCCTAGTTGTCAGTATTGTGATTCTGTAATATTATTTGTGAATAATTAATTATTAATTTACATGATAAGAAAAATATTGATTTTATGTGGATATAGATGGAGAAAATTTTTAATGTGACAATTGTTGAAAATTGATATTTTATCTTTTTTTGATAAAATAATTCATTTAAATATATTATTATATTATAATAATATAATAATAGTGATATTTTTACAATGAATGAGTGATATATGAATAAATAAGGAGGAAGAATATTTTTGTTACAAAAATTGTTTAAAACATGTTAAACATGTTTGTGGGCCCTATTTCTTGACTGAAATTTAATTATAGCCTGTAAAATCGTTCGTATGTGGATTTCGGTCAAGTTCTGCTTGGAATTTGAAAAAATTTAAAACTACAAATTATAGAGAATTGAATTTCCTATGGAATGGACATAAGATTAGAATTTTTCTGATAAAAGGGCTATTTATTATGAATTATTGAAGTTCCGGAATAATTTATTTTTGGAGTTTTAAATGATTTTATTAACAAAAACGTTTTTGTGACTTTTGGTGAGTTTGTGGCTGATGTTTTTGACCAAAGAGGTGTGCTTAGGAATTTAAGAAAAGTATATTAATATTTTATTAAATTATCTTCTTTGGTGTTTTAAGCATTTTTCTATAAATAGGGTGCTTAGGTTAGAATTGAAAATCACACCAGAAACTGAAATCTTCTCTCTCTATATTATCGAGCGTATTCTTGTGAGTATTTTAATACTTTGAGTGTTGCTATACGGTGCAAGTTCCTTCGGCGTTATATCTGATATTTCAGCCAGAAGTACTATTCTTTTGAGGTAAGGGATGTTACTTTTTTTATATAAATGATGTTATTTCTTTCAATATTATTATGTCAGAATATTGATAAGATTTTTCTTGTGAAAT
Organism: Panax japonicus; assembly: GCA_020205505.1. Lineage (NCBI taxonomy): Eukaryota > Viridiplantae > Streptophyta > Magnoliopsida > Apiales > Araliaceae > Panax > Panax japonicus. Next base: position 39,794,101 of record CM035102.1, on the reverse strand, counting down.
TCTCGTCTTTTAGTGTCAGGGTTACTATTCACGTATACGGCACTATTCACAAAATAATTAAATTTTCATTTTTTGTCCAAGATATCTATTATGGATACTAGCTTTGATTGTATCCATGTTTTGATCATTCTTGAATTTTACTCCACTATGGTTATTTATGAAGTATTTTTGAACTTGGATTGTTTAAAGTACGAATCATTAATATTTGTTCTTTTGTTTCACTGGATTCGTTTTTTTTTAAATATTTTTCATCATCCTCAGTCCTAAATGATGATATAACTGAATATCTTTGGCCTGTAGTGCAAAGATGAATGATTTTCTGATGAACATCTTTGGCCCGTAGTGCAAAGATGAACAGGTGTTGAGATGAACATGACCAACTGATGAATATCTTTGGCCTGTAGTGCAAAGATGACTATTTAATTCAAGATGTATATTTATTGATGTTACAGGAATAAAATATTGATGATGGACTTTTAAAATCATAGAAGCTAGTAGATTTCATTCTCTACGTAACTCTTCTAATGAATTGTTATTTCCGCTGTGAATATTGATCTAAAATTTATTGTCTATTATATTCTATCAGATTTTTCCCTGTTGAAGACTAATGATAATTTGTTCTATATTATCATAGTCATAATATTCTTTACTGGGCTAGTTGAGCTCACCCTTTTCCTTTTTATTCCATTTTTCTTCTCAGGAGGCGAGAATGTAGCGAGTACTAGTCGGGGTGTGGAATGATGGTTCTAGAAGTTGTTTTAGTAGTCCTCACTATTTTGTAAATTAGTTTATCAATAATTGTAATGAGGGCTTATTTGTGTGTGGATATTGTATAGAAGACAATATTTGTATTTAAACTCACAGTTTATGTGTTGTCGTATTTTGCACGACAATTGTATAAATAAAGTTGTAGTTGTTTATGTACCATGTTATTGACAACTCAAAATGGGTGATGTATACCTATTTTGGGGGCTTCACACATCCTACTTGATGGAACAACTTATGTCCAACACAGAGTAGCTCTCACAAGTGATTAATGACAAAAAAAAGGGAAAAAAGAGGCATTGAAAAAGGAACTCAACGGAGAGCAAGGAGATCGGAAGATAAGAAGATAAGAAAGCCAAGAGGAAGTCAAAGAAGAAAATAACAACAGCAGCAGCAAAATCGTCATCTGAGGAGGAGTCAAAGAATGATGATCTCATGCATGCAAAGCTTGAGGGGGAGCCAGAACAAGAAGAAGAGCATGAATCTGAGAATGAGCAGAGAAAAGAAATGTAGTCATATATGAAGATCAAGGAGAAAAGTAGTTGATCAACATACATCCTGGAAACACATATGAAGCCAAAAAGGTACATCTCTATCTAGTTAAGTATGTTCTGGATCCAGGATGTCAAGTGTCGTAAGTTTATGTAATTCTATATTATTATCAATGACATTCATGATTATCTATTTTAGAAATATAGCTGCTCACTGTATATAAGATTCATTCATCTCATGCATATGCACTTATTATTTTTGTCATAATAAAATAGGGGGAGATTGTTAAGAATAAGCATGTGAATGATATTCCTATTTATTATATGATTTGATTATGATATAAATGAATGAATGATTTGATTATGATTATGATATAAATGAATGAATATGCATCAAGAAAAGCTATAAAGTCCTTTGATAGATAATAGGAACATATGTACAAGGACTTAGAATGAATTGATCAAATGTGTTAGGTTGATCCTACATAAGCAAAACAGCTTTGTAAAGTCCTTAAAAAGAAATGATGTACAAGGACTATAAATATAGAAAGATCAAGCTTGTTAGGTAGATCTTATAATGTAATAGATAGGCTTGTCTGATCGTTGAGCACTGCACCAAGAATCGTAGTCTGCCAGGAGAGTCAAGGACAACTCGAGAGCTATCAAGGATGAATAGTAGTCAGCAAGATAGTAGATCTCGGAGTTCATAGACTGCCAGGAGAGACGAGGAAGGATCGTAGTTTGTCGAGAAGAACATCCTCGGAGCCATAGTCTGCTGAGGATGTCATGTTCAAAATCGTAGAGACAGCCTATCTACGAGCCGACTGAGCATTTGCCAAAGCGAAGCCAAAAATCGTAGACCACACTCGGAGTCGTAGAGTCTACTGATCACATCAGAGGCAGTTATCGTAGTCGAGCCAGATCATATGAAGACAGCAAGCTTAAAGGCAGAAATCGTAGAGTGTCAAGATCTGATCTCGGAGGCGTAGTGTCTACACAACCAAGCCAAATCATAGAGTGCATAACTAAGGCTTCAACATAAGTCCTCACAACACTAAGGTAGAATTGTAGAGCAAACAGGATTCTCAACAAATGAGCACTCCCAGAATATCCAAAGGATGAAGCCAATGGTCAGAGCTGCAAAGATATATTTCACCTGAAGTGAACCAGAGTGCACTCAATGAATGGCTAGCAAGCTAATAGAAGATCTAAGCACCAACCTAATCAACATCCAGATTGAGATGTAAAGCCATTCAAGATGAAGTCTTCTATAAGTAGATCAAAAGTAGACTTCACCAAAAGTGACTGACTAAGGAAAAGTCAACAAGTGTAGTTGCTGTCAAATTAACAGAAGACAACGATCTTGTAGTCAACCAAGATCATAGTGTTTGCCGAGCAAAGAAGGAACTGATGAACTGTACACAGAGATACTAGTCGATATCTGAAGAATAAGGCAAAAGTGATTAAGCATGGGTCAATCCATTGATGATAAGTGAACGAGAGATCACAAGAAGAAAGCGAGCTGGGCATGCCACAAATCTGAGGTGTCTTGCTATTCAGAAGAAACCAGAACAAGGAGTCAAGCTATTAGTTCCTGAGATCAGTCGAGGCAAATAGAATTGTTAAAGAACTGTACAAGAGAAGGAAGAGGTGTTCTATATTGAGGATCCAATGAACACTCTTCAGGATCGTATTGTTATCTCAACCAGTTAAGGAGAAACAATCAACAAGACACTACGATCAGGTCCAAGAATATGCATTAGAATCATAGAATTTGGTCATCTGAAGATTGAAGCATTGGCAACGGTTTAATCTGAAGAGTGATATTCGAATATGGCTTATTGAGAGCATCGATGCAAAAGGACAGATCTTGACGTTCTAATCAAGAAGTTCGAAAGGAGAAATAAAGAAGACTACCTGCTTGAGGCATCAAAGTAATATCTTTGATAGGGTAGGTGAAACAGTAGACTGCAGTGTCAGAAAGATGAAAAAAGGGGATGTCATGTCACATCTGCAGTCTGCACCAAATAACTCGAGAACTGCGAAGCAATTCAAATAAATTTCAACGGCTATATCCCAACGGGATGATTAGGAAGGAGAATAAATAAGCCAGAGCTTCAAGGATCAAGAGTTGTTAAGGTTGCAGAATCGTTGATTTATTGGAATGCTATATTGTTGATTCTACGAGTTCCACCAGAGCTAAACAGAACAAGTCTTAGTGACAGTGAGACTATAAAGGTGGAAGTGAAGCAGCTTTGAAGAACTCGAATAGACTAAAAGCTTCAATTAACAAAGATGAGAATGCCACTGAAGATGGCAGCTAAGTTGAGAGCCGAGAATGCCAAGAAGATAGCATTCAGAAAAGTGGCAGAGTATAAAGAAGATCAAGAGAGCCACTCTACATATCACCATGAACCAAAAGCTGAAAAAGAATAGATGCAAAATCATGTCTGCAAATCATTCAAGAAGGGTTCAGGGATTGCAAAGTGCCAGACGAAGTCTACCAAAAGGTCAGAGACTTAGCAAATCCAGATGGTGATGGTGCACAACTGACATCAGATGAAGATGAACAGAAAAGAGTAAAGATCGGTTGCACCAAAGAAGATGTAGTCCAGACTCTAAGCAGAATGCCAAGAGTACTACGCCAAGTTGCTAAGTACATATGATGTTCAAGCTTAAAGATATCTTAGCAGCAAGGCACCAACAACAACAACAACAACTACAACAATAAGAAGTCAGGGCCTGAGGGGTCCTCGTTCGGAGGGATTAAATGAAGTAACAAGCCTGCTAGGCTTAAAGAGTTCCTAGGGAACTAGAGGAGTTCCAAGGCTGCTGGCCTTGAAGAGTTCTTAGTGAACTGAAGTTCCAAGGCTGCTGGCCTTGAAGGAATCTTTATGATTCAGGGTGCTGCCCTTCCTTAGTGGAAATCCTGCTAGTTGAAAGCAGAAGAATGGATTAGGAGCTTGAGTCTCTAAACCACTTAAAATCCCTTGTGACTTTTACATTCTATCATTCCTAACTACTATGAATGTATTAACTTCTTACCACTTAACTAACTCTAAGAACAATGTATGTATGATTATGAATATATCAATGAAGGGAATCTTTTACTTATTCTGTTGTGCTTGAAAAGATTCTTATGTTTGTCATATGCTAATTCATTAGCAATATAAAATAAAAGGGAAAAGTATTTGAAAATAAAAAGGATCTATTCAACCCCCCTTCTAGATCTATTGTGTTCCTACTGGGAACTAACAATATATTGTTAGACTTGATGAGCTAGTTATGCTCACTTCTTGCTTGATTCATATGATTGCAGCTAAGGTCGAGCGAACTGAGGGTTCTAGAAAAGATAAAGGCAATACGAAGATAAATGATTTGTTTATCTTGTAATAAACTAGTAAGTTGTATGTATCATATTATGTTGGACAAAGAATGTAATGGTTTCAGAACCTGGGAACGGGATTTATTATTATTAATGTAATAAGAATGTCATTGATACATATATTTTGATGTTGTTTCAATAGAATGAATATACAGTTATGAGTATGGTGTAGCACCATTTGTCGGGTTGGAAGATATATACCCGGATTTGGGGGCGTCACAATAATTAAATTACGGAATATAATAAATGTACGTTGTTCATTCAAAAGGTGTTACTAGTCCCAAGATTCGATAACCTTAATACAATCTTACAAACATACCCTAAAATAGTCATTAGGGTTTATATTACATATCAGTAATTTAAAACTAGGTCTGAAGTAAAATCTATTTCTCGCAACTATTTTACATCTTTCCTTTACCCTTGTCCTTTCCTGAGGTCTCAGGCTTAGCTGCAATATAATTCATGATATAGCAAGGATGAGCAACAAGTTTGCTCAGCAAATTTAAATACAACAATAAGGATATATCATGATGAATGGAAAATATTTGAAAATGAATTCAACAATATAAATATCTTAAGGATTCAACAATATGAATATTAGAAGCAAAGATAATGATTTCTTTTAGAATAACCGATAGTCAAGTAGATTTTGAACTATAAAACTCCAATGGAATCAATAGCTAATTGACCCTTTGGTTACTGGCTACAGAATAAGTACTTGAGGGGATTAGCCTCGCGTACACCATATATATACATAACATTTAAATTTGTTCTTTGTATCTTATATTATATACCTGAGGTACTTCCCTATCATAAAAGGGGTGTTCTTTCAGTCTAAGAATCCTTACCATCAATTGGTTTGGATAGATTTTATAAAACTTCATACACTTGTCTGACTGAACAAAGGTTCAGACTCTATCTGACACAGTTCAAGAATTATAGAACTTTAGAAGATGTAAAAGTCCAAGATTGTATGAACTCAAGTTCACTAAGTGCGAATATCAATAATATCGATGTGGAATAATTATAAAGTAATTAAATCACTTAATCGCATGCTTGGAAATAAAGTTCAAGCTTAATTGAATAACTTTCAATTCAATAATAACCTGCTCAATACAATATGAGAAGGATTGGAAACTTTCACAAAAACACAAGTGAAGTTATCAACTTACACAACATTCAAAGTTATGTAAGTTAGGAAACTTGCTCAATATAAATATGAGTAAGATCGGGGAACTTGCATAATAAACGTATAGTTCAAGGAAACTTGCACAATCAAATAATGAAGTTTGGAGACTTGCCTGTTTGCTCAGCTATAATTTAATTCTAGCTTTAATTAACTTGCGTTGAAACGGCCTAACATTAACAAATAGGTCTTTCCAACACTACAAGAAAATGCTCTAACAGCGACCGCACTTTCGGTCGCAGATAGGATTATGATCGACTGACAATAGCGACCGCCCTTGAATTCAATCACTAAATTATGTTAGCGATCGGGGTGCGGTCGCTAATTTGTCGCTGGTTCAATTTTACCTCCAAAAAAATTAACAGGAAATGTCAGCACACTAGTTATTTGCGACCAGTCACCATCAGCGACCGCATGCGGTCACTGATACTTCCACATCATTTAAAATTAACGACCGCATGCGATCGCTGATAGCGGTCGCTGATCTATTTCAATTAACCAGTACCAGTTCGTCACTCTCGATCCATAACAGAAGAAAAAAAAGTTGGAGAAAAGAAGAGGGAGAAAAGGAGAAAACTGTCGCCACCATCACCACCACCACAGCCGCCGCCGACGCCACCGCTACCTGCACCGGTAAGAGATTTTTCTTGTATACTTTCTAAAGTCAATTTTTTAGTCTCTTGAATCATGCAATTTTGTTGTTTTCGATGATAGAATCCCAAGGATTGAGAATTATTTAAATAAAAAAATAATGAGCTATTCTGTATGCCCACAAATGTTTTAATGTTTTAGGTTTATTGTGGATATACATAAATAACTAGAGCTTTTGGGTGTGTTCTTCACGCGTGTGATTAGTTATAGGATGGAGTGTTTGGCTGGCTAATTCTTTGATATATAATTGTAGTCTTACTTGGGGTTTTGAAGTAAAGGTTTTAATATTTGTTTGTTTCTGGCAGATTTTATCACTAGATGTTTGTGAAAGTTTTGTAAGTTCATAGTTCTATTACCTTAGGTTATTGATGATATCACTCTGGCTTAAAATATTTAGTGGATACCATGTGAAGTCAGAAGGTTATGTTCCTTAAGGGTGCAGTTATATAGCATAAACTGGAATCTTGGAGAGAGAAAATAAAAGAAGTAAAGCTCACAATTTTTCTGGATGGGATGGGAGGATTCACAAATGATGGTAATTCACAATTACACCAAAGTATAAATTTTGGGGATATGTTACTATAATGAATATGGGACTAATTTTACTTGTTTTATTATACTCCCTCGGTACCAATTTGCATGTCATAGTTTTTGAGATCTGTTTTTGGCACGGATTCGAAGGCATACTTGAATTATACTTTTATACTTTCTAAAGAGTCCCATTTTGACTTTCGAAAGTCGATTTTTGTGAAATCTTGATGTTCAAAATTGATAAAATGGATATGAATGTATTAGATTGTAGTTAGTATAAAATTTATATTTTAGGATTCTTTTTGTGCAATAGAGGTAGTAACAGTTTGGTTATTATAGGAAGTTATGCACATGATATAGACTCGTGAATCCCCTGATGTTTATGTTTGTAGTTTAACCAATTTTATTGGTCAGTGTGGAAAAATCATTTGTAGACTGAGAACTTGACATTGACATCATAATGTGAATCAAAACGTGAATAATTGCTCCCACGGAAAATGATTGGGTTTCAAAGTTTGCAAGTTTGATCCTCACATGCTGCGGATACCTGCAAAACTCTTTTGTAGGATATCTCTAGATTAAAACTGTTTGCGAATAGTGTCTCTTTTATCACATGAGACATTATCCTTGAAGCACTGAAGAATACAGGACAGAGGTTATGGAGACAACTAAGAGAGTACTAGTTTCTAACATGAATGACACACTTCTTCTTTCCCAAATGTCCTATGTAGAAGAGTTTTTGTTGTGATCAGATATGGACCAAGAACATGAGGTAATAATCTACTATAAAAGTACAACATGAGGCAATATGAGCCATAAGTATGACTTAGCTTAGAATAGAAAGAAAATGAAAAGTATATATATATATAATCTAGTTGGCCACTTATACAAGTAGAATTATAAAATTTTCCTACATACCAATCAAACAAACTCAAAATTTGCAATTTTTTTCTACAAACTCCATTGTATATAACTTTTAACTACTTTAATTTGCATTATTATATTGGGAATTTGTATATTTCTCTTGATTTATGTCTTGGGTGCCTAGAAATGACAATATATGCATGATGTCGTGCATGTGGCTAGTCCATATTATAGGGAAGACTGATGAAATTTTTTTATTGGTCGGGTAGTTGCGAACATTTATAATATTAACGAGCTAATCATATGATTAGTAGCTAGTATACTCAAGTTATATGCTTAGTAGCTAGTATACTCAAGTCATATGGTTACAAGTATGCTTAAGTCATATGCTTATAAGTATGGGCGCAATATGTTAATCATATGTTGCTCAAGTCATATGCTTACAAGTATGCTTAAATGTTAATCATATGCTTACAAGAATGCTCAAGTCATATGGTTACAAGTATGCTCAAGTCATATGCTTACAAGTATACCCAAGTCATATGTTAACATTTATAATGTTGTCTGTAGTAGGTACCATGGAATCATGGACCTCTATTCAGACTGTAGTTGGATGGCACGACGAAAGTCAAGTGCCCAGATAGGTGCTACAGCTGAATTTAGAGCTAGTTGCCAAGTGTTTTTGGAGTATGCGTATAGTCACCTAGAATGTATGAATGGTCAGTCGCAGATACGATATCTATGTTTGAAGTGTAAGAATGTAAATTATATGGACAGAGACATGGTAAACTATCATTTACTTGTTTCCAGGTTCATGAAAAATTACAAAGAATACTGGTGGGCACATGGGCAGAGAAGAGATGGTGGCATCATAGAAGTACACAATTCGGGCAGAAGTACTCATCGTATGAATGAAATGGTTCATGATATTACAGGGCCAGATTTTAATTGGGAACAAGGCAGAGAGCAACCTATGAATTCTGATGCCAAAGACTTCTTTAAGTTATTAGACGAGGGTAGCGAGCCATTGTGGCATGGTTGCACCAAACACACTACATTGTCTGCAGTGGCGACATTACTTAACATTAAGGCTGATCACAAAATGAGCCATGAGTGTTTTGAGTCGCTTTTGAAGGCCATTAAGAGTATATTTCCTGACGGTGAGAAATTACCTGGTAACTATTACTTTTGTAAGAAAATGGTGAAGAAGTTGGTCTTGGATACCAAAAGATCGATGCATGTCCCAACGATTGCATGTTGTTTTATAAGGAAAATGAACAGATGACAAGGTGAATGTTTTGCAGTCATGATCGGTTTAGGCCTAATAAAGAGGGTATGACTACAAAAAAATCAAGTATACCGTTTAGGATTCTAAGGTATTTTCCAATAACATATCGGCTAAAAAGATTGTACATGTCTTCAAGAACAGCTGGACATATGAGTTGGCATGCGAAATCTCCAACTAAAGATGGAGAACTAAATCATCCCTCAGATGGGCAGGCTTGGAAAGATTTCAACTTAGCACATCCTGGGTTTGCATTGGAGCCTAGAAATGTGAGGCTTGGATTGTCCACCGATGGTTTCAATCCGTTTGGCCACTCAGCTGTTCCGTACTCATGTTGGCCTGTGATTGTTACTCCGTACAACTTACCTCCTTAGATGTGTATGAAACAGCCATAATTGTTTCATTCACTCATGGTTCTTAGTCCTAAGAGTCCTGGAAAGAACTTAGATGTTTACTTGAGACCTCTTATAGACGAGTTGAAGGTATTGTGGGAGGATGGAGTACAGACTTAGGATGTTGCAACGAAAACAAATTTCAACCTTAGGGCAGCGGTTATGTGGACTATAAGTGACTTCCCAGCTTATGGTATGTTAGCTGGATGGAGTACACATGGGAAGTTGGCTTGTCCGTATTGTATGGAGCATACAAAGTCTTTCAATCTATCAAAAGGTCGAAAGCCTTATTGGTTTGACTATCATCGTCAGTTCTTGCTGGTAGATCACTCATTTCGAAGAAATAGAGAACACTTCAGGAAAGGGAAAGTAGACAATGATATGCTTACACCGCGATTGTCGTGAACGGAGATGCGAGATGGTGTGATGAGATTGCCGGTTATCCCATTTAGTAAGATTAATGTCACAAACATAATTAATGGTTTAGAGAATCTCATAACTGGGTTCGGAGAAGCATCTTTTGGGAATTGCCTTATTAGTCTACAAATTTGATTCGTCATAATTTTTATGTGATGCATATTGAGAAGAATGTGTTTGACAATGTGTTTAACACCGTGATGAATGTTATGGGAAAGACAAAAGATAATGATAAGGCACGTTTGGACATGAAAGATATTTGTAAGTGTCTTGGATTAGAACTTTATGAATCTCCTAATGGTAAGATTGTCAAACCGCATTCAAGGTACACATTGTCCAAAAACCAAGTTGAAGATGTGTGCACATGGTCTAAGTCTCTGAAACTACCAGATGGATATGCATCAAACATTACAAGGTGTGTTACGGGTTGGAAATTACATGGGATGAAGAGTCATGACTTTCATGTGTTCATGGAGAGACTCATGTCTATAGCATTTCGGAATCAGCTTGATAAACCAATATGGGATGCTTTGACGGATCTTAGTCGTTTCTTCAAAGACTTATGTTCAAAATCATTAAATGAGAAGGACATGTTTGTACTTGAGAAGAACATCATAGAGATCACATGTAAACTAGAAAAAATATTCCCACCTGGTTTTTTTGACTCCATGGAGCATTTGCAAATCCATCTTCCCTATGAAACTCGTGTTGGGGGTCCAGTTCAATATAGATGGATGTACCCTTTCGAGAGGGTGATGGGAAACCTTAAGAGGAAGGTGAAGAATAGAGCTTATGTCGAGGGGTCAATATGTGAGGCATACAGTTTGGATGATATATCTACGTTTGTCTCAGACTATTTTCCAGACGAAGTCTTGATAAAGGAAAATCAAGTATCGAGACATGATGATGGGGGAAATGTTGAACTAAATGGTCGGCTCTCTGTATTTGGTCTATCGGGCTGCTCTTATGGAAAAGGGAAGCGCATATTCCTCTCTGAGCAAGAATTACATGTTGCACATACTTACATTCTTCTCAATTGCGAGGAGATTGACGAATTTGTGAGGTACACATGTAAACTTGATAATTATCTTTTAAGTTGAAAATTTATTCCAATATGTTAATGTTTATAACATGGTATTGATTGTACGATGACGAGTTAAAAGTGAAGCATCCCGGCATAACTGATAAAGATATTCAAATCAATCGTGATAAAAAATTTGCACTTTGGCTAAAGGACAAAGTAAGTTCAATTTCTTAAGCACGACATATATATATATATATACTCCATATTAACTATGACTTCATTTAATAAGATGGAGTTTTTGTAGGCTTTGACTGAGGGATCAACAATTCCGACTAATGTACAAGTCCTAACTATGGGACAGTTATTGTGCCAGATGACAGTTATTGTGTCAGATGTACAGCTAATGTACAAGTCCTAACTAGAGTTGTCGTACAAGGGCACGTACGGGGGTCATATTAACTTGTTCAAGTGTCGTTGGTTTGATTCAAAAAAAGGGATATGTGTTGACAGACACGGAATCGTCGATATTGACCTCCATAGGTTGGCTTACTCCAACGAACCGTTTGTTTTACCAAATCAAACAGTGCAAGTATACTACACTCCTAGTCCTATTAGGAAAAAGGATAGACCGCCTACAGATTGGCAAGTTGTAATTCATACTCCTGCGCGCAGTCGTGTCCAAGTAATAGACGGGGATTTCTACCAAGAGGAGATGCTTCATAGACCTCCTATAATAAATATAGAGGACAACAATGATGTAATCCAGTTAGAGGGTAGAGATGAACCTGATGAATTGGATCTCGAGACAGTTATTGTGCCAGATGACGGTGATACTGAGGAAGAGTTATTGACTAACACTGACACAGAATCTGAAGAAGAAGATGGTTATGAATCTACGATACTTGTACAATATGATTCTGACTCAGACAACGATTTTCATTAAAATGTATGTTTAGTTTTAATTGTATTGCAATGAATTATATATAGGAATGTTCTTTATATCCTTAACATGTTTATATACCTTTCATTTATAGTTGTCGTAGTTAACTATTTCATACAATTAATTGTCATTATTGTCCTTTTCTATAAAATGTATGTTTAGTTTTAATTGTATTACATACAATTACATATGTACATGTTCTCTATATCCTTGACATGTTTATGTACCTTTCATTTATAACTCATACTAACATCCTAAATATTTTATTTATAGATGTCTTCTGAACCTGCAGCACGAAAGCGCGAGTTGGGTCGGGGCCCTAATCATGTGCCTAAGGCCCCGACTAATCCGGATGATCGCATTCTTATACAGATCTGTCCTCCTCCAGAAAGGACGTAAGTTAAACATCGTGTATATATAAGGGTTTAATATTTCCATTGTTATAAATATATATGATGGTAAATTATTGTATATTGTAGTGATTTTCAAGATAGTAAAATTTTGAAGTGCATTTCACAATTATGCTTACAGAACTGGCCTACGCCAGTGATTACATGGGTGATGAGTGAGTTTTATACACAAGAATTGGATACATTCGAGCTTAATTTATTGTTGTTCTCAAGTCTTTTAGGATGTTTTTATGTGTTTGTGTCTATTCAAGCATGTTTTATATTGTTTTGTAGGATTTGGGACAAAAGTTACATGGATCGACGTTCGGGGTGGCTAGATTCGCGTTTTCGGCTTGCCATTTACACAACACTCACTTCAGAGCCAATTTGACTATAGTTCCGGACATTATTTCGAAACAATCAAAGAATGAAAGTTGTAGATCTACGTCTCCTCTTTCCGGAACATCTTGAATCATCAAAATCGTAGTTCGGACGAAGAAGTTATGGCCATTTTCCCAAAGGACGTCGGAGAAGAAAATGTTGGAAAAAGGGCACAGCGCCAGGGCGCTATTTCTAGTTCATTTTTCAGCGCCGGGGCGCTATGGGGCAGAATCCCAGCACCGTGCCCAGCGCTGGGGCGCTGGGGAAAGGCTTGGTGTGGGCCTGGACGCGTTTTGGGCGAATTTTGACACCTTTTTGACTCCAAATAGGATTGGGGTTGTTCCAAAACTAAAAATTGGACTTGTAACCTATAAATGCATGATGTAAGGCATAAAATAGGGGGGATACATAGCTTAGATTAGATATACACTCTATTAGATTAGAACATTAACCCTAGTTCTTATTAGTTTTGGAGATTGAAGCAACTTGGAGATCATTGAAGATCAAGAGCAAGAGGGGAGCATCAGATTTGCTTACAACAGATTCTATTCTCTTCTCTTAATATACTTTTATGTTTTAATGTCTATTCAGTTGTGGATTCTTGGTTTCCATTCATTAATTATGAACTAATTTTTTTATTAAGATTTCAATTGAACTTTTTATGGCTATGAATTAGTTATTCATTATATTCCAGTTATTTATGTTAAAGTGAGTTGTTTATCTTGTCTTGTGCATATTGCTTAATTATTTGATCAGTAATTACCTTGTTACTCTAGAAGGAATTGGAAGAGGAATTCTGGGGTTAGAACTGGGTATGATATCATGTGACTTAGTTATTTGCAAAGTGAATAATTAGGCTTGTGAATTGAATAGAAATATATGTTCACCGCATGTAACACATAAGGAATTGGAATTGAAGGAGTTTAATTCAATTTGTTTTGCATAGGAATATAGCAAAATTAATCTGGATTAAATAGAAGGCAATTGATCACTTAAAAAATGACTTTTGGCATTTGAGAATTCCTGTTAATAATTCAGTAGGCATAATAATTGGGATAATTGGATAATTGATTTATAGTTCATAATTGGGGATATTGTAGTCGTAATCTTTATTTATTTGAATTAATTTTAGAGTAATCTAGTTTTAATTGATTAATTTAGTTTTCTTAATTAGAAAAAAAACACGATTTGAGATTGTTTAAATAAAATTAATTTGGTTAAAAATTAGTACTTGGTGATTTTTATTAAATAATTCCTCGTGGGAACGATACTCTACTTTCACTTTATTACTTGTTGACCGTGTATACTTGCACGTATTCATTGATTGCGAAATCGATCAACAAGTTTTTGGCGCCGTTGCCTGGGAATTAATTTAATAATTATTTATAAATATTTATTTCAATCAAATTAGTCTTAATTTAAACATTTTTATTTTTATTTTTATTTTTCATTCTCTTCCTATATTTCTCTCTTTTTAGGTACCATGGATGACTTTGAGTATCAATGGCCATACACGAATGTGACTCAACCAAGGGGAATGGAGATTGACAGACTCGCGACACTTTCCGCAATGTCAGCACAAATTAAAGAACTTTCGAGGAAGTTGGACGTTATCGCATCCCAACAGAGTCGAAGGATGGCAGTTATGTGTGACTATTGTGTTGGCAATCACCCGAGTAATCAATGCACCATCAATCTTGGGCCGGTACAGTATGGTGGTAACTACCTCAATCAGTATGCATATGATAATTATGAACAAGTTTGGGGGTATCACCCGGATTTTTAATGGAGTAACAATCAAGATCAATTTTATGCTCCAAGTCCAACATACCCACCGGATTTCTCGTGTCCACCTCCACTACAACAGGAAGAACATTCAAATTGGGAGGAAGCCTTGGAAAAAGTTATTAGAGCTTCTGAAAAGAAACACGAGGAACATGAAAAGAAACTTAATCAAATGGAGCTGAGTATACAAAGTCGGAATGCATCGATCAAGAATATAGAAAATCAATTGGGGCAGATAGCACATGCGTTGAACAATCGTCCTCAATACACTTGGCTCTATGACATGAATTCTGAGATTGATGGTGAGCCCGAACCAAATCTGCAACCGGATGTGCCAAATGATATAGATGTTGAAAGAGAGGAAAGACTTGGGGACCAAGAAAATGAGATCGGCAAAGATCTAACTTTGAGTACCAACGAAGATGAGCCAATTTTATTTATGCCTCAAGTGCCTTCTCCTCCACAGTTCAAGAGTCCGGTTAGATTTGCAAAACCTTGTCCGATTGGTAGTCATGTCGTCGGAAATACTCTCTGTGATGTAAAAGCAAGTACACCTTCGAAACCATGGTGCGATGAGCTGGAGAAGATAGAAGAAGAAATTGTTGTGTCTGACAAGCCTCAATACCAGAATATATTCGCAGACACAATGGAGAAACCACCTAGATGCTGGACGTTCTTGAATGTGATCTTATCTAAAGAAAGCATGCTAGGTGACTTTAACACAATGGCTATTATAAATGGGAACCTACCAAAAGCTATATTATTTCCGATGGATGGAGGGTTCCTCAATTTTCGTAGGGGAATTGGATAGAGAATTGAAGAAGTCAGGCTGAGACTATAAAACAAGCGCTTATTGGGAGGCAACCCAAGTTTAATTTTTATTTTTAGTTTTTATTAAGTTTTATATTAGTAGTTTTGAATTTGCATTTATTTAGGATTTAATAAAATTGCTTCTATCATGGTTTTACAGGTTATTCAAGTCAAATTCAAGTGTGGTGTCCAATTTGTTCCATGTGCTTAGCCTATTCTCCAAACTTAGCGGACAAGGAGGAAGATTGCTATATTTTCAGGAAAGCCCCATGCTTTAATTTTTTCTATTGTAGCCATTGAGGACAATGTCTAGTTTAAGTTTGGGGGCATTTTAGTGTCATATTGCATATAGTTAATTATTTACATTGTAGTTCGTTATGTTTTCGGGTTATTTACACTTAGTTTTTACATTCAGTTTTTTGTTTAAAAAAATTTAAAATCGCAAAAATAGTAGTTAGTTTACTATGTTTGTTGCAGTTAGTTTATATTTGCATGATTCCAACTGTTAGATAGTAAAAGTCTATTTTGGCCAATGATGAGACTGGAGTTAAGTAGATAAGTATAGTATTGAATATTCAGGCTTTGATGTGATTTCTTGTTATGAATTGAATCTTTTCCTGTTTGAAACTGGTATAATTAAGGTTAGCATGTTAATAACAGCTATGTTGACTAATTAAGTTTAAATTGATACATAATGGATTTCTTAAGGATAATACTAGTGTGAAGGAATGAAAGACATGAATAGGCGGAGATGGCTAAATTTTGATAAAAACTTAAGTTTGGGGGGAAATTTTGGGGTATATAAGCTTTAAAAAAACATGTTGAGTCTTGTGGTGGGTTGAAGAGAAACACTCCCCATAAACACAAGCGTGAGATGGAGCGTAAAACGCACTCACCAACCATCTATCAAAAAAAAGAAAAAGAAAGAAAAAAATTAAAATAAAAATTACAGTGGCTAGTTTTGTTTCTGGGCCTTTGTTACTTGAGTAAGTACGCCCGAAGGGGTATCTTAAAATCTACCGCCCTAAGGTCTTATATGGTCTGGGAGTCGTTGGTCGAAAGCTCGCTAAGGAGTGACACTGTTAGCCTAATGGAATGAGACATTGCACAGTCATGGTTAAAAAAAACAATAAAACGGGAAAAGACCAAAAAGCCCCCGTAATGAAAAGTAAAGCATAAGTATCCCATATTGGACTCTTAAATTTGGTGGATGTTTGACTTTAGTTAGATCTAGCTTGTTCGTGAATTTTGTGAGTTTTCACTGTGTGATGCCTTCGAAGATATCTATTATGTCTTAAATTTGATTTTATATCAGTTAACATTGTTGTGGAGCACACACGCACTATATCAGTGATAACAGTCTAAGATTTGATGATTGATTGGAAAATTACTGATTTGTTTTAATATGATGTATTATCATGTTTACTTGATTTCTTTAAGGCCGATTGAATAGACTTGTTTCTGTCATTACTGTTGGATTCGTAGGCATATAGATTAGTTTCATTACATTGCATTACATAACATTTTTGTGTTTTTGCTTGAGGACAAGCAAAGGTTTAAGTTTGTGGCTATTTGATGAGTGAGTTTTATACACATTAATTGGATACATTCGGGCTTAATTTATTGTTGTTCTCAAGTCTTTTAGGATGTTTTTATGTGTTTGTGTCTATTCAAGCATGTTTTATATTGTTTTGTAGGATTTGGGACAAAAGTTACATGGATCGACGTTCGGGGTGGCTAGATTCGCGTTTCCGGCTTGCCATTTACACAACACTCACTTCAGAGCCAATTTGACTATGGCTCCGGACATTATTTTGAAACACTCAAAGAATTAAAGTTGTAGATCTACTTCTCCTCTTTCCAGAACATCTTGAATCATCAACATCGGAGTTCAGACGAAGAAGTTATGGCCATTTTCCCAAAGCAAGTCAGAGAAGAAAATGTTGGAAAAAGGGCACAGCGTCGGGGCGCTATTTCTAGTTCATTTTGCAGCGCTGGGGTGCTATGGGGCAGAATCCCAGCACCGTGCCCAGCGTTGGGGCGCTGGGGAAAGGCTTGGTGCGGGCCAGGACGCGTTTTGGGCGAATTTTGACACCTTTTTGACTCCAAATATGATTGGGGTTGTTCCAAAACTAAAAATTGGACTTGTAACCTATAAATACATGATGTAAGGCATAAAATAGGGGGGATACATAGCTTAAATTAGATATACACTCTATTAGATTAGAACATTAACCCTAGTTCTTATTAGTTTTGGAGATTGAAGCAACTTGGAGATCATTGAAGATCAAGAGCAAGAGGGGAGCATCAGATTTGCGGACAACAGATTCTATTCTCTTCTCTTAATATACTTTTATCTTTTAATGTCTATTCAGTTGTGGATTCTTGGTTTCCATTCATTAATTATGAACTAATTTTTTTATTAAGATTTCAATTGAACTTTTTATGGCTATGAATTAGTTATTCATTATATTCCAGTTATTTATGTTAAAGTGAGTTGTTTATCTTGTCTTGTGCATATTGCTTAATTATTTGATCAGTAATTACCTTGTTACTCTAGAAGGAATTAGAAGAGGAATTCTAGGGTTAGAACTGGGCATGATATCATGTGACTTAGTTATTTGCAAAGTGAATAATTAGGTTTGTGAATTGAATGGAAATATCTATTCACCGCATGTAACACATAAGGAATTGGAATTGAAGGAATTTAATTCAATTTGTTTTGCATGGGAATATAGCAAAATTAATCTGGATTAAATAGAAGGCAATTGATCACTTGGAAAAGGACTTTTTGCATTTGAGAATTCCTGTTAACAATTCAGTAGGCATAATAATTGGGATAACTGGATAATTGATTTATAGTTCATAATTAGGGATATTGTAGTCGTAATCTTTATTTATTTGAATTAATTTTAGAGTAATCTAGTTTTAATTGATTAATTTAGTTTTCTTAATTAGAAAAAAAACACGATTTGAGATTATTTAAATAAAATTAGTTTGGTTAAGAATTAGTACTTGGTGATTTTTATTAAATAATTCCTCGTGGGAACGATACTCTACTTTCACTTTATTACTTGTTGACCGTGTATACTTGCACGTATTCATTGATTGCGAAATCGATCAACAATGGGCGAGCACACCTCTCGCCCATAAGGATGCAGTTTGGGCTGAATTTCAGGTATATTTTTTTATCACTCTGATAGATAATACATAGTTAATCAAATAATATAGTTTAGTAATGTTTGATTATGGTAATATTATTGTTGTTTTATTTGCAGAAGCGGTATAGATGGGACGACGCACAGGCATCAGTTATTCAGACACTGTTTTGGCAGAAGTGCATCGTCCGAACTAAAGATAATTTAAACAAGGAATGACAAAAAGCCCTGCACAATGTTGAGATTAACCATCCAGGACAGGGTGAGCAGTATATGCATGGGCATAGTCCTTGGTGGTGCGCACATCCCATATGGGTGCAGATGTGTGATGTGACGCCCCCAAAATTGGTATACTTCACCCATCTTGAGTCTCCAGATACATTGTACAAAATTCAAATACAACCTTAATTATACAAATGTCGTGTAAAATACGACAAAACATAAATTGAAAGTTTTAATAAGAATATTGTCATCTAGACAATATCCACACTCAAAGGAGTCCTCATTATATTTATTGTCATACTATTTAACAGAATAGTGAGGACTACTAATACTATCATCTGGACCGTCACTCCGTTCCCTGACTAATCCCGGCTACGTTCTCATTTTCAGAAGAGAACAGTGAAAGAAAGGGGTGAGCTCAACTAGCCCAGTAAGAAATATTATGACTAAGATAATGTAGAATAAATTATCATTAGTCTTCATCAATGTTAAACTGATAAAATATAACAAACATCAAGTTTAACTACAGCGGAACAAGTAATCCATTAAAAGAGTCAAGTAGAGAATAAAATCTACTATCTTTTATGTTTTAAAAAGGTTTTTCATCACTTTTATCACTGAGACTCAGCTTAATAAATAATCCACATCATTCCTGCCCTACGGCCAAGGATATTCATTAGTATCACAACCACAAATTATTCATGCACTACGGGCCAAGGATATTCGTGTATTCATCAATAGTCATGATCATGCCAACAACTGTCCATCAATTCACTACGGGCCAATAAGGACTTTTACCACATCATTTGTAACATTACGGTCATGATTATACCGAATAATCCCTGGTCATAATCATACCAAGTCCATCTGTACACAACAAGCTGAAGATGACTTTTAACATAATATAAGCATGAGGATGATGACAATGATATAAGAATTCAATAAAATAAGTTCAAGAATTAATTTATCCAGAATTCAATAACGTCCAAATTGTCAACATGATACTGCTTTGTAGAGTAAAATTCAAGAATGCTCAGAAGAATATTTCCATGAAAGATACTGGATGAAGCGCAAATATCAAGAATATTCCACTAATTTCATGGAGTATAGAAGTCAAAACTTTAACCAACTAAGTATAATAAAGAATGAAATAACAAAAGAAATCAACAGGCATGCGATAGACCACACAGACAGGTTATTCCAACATAATAATAAATAACGGAACCAGGTCAGGCGTAAACGTACAGACAGGATATTCTAACAGAATAATAAAGAATGAAATAACAAAAGACTTCACCAAGCATGTGATAGACCGTACAGACAGGTTATTCCAACAGAATAATAAATAATGGAACCAGGTCATGCGTAATACACACAGACGGGATATTTCAACAGAATAATAAAGAATGGAATAACAGAAGAATTTCACCATGTATGCGGTACTTCGCATATACAGGTTATTCCAACATAATAATAAAGAATGGAATAATAGAAGAATTTCACCATGTATGTGGTACTTCGCATAGACAAGTTATTCCAATATAATAACAAAGAATGGAATAACAGAAGAATTTCACCATGTATGTGGTACTTCGCATAGATAGGTTATTCCAACATAATAATAAAGAATAGAATAACAGAAGAATTTCACCATGTATGCGGTACTTCGCATAGACAGGTTATTCCAACATAATAATAAAGAATGGAATAACAGAAGTTCTCTTCATGAATACGAAAGAAATAATACCCCTTACCTTAGAAGAAACTAGATATAGTAGTAGTGGAGTAGCAGAATACTTTTCTTCTTTCGCTCTATAGTTTCTCTCTCTAGAGTTTCAGTGAATTCGTAAGAAATAATGAAGGAATGAGCTTCTATTTATAGGAGAATGGACTGAATAGTAACTAATTCATAAACGGTCCAGATCGATTTACTTTTAAACGAACGGTTCATATTGATTTACTATGTAGTATTAATAAAATATTCTAATAAAACAAAATCTTTTAAATAAAATATAATATATTCTATTTCTAGTCTAATAGAACAAATAACTTTATAAAAATATTCTATTTTATAATAAAAGATTTTACTATGCAAATACTATGCAGATACTATGCATAATAAAATATAATATATTCTAATTATTGTCTAATAAAACAAATAACTTTATAAAAGTATTCTGTTTTATATAAAAAGATTTAACTATGCAAAATATTATGCAGGCACTAGACAAACATTATGCATAATAAAATATAATATAATCTAATTATTGTCTAATAAAACAAATAACTTTATAAAAGTATTATGTTTTATATAAAAAGATTTTACTATGTAAAACACTATGCATAATAGAATATAATATATTCTATTTATAGTCTAATAAAACAAATAACTTTATAAAAGTATTCTATTTTATATAAAAAGCTTTTCTGTTTTATTACATTAATAATAGTAATAAAATAAAATTTATATAATATATATATATATATATATAAAAAAACTTACGTGACTTCATAAAAAGACACCTCAATATATTTAACAACATTTATCATCATTATTATAATTTACAATATTAATCGACCAGGTCGTTCCTAGGAAAGAGAGGGCTTTGCAATAAGAATTTCTCCCTATTGGCTCGCAATTAGGTGACTAAACCTCTCTTTGGAAGAACTTCTAGACATCGTTAATATTGCAAATAATAATATTAATAACTCTGTCATCTCAATTATTGATTTAATAATATATAAAATATCGACAACAATTGAATCAAATAACGTGAGATACTATGCAACAATTAATGTGACAATAATTAAACAAAACTGAGTGACTTCTCACGTAAGCATCAATAATCAATACCGTGTGCTACTATGCAACCATGCGTATTACTGTACTTTTACTACCGAGTAGTTCAACAGTTTTAACGGTAAAACTTTCGACGTTATTTTTATAAAAATATTTTTGTCATTTTCTCAATCCGACAATAATTCCGTTGTGGGGTCCACCAATGATTGTGCCGTTGTACGAATATTCCCCGACCAATCGAATATTATATAATAACTTGCGTACTTTGCAAAATTTATAAATATTACCCACAACTATAATATTATATCAAATTTACTTCATAATATTAAAAAAAATCGAGAAAATTTAAATCTTTATTCATAAAATTTTGGGTCTCACATGTGACCGGTGGAGAGCTGAGAGCTTAGTCAAGAGACAAAAGACTGCCGCCTCGAACAGATCCTCAGGTGTATCTGAAGGCAAAAAGGCAAAAGGCACGTACAAGGGCGGCAGTATATCACAGCTGCAACATATTGTTGCTAGGGTATGTATGTATAGCAATCTTATTGGCTTAGTTATTTATTTTTATGTTTACAGTCATGTTTTGCAACTAAAATATCATATGTTTACATATTAATATGAGAACATGAACTGTAGGAGTCTCAGTCTCAAGGTAAACTTATCAATTGGTTAGATGTGTATGTGGCCAACCGTGATGGTATGCCTGATGTTGTTCAAATAGCGATAATAAATTAACTTTATACTAATATGTTGTTTATAAATTGTGACGACCTTTTTTTAGCATTCTTTTATTTATTTTTAACTATTTAATTGTTGACCTTCTGACAGGACACTTATAAGGACTTAATGAACGAGCGTTATCCTGAAGGCACCCCGCGTCCATCGATTGATCAAGAATTGTGGGAGAGGGCGTCCGTCGTGAAGAAAAACTATGTTAAAGGCAAAGGACAAAAACGACGCCCGATCATCAGTGGCACAGGCAGCTCTG
Source organism: Panax japonicus (assembly GCA_020205505.1). Classification (NCBI taxonomy): domain Eukaryota; kingdom Viridiplantae; phylum Streptophyta; class Magnoliopsida; order Apiales; family Araliaceae; genus Panax; species Panax japonicus. Next base: position 39,771,637 of record CM035102.1, on the reverse strand, counting down.
CTACCTAGTCTACACAATCATCAGGTCATCCAGCTTATCATACTCTTGCTGACTGTGTGAGAGCGATCTGCCAGAATCGTGATCTTCTTCGTATACTGGGCGGGCATCTGCATTTTCTTAGTCCTGATGAGTTGGCGGAGGCAGTGGCGGCAGCAGCAGCATCACAACATCAGGGTGGCTACCAGGTACATATATCGATATTGTTACTGTCAATGTCTTACTTATATGTTTCACTACATTGTCTATTGTTTAGCTTTTCCCAAGTCATAGTAGTATCAACACATGTAACATATATGTTTTATTCTTTTGTTAATTACAGGGTACTAATTTGGATGATCCATGAAGAGCTAGACCAGTCATATATGTTAGATTTTTAAAGCCTTGCTAGACTTATTTTTTAGATTTTTAAAGCTTTGTACTCTTTTAGATTGATTCTTTGGACAATTATATTGGTTTACGATTCTATTATATGGATGTTTACGATTGTATTGTGTTGGTTTACGATTGATGTTTATCATATAGTAGTTATCATGGATGAATATTTATCATATGGTAGTTATCATGGATGGATGCTTATATATACTGCTGTGTGTTGGGATAGAAAGTAGGTACAAAGCAGTTTGTTTTTGGGAAATCAATAAAACAGGAAAAATAGTACAAAAAAAAGATCAGCGACCGCATGCGGTCGCTAATACTGAAACGCGGTCGCTGATATCTAGCTTGAAACTAGCGACCGATTCGGTCTCTATTACCGGTCGTAGACACGTGTGCCACGTCAAAGTTGACAAATGACTTAGCATGAGTCAGAATAGCGATGGATTCAGTCGCTAACTGTGATCGCTGAAAAATTGGTCGCTGATGTCCATCCAGCGACCAGATTATCTGCTACTAAGATCAGCGACTGCAGTCGGTCGCGGATACTCATCTGTGACCATATGCGGTCGCTGATATGCGGTCGCTGATAAGTCTTTTTGTTGTAGTGCAATTAATATATGTAAACTAATACGAGTCTACACTTATAAGAATCAAATCATCAAATAGCATGCTTCTTAACACATTACATGGCATATTAATCATATATTACAAGGTAAAGTAATCATATAAGCATGCCTTAAACTTTGGATCAAAAATAGAATTTTGACAAGACTGCAGGATGGCGCAGCTACGCTTGGTTTAGGCTTAGGGACAGCGCAGCTGCGTTGTCCCCTGGCCAGACCAAGGTTGAGCTTTGCATTCATATTTTCAGTCCCAAACTTTAACACACTTAGACACTTACACTTCTCATACATACATGTTAGAGGTCTTTACAAAAGTGTATAACCATTCTTGAGTTTACTTTTAGTTTGTGACTTTCCATGGAATTCAAGTATAAAAGGTCATATAATTATTATGCCTTATAACTTGGCCATAGGTTTACCTAGGGAGGCCACTACATATGCTCGTGGTGTTCATATTGTTTGTTCACAACTAACATTGTTTAACACTTCAAATCATGCTCTAAACTCATGTTCAGTTTAGTTATCATCATGTTCAATACATGTAAACCATGCCTAGGAATATAATAGACATAACATGACATCTTTTTCTTTTAGACTCTAGATAATCATGATGCAACTAGATTTTTGAAAATACGTTCAAGGTTTCCTTTAAAATCACTTTATTATGAATGATGCAAGATAGCACATATAAGATAACTTCAAAACCCTTATCATAAATAACTAAGTCATGCTAACTTCTTTTCAAGATCAGAAACTTCTCCTTGTAGCATTTATGTTCATTAGCTTTATCACACAAAACTTTTCTTTTAAAATATTCTCTAACACAAAGCTAACAAGTTTAATCATGATAAAGACACTATAAAACATATATCATGCTCATTTAGCTTTGAAATCAGTCATGCATATGAGCCATCAAGTTCAGAACTTGTGAACATAAGTTTTCCTCAAAGTTTGTTTTGGAAACCTTAAGGTTTTGTTACAAACTTCCTTACTAATCCAAGTTGATTACTTTATACCACATAAGAAAGCTTTACATCTCATGTTATACTCCATTTTCGGTATATATTTAAGTCATAATACCAAGTTCTTAACTTACAGCATAAACAAACCAGCAACTGATTCTGGGGTACTGCGTTGCACCCTATTACAAATAGGGCGCAGCTGTGCCATGCCTGCACCAGAAACAGAAACAGACTCTATTTCTGCAGAGCCTTAACCACTTTGATTCTTTTCAGTTGAAACAAGTTCCAATCTACCACTAAGGAGTTCATACATGTAAAACTACTTCATAAACACATTATAGCATGTTAATTCACTTTGATTAACAGAGAATTCCAAGTGATTTCAAGAATTTGACAAAACCCAATTCAAGATCACAAGTTAAGATTTTATACCTCTTGGAGCTAAATGAACTTAGTTTCTTCCTCCTGAGTCTGCTAACCTCTTCTTTAAACCACAACTCACTCACTCTTAAGTTATCAGTGTTTCAAGAATCAAAACAAACAACGTAAACTGAAAATAAACTACTATTTATAAAGAAAACTTGGACTGGGCAATTACATTGCACTGAGATTGAATTCATGGTGCATTAGAAGAAAACATTGGGTAATTTAGAGTTGGCCAACCACCAATTTTCTAGCCATCATCACTACACAATCCTAGCCTTTTTGATCTGCTGAGTTTTATGCAATAGAGAAATAGCCCACTGTTCATGTACTAGGAGGGTCGCTTATTTTGGGACAAAATCCATTCTCAGCAACAAGCTTAGTTTAGTTCAATTCAGTTACTTTATTTTCCAAAAATAGGTTTTAATGTCCAATTGTTACTTTATGTACTCACGTCATATAGTCCATGTACATTAAATACACGCAATTAAACTAACACAGTTAGGTATTATTGACCGGGTATATATCTTGTGACAACCCGATATTTTCTATATAAATGAATCATAAATTTTGCGTATAATTTTTTTTTATTAAAATAAATATGAATGATAAGTGTCAAGGTAATTATAATTATATGTGTGATAAATAAAATTTATTTATTACATTAAGTATTGCAGATAAATCTATTTTAGAATTATTGATTATTATCAATTATATTTTTATATTAATTAATTCCTTATTGGAAATGTTTTATTCATTATTTTTCAAGGAAAATATAACCTTATATTATTTAAATAATATAGGAAATGATTTTAGAATAATTATTTATTTTAAAGGTAAGAATGCATGAAAGGTATTATATAAGTATTTATGTGATGAATATAAAATATATTTATTACATGAATGGTTATGAATAATTTTATTTTAGAATTATTGTTCATTATAAATTATATTCTAATAATAATTAGTTTTATAGTAAAAATGTTTTTAGTGTGTATTTTCCATGGAAATATGATAATTATATTATATATGATATGATTATAGAATTTTTATAATAAATATTTTATTATATAAAATTATTTCAGAATAGTTAAGTTAATTATTTTAACTTAAATATTAAGGTTATATATGAAAGATAAATCAGATATGGAATCCAAACCCTAATTCTGGGTTTTGATTAAGGAATGTAAATAATAATATTATATTATTATTTGTCAGTGTTATCGATAAGTATGGTTATGTGTGGAACAGTTTATTATATTACTATCAAACCCTAATTATGGGTCTGAATTAAGGAATGATAATAATATTATAATATTATAATATTTTGATTTTTCAGTGTTATAAATATGTACTGTATGTTTGTGGACTGACAATGGTTGGTCAATTATGGTGTAAAATGCCAAAACCCTAGTTTAAGTTGTTATACCCTAAGTTAAAGCCGAATGTCAGCTTAAGACTGTAATGTAATCATGTTAATGTGATTTATGATCAGTGTTTATGTATTAACCCTAATTAGGGAGAATCGTAATTATTCAAAACCCTTATTATTATTATTATTATTATTATTATTATTATTATTATTATTATTATTATTATTATTATTATTATTATTTTATAAACCCTAATTATAATTCTGGAACCTTAATTGTATTATACAAACCCTAATTTAAAACTCAGGATGAGTTCGACACTGTTATATAACTGTGTTATATAGTGCATGCATGTTATGTAATATATAATTTTTTTATATTGATTAGGTAAACCCTAATTAATATTTAGAAATATTAATTTCTAGAAACTCTAATATTTATTTTATAAACCTTAATTTATTTAATTTGTAAACCCTAATTGTTAATTTGGAAAGCTTAATACTAATTAGAGTATCTTAAACCTAATTAGTAAGGTGTTAATTAATTAAAAACTTAATTAACTAAGAAACCCTAATTTTGTATTTTAGAAATTAAAATTTTATTATTTTATTTATTTATTATATTTTTGTGCAAATCCTAACTTTGGAAATTCTTGAAATTATTGTTAAACCCTAAAATGATCCAAACCCTAAACCCTAAGGGTTTGCCAAGATTACAATTTTGCCATTTAAATGATTTACTAAATGACATTTTTGCCCCTAATTGAATTATTTTGGCTAGAATAGGTTTTGACATTTAGGGGAAGTTGGTGACCAAACCCAACAACCCCATGTGATGATAATTGACAGCAACAAGCCACTAGATCAGCAATACATGCATCTTGATTGACTATAAATAGATTGGAAGAGAGAGAAATTACATTGGTTAGATTATTTTGTACAAAACACACAACCATTCTCTCTCATCCCCAAACCTCCGAAATTTCCTTTATATATCAGTCATATAACAAGCCCCACGATCACCAATAAGAAATCAGTAACAACAAATCAAAAATTTGTTCATCAAAGGTATAAACCCTAACCATAAAATTTTTTTATGATTTGTTGTTAGATTTTAAGTTTGATGTGTTAAACATGTTGATTATGGTGTCAATAGATGATCTGGGTTGCTAGATGTTAGATCCATAACATCTAGAGGCTCGGATTTGATGATTTTGCAAATCTGGAAAATTTTCATTTTGTGTTCTGACATCGAATGTCAGAAGCTTTAGATCTTTGGTTGTTATGTGTTTTTGTTGTTTAAGTATTTTATTTTGTTGTATGATGTGAGATCTGTGTTCTGGAACTTGTAGTCGAACCAGATCATGCATAAGTTGTAAGATAATCGTGGTCAAAGTCGGTTGGCCGACCATGACCTAACGAAATCTGGGTAACCCAGAAGTTACCCAGAACTCTCTGACATGATGATCATGCTTTTAGATCTTTACATGTTTGTAGTTTTGTTCTATTTGTTGCTTCTAGATTGTAACTTGATATTTGTACTGTAAGGTAAAGCCTTTAAAACATGTAAATGTTCAACAAGGTTCAAGTAGTGGCTGGTCAAACCTATACAAAAGATCGCGAAAATGGTTTTCTGGAATTTCCAAAAAATTGAAGCACAACGTTTCTGACATGGTTTGACCGAGTCGAATCTGGCTGTTCTATTGTTGTTTTAGTGATGTTTTGTGATGGATCTATAGTGTTACATGTGTGTTATATACTGCAGCTTTTAAATCACTAAAACATATCATATCTTACAAGTTGTGGAAGCCCAAAACTGGCCAGTCGAACTGTTCTTCATTTCTGGGTAACCCGGAAAATGAAGAACAGCTCTGACAGCATGTTTGAAGGCTCAGATCTCGTTGGTTATACATGTTATAATTATGTTTGTTGCTGGTTCATGTAGTCCTACATAAAAGCTATATGATCGGACCAAAACCGAGGCTAGAAACATCATAAACAGCTCAGAAATCGTGGTCAAAGTAGGGTACTTAGACGCTGGCTATGAATGTTCTTGAAGGCTCAAGAACACCTATAGCGACGGTTCTGTCGCTATTGGGGCCTTTAGCGACGGTTTATTATATAATTTTCCGAAATTAATTAAAAATTAGAAAAAAATAGTTTTTAATTATTAAAAATACAAAATAAATTATTAAAAATTATTTTAAATTCTGAAAATTAGTTTTTAATTATTTTAAATATATTTCATAAATATTTAATATTTTTGGAATATTAAAAGTATTTAATTTATTTAATTATTATATTAAATAAATTATTTAAAAATGATTTTAATATTTGAAAAATCATTTAAAATTATATTATGGTATAAGAAAATAATTTAAGTAATTTTTGATAACTTTTAATATTATGTGATAATTTTCATTAATAAATTAATATTAATGATAATTAAGTTATTTATTAAATTAATTAAATAAATGAATTAAAAATGATTTTATTAAATTAAAAATCATTTTAAATAAGAATAAGGTATTTAAAAATATTTTAAGTTATAAAATATAACTTTTAATATTTAAAGGTAAATATCATTAATTAATTATTATTAATGATGTTAAAGTTATTTAATAATTATATTAAATAATTTAGTTTAAAAATGATTTTAATATTATAATAATCATTTTAAATGAAAATAAAGTGTTTAATGATATTTTAAGTTATAAAACATAACTTTTAATATTTAAAGGATAATTTCATTATTAATTTAATATTAATGATATTTATTTAATGATTAATGATATTAAATTTATTTAATAATTATATTAAATAAATAGTTTAAAAATGGTTTTATTTATTTAAAAATCATTTAAAAGGGATAAAAATGAATTAAAAATATTTTAAGTTATAATTAATGACTTTTAATATTTAGATAATAGTTCATTAATATTTAAATATTAATGGTAATTGTTTAAGAATGATTTTAAATGTTTTAAAAATCATTTAAGGGTAATATTAATACGTTAAGAATATGTTGAGTTATTATACATAACTTTAATATTTTGGCAATGGTTTCATTAATAGGTTGATATTAATTAAATGTTGATGATAATAGAATTGATTGGTATTTACATTATTTAATAATGATTTTGATATTTCAAAAATTATGATAAATGGTAATAATAATTATTTTATAATTATTATAAGGTCATGAAAAATGATATGACTGTTATTTAATTAGTCTAAATGGATAGTGAACAACTGTTTAGAGTCTTAGTCTAAATAGGTTATGTGCTGACTGCAATAAGCAGTACTATGTGTTATGATATGTGATTCTAATCGATAGACTGATCTTATTAATGATAGGTCGTGATAGAAAAGATAAGTCTAAATTGCGTAATTGTAAGCAGCGCATCAGGCAAATATCCTAACTTTGCATTTTCTTTATGCATTGGACAAATGTAAGAATGTTTCAAAGTTATATTATTACTGTACAGATTGTTAAGCCTATATTATATACGCCCATTGATTATCAACATGTTAGTATATGATAATTCAGTTATATATATTTTGTTCGTTAATTTCTATAAATGATTATACAAGTGTCCCTACTCAGATAATCATTGTATTTAATCACATGTTGATACACCTTTGATATACATATATGTTGAATTATATAAGACCTTTGTTATAAAAACCCGACAGGTATGAACATCCCAATAATGGGAAAATTTTTATGCGCTACGGCGGACAAAGGATGAACGATAATATCGTTCTAGCAATGTAGTATTGATCAATACAGGGCCCATGGACTGTACACCCTCAGGCCCGTAAGCAATGCCGGTTTACAGATGAATTTCTGCTTAACCTTTTCGAAAATGAAAAACAATGTTTATAACGTGTCACAGAAACCCCATGTATAAACAATACATAGTTTTAAAAATTTGAAAGAGTGTTGTTATGTTATTGTTATTGGTACAGAATACTTCACAACTATTGACCGGTTGTAGAAGAATATTATAAAGAAAATATTTAAATTCATTCAGCTTATATATATATATAATACTTGCTGGGCACTCAAATGCTCATCCTTGCTTAATTTAAATGTTTTCAGCTAAGTGTGAACAGCTAGAAGGGATCGGCCAAGATCAAGTAAAAAGGAAAGCAAACACAATTTGTTTATTTGTATTATTTGTAATAGTTAGACTGTACTAAGTTATGATATGTATTATGTATCATGTAAAGAATGTAGTAAAGGTTGCGTACTTGGGATTAAACTCTGATAAATGTAAGTTAAGTTTAAAATTTATATTATTGTTATTATTATTAGTAATATTTCCGCTCATAGAAATGGTATCGTGAAGTACCGAATTCGGGTTTCAAGTATCCGGGTTCGGGGACTTTACATATCTCCATAATTATATTTTACTACTCACATAACCACATCATCACATTATTTAATATTATCTATCCAATGTACACACATAATTTCTCTTCCCATTTTCTAGAATACACATATATTAATTATTCTTGTATTAAAATCCCTTATAATTTTATTGCACTACTTGATACTCCATATCATTAGAATATATTCTTATCATATGATTTTATGCATGTCACACCTTACATTAATGTTCCATTTCATTTTCTACGGTAGAAACTAATTCTTTCCAGATTAACCACTGGTGCAGCTGTGCCATTTTGTATTGTTGGCAGGGCGTAGCTGCGCCAGTCCCTGGCAGTGCCAAAATGGGTTAGCTTCAAGTCAATTCCAATTTCTATCACCACACAAGTTTTACGTGCTATAATTTAACTTCTATAGTGGTGATATATCCATAATTGAAGTGAATCAATATATATGTTCTAATCCTGTCACTATATTCAAATAAATTGAATATTTAATTACTAAAAATTCTATCAATTCTTTGATAGTAAAATCTTAGGATTAGTCCACTAATTTAAATAAACTATTAGTGACTCCCTTTAATCATTTCATAAATTCACATAACCACATAAGATTTAAATAGACTCACAAAACTAACGTATTAAAATTAAATCACATATTTAAGTAATAAAGAGTTTTAAAATTCACGGTCATTACAGCGACCGCCCTCCGATCGCTATTCGAATTTTGCCGCCTTAAATTTGGCGAAAATGTTGGCGGGGGAGACTTGTTGCGACTGATTACTAACAACGACAACAATCGGTTACTAATACGTCCACATCAGTGATCGCTAATCCTTTTAATATCTATCAGCAGGCAAACAGTCGAACAGATCAAAAGAAGAAAGAAAAAGAAGAAGAGAAACAGAAAAATTACCTCTTTATATATGCATGTATCATGTATATGTATATACTTTTCTGGAAAAATTAAAGTTTGCGACTTTAATGAAATTTGATACAATATATTGTTTATTCTTGAGACCATGTGTTTCCTATCACTGTAGTTTCAGTTTTCAAAATTTGTTCACATTTTTGATTCCTTCTCGTAATGTTGTCTTAATGATTAAGAAATAAAAACAAGAGACTGAGAGGGAGAGGCTGGTCATCATCAAAAATGCAAAATGATCTGAATTGTTTAGAAATTTTGCAAATTCATGTAATCTGCCAGCTGGTATATTATAAGAAACAGTACAAAAGGATGGTGATATATGCTTATTTGCGTTTTACTGTTTCATAATCATATGTTATAATATAAACCGGTACAATATTTAATATTTAATATTTAATTACAAGAACTATATACAATGCACATTCATACACCTTTGATAAGAAGAAGGTAAGGGAGGGCCATGCTGGCTTTTGGCTCTGGAATGTCGAGGTGCTATCAAGAGAGTTGCATGGAATACAGCGCGCGGTAGTATCTATAAGATAATTTCTTGTGAAACAGAATTCGTTAAAAATAATATCTATATGTTATATGTTACTTTGTGCATACAACAATAAAAAATATTGATTGCAAGTATTTACAAAAAATGAGACAGGTTAGGATATGTTAAGTTTCTTTTAGTTCAACAATCAAGTGGACTTGGCTCATGTTTCGTTGGCTATAATTTTTGATTTCTAAGTTTCTCTTTGTATTTATTCCTATTCACAAGTCGTTGAAAATGTTCGTTTGTCATTATTCTTTCCTTGGTATGGTATTATCATTTTAATTTGTTAAATACGATTTCAGTCACTAAATGACAATCTAGGTGCATGGACAAATTAATATGAGTATCATTTTTTGTTATAAAGTCTGTATTACAAGGGAGAATACAAATCGTACCTGTGATTTGATGTTAAGGATTAGAGTTTAGTGAGAGAGAAATTAGCTAAGGTTTGGAATACAGAGAACTAACTTAATATATTCGGCGAAAGTGGATGTTGACACAGATATACAACGAATATTTATTTACATGGGTAAAATGTATGTGTTGCCCTTAAACTTTAGGTGATTTTGATATTTAGTCCTTTTTTTTTATCAAACACGTGGCATCGTTGATGTGATTAAATTACAAATTTGAACTTCCTATTTGTCATGTTTTTGCTAAACTGTTCCTTAAACTTTTTTTTAGTACAACTGTTCCTCGTAGATACATTAGTTATGCAAAAGTGTTCTTCTATTGTGAGGCCCCCAAAATAGGTATACATCACTCATTCTGAGTCGTCAAATACATGGTACAAAATTTAAATACAACTTAATTATACAACTGTCGTGTAAAATATGACAAAACATAAGCTGGGAGTTTTAACACGAATATTGTCTTCGATCTAGACAATATTCAAACTCAAATGAAGTCCTCATTATAATTATTATCACACTATTTCACAGAATAGTGAAGACTATTAATGTAACCATCTGGACCGTCACTCTATTCCCCGATTAATCCCAGCTATATTCTCATTTCCTGAAAAGAACAATAAAATCAAAAGGTTGAGCTCAACTAGCCCAGTAAGAAATATTATGACTAAGATAATGCAGAATAAATTATCGTTAGCCTTCAACAGTGTTAAACTGATAGAATACAATAAACAACAAGTTTAACTGCAGCGGGACAAGCAATCTATTAAAAGAGTCAAATAGAGCATGATATCTACTATCTTTTATGATTTAAAAGTTTATCATCAATTTTATCGCTGAGACTCAACTAAATAAATAATTCACATCACTGAATTATCCATGCACTACGGGCCAATGATATTCATTAGTATCACTTCCACGAATTATTCATGCACTACGGGCCAAAGATATTCGTGTTATCGCCAATGGTCATGATCATACTAAAAATTGTCCATCAATGCACTACAGGCCAATGAGGACTTTTACCACATTATTTATAACATTATAGGTCATGATTATACCGAATAATCCATAGTCATAATCATGCCGATCAACAGTCCATCTATGCACCACGGGGCCAAAGATGACTTTCATCAAAATATAAGCATGAGAATGATGACAATAATATAAGAATTCAATTAAATGAGAGTAATGCTAAATTTTAAAATTTTATAATTTAATTTATCTAGAATTCAATAATTGTCCAAATTATAAATATGATACTGCTTTGTGGAGTAAAATTCAAGAATAATATTGTATCAAAAATAATTTGGACCGAAAAGAAGTTAATTTTTGTCATGAATAGTACCCCAGGTGAATAGTACCCCGTGAATAGTACTTCGTAAATAGTACCCCGTGAATAGTACTCCGGAATGAAAAGATTAAAAATAATTAAGAATGTCCTGAATAATATTTTCGTGAAAAAATACTAGATGAAGCGCAAATTTCAAGGATATTCTACTAATTTCACGGAGTATAAAAACAATAATTTAACAAAATGAGTGTAGAATTCATAATCTGAAACTAAATAATATTACTTACATACTACAGAGTATGGAAAAAAATATTATTTCATACGAAAATTAAATAAAAATAAAATCTCTTACCTTAAAAAGAGAGTACTTCTGACTGGTAGGGCAGGGATATTATTGAAGAAAACTTATACTATTTTCTACACTCAAAGCTTCCTTAAACTCTAAAGAAATACGTTCAATAATATAGAAGAAGAATTTTCTAATTCTGGTGTGATTTTCAATTCTAAACTAAGCATCCTATTTATAGGAGAATGGAAGTATAATATTTGAATTTAGAAAATCATGGACTGCACAGGAAAGGCTTCACGGGTGTAGACGACTGAATTTGTTTAAAACTTTTAATTTTACTATGCAGCACTATGTAGTACTATGCAACACTGTGCAGTACTATGCAACATTATGCAGCACTATGCATAATAAAATATAATATATTTTATTTTTCATAAAAAATAAAAATAATATATATATGTTAGGTTTGTAATATTCATGAACGCAATCAAATTGCAAAAATATGCGGAAACGTGTAAAATCAGAGTTTTAAAATTTTACAAACCATATACCCGGATCACCCTTTATGCACAATTATTAATTAAACGAAAAGATAAAGAAAAAAATCATACCCTTGAAGATCGAGCTTCCTCGGGTACAAGTTCACCTCCAAATCCTTTCGCGTTCAACTTGAATCCACCGGGTTTGGTTCCTTCCTTTGATCAACGTTAGCCACCCAAGTGTTTGGCCTCTAGAGGTGATCCACCAAGGAAGAACAAAATTCAAGAAAATGAGTATTTGGTAAAACCCTAGTTTTCTATCTCTATAGAAAAGGCGTACTCTCCAACAATTGGAATAACGTATATTTGATATCTGATATAAGACTGCTCTTATAAAGATATCAAGTAACCCTATTAAAAATAAGGTATTATTTATTTAATTAAACTCTTTTAATTAAATGGGCTCCCTAATATTATTAGGGATAATTAATTAAACTCCTTTAACTAATTTTTCCTCCTAATCCTATTAGGAATAAATGAGAGTACTTATATTAAATTAATTCCTAAACTCTTTTAGAAATTAAAATAATAATAATTGTAATAATATTAATAAGACTCCTCTTATTAATTTATATTTAATATTTCTAAAATATTAAATAATAAATATTAAGCTATTTAATTTATTTTATCACCATAGATTAAATTAAATATACTTAACATATTATTACGATTATGCCATTAACTTCTTAAATAATTATTCTTCCTTTTATGGTGTGACCCTTTAGGTTCTCCATATTAAACCGGTTGTGAATAAATCAATTAGAACAATTCTAATCTTATTTAAATAAATAAATTAAACTATTAATTTATTTAAATAAATAATATTTATTCTACAATAGGGATAAGCCTCCCTAGCGATCAACGACTTTCCAGATAATATAGATTTCAACATTAATCATAAAAAAACCTTTGAGTAAATAGTTACCGTACAATTCAATCCTTCCACCATACAATGTCCCAATTAAATATAAGACATAGAATTACTGTCAAGTCTTATTTTATTTAATTATATGTATTTCGACTCTTAAATGCACAACTCCAAATAATGAAAATTAGAAACTCCTTTCTAATTTTATTCTGCCTTGGCCAAGGACTACTGGGTTGTCATTTATCGAATCACATAGGACATATCTCTTCTTTTACTAGAAGTGGTAGATTCTTTATTGATCATACATTATCTTCATGTACAACTTATTATACCCAAGCATACCCTTTGATATACCCTAAGGGTCTTAAGGAATAAGTCAAAGTATAACTCATCATACACAAGATACTATGATGATCTCAAGTCCAAGGATCACTTGTACTACTATCACTACAGGAATTCCTATTGACAAACAAGTAAAACTCCATTAGGTATTCCTTAGCGAGTCACGTTCAGTGAACTTATTCTCTAATAAGCACCTACATACTTGCTTTAGTGTCTCCACCCAAATGATCATGAGATCAATCATCCTCATCCAATGAGCAAGCAACGTATGTACCAATCTATCCGGATTCACTAATCCCCAATTTAGTAATCCAACGATTGGGAACTATTTTAGTTTTAAGCTTTCTAAGAATTTAGATCTCATTAGAATGATCATCATCATTATTCTAAAAGCATTGCTTAAAACTATGGGTTTATCACATATAATAAAAACAGCATCATGTAGATAATTAAAAGCCTTTAATAAAATAATACTTTTTATTAATAAATGAATAAGATTGTTACAAAGTATATGCTTTATCATCAAACATGATTGGCTTGTGTGCATACTACTTTCAATATATACTTTATAACTTCCTACCGATTATTTTGAAAAATAAGTAAGCGGGGGTCCAAATAATACGCCAAATTTATAACAAATACTTCATAAAAATTCCCTCAATATTTTTAACAACATTTAGTCATCAATAATATAAATTTCAATATTAACAACCAGATCATTCCCGTGAAATAGAGGGTTTTTCGATAAGAATTTCTCCCTATTGGCGCATAATTAGGTGACCAAACCCCTTTTCTCGACAGAATTTTCTAGACATTGTCAATAATGCAAATAATAATATAAATAACTTGTCATCTCAATTATTGATTTAATAATATAAAATATTGTGCAGATGATACTGTGACAATAATAGAAACAATAATGTGAGATACTATGCAATAATTACTGTAGAAATAATTGAGTATAACTGAGTGACTTCTCGCGTAAGCATCAATAATCAATACCATGTGCTACTATGCAACCAAGCGTATTACCGTACTTTTATCACCGGGTATTTCAACAATTAACGGTAAAACTTTCGTCGTTATTTTTATAAAAAGATATTTCTGTCATTTTCTTACTCCGACAGTAATTTCGTTGTGGGGTCCACCTATGATTGTGTCGTCGTACGAATACTTCCTGTTATAACGAATATTTCTCGACCAATCGAATATTTTATAACAACTTGCTTACTTTGCAAAATTTATAAATATTACCCACAACTATAACATTATAATAAATTTACACCTTAATATTCAAAAATGATATTTAGAGAAAAATTCATCTTTATTCATAAAAGTTGGAGTCTTACAACCTCTTCTTCTTATGAAATTTCATCCTCGAAATTGGGGTACGTACCTGGTATGTCGAAGAGGATACCTTGATTTCATTTCGGATTCTAACTCCTAGGTCATTTCCTCAACATCGTGGTTTCTCCATAAAACCTTGACTTGAGGTATAACCATAGAGCATAGAATATGTTCCTTCTTATTCAAGATTTTAACAGGTACCTCTTCATAGGTTAAATCTTCCGTTATCTTGTTTGGTTCTAACTTAATAATGTGGTTCGGGTCTTCCACATATTTACGCAACATAGATATGTGAAAAATGTTATGAATACGAGACATACTTGGTGGTAAAGCTAGTCTATAGGCCACAGTTCCTACTCGATCGAGAATTTTAAATGTCCCAATGAATCGAGGATTGAGCTTTCCTCTCTTTCCAAATCTTGTAACTCCTTTCCATCGAGCAACACATAACAACACATGATCTCCAACATTGAATTCCATGTCCTTTCGATGAAGATCAACATAACTCTTTTGTTGATCTTGTGAGGTCTTTATACGTTGCCGGATCATTTGAATCTTTCCCGTTGTCATGCGTACTAATTCCGGTCCCTACAACGTTGCTTCACCCACCTCATCCCATCATACTAGAGAAATACACTTGTGTCCATACAACGCCTCGAATGGAGCCATGCCAATATTTGCTTGATAACTGTTGTTATAGGAAAATTCCACGAATGGAAAGAACTTGTCCCAACTTCTTTTGAAGTCAAGGATACAAAGTCTTAATAGATCTTCAAGAGTTTGAATAGTCATCTCCAACTACCAGTCCGTCTGAGGGTGCTATGTGACGCCCCCAAAATAGGTCCATTCCACCCAACCCATTCTGAGTCGCCAAATACATGGTACAAAAATAACTACAACTTCAATAATACAAATGTCGTGTGAAATACGACAATACATACTGTGAGTTTAAATACAGATATTGCCGTCTAGACAATATCCAAACGCAAATAAATCCCCATCATAATTATTGATACATTATTTTACAAAAATGGTGAGGACTACTAAACAACTCTCTCTAGAACCTTCATTCCATACCCCGACTCGATCCTGCTATGTTCTCACCTCCTAAGAAGAAAATGGAACAACAAGGAAAAGGGTGAGCTCAACTAGCCCAGTAAAGAATATTATGACTAAGATAATATAAAACAAATTATCGTTAGTCTTCAACAGGGAAAAATCTAATAGAATACAATAGACAACAAGTTTTAGATCAACAAATGCAGCGAAAACAACAATCCATTAGAAGAGTCACGTAGAGAATGAATTCTACTGTCTTCTAAGATTTAAAAGTCCATCATCAATATTTCATCCCTGTAACAACAATCAATATACATCTTTAATCATCTTTGCACTACAGGCCAAAGATATTCATTTATATCACCAGTTGGTCATGTTCATCTCAACACCTGTTCATCTTTGCACTACGGGCCAAAGAGATTCATCAGTTTAATCATTCATCTTTGCACTACAGGCCAAAGATATTCATCAAGTATCACCATTAAGGACTGAGGATGATGAAAAACATTTTTAAGAACGAATCCAGTGAGATAGAAGGAAAAATATTAGGGATTCGTACAACAGTTTGTCCAAGATCAATAATACTTCATAACAACTGATTTTGAAGTAGAACTCAAAAATAACGATCAATACATGGATACAATCAAAGATAGTAGCCAAAATAGACATTTTGGACAAAAAGAAGAAATTTCATTTTTCTATGAATAGTGTCGTATTCGTGAATAGTGCCGTATACGTGAATAGTGTCGTACACGTGAATAGTAACTCCGACACCAAAAGATAGAAATTTCACAAAAACATCATCACGTTTCGTGAATAGTACTCGTGAAGTAGTAACTCGTGAATAGTAACTCATGAATAGTAACCCCGACATGAAAAAGTTCCAAATTTGATAAAAAGTTTAGAACAATATTTCGGCATAATGATATTGAAGAAGATAATATCATTTAAGAAAAAACAACATCCCTTACCTCAAAATAGTCGTACTTCTGACTGAATTTCGGTATAGTGCTGACAGAAACTCGCATCGTATAGCAACACTCAAAGTATACTCACAAGGATACGCTCGATAATATAGAGAGAGAAAGAGAGAAAACTTTGTTTCTGGTGTGATTTTCAATTCTAACTTAGCCATCTATTTAGAGGAAAATGTTAGAACGCCAAAGGAGACTAAATTAATAAAATATATTATTATTTATTCAAAATTCTTACCCACATGTTTTGAAAACTCTAGCATGCCTTATTTGGTCAAAAACATCAGCCACCCATGTGCCAACAACCACAAAAACAGTTTTTTTTTATATAAAATAATTAAAACTTTCAAAAATCAATTATTTCGGAACTCCGAAACTTCAATAATTCATGATAAATAGCCCTTTTGTCAGAAAATTCGAATCTCGCGACTTTCCATGGGAAATTCCATTCTCTACAACTTTGCAGAAGAAAATTTTTCCAAATTCCAAACCGAAATTGACCGAAATCCACAAATGGGCGATTTTACAGTCTATAATAAATTTTCGATCAAGAATTGTGTCCACCGACACACAAAACATGTGTTAAACATTTTATGCCACAAAATACTCTTCCTCCTCGTATACTCATATATCCCACATTCATTATAAAAATATCACCGTTAATATATTATTAAAATAATATATTTAAATGAATTATTTTATCAGAAAAAGATAAAATATTAATTTTTAACAATTGTCACATTAAAAATTTCCTCCAATCTATATCCACATAAAATGAATATTTTCTTAATCATAATAATCAATAATTAATTATTCAAAAATAATATTACAGAATCACAGTACTGATAACCAGGCCGTTCCCAGGATAGAGAGGGCTTTCCAATAAGGATTTCTCCTTACTGGCGCGCAATTAGATGACCAAACCTCTCCTTGACAAAACTTTCTAGACATTGCCAATAATGTTATCTGATAATATTATTCAAATAATATGAATTATTGATCTGATAATAGAAAATACTGTGCAATGACAATTATTGAAACAATAATAATATAAATATCAACGCAGCAATTATTAAATCAATAAAGTAATGAACAGTAACTCATGTAGCAATTATTGAGTAGTGCCTTCTTACGTAAGGATCAATAATTCAAAATACTGTGCAATACCGTGTGCTACTATGCAACAACGCGTATTACTGTATTTTAACCACCGGGTATTCCAACAGTGTAAACGGTAACAACTAGCCGTTATTTTTAAACAACTTATATTTGTCGTTTTCTTTCATCCAATCGTTTTCCGTTATGGGGCCCACAATTGACTGCGCCGTCGTACGAATATTCCCGACAAAAAGAATATTCCACGACCAAACGAATATTCCCCGACAAGAATGAATATTTTATCACCACTTGCTTATTTAAAATATTTGCGCATTTTATCCATAACTAACCACATTAATCAAATCCACCCTTACTATTTCAAAATAATAAATAAAGGAAATTCCTTTTTATTTAAAAAATTTCGGGGTCTTACAACCTCCCTCCTTATGAAATTTCGTCCTCGAAATTGACGTACGTACCTAGTGTATCGAAAAGATGAAGATACCTCGCTTTCATTTCCATTTCCAACTCCCAGGTCATTTCCTCAATAACATGGTTTCTCCACAAAACTTTAACTTGTGGTATGACATTCGTACGTAGCACATGCTTCTTCCTATCCAAAATCTTGACAGGTACCTCCTCGTATGTTAAGTCTTCGGCTATCTCGTCTGGTTCTAACTCAATAATGTGGTTCGGGTCGTCCACATATTTACGTAACATCGATACGTGAAAAATGGTATGAACATGCGTCATACTTGGCGGTAAAACGAGTCTATAGGCCACAGTTCCTACTCGATCGAGGATTTCAAATAAATCAATAAATCGAAGGTTTGAGCTTTCCTCACATCGCCAATTCTTGCTTTTGGAATAACAACTTCTTGCACCTCCTTCTTCATATTCATCAGCTTCGGTGTGTAGCCTGAGCGATTTTAACTTTATCGATAAAAGTCGATTATACTTGTATATCATCACGTGGGTACTTAGAGTTTTCATCTCCATCTCTAATATTTGTAAGTTATACGAAATGAGTCTTTGACAATATCGTACTCGTACTCGTATACGATCTTCTACTCAACACCTCAGCTACCGCGTTCGCTTTTCCAGGATGGCATGGTCAGAACATGTGCTGAAATGAATCTCCTCTTGAGTTCTTCAAAGCTCTTCCCACATTTCTCGCATCATTCGAATTTTGTATCTCTACGAGTCAGCTGAGTTAATGGAATAGCGATTCGAGAATATCCTTCAGCGAATCTTTGATAATAACCAACTAAGCCTAGAAAGCTACGTATTTCGATTACTGACTTAAGTTGCTCTCAACTGTGACTCATATCCCAACCTTGGATAACACGCCACAATGACACCTATCAGTTTACTATCGCACGAATATGGCATCCCCTACGGAGAGTCTGGCTTCGGTGTATTCCACAAAGAAAGTTACCAAATAAAGGCTCGGGTATCAACTTCTACAGTTGGGTTTTTAACTCCTGAAGTTCAATAGGAGCCATTCGATATGAGATTTTAGAAATGAGTTTTGTACCGGATTTAAAGTCGATACAAATTCAATATCACGCTCTGGGAGTAAGCCAAGAAATTCTTCAGGAAATACGTCAGGAAAAATCAATAACAACAGGAATATTATTCAAATCTGACGTATTTTTGTTCAAGTCTATAACATGATTAAGAAAGCTTGACATTCGTTTTTTCAATAAACAAATGGCTTTATAATTTAATATGAAAGAGTTTGACTTCAATGGTTTGGTTGCTTGAACTCAAATAACAGGTTGCTTAGGAATATGAAAACTAACAACCTTACGAAAACAATCAATTTTGGCATGATGAGTAGTTAACCAATCAATCCCTAAAACCACATCAAAAGCAAGTATCTTTAAAGAGATAAGGTCAACAGGTAAGGTGATGGTGCCAACTTGAATCAAACAAGATTTATAAACAGTGGATGTGATGAAAGTTTCTCCTAACGGAGTTTTCACATATAAGTCAAAATCTAATTTTTCCGGAGTCAAGTTCAAACGTTGAACGCAAGCAAGAGAGATAAAAGAATGGGTAAAATCGGTACCTAGTAAGGTATAAACTTCGCAAGAATTATAATTAACTAACCCGTGCTAACTTCGTTCGGGTTCCTCGCATTTTGACCGGTCACGACAAACGCTCTTCCAGGAACCGCTGATTTCGACTTATCCGGGACAGCCCTGGGAATCACCACTTCCGCTAAACTTGGTTTCGCTATAGAACAATCTCGAGCGATGTGGCCTTCTTTTCCACAATTATAGCATACCTTGAACTGTTGTGGGCAGTTTGGACTGATATGTCCCTCTTTTCCGCATTTGTAACATACGATCGGTGGTCTTTCTCCTCCCTTGGAACCAGTTGCTGCTGGCACTGTCGTCTTCACATGGTCGTTGTTAAATCTCCTCTTTTTAAAATCTCCTCCCAAGTCGCTTCTTCTATTTTCATGGCCACGATTACCACCAGAGTGGTTACCGCCTTTGTCCATATTCTTCTTTCTCCGCTGGTTATCGTTATTCTGATGACTGCTATCTTCGGTATGATCCTGGTTATGGTCCCTCGGTTGAACGTACTCGTTATCTCGCTCTAACAACTGAGCCCTGTTGACAACATCTGAATAGATAGAAAATTTATGAGAAATGAGATACTGACGTATGCCGGGTTTCAAACCTCTCAGAAACATCCGCGTCATACGTTCCTCATTCTCCACCAAATGAGGTGCAAACCTGGATAACTCCGCGAACTTTTCCTCGTACTGGGACACCGTCATGTTATTCTGCTCTAGTCTAATAAACTCCACTTCCTTCATATGGTGAATACTTTCAGGAAAGTATTTTTCGTTGAAAAGTTTCTGAAACGTCTCCCATGACATGCTGAGTGCGGCTGGATGTGTACGCTTCACAGACTCCCACCAGTAGTCTGCCTCGCCACGGAACATAAAGGTGGCGAATGGAACCTTCTGTTCCTCCGTGCATCCCAAGACATCGAATATCTTGGTAATTTGCTTGACCCATGTTTCCGCCATGATCGGATCGGGCTTTCCCTTAAATTCTGGTGGTCCCAACTCTTTGAACTGCTTGGCTGTGACCACCCGTGAATTGCTATCATTTCCTCCTATATTTTGAACACGAGTCTCCCTCGTCTGGTTTTTCATAAACTGCAAAAAGCTCCTAAACATACCATCGTTCATCATCTGCTCAGTGGTGTTGTTCATAGGAGAAACATTGCCAGCCTGTTGGACGTTCTCCTCGTTGGTGAGTACATGCGTCTCCACGGTCTCATTTAATCCACTGTTCACATTCTCAGTCGACATTCTCAAATACTACCATAAAACAAGGGTTAATTAAGCAAATTAACATACCACATAATAATCCTATAATCTAACCAACCAACAAATAAGCTTAGGCAGGACACACTAGCGAAGGATTTACTCGTCTCTCCCCTCCTAGTTCTATTCCCCGATCTCCGCCAGAGATCATATCCCTAAGCTCTGATATCAACTGTGACGCCCCCAAAATAAGTCAATTCCACCCAACCCATTCTGAGTCGCCAAATACATGGTACAAAAATAACTACAACTTCAATAATACAAATGTCGTGTGAAATACGACAATACATACTGTGAGTTTAAATACAGATATTGCCGTCTAGACAATATCCATACGCAAATAAATCCCCATCATAATTATTGATACATTATTTTACAAAAATGGTGAGGACTACTAAACAACTCTCTCTAGAACCTTCATTCCATACCCCGACTCGATCCTGCTATGTTCTCACCTCCTAAGAAGAAAATGGAACAACAAGGAAAAGGGTGAGCTCAACTAGCCCAGTAAAGAATATTATGACTAATATAATATACAACAAATTATCGTTAGTCTTTAACAGGGAAAAATCTAATAGAATACAATAGACAACAAGTTTTAGATCAATAAATGCAGCGGAAACAGCAATCCATTAGAAGAGTCACGTAGAGAATGAATTCTACTGTCTTCTAAGATTTAAAAGTCCATCATCAATATTTCCTCCCTGTAACAACAATCAATATACATCTTTAATCATCTTTTCACTACAGGCCAAAGATATTCATTTGTATCACCAGTTGGTCATGTTCATCTCAACACTTGTTCATCTTTGCACTACGGGCCAAAGAGATTCATCAGTTTAATCATTCATCTTTGCACTACAGGCCAAAGAGATTCATCAAGTATCACCATTAAGGACTGAGGATGATGAAAAACATTTTTAAGAACGAATCTAGTGAGATAGAAGGAAAAAATATTAGGGATTCGTACAACAGTTTGTCCAAGATCAATAATACTTCATAACAACTGATTTTGAAGCAGAACTCAAAAATAACGATCAAAACATGGATACAATCAAAGATAGTAGCCAAAATAGACATTTTGGACAAAAAGAAGAAATTTTATTTTTCGATGAATAGTGCCGTATTCGTGAATAGTGCCGTATACGTGAATAGTGTCGTACACGTTAATAGTAACTCCGACACCAAAAGATAGAAATTTCACAAAAATATCATCACGTTTCGTGAATAGTACTCGTGAATAGTAACTCGTGAATAGTAACTCATGAATAGTAACTCGTGAATAGTAACTCATGAATAGTAACCTCAACATGAAAAAGTTCCAAATTTGATAAAAAGTTTAGAACAATATTTCGGCATAATGATATTGAAGAAGATAATATCATTTAAGAAAAAAACAACATCCCTTACCTCAAAATAGCCGTACTTCTGACTGAATTTCGGTATAGTGCTGACAGAAACTCGCACCGTATAGCAACACTCAAAGTATACTCATAAGGATATGCTCGATAATATAGAGAGAGAAAGAGAGAAAACTTTGTTTCTGGTGTGATTTTCAATTCTAACTTAGCCCTCTATTTATAGGAAAATGTTAGAACGCCAAAGGAGACTAAATTAATAAAATATATTATTATTTATTCAAAATTCTTACCCACATGTTTTGAAAACTCTAGCATGCCTTCTTTGGTCAAAAACATCAGCCACCCATGTGCCAACAACCACAAAAACGTTTTTCTTATATAAAATAATTAAAACTTTCAAAAATCAATTATTTCTGAACTCTGAAACTTCAATAATTCATGATAAATAGCCCTTTTGTCAGAAAATTCGAATCTCACGATTTTCCATGGGAAATTCCATTCTCTACAACTTTGCAGAAGAAAATTTTTCCAAATTCCAAACAGAAATTGACCGAAATGTACAAATGGGCAATTTTACAGTCTATAATAAATTTTCGGTCAAGAATTGTGTCCACCGACACACAAAACATGTGTTAAACATTTAATGCCACAAAATACTCTTCCTCCTCATATACTCATATATCCCACATTCATTATAAAAATATCACCGTTAATATATTATTAAAATAATATATTTAAATGAATTATTTTATCAGAAAAAGATAAAATATTAATTTTCAACAATTGTCACATTAAAAATTTCCTCCATCTATATTCACATAAAATGAATATTTTCTTTATCATAATAATCAATAATTAATTATTCAAAAATAATATTACAGAATCACAGTACTGATAACCAGGCCGTTCCCAGGATAGAGGAGGCTTTCCAATAAGGATTTCTCCTTACTGGCGCGCAATTAGATGACCAAACCTCTCCTTGACAGAACTTTCTAGACATTGCCAATAATGTTATCTGATAATATTATTCAAATAATATGAATTATTGATTTGATAATAGAAAATATTGTGCAATGACAAATATTGAAACAATAATAATATAAATATCAACGCAGCAATTATTAAATCAATAAAGTAATGAACAGTAACTCATGTAGCAATTATTGAGTAGTGTCTTCTTACGTAAGGATCGATAATTCAAAATACTGTGCAATACCGTGTGCTATTGTGCAACAACGCGTATTACTGTATTTTAACCACCGGGTATTCCAACAGTGTAAACGGTAACAACTAGCCGTTATTTTTAAACAACTTATATTTGTCGTTTTCTTTCATCTAATCGTTTTCCATTATGGGGCCCACAATTGACTGCGCCGTCGTACGAATATTCCCGACAAAAAGAATATTCCACGACCAAACGAATATTCCCCGACAAGAATGAATATTTTATCACCACTTGCTTATTTAAAATATTTGCGCATTTTACCCATAACTAACCACATTAATCAAATCCACCCTTACTATTTCAAAATAATAAATAAAGGAAATTCCTTTTTATTTAAAAAATTTCGGGGTCTTACATGCTATGCTGAACTGAATCGTAAATTCGTGAACATAGTTTTTTACAAACTAACCCAAAATTGTGAAGTGAATCTTGGGGTTTGATCAGAAACTATGGATACTGGCATATCATGCAGTCATACACTCTCATTTATGTATATACGAGCAAGACGTTCAAGTGAATAAGTTTCTCGTATAGGTAAGAAATGAGCAGATTTGGATAATCTATCAACAATGACCCAAATTGCATATATGCCTTGAGAAACCTTGGAAAGACCAGTAACGAAATCCATGGTAATGTGCTCCCGCTTCCATTCTAGAATTTCAAGTGGTTGCAATGGACCTTTTTGGCACTTGATGTTCCGCCTTGACACGTTGACAAGTTAGACACCTTGAGATAAACTCTGATCTCTCTCTCTTCATATTTCTCTACCAAAATGTATGTTGAATATCACGATATATTTTGGTACTCTCACTAATACAAAACCATAAAAAGACAACACTTAAAAGATGACGTTTTTATAAAAAATATTATAGTATTTTTTATCACAATGTTTTTTAACAAAACATTATATATATATATATATATATATATATATATATATATAAATATTATCTATTTATAAGGACAATTTTTTATTTTAAATAAATAAAGTTTTTTAAAAAAAACGTTATGTATGTAAAAAAATATGGAGCAAAAAACGGCGCTTAAATGAAAACTAAAAATTAAAACACTAAAACCAAAACCCTAGTTATCGATCTCTGCTGCAATGCCGCCAAAGTTTGACCTATCTCAAGTAGTCGACGTCTAAGTATGTTTAGGTAACCGGCGTTAAAGTGGGGTCGGCGAGTTCCTTGGCCCCCAAAATCGGACCACTCGGTCTATCTCCTAAAAAAAATTGGACAGACTGCAAAGGACTGGAAGGGGCTCCGTACAAGGGATAGGTATCTCTTCAACACCGGATGCAACTAGCTTGTGGAGACTGGAGAGAGAGTGCGATTGAGACCTATATATATGTATGATCTGATCATCAACCTCGCTCAAACCTCCGGTGGTGGTGGTGTTGTCTCACTTAGTTGGAGTTGCCAATTGATGAAATTAAAGGATGTCTCTGAAGCAGAAATCGAAAGCTGATTTAGCAAAGAAACAGAAGATCTTCGAAGACAAGACATTCAGTCTAAAAAATAAGAACAAGTCCAAAAATGTTCGGTAATATGTTCAGACTCTCCAACAGTCCATTCAATCCAAGCCCGATCCCTCCAAAATCGCCTCCAAGGTTAAATATTTTCTCTCTCTCTCTCTATAAGTATATATACATATATTACCAGCAGTTGATTTTGATGGTATACTATTTGACAGAAAAAGAAAGAGTCATAAGGAAAACGAGAAGGAGCTGAATGAATTATTTAAGGTTGTCGTCAATCAGCAAAAAGTTCCTGTTGGTATGTAGTAGTAATTATTATTAATAGTTGATTTTTTTATCTCGTTATTTATATATGTAATCAGTATTTGTTGAGAGAAAGAAATGGTGTGCCTATGTTTAGGTGTGGATCCAAAATCTATACTGTGCGAAATTTTATAAAGTTGGGCAATGTGCTAAGGGTTTCAAGTGCAAGTTTTCTCATGATTTGAATGTTCAGAGGAAAGGAGAGAAGATTGATATCTATAGTGATAAGGGCGATGAAGGTTAATTTCCTTTCTTTGTGTATGATTTACGGTATATTGGTGGAATATTGATTAATTGCTATTATCTTTGTGATTTTGATACGGTTGGGTGTGATTTAATTGTGAATAAGGAAAGAGAAGGAAACAATGGAGGATTGGGATCAAGAGACTTTGGAGAAGGTTGTTGAGTCCAAAGGGAAGGAGTATAACCATAATAAACCAACTAATATTGTGAGGCTCAAGTTCTCAGTAATATTTATATGTGACTTGATTCATTTGAAATATTATATTAGGTTTCAAACTTCGAAAGGAACAAGGCTTTATGCATGTACTTTAAGCATAAATAGCACAAAATGACTACTCTTTTATTGGTTTATGGTATCGCTATTGAGAATAGTGTTTGTGTTCAATGTTTTTCATTCTTTGGTTGTAATCGCTCTTGGATATTGGATATACTATAAGGGCATGGTCGTCAACCCGTCATTGTAAATTTCATATTCTCAAAGAAGTGAGATTATGTAATAGTTAATAAATTTGAATGTTAATAAATTATAGTTATAGTGATTATGTAAGAAGTTTTATTGCTATAAGTAATCCTTTTGCAGATTCTTATTTTCTTTTGAAACCAATAATTGACATTACGGTATTAACCATGTGACATTGCAATATAATCCTTTAATTTGTCTTCCATATTTCTCTGTTATGTTTTTTCTTTTACATTTTCACATGCATATGATTAGTCAGGGAGTTATTGAGTAAAGTTCCTTTTTATCCGGCTATAGTCGTGCAAGTATAACAAATCCATGGAGGATACTTGAAACAAACACTGAAAATCTTTTACGAATGATACTACGCATAATCTTTTCTATTGATGTTAACATTATTGGTGTGATACTTAATATTTGTTCTCTTTTGTAACTTTTCTCAAGTGGGTTACTATGAAAATGATGTTGATTGTCGACGTTTCTTACAACTTAATCATTTTGGGGAGAAGTTTGACTATGTCAACTGTAATAAAACATGCGACAATTGTTCCAAGATTTAAACTTTTATTGAGAAGGATGTCACTAAGATAGCAAAGTAATTGGTTAGGATGTCCGTAGTCATTTCAATCATTATCTTAACTTTTCTGTTTGATACAACATGTTCCATATAAGATATTAGATATATCTCCATTTGAGCATATTTTCAAGTTTCACCAAAACTATGATTTTTATACCATTTTTTGTCTAGGTTGAGCTAGTCAAGTCAATAAGACATTGGTTTTCAGCATCTCATATCTTGGAAGTCTACAAGGGTTCCTTAAACCAATTTGTATGGCTAACAGCAATGTTCTAAAAGGCGCTAGGCGGGAGGCGGGCGGCCGAGGGGGGCCTAGCGCCTAGGGGGCCTAGGCGGGATTTTTTATTTTAAGGTAATTTTAATATTTTATTTTAATTTATCCAAACAAAATAATAATATAAAGCAAAACAATCTATAATAAAGATAATAAAGGCCTTTTCTTAAAGTTCAAACACATATCCATATTGCTAATGTCAAAGTTCAAACACATATCCATATTGCTAATGTCAAAGTTCAAACACAAACATGCAATTGTTCAAAGTTTAAACAAATTTTTAACGTATTAATTTTATTTATAAATAAGATTGCTATTAAATAATAAATTTTAAAATTTCAAAAATTTAATTCAATATTAAAACTTAAGAAACTAAACATAAATTTAAGAATTATAAAATCGAATTAAACTAAATATTACAAATGTATTCTCATTTATATAATTTGAAGTTGGTACAAGTTCAAAAAATTACAACTATAATAAAATTATTCATTTTGACTTGATATTGTTCACTTCTTGTTGTGATTTGATATGCCACAACCTATATTATGAATATAGTAATCATTAGAAAAATAAACATATCAAGATTTGGTTTGGGTAGTTATTAAAATAAAAAAATCTCTCCGCCTAGAACCCGCCTAATTTTATAGAGGGATTTTTTTATCGCCTTGGACCTAGGTGAGGCACCTGGGGGCTTAGAGGCGCCAAGTGGGGGCCTAGGTCCTAGGCGGGGCGCCAAGAGTGGGCCTAGCGCCTAGGCGGGGCCTAGGCGGGGATTTTTAGAACAGAGGCTAACAGTGACTTGCGTATCCCAGTTTCTTTTCTTGTGTTATTCATCAACCTTACTAATAACTTTGTTGATGTCAAATCTAGGTAAAAAAACACAGGCATGATTCCTTGAGTCTGTATGGAGCTGGAAAACATTTAGGTAAGAGTGAAGCATCACGTGTGTGGCGTCATCTTGTTACTGAGTATTTTCTTGAAGAGGATGTAAAGACAAGTGAGGTCTATGGATCTGTATCATCAGTGCTAAAGGTATGATTTAACAACATTAGGAATCGTTTGACAATATTTTTTTATAATAAATTATTGATTGTTTTATTTTTATTTTTTTGCTGATTTGCTTTCTTGCTTTTTTGCTAAATGAAGCAAGCAAGTAAAAACTATATTAGAGAAGTTTTACCAAACAATACTTTGTTCTTCTATACTGGATTTTTGTTCTTGAAGGGAGCAAATATTTGTTTGTTTTTATTCTTTATGATCAATTAACATGTAAGATACTGAACTGTCAATTTCAGGTGAATGAAACCAAGGCCTACAATCTCTGTACTGGTGATCAGACAATTAAATTAAGGTTTACCTTTTCTATAATCTTGACATATTTCTAGTTCTGTCTTGTTTGGCAAAAACCGTAATTATATTATACAAAGTTTTGTTACAAGGGATACTTCATATATTACTATCATTTTTTTTGTGTGTTTGAACATTTATTGACTTCTGTCAACTGACTTACACGGCTGCTATTATGAGACTGAACTTTGTTGTAAGCTGCAGATTCCCCTCCTCTCTTAAAGCATCTAATTCAGTTAGATATGAAGCAACTCCAGCCTAAGGTTCACTAACATCTGGGAAGGAAATTTCTCCACTAGAAGACACTTCTCTCCAACCTCGAGCAGAAATAGACTTGGTTTGTCGATGAGGATTTATTGATTTATCTTATATACTCGTTCACTTGAGTCTAATTTCCCTAAACTATTGAATTATGTTCTATAGGACCTCTCAGCCAAACTATACTCTTCTTTGCAAATGCTTCGAACTGTTCTCCTTAAGGAAGCAGGGAAAGGGGTACTGCCATACCACATCTTTGCGTAAGCTTTCGAATTATGGTGCATGAAGTCTCATGACTCCTGTTCAATCTTAATTTTAATCTGGGGACACATACTGATTATGATAGCCTAAATCTCAAAGACATCATATTTTGACCTGTTATGGATTGTAACTTGTATTTTAAAGTTCGTCATCTCATCCTTCTGCTTTGCAGCTACATGTAGGATAAATATCGACATATATAACTTCTTTCCATTGTTATCTAAGTTGGAAATTTCCAATTGATCTTCTTTACATTTTTTTATGTTCCCTGTACTTTGTTGAAGGAGAAATCACCTAAATTGTAGATTTTTGATCGTTTATTCATATTTAAGTGTCAGGTTAATAAATTTCTACTATAAATGGATCAAGTGCCTCAACATCAGCTGCTCATGGTAGTGAAATTTTAGTTGATGATGAGCTCGACATGGATGAATTGAATGCGGTGGAAGCAATCCTGTCAAAAATATCTATACAAATCAATGACAAAGAGTTGACACAGAGTCTTGATCATGTTTTTTTAAAGTGCAACCCTCTAATACTAGAGGGCTGCATTTTTTTTAAGTACTCTTCTGTTTTGGTTTTTCTAGTCTACTTTGCAGGTAAAGTTGATCTGAAGCAAGGAATTACAGGTTGATCTGAGCAAGATGGTAGAGATTATGAGGAACCAGGCAAGCTCTTGTGATCTCAAGGAGTTGGTAGCCAAGTTTATTCGCAAGTCAATTGGCAAGGAGATAGAGAAGGCAACTTCCAGCATCTTCCCACTCCAAAATGTCTTCATTAGGAAAGTCAAGATCCTGAAAGCACCTATATTTGATATTGGCAAATTGATGGAGGTATGCTTCTCATAGCAGTTACATACTTGGATCGATATTGGTAAGTTGATGTGGTTAAAATAACGGCTTCATGGATTTTTTCTTTGAAAATGTGTAGGTTTATGGTGACTACTCGGAGGATGTTGCTGGGAAGCTTGAGAGGGCCAGCTGATGAAACAATGGTAGAGGGAGAGACAGAGGTTGTTGGAGCTTAGAAGAGATAGTTTTATTAAATCATCAAGTTAGTTTTATTAAATCACACCTATGTTGGATGAAATGCTGCGGATTGGAATTTTAATTTTGTTATTTAGATTAAGAGCAACTTTATGATATATACTTTTGGAATCTGGTTTCGTGCTTTAATTGGATTAACCTGTATTTTCTAATTAACCTGTATTTTCAAACTATAATATTTTAAAAATAATGTATAAAGTAGTCTAAATAGATGATACTTAATAAACGTTGTATAAATGAGTCTAAACGTTGTCTGATGTACCAAACCATAACATTTTAAGCCAAAAAATATTGTGGAATCATATCATCTAAAACGTTTTCAAGCATCCAAGAATTTATGGAAAATAAATATACAACATTTTTTTAAGAAAAAACGTTGTGTAATGTGTCAAACTATAACATTTTAAAAATATTGTATAAAGGTGTCAAATAGATGACATCCTTAACTACAACATTTCTGTAAAACCTTCTATAACATTTTTTATGCGTTATATATTTACTGTTTTGTAGTAGTGTCCCAGGATGAATTGCAAACGGTGTGTCGTGCGCCTCCATCATGATCTTATACTTTAAATTAGATTCGTTAGGAACATAAAGTCTGGAGTTGACTCGAAGTATTCCTTCTTCATCGATTCTTGCTTCCGAAATAGCACCTTCTTGTACTTTCTTCTTCATACGCATCAGCTCCAGGTTTATAGCATGAGCATCTTTAACTTTATCGATTAAATTCGGTTCTACTCGTATATTTTCCATCATCACGTGGGTCCCTGGAGTCTTTAACTCTATCTCCATCCTTTGCAAGTCAAATAAAATTAGTCTTTTGTTAGGTTTGTAATATTCATGAACGCAATCAAATTACAGAAATTAAGCAGAAACGTGGTAAAAAGAGTTTTAAAATTTTACAAACCATATGCCCGAAGCATCCTTTATGCACAATTATTAATTAAACAAAAAGATAAAGAACAAGAATCATACCCTTGAAGATTCGAGTTTCCTCAGGTACAAGTTCACCTCTAAATTCTTTTTGCGTTCAACTTGAATCCACCGAGTTTGGTTGCTTCCTTTGACCAACGTTAGCTACCCAAGTGTTTGGCCTCTAGAGGTGATCTCCAAAGAAAGAAGAAAGATTCAATAAGATGGGTGTTTGGCAAATCCCTAATTTTTCTATCTCTCATAGAAATGGTGTACTCTCCCAACTATTGGAATTACGTATTCACATGTTTTTATGAAAGTGTTAACCACCCTCACCCATAATAAGACTCCTCTTATTTATAGATGTGGGCAACCCTGCTTAACAATTAAGGAATTTGATTTGATTTTAATTAATTATGCTCCCAATATTATTAGAAATAATTAATTAATTTTTTTTAATTAATTAGCCTCCTAATCTTATTAGGAATAAATGAGAGTACTTATATTAAATTAATTTCTAACTCTTTAGAAATTAAAATAATAATAATTGTAATAATATTAATAAGACTCCTCTTATTAATTTATATATTTAATATTTCCAAAATATTAAATAATAAATATTAAGATATTTAATTTATTCTATCACCATAGATTAAAATAAATACACTTCACATATTATTACGATTATGCCATTTACTTCTTAAATAATTATTCTTCCTTTTTTGGTGTGACCCTTTAGGTGATTATATTAAACCGGTTGTGAATAAATCAATTAGAACAATTCTAATCTTATTTCAATAAATAAATTAAACTGTTAATTTATTTAAATAAATAATATTTATTCTACAATAGGGATAAGCCTCCCTAGAGATTAACGACTTTTCAGATAATATAGATTTCAACATTAATCATAAAAGAACCTTTGAGTAAATAGTTACCGTACAATTTAATCCTTCCACCATACAATATCCCAATTAAATATAAGACATGAATTACTGTCAAGTCTTAATTTATTTAATTATATCTATTTTGATTCTTAAATGCACAACACCAAATAATGCAAATTAGAAACTCCTTTCAAATTTCATTCTACCTTGGCCAAGGACTACTCAGTTGTCATTTATCGAATCACATATGACATTTCTCTTCTTTTACTAGAAGCGGTAGATTATTTATCGATCATACATTATCTCCATGTATAACTTATTATACCCAAACATACCCTTTGATATACCCTAAGGGTCTTAAGAAATAAGTCAAAATATAACTCATCACACACAAGATACTATGACGATCTCAAGTCCAAGGATCAGTTGTACTACTATCACTACTGGAATTCCTATTGACAGGAAAGTAAAACTCCATTAGGAATAAGCGAGCCACGTTCAGTGAACTTATTCTCTAATAAGCACCTACATACTTGCTTTAGTGTCTCCACACAAATGATCATAAGATCAATCATCCTCATCCAATAAGCAAGCAACGTATGTACCAATTTATCTGGATTCACTAATCCCCAATTTAATAATCCAATGATTGTGAACTATTTTAGTTTTAAGCTTTCTAAGAATTTAGATCTCATTAGAATGATCATCATCATTATTTTAAAAGCATTTCTTAAAACTATGAGTTTATCACACATTATAAAGCAGCATCATGTAGATAATTAAAAGCCTTTAATAAATTAATACTTTTTATTAATAAATAAGATTGTTACAAAGTATATATTTTATCATCAAACATGATTGGCTTGTGTTCATACTACTTTCAATCTCCCTCTTGAACAAAAGCCAATCGCCATGGTATCTCATACCCTTCTTCTCTAAGTGACAATTATCCTTCTGTTAGATAAGCTTTAGTTAATGAATATGTAATGTTGTTCTTGAGAGTCCATTATCTCTATAGTGATTTCCCATCTTTCAATGATTCATATAATCAAATGAAAGTGTCACAACACATGTTTAGATCCAAGATGAGAATTAATAACTATTCCTAGTTCTGTAATGAACTTTTCATCCAAACAATCAACTTGAAGCTTCATTTATAGCTATATACTTTATAACTAAACCAGCAACTCTTTGCTATTTGAAACCTTTCCAATTCACTGCACCACTTTTCAAGGTAACCCTTTACCTTAAAGTGGATTTTCTGTCAGTCTTGGTCTTTCTAAAAAACTGTAGTCTGTTAAGCCCTTTAGTTTTAATTTAGACCCACCATAAATTTTAATCACATCTTTAGGTCGATTAAGTACTTTAAGATATTTTTCACTATTTTACAGTGATCTTCTCCAAAATATAATCGATCATCATCAGGTCTCGTATATTTCATTGTATACATGATTGTCACTCATGCGATCTCTCTTTTCAAGATTCTATGGGGATTATTAAGAGAGATACACTCCATGGCTCATCAACATGAGACATCTCTTGGAGTTTGTCATGCTAAACGACTTTAACATCAAATGAATATATGTTCCTTAGGTTAAGTCGAGTATCCTCTTAAATCTATCTATATAAATTTGTATCCCCAATTAAAATACTCTTTCCAAATCATTCATGGAGGAATGTGTTAGTTCCTAGTAGGCACACAATAGATCTACAAGGGGGGTTGAATAGATCCTTTTGATTTTCAAATACTTTTCTCTTTTATTTTGTGTTGCTAATGAATTAGTATATGACAAACATAAGAATCTTTCCAAGCACAGCGGAATAAGTAAAAGATTCCCTTCATTGATATATTCATAATCATATATACATTGTTCTTAGAGTTAGTTAAGTTATAAGCAGTTAATATATACATAGCAGTTATAGCTGTTAGGTATGCAAAGTAAATGACATAAAGTAAATGAAACAAGGGATTTTAAGTGGTTCAGAGACTCAAGCTCCTAATCCACTCTTCTGCTTCCAACTAGCAGGATATCCACTAAGGAAGGGCAGCACCCTGAATCACTAAGATTCTTTCAAGGCCAGTAGCCTTGGAACTTTAGTTCACCAAGAACTCTTCAAGGCCAATAGCCTTGGGACTCCTCTAGTTTCCTAGGAACTCTTAGCCTAGCAGGTTTGGAACTTCATTTAGTCCCTCCAAACAAGGACCCCTCAGGCCCTGGCTTCTTGTTGTAGTTTTTGTTGTTGTTGTTGGTGCCTTGCTGCTAAGATGTCTTTAATCTTGAACATCTTTTGTACTTAGCAGCTTAGTGTGGTCCTCTTTGCATTCTGATTCGAGTCTAGACCACATCTTCTTTGGTGCAGCTGATCTTCATTCTTTTTTGCTCATCTTCATCCGATGTCATATGTGCACCATCACCATCTGGATTTGCTAAGTCTCTGAGCTTTTGGTAGACTTTGTCTAGAACTTAGCAATCCCTAAACCCTTCTTGAATGTTTTGCAGACATGATTATGCATATGTTCTTTTTTGTCTTTTGGTTCATGGTGATCTGTAGAGTGTCTCTCTTGATCTTTTTTGTACTCTGTCACTTTTCTGAATGCTATCTTCTTGGCCTTCTTGGCTCTTAGCTTAGCTGCCATCTTCAGTGGCATTCTCATCTTTGTTGAGAGAAGCTTTAGTCTGTTCGAGTCCTTCTTCAAGGTTGCTTCACTTCCACCTTTGTAGTCTCACTGTCACTGAGACTTGTTCTGTTTAGTTCTCGTGGAACTCGTAGAGTCAACAATAGCATTCCAACAACTCAACGATTCTGCAACTTTTTGCAACTCTTGATCTTTGAAGCTCTGGCTGATATATACTCCTTCCTAATCTTCCCGTTGGAATATAGCCGTTGAAAGTAGTTTGAATTGCTTCGCAGATCTCAAGTTATTTAATGTAGACTGTAGATGTGACATGATATCCTCTTTACGACTTTCTGACACTGCAGTCTACTATTTCACCTACCCCATCAATGATGTCATTTTGATGTCTTGGGTAGGTAATCGACTTTATTTCCTCTCTCTGATTTCTAGATCAGAGGTTGTCCTTTTGCATCGATGCTCTCAATAAGCTCTGTTCAAATATCAATCTTCAGATTAAACCGTTGACAATGCTTTATTCTTCAGATGATCAAACTCTATGATTCTGATGCAGATGTTCTTAGACCTGATCGTAGTGTCTTGTTGAATGTTGCTCATTGACTAGTTGAGACAACACTACGATCTTGAAGAGTGTTCATTGGATCTTCAATGTAGAACACTTTTTTCTTCGTTTGTGCAGTGTTTCAATACTTCTGTTTGCCTTTGACTGTTCTTAGGAACTGATAGCTTAACTCCTTGTTCTAGTCTCTTCTGAATAGCACGACACCTCAGATTTGTGGCATACCT
The DNA here is from genome assembly GCA_020205505.1 of Panax japonicus. Lineage (NCBI taxonomy): Eukaryota > Viridiplantae > Streptophyta > Magnoliopsida > Apiales > Araliaceae > Panax > Panax japonicus. The sequence continues at coordinate 39,736,388 of CM035102.1, read as the reverse complement.
AGCTCGCTTTCTCCATGTAATCTCCCGTTCACTTATCATTAATGGACTGACCCATGCTTAATCACTTTAGCCTTGTTCTTTATAAATCGAGCAGTATCTATGTGTACACTTCATCAGTTCCTTCTTTTTTTTTGGCAAACATTACAATCCTGGTTGAACCCAAGATCATTGTCTTCTGTTCATTTGACATCAATTGCACTTGCTAACTTTTCCTTAGTCAGTCACTTTTGCTGAAGTCCTTTTTTGATCTACTTGTAAGAGACTTCATCTTGAATGGCTTTATAACTCAATCTGGATGCTGATTGGGTTGGTTCTTAGATCTTTTGTTAGCTAGCTAGCCATTCGTTGAGTGCACTCTAGTTCACTTCAGGTGAAATATATCTTTGCAGCTCTGACCAGAGGCTTAATCCATTGGATATTCTGGGAGTGCTCATTTATTGAGAATCGTGTTCGCTCTACAATTCTACCTTGGCATTGTGAGCACATCTGTTGAAGCCTTAGTTCTGGACTCTATGATTCTGCCTTGGGTTGTGCAGACACTACAGCTCTGAGATCAGATCTTGACACTTTACAATTTCTGTCTTTATGCTCATTTTCTTATTCCTGATCTTACTCGACTACGATCTTTGCATCTGAATTGATCAATAGACTCTACGACTCCGAGTGTAGTCTACGATTCTTGACTTGGCTTTGGCAGATGCTCAGTCGGCTCTTAGACATGCTGTCTCTACGATTCTGAACATGACATCCTCAGCATACTATGGCTCCGAGGATGTTTTTCTCGACACACTACGATCCTTCCTCATCTCTCCTGGCAGTCTACGAACTCCGAGATCTAGTATCTTGCATACTACGATTCTGCCTTGATAGCTCTTGAGTTTTCCTTGACTCTTCTGGTAGACTACGATTTCTGGTGCAGTGCTCGATGATCAGACAAGCCTATCTATTATATTTTAAGATCAACCTAACAAGCTTGATCTTTCTATATTTGTAGTCCTCGTATATCATTTCTTTTTAAGGACTTTACAAAACTATTTTACTTTTGTAGGATCAACCTAACATATTTGATCAATTCATTCTAAGTCATTGTACATATGTTCCTATTATCTATCAAAGGAATTTACAGCTTTTCTTAATGAAAGCATACTTGCATATTCATTCATTTATATCATAATCAAATCATACATAAATAGGAATATCATTCACGTGCTTATTCCTAACAATCTCCCCCTATTTGATTATGACAAAAATAATAAGTGTATATGCATGATACGAATGAATCTTATATACAGTGAGCATCTGTATTTCTAAAAATAGATAATCATGAATGTCATTTGATAATGATATGGGACTACATAACCTATGACACTTTACATCCTGGATCCAGAACATACCTAACTAGTTAGAGATGTACCTCTTTGGCTCCTTGTGAGCTTCCAGGATGTCCTATTGATCAGTTATTCATCTGTTTGGTTTCTTTGCTCCTGCTCCCCCTGGGACTCATGCTCTTCTTCTTTTTCTAGCTCCCCTCAAACTCTATATTCATAGGATCATCATCCTTTGAGTCCCCCTCAGATGATGATTCTGCTTCTGCTGCTGTTATCTTCTTCTTTTCCTTCTTTTTAGCCTTCTTGTCTTCTTTGCTTCTGCTCCCCTTACTCTTCCTTGAATGCCTCTTTATATGCCTCTTTTTCTACCCCTTTTTGTCATTAATCACTTGTGAAAGCTACTCCATGTTGGACATAAGTTGTTCCATCAAGTAAGATGAGTTACCAACCTCCATCTTAAGTTCTTGTTGGCTCAACTCAAGCTGTAGGGAAAAAGACTGATGCAGATTGTTAATCTTGTAAGAGACTGATAAAATTTTTTCTTCATTGGCCTTCTGTGCTTGTAGAGCTTCGTCTTTCTAATCATACATAGACTTCAGATAGATTTGATCTCTCTCTTTGATTTTGAGAGATATATCAGATATAGTGGCTTGTAGTTTTTTGTGAGCTGCATTGTCTCCTGCTTTTGTTAACATCTCTGACCCTTCAGTGATGATTGATATCTTCTCGGCCAATTCATCAGTATTCTTCACTAACTCCTGCTCCGTAGGATTTTGGTCATTTAATTTCACAGCTTTTTGTTGGGCACTAAACTGGACTCCACGATTCCCATTCTTGAACAGATTTTTGAAAGTAGTGAGATTCTGATAAATCGTTGAGTGTCAATCATTGGTGGAGGATGAAGGAATATCAGATAATTGTGCTTGGGCAGAGGGAAGCTTCTCAAACTGAGCTTGATCATTTTCAATGGTAGAGTGAAGAGACTCTATGATCATCTCCTTGGGCATAATCCTTTTACCATCAGAACCGCTCTACAATTATAGGGAATGTAGTGGTTACCAGCATGTTGGTAGACTTTGAAGTGAGACTAGTCTTTGATCATTTTGGTTGCAAATTCCTTTACTCTTGGAAAGTTTTAAGATACCAGCTCCAAGTTCAGAAACTTTGAGTAACACCAGTTGAAGTAGCTCTCATCTCTATTAGTATGTGCTTTTAACCAAGTCATCCACGGGAAGAACCATCTCATCAGAAGATCTTTAGAATTGTATAGTATTGTTGTGTAATTTGACTCCATATTTTTTCAATTGTTAAACACCTCGTCTGTAGTAATTCTTATAACTCGGAGTTGTTCATTTTCATGACTTATCCATCTTGCTGCTGGTTCAGCTGGTGGTTCATCAAAAACATCCACCACTATTCTTCTGCTAATTCTTGCTAGAGAGAGAACATGATAGTCTGCTGGTTCCTCTGATTCCTGATTTGCAAAACTCGAATCTTTCTCCATTTCTTCACTTTCTGAGCTTGAATCATGCTAACTTCTTTCATCAGATTCATCAGTGAGTTCTTCTTGTTGATTTTTATCATTAGCACCTTCTTTAACATCTTCTTCCTTGGACTTAAATTCATCATCACTGACTTCAATGATTGCAGTAGAGTGTTCACCTTTCTTCCTTGCAATAGATTTAGCCAGTTGTCTGTTGCTCTTTCTTCTCCTTGGAGGTTCAACTATAGGAGAGACAAACATTTCTTCTTCTTCAGAATGTGAAGCCTCTGAATCATCATATAAGCTTTCTTGATATTCATCATCAGTAGGAGCAGGTCCTTCTTTTTCAGACTCAACATCTTTATAGATTGTTAGAGCATTTGCAGTAGGAGATGCTGTTGTGTCAACTTGCAATATTTCTTCATCATCAGAGTGGATGCTCTGAGAACTAGCCATAGGACTTGTACATTCTTCTTCATTTCCAGACTTGCTCCTTGAGAACTCAATCTTGAGACTTTTATTTCCCTTCTCATCTTCTGACTCTACGCTCTCATCCTTAGAAGATAGAATTTCTTTGGGAACTGGAGCTGACTCCTTCATCACCTTTTATTTCTTTTTAGATGGCCCTTGGAGTAATTTGTTACTCCTTCTCTTTGGGGTTTCTGCAATTGAGACCTTTTCTTCTCCTGCTTCCTTGCAGTCACTGGAGAGATTTCTTGGTGGAGCCTCTATTTTATTCACACCCTTGGACTTCTTCTTTGCTGGTGTGGATGCTAACAATACAGAGTCGTCAGATTGATTGCTTTCCACCTCTTGTGTCTTCCTTTTCTTTGCAGAGACCTTGCTGCTGGTCCTAGTTGTCATAAGCCTTCTTTTTTCCTTAGGGTTTTTCTTTCAGTTTACAAACAGCTGTGGAGACATGACTTTATGAACGTTTAGTGGCTCTCCCTCACCATCTTTGATCTTGCTTCCTAATTTCTTCTTTAGTACAATGCTCAAGAGTCTTCTATGAAAAACCTTTGTAAGGGGTTTATCTGTAGACTTCTTCATTTCAGCCTTTTCCAGCTATTTGGAAATTTGATCTAGCATGATAACTCCAAAGTTTATTCACTTCTTCAGAACTATTGCAGACATAATCTTTAGTTGTAGATCAATCACAGTGTCATATGCAGTATCCTTGCATAGTATACATTTGCCCACTATCTCGGCAAGGAACTCAAATTCTTCAGGAAACTCATTTTTCTTCATATCCTTTATACTCGGGTTTCTTTAGTACAACATAATCTCCTTTGCTTGTTTAGTATCGATCTCATCAAGGTTTTTCAGTCCTAAGTCAGGAAAAACTAAGCATTGATTGATGTCGGACGATTTCAGCTTCAGAATCCAACATTTGACCTTGGTGGAAAGAGTTCCAGAATTTATGGTTGCGTTTGAGTAAAACTTTTTAACCAGTTCAGCATATATTCGAGTGTTTGCCTTAAGACATTCTGAGAATTCAGCCTTCTTTACAAGTTTAAGAATATCTCTGAACTTCTTTTCGGATTTCTCAAACGTCTTGGTTCCAAGCTGAATGCCAGTGATTACTCTTTAATCTGCCATTTAAATAGTTTGAAGTATATGGGTTTTTAATCTCAGAAGTCTTATGAAAGATATTTGAATGTGATTTGGCCGAACCTTGAGGTTTGATGTATTAAGGCGTTGAAGTGGGTTTTAGGGTTTGAAAAACGGAGGAAGAGAGGTTCGATAGCTTCTGGTAACTGTATGAAGATTTTGAATTTATCTTTATGACAGTTCCTTCTGACTTTGCATAAGTTGTGATGTGTCAGCCATTCATTGGTTGCACGATGCCCAGTATGAAACTATAATTCCCCATAAACTTTTCAGTTTGATATTTCTTTTAAGAAAATAGGCATTACTGACGTGGATTGACCGTTGACCTTTTTAGTACGTAGAGTAGCTTGGCGAGGTAGCTATTGACTCTACAATTTTCTTTATCTACTCAACGATCATCTTCTGAGAGATGCTTCAGTGGATAATTTGATACTGATCCTCATCTTTGAAGTTGCATGGCTTAACCACTGATGTACCTCATGATAGTTTTTAAACTAAATTTCTGAGTTGAGTCTGCAGGGCATCTTTCCAATCTTATCTCCACACAATCTAAGTAGTTGAGCATGTGTCTAGTTCTTCCGAGCTCCCCAAGAGATAGTGTATCCTCTGGGAAGACTGCGATCGTCAAGCCTACTCTAGGATCGTTGAGATTGTACTGCGATCATCGAGTTCACTTAAAAATCTACTATGCGATGTTATATGACCAGGTCCTTGAGATGAACTTGACTAGGCATTCCTTCCGGGTTAAGGTAGCTCAGGAAGGGCCAACCTCTTAGAGTGTACTAAGGGTTAGGTTTGTCCCTGAGGTGCTTTCCAGATGAAAAACTTTAGAAGTGATTTTCACTGATCTCTCATTTGGTTCATCAGCCACAAAGTTTTGGGAATTTGTAACTGGTATATTGTTTCATAGTGTATTTGTGATACTTTCAGTGTTGTTATTCCTTAACAGATCACTGCTCCCCCATAGTTGATACTATCTTCTCAGTGAGGTGTGATTTCTTCTTCTTCTTCATGTTCATTAGAGGGCAGCCTTGCATATCTCCTTATATCATAGACATGGATATCTTCAGGACTAATCACTTTACAATCATATGACATCACTATAAACGTAGTCTTCCTTGTCAATTTATACTTGTGGAGTTCTGCTTCCGTAATGAGTTCCTCATGATTAATGCTCGATGATCCTCTGATGTGAACTTCCATGAGGATTCCTCTTATGTGATATGCTTCGCATGATTGAGCATATAAGACCCTTTTTATCTTAGGGTGAATGGTCTGCTTCCACATGGAGATCAACAACCATGTGAGCTTCATTCATGTTAGCTCAGCAATCTTCAAGCACAGGTTTTGACAAATAAGAATTTTGTCAGAATTATTTCTGAAATGTCTTAAGCCTTCTGCTGGTTTGAATCCTCTTGATTGAAGTCTTCTACTTCAGCATTCCTTAGTGTGGTCAGATAGACCAAGTACCTGCAGTTTAGATAAATTTCTATTTTTGGTACCCATGGTTAAATAGGTCCTGCCAGGTTAGCCTTCAAAATCCATGTTCCTCATATATTTGAATTCTCATCATATTGATCACCACTAATCATATTCATGCATATATCCAATTAAGATATTACAATTTAAGATGCATGATGATGAGTGTGTATAAGATTAAACAGTTTAACAAGACACTCCTTTTTCTTTGATGGTTTTATCATTTGTTTGGTTATGTTCACAAAGTTTAAATGTTCACAGAGTGAGAATCAACTCTAACACTTATTTGTATCTGATTGATTCATGGAGGTGATCAGTTTCTATGAATTTTCAAGATACTCTTGTAGACCTGATATACTCTATGTGTTATCAAAAATTTAGAACATAGGTTTGTACATATATACTAACCCATCAGCAAAGATTACTCCACTTAAGAATAATTAAACCTTGGTATGCTTATGACCTATTTCAGACTTCTTTCAAGATGTTATCTTCAACCTAAAACTTGGATGGAGAGAAAGTTTGTTAGCATTTGAGTTTTCAACTTCAGTGTACTTTCTCTCTTCTCCTTTTTAGGTAGAGTATGGACTCTTGATAGAATACTGTTATATTGCATACGGTGATGCAATACAATGTACACATTTATACCGATGAGGAACCGTACCTTTACATTGTCAATTTTTTAACAGTCATTTATCTTGATATACTGAGGTTAGGCATTGATGTGCATACTTTTTCCTTTACTTCAGACATCTTGTTGCTCCAGTTGTCCTTTGATCAATCAGTCATAGTCTTGAAGGTGTAGGCTAAGAAAATCTCGGTATCTTTAGTTCTTTGATAACCTTGAGTTCTCAAGATTCACATCTAGCTGTTGGTTGGCCAAATATAGATTTAAGAGATTCTTCTTTCTTCTCTAAATGAGTACTTCTTAGCATATATGGACTTTTCATTTTTCAGTCTGGTGGATGCTTGACTCTTTACTGTTGATGCCTCTTGAGCTCCTATGTCTGCTCTTCAGATTGCAAGATTGACTATGGGCAAGGATTAGTCTTGTTGTTATGACATTTAAGAACATGGACCAATCAGAGCACCTTCAAGTGTATATACACATTTAGATGTACACAATATTTCCAACTTGTGAGCTTATCTGTACTTACAAGTGACTTACTACTAAACTAAATTTATAACAATGTTTGTGCCTAGGATCAGACTCAAAGTGATAAGCTTTTGAATATAGCATGAGAACCTGCTTTGATACCAATTGGTAGTTCCAAGTAGGCACACATTAGATCTAGAAGGGGGGTTGAATAGATCCTTTTGATTTTTAAATACTTTTCTCTTTTATTTTGTGTTGCTAATGAATTAGCATATGACAACCATAAGAATCTTTTCAAGCACAGCGGAATAAGTAAAAGTTCCCCTTCATTGATATATTCATAATCATACATACATTGTTCTTAGAGTTAGTTAAGTTGTAAGCAGTTAATACATATATAGCAGTTATAGCAGTTAGGTATGCAAAGTAAATGACATAAAGTAAATGACACAAGGGATTTTAAGTGGTTCAAAGAATCAAGCTCCTAATCCACTCTTCTGCTTCCAACTAGCAGGATTTCCACTAAGGAAGGGCATCACCCTAAATCACTAAGATTCCTTCAAGGCCAACAGCCTTGGATCTTTAGTTCACCAAGAACTCTTCAAGGCCAGCAGCCTTAGGACTCCTCTAGTTACCTAGGAACTCTTCAAGCCCAGTAGGCTTGGAACTTCATTTATTCCCTCCGAACAAGGACCCCTCAGGCCCTGGGTTCTTGTTGTAGTTGTTGTTGGTGGTGGTGGTGCCTTACTGCTAAGATGTCTTTAATCTTGAACATCTTTTGTACTTAACAACTTGGTGTGGTCCTCTTTGCATTCTTCTTCGAGTCTAGACCACATCTTCTTTGGTGCAGCTGATCTTCATTCTTTTTTGCTCATCTTCATTCGATGTCATATGTGCACCATCACCATCTGGATTTGCTAAGTCTCTGAGCTTTTAGTAGACTTTGTTTGGCACTTAGCAATCCCTGAACCCTTCTTGAATGTTTTGCAGACATGATTCTGCATATATTCTTTTTCAGCTTTTGGTTCATAGTGATATGTAGAGTGGCTCTCTTGATCTTCTTTGTACTCTGTCACTTTTCTGAATGCTATCTTCTTGGCCTTCTCGGCTCACAGCTTAGCTGCCATCTTCAGTGGCATTCTTATCTTTGTTGAGAGAAGTTTTAGTCTGTTCGAGTCCTTCTTCAAGGTTGCTTCACTTCCACCTTTGTAGTCTCATTATCACTAAGACTTGTTCTGTTTAGTTCTGGTGGAACTTGTAGAGTCAACAATAGCATTCCAACAACTCAACGATTCTGTAACTTTTTACAACTCTTGATCTTTGAAGCTCTGGCTGATATATACTCCTTCCTAATCTTCCCGTTGGAATATAGTCGTTGAAAGTTGTTTGAATTGCTTCGCAGATCTAAAGTTATTTGATGTAGATTGCAAATGTGACATGACATCCTCTTTATGACTTTCTGGCACTGATGTCTACTGTTTCACCTACCCCGTCAGAGATGTCACTTTGATGTCTTGGGCAGGTAATCGACTTTATTTCCTCTCTCTGATTTCTAGATCAGAGGTTGCCCTTTTGAATCGATGCTCTCAATAAGCTCTGTTCGAATATCAATCTTTAGATTAAATTGATGTCAATGCTTCAATCTTCAGATGACCAAACTCTACGATTCTGATGCAGATCTTCTTCGACCTAATCGTAGTGTCTTGTTGAATGTTGTTCATAGTAGTTGAGACAACACTACGATCCTGAAGAGTGTTCATTGGATCTTCAATGTAGAACACTTCTTTCTTCATTTGTGCAGTGCTTCAATACTTCTATTTGCCTTTGACTGTTCTTAGAAACTGATAGCTTGACTCCTTGTTCTGGTCTCTTCTGAATAGCAAGACACCTTAGATTTATGGCATGCCCAGCTCGCTTTTTCCTTGTTATCTCCCATTCACTTATCATCAATGGATTGACCCATGCTTAATCACTTTAGCCTTGTTCTTCATAAACCGACCAGTATCTCTGTGTACACTTCATCAGTTCCTTCTTTTGCTTGGCAAACACTACAATCCTGGTTGACCCCAAGATCGTTGTCTTCTGTTCATTTGACAGCAACTACACTTGCTGACTTTTCCTTAGTCAGTCACTTTTGCTGAAGTCTTCTTTTGATCTACTTGTAAGAGACTTCATCTTGAATGGCTTTACAACTCAATCTGGATGCTGATTGGGTTGGTGCTTAGATCTTCTGTTAGCTTGCTAGCCATTCGTTGAGTGCACTCTGGTTCACTTTAGGTGAAATATATCTTTGCAGCTATGACCAGAGGCATCATCTTTTGTATATTCTGGGAGTGCTCATTTGTTGAGAATCATGTTTTCTCTATGATTCTTCCTTGGCATTGTGAGCACATCTATTGAAGCCTTAGTTCTGCACTCTACGATTCTGCCTTGGGTTGTGCAGACACTACGACTCCGAGATCAGATCTTGACACTCTATGATTTCTATCGTTATACTCATTGTCTTCTTCTGATTTTTCTTGACTACGATCTCTGCCTCTAAATTGAGCAGTAGACTTTATGACTCTGAGTGTAGTCTACGATTCTTAACTTGGCTTTGGCAGATGCTCGGTCGGCTTTTAGACAAGCTGTCTTTACGATTCTGAACATGACATCCTCAGTAGACAATGGCTCTGAGTATGTTCTTCTCGACACACTACGATCCTTCCTCATCTCTCCTGGCAGTCTACGAACTCCGAAATCTACTATCTTGCAGACTACGATTCTGCCTTGATAGCTCTAGAGTTTTCCTTGACTCTGGTGCAGTGCTCGACGATCAGACAAGCCTATCTATTACATTTTAAAATCAACCTAACAAGCTTGATCTTTCTATATTTATAGTCCTTGTACATCATTTCTTTTTAAGGACTTTACAAAGTTATTTTGCTTATGTAGGATCAACCTAACATATTTGATCAATTCATTCTAAGTCCTTGTACATATGTTCCTATTATCTATCAATGGATTTTACAGCTTTTCTTATTGCAAGCATACTTGCATATTCATTCATTTATATCATAATCAAATCATACATAAATAGGAACATCATTCACATGCTTATTCCTAACAGAATGTTTAGACAACTTTATCTTTATTGATTCTAGCATTGGCATATCATTCCTTATCCGTAGTATATCAACATATAATACTTGGAATGTCACGACGCTCCCACTGACCCTTTTGTACACACTAGGTTCATTCTTGTTTTTGATAAAATCAAAGTCTTTTAATTGTCTCATCAAAATGAATGTTCCATATTTGAGAAGCTTCCTTCAATCCATTTCTCTGAGTGTCTACAACTCTTCCGTCATCATATGTAAATGGATCATCATCTTCTATTATGCGTACCTCATCATCATCATCCATGATGAATCCATACCTCCTAGGTATCTTCGGTACTATTCCAGATTTATAATTCGGTTGTGGTACAATAGGTCTATCGATAGGTTCCTCTTATTTGACTTATAGTGATTTATGGTTTTTGCACTCTTTAAAATCTATTATCCTCCCACTAGCTCCTTCAATGATAAACACCTTTATCTTAGAAGGTAGCGTGTTTCGCAACAAACACCTTTTGCTAAGTAGGATTATAAAACATATACCTTAAACTTACTTTAGGATGTCCCACAAATCAGTAATGTCAAATCTTGTCCCAAGCTTATCCTTTGAAACCTTTTCGCATAAGTTGGACAACCCCTTATCTTAACATACTTAAGATTATGAATCCTCCCTATCCATAACATTTATGGAGTCTTGGGGCCAGATTTTGAGGTTACCTTTTTCATAGATATGCAGCCATTTCTAGGGCATGACCCCGGAAGGATACTGGAATGTCAGTAAAATCATTATGGACCGTACCATATCCAACAACGTACGATTTTTCCTTCCAGATACATCAATTAATTATTACGTATCAGGAGGCATCCATTATGAGAAGACCATTTGAGATGATCTAGAAACTTATTGCACAAGTATTTATTCCTTGATCAGATCAAAGAATCCTAATACTTTGCCAATTTGTTTTACTTCTGAATTCTTTGAACCTTTCAAATAATTCATACTTTTATTTCATCAAATACAAACATTCAACTCTTTGAATTATCATCTCATTTTCTTATACTAGTTTGTTCAATTTGCAAAATAATTTTTCATGTAAATCAAGTACACAAAATCCATTAAGTAATATTTCAGTTCTATAAAAACATTATTATTATAAATAGAACAACAATTGTTCTTAAATATAATACCAAAATTCATTGTCCAACAACAAAATGGAAATAATGTTTCTAATGAGAACTCAAATACAATAACAACTTATTGACTTAATAGACTTTCCCACACATATGATTACTTATCTTTGTTTAGCTTTCTACTTCTGCTTGGTCCTTTCATAAATCTATTTTTATGATAACCAAAGTCAGTATCCAATACCCAAGTAGAACCTTGACTTAAAGAAAAATTTATTTCAGTCATGAACAAAAACTATATTTTTAACTGAAGCTTCACTAAGCTTCATCTGGTTATCCTCTACAAGATGTTTTTTGTAATTTTCTTTCTAGTGTCCAGGCTTATTTCAGTGGAAGCAAACTCCTTTGCTATCCGTATCAGTTTTTTTTTTCTTATTATCCTTTATTTTTACCTTTCTATATACCTTCTTTGAATCGTTCTTATTTTCAGAAGATCCTTTGGCCCCTGCCAGTAAGACTTGGTCTTTCTTGGTTGGAACGTGACTCTCAACATTTTTCAACATGTTAAACAAATCAGCGAAGCTGATATCTAGCTTGTTCATATGAAAAATTCACAACAAATGTGAGAAGGAGTCTGGGACTAACTGCAAGATAAAATCTTGTTTCAACTCTCCATCCATGACAAAACCTGTTGTCCTAATTGTTCAATCAAATTGAACATGTTTAGGACATATGTCTGTACTGTAGTGCCATTGGTCATTCTAGATCGGAAGAGCTCCTTAGATATTTGATATCTATTAGTCCTACTTTCCTCACCATCAACTACTTGACATGCAGGAGTATAGTAGGAGCATCCATAGTTTCATGCTGACGCTAAAGCTCGTTACTCATGGATGCGAGCATGATGCATTGAGCCAACTGTGCATCATCTTGCCACTTTCTAAAAATAGCAATCTCTTCCTCAGAGGCATTTTATGCAACCATTGCAGGGAAAGGCGTATTGAGGACATAAGATAACTTTTTAGCCATGAGAACTATTCTCAAATTCCTTAACTAATCTGTTTAATTCGGTCTGGTCAATTTAGCATCTAATATGCTATGCAGTGATAGTAATTTTAGACATTGTAAAATTCTGTAAATGAATTTACTCTTAACAATATTTTAGCATACATTCTTTTATTAATTACCAAAATAATTCAGGTCTTGTTTTAAATTGGTATCTCCCACTATTTTCATCAAACTATATTACCCTCAATTTATATAGTTTGACGATATCTAAATAAAGATATGCTAGTGAGAATAAGGATCCCATTTTAAATGTATATAGCCTTGTGTGTGCACAACAAACTATATATAAATAAATAGGTAGACAACTCTTGTCAATTACATCAGCTATGCAACTCCTTGTATTTTGCCTCTTAGATCATAATGGTCAAGTGTGTGCACATCCGAACTAAAATGATCTAAGTTAAGTCATACCTAGCACTCCATATATTCAAAAGAAAAACATTGTCCTTGTGTGTGCACAACAAAATAGCATTGTTTAGTCTATTTATAAGCATTAAATGTGATAAAATAACATCTTAAATATTTAATACTTATCTTATGTGTGCATAACAAACTCATATTAAGTATTTAATACTCTATTGTTTTACCATGCTAGAAGGCGACGTTCAATATTTCAAATATCTTTGAACGCTTAGGACGTAATATAAAATCTTTGAGGGGTTTTATTATTAATTTGTCTCATCTTTTTTAGCGTGCATGCACAAAGATATATATATATATATATATATATATAACACAAGCATACACATATACAATACTATATTCTACCCAGATTGATTATGAACTTTATTCTAGTTTGGTTCACTAGAGCCGCCAAGTGAATCAAAAGGTCAAACCTAGGGTGCAAGAATTAAATTTAAATATAACTATTACATTAAATATCGAGCTCCATTACAAACGGGTCTTCACGCGCTACTTGCTCCTTGATCTCCAATTCTTCAAAATTATTCTAACTATTCCTATTACAAAACTATTTAAATTAAATAGAAACCTTGATCAACATATGCATCAATAAAATTGGTCAATAGTGCATAATCAATCACATTGGTCAATAGTCCATAATCAATCCAATTTATTATCATACACATCATCATATGCATCAATAAATAACATTCATCTCATGAATAATAAACATTCAATATATATATATATTGATATCATTTAATGGGCAAATTTAGTTAGCATAAAATCTAATTTTGAATAAAAATAAACTCCTTTATTTTAATCCAATTTAAATCAAAATAAACCTCTTTTATTTTAATTTATTCAATTTTAAAAAAAATAAACTATTTTATTTTAATCAAATTCTTTAATCAAAATAAACTCATTTATTTTAATTAAATATGAAATCTAATTCCAAGTAAAAAAAGTCTTTTATTAATGGAAACACGAATTCTCTTTTCTATTCACAAATAAACTCATTTATTTTGAGTCTTATTTCATATCTAAATAAACTCTTTTATTTAAGGAAATACGGATTCTCTTTCTTATTCACAAATAAACTCCTTTATTTTAAATAATATGAAATCTTATTTCATATCTAAATAAACTCTTTTATTTAAGGAAACATGGAATTCAATTTCAACTCCAATTAGTTATCATGGAATCCAATTCCAACTCTAATTAGTTAACATGAAATTTAATTTTAAGATTAAAATAAATTTTTTATTTTAATTATAAAATAATAAGAATAATATATATATATATACCGAAATCATACGTTATATATGTATATATATATATATATATATATATATATATATATATATATATATATATATATATATATATATATATATATATATATGGGATTCCATCCACAGCAACCGGTTGTTGGGAGCAACTCATTTTTGGCCAGCCACTACAGGTTGTAGCGGCTTATAAAAAAAAATTGCATAAGGGCCGGTACATGCTGTAGCGGCTGGCCAAAAATGAGTTGCTCCCAACAACCGGTTGCTATGGATGGAATTCCAAATATATATATATATATATATATACATATATATGTAATATTAATCATATACTAGTACAAACATATATCATATACAAGTTACTAAGTTAGGATCTGCTTTTGAAAAAAAAAACGTGATTTCGCAACAGTTTGCGACTTTGATTTCCGTTTTTTTTAATTTTATACAACAAATTATGCCCGATTAAATTTTTCTAAACACATATCAATATACATATTAAATTAAAATAATTAATAATTCGCATAAAGGTTTGGCTCTGATACTACTGTTAGGTTTGTAATATTCATGAACGTAATCAAATTGCACAAATTAAGCAGAAACATGGTAAAAAGAGTTTTAAAATTTTACAAACCATATGCCCGGATCATCCTTTATGCACAATTATTAATTAAACGAAAATATAAAGAACAAGAATCATACCCTTGAAGATTCGAGCTTCCTCAGGTACAAGTTTACCTCCAAATTCTTTTCGCATTCAACTTGAATCCACCGGGTTTGGTTCCTTTCTTTGATTAACGGTAGTCACCCAAGGGTTTGGCCTCGAGAGGTGAACTACCAAAGAAGAATAAAGATTCAACAAAATGGGTGTTTGGCAAAACTCTAGTTTTTTTATCTCTCATAGAAATAGTGTACTTTCCCAACTATTGGAATTACGTATTCACGTATTTTTGTAAAAGTGTCAACTACCCTCACCCATAATAAGACTCCTCTTATTTATAGATGTGGGCAACCCTCCTTAATAATTAAGATATTTGATTTTATTTTAATTAATTAAACTACTTTAATTAATTATGCTTCCAATCTTATTAGGAATAATCAATTAAAATCTTTTAATTAATTAGCCTCCTAATCTTATTAGGAATAAATGAGAGTACTTATATTAAATTAATTTCCCACTCTTTAAAAATTAAAATAATAATAATTGTAATAATATTAATAAGACTCCTCTTATTAATTTATATATTTCATATTTCTAAAATATTAAATAATAAATATTAAGATATTTAATTTATTCTATCACCATAGATTAAATTAAATACACTTAACATATTATTACGATTATGCCATTAAATTCTTAAATAATTATTCTTCCTTTTATGGGGTGACCCTTTAGGTTCTCTATATTAAACCGGTTGTGAATAAATTTGTAAGACCCCGAATTTTATGAAATAAAAGTATTCAATTTTTTTATAATTATTATTTCATTTAGTAAATGGTTAAATTGATAAAAGGATTAAAGCTAAGGGTGATATGTGAAAATTTTGCAAAGTAAAACAAGTTGTTATAAAATATTCGTTTGGTCGGAAAATATTCTTTTTGTCAAGAAATATTCGTACGACGACACAATCATTGGTGGACCCCACAACAGAATTATTGTCGGAGTTAGAAAACGACAAAATTATCTTTTACCGTTAACTGTTGAAATACCTGGTAATAAAAGTATAATAATATGTGTGGTTGCATAGTAGCACACGGTATTGATTATTGATGCTTACGTGAGAAATCACTCAGTTTTGTTCAATTATTACTACAGTAATTGCTATATAGTATCTCACGTTATTTGATTCAATTATTATTGACATTTTATATATTATTAAATCAATAATTGAGACGATACAGTTATTCATATTATTATTTTTAATATTGACGATGTCTAGAAAGTTCTGTCGATGAGAGGTTTGGTCACCTAATTACGCGCCAATAGGGAAAAATCCTTATTGGAAATCCCCCTCTTTCCTGGGAATGATCTGGTTGTTAAATATTGTGAGTTATAATATTAATGATGAATAATTGTTGAAAGATTAAATATGTGTTGATTGAAGATAAAATGATTTGTGGTAATATTTATTCAATCTTTGATATAAATAAGAAGCCTGTTATGAGATGTTTGTGGTAAGTTTGGTTTATTCTATGGGGGCCCATATGTCATCATCTAAGAGTCACTTTGGCCAATAGTAATCGCCTTTACAAGACGTCAAACCACTTGCCATTTTATATTACAGGCGTCAAACCAATTGTTGTTTCACATTACAGGCGTCGAACCAATTGTCGCTTCACATTACATGCGTCGAACCAATTGTTGTTTCACATTACAGGCATCGAACCAATTATCGTTTCACATTACAAGCATCGAACCAATTGTCGTTTCACATTACAGGTATTGAATCAATTGCCGTTTCACATTATAGGCGTCAAACAATTTTTCTTTTCACATCACCAGTCAGTCAAGCCTCTTGCCTTTTCACATTGCAAGGGCTAAAGCCTATTTCTTCATTATTTCTCACCAATTCATTCAAGCTATAGAGAGAGAAAGTATAGACAGAATAAGAAAGAAAGAAAAAGAGTATTTTGTTACTACACTATTGCAGTATCCAATCTCTTACTAAGGTAAGGGGTATTATTGCTTTCGTATTCATGAAGAAAGTTATTTCTTTCAATACTCGTAAGGATTGTTATTCCATTCTTTATTATTCTGTTGGAATAACCTATCTACGTGGACTACCGCATGCATGGTGAAATCCTGTTGTTATTACATTCTTTATTATTCTGTTGGAATAATCTGTCTACGCGGACTACCGCATGCATGGTGAAATCTTGTTGTTATTTCATTCTTTATTATTCTGTGGGAATGACCTGTCTACGCGGACTACCACATGCTTGGTGAATAACGCTTCGTATTCATTTGTTATTAAATTATGGAAATGATCTGTCTACACGGACTACTGCATGACAGTTGAAAATCCATTTGCAGTTTCGTATATTGTTCATGTGACAACCCGAGAATTTAGACAATTTATGAAAATCTCAAATGATTGATTTAAGGTTGAATATTAGACCTAGACAGAAAATAATTGTATGCGTATGATGTTATTAGGGTGGAATTTTGAGGATTTCAAAATTTCGTGAAGGCTTTTAGGTGAATTATTCAGGATTAAGTGTTTATGTGAATATGCTATGTGCATATGGTTAATGATGTGTTCAGAATGTGGTTAAGGCTTATGGGTTGAACAGATAAATTACATCTGTGACAAACCCTATGTATATATTAAGAACGTCAACGTTCAGTTAGAAAATTCTAACGTCTGATAAGAAACCCTAACAATCAGTTCTGTAAACCCTAGTTTCAGTTCCGGGAGTCTGAAACCCTAATTCGGATATTGAAAACCCTAGATTGGGAAAACAATGTTATGTACAAGGTTAAACGTCATTAATTAGGAAAAACTCTAATTAATTACTGGAAATTCTAATTGATTATTAGAAAACCCTAATACCAGATCTGAAAACCTTAATTTCAGATTCTGATAAAATGAAACTCTAATCTGGGAATAGAAAGGAGAATTATAATGCTTATGTGGTATTAATTATACTACTAATTAGGGCAAAGCTTAATTAATTAGCAAACCCTAATTTCAAATTTAGAAAACCCTAATTTCGGGATTTGAAACCCTAATTTTTTTTAATTAGGGAAAACGAAAGTGTTAATTGAATACTTTTAATGTTAATTAGGATATATTAATTCTAATTTTCAAGATTTAGTAATTAGAAAACTGTAATCTAATTACGAATATTTAATTTCTATTTTAGAAAATTAATTTTTCTATTAGAAACCCTAATTTGTGGGTTGAAAACCCTAATGCCCATTTTGAACCCTAATTGCTCAGTGGTGGATTTAATTGCTATATTAGCAATGTTAATTAGGAAATATAAATCCTAATTGCCAAGTTATTAGAAACCCTAATTGGATTAGGAAATCTAATTTCTATATTTAAAAGATTACTTTTTCTATTTAAAACCCTAAAATGTGGTTTCGAAACCTATTGTGCAATTGTGGGCCTAAGTGCTAATTTAGCGATTTTAATTAGGATAAATTAGTCCTAATTAACAAGATTGTTGTGTGATTAGGAAATTATGAAATAATTAGGAAGTCCTAATTATAGATTAGAAATCAAAGTTTTCTATTTTAAAATTTAATTAGAAATTTTTTGAAATTTCCAAGTTGCTAAATATTTGAGGATTAAAACCTAAACCCTAAATTTGTCCAAACTCTAAATCTAAGTATGCTCAAACCCTAAACCCTAAGGGTTTTATCATTTGGCAAATTCTAGAAAATTAAGGAAATGTCATTTTTGTCCTTTAGTGTATTATTGAGACTTAGCTTGCAAGAATAAACCTAGTGTAGTGGTTGAGCAACCCTAAACCCTAGCCATGTGATAAAATAGCAGCAAATCAGTCTAACTAGCCAGCTAGCTCAGATCATGCAATGAATCAAACTTTGTATAAATGGTTTTGGAGAGAGAAAAATGCACAAAAACTTGGCTAATCTAATTTTTTTGCTCTTACCAACTTCCCTTCTCTCCAAACCCACGAAATGTCAAGTAAATTCAGTCTCAAATCAAGCCCCACGTGTACCAGAAAATAGATCAAAGGCAGAAATGAAGATCAAAAGCATAAAATGTATAAAATTCCTAATTTTTGAAATCCTTCAATTCTTGGTTAATTGTTGCAATTGATTGTTGAAAGTGGTGTTAATAGGTGTCAATTGATGTTCTGGGTTGATAAATCCATGACCCATAACATCAAAGTGCACGAATTTAAAGTTTTAGCAAATCTGGAAATTTGGAAATTTTTCATTTTCAGCCAAATGTCAGATCCCATAGATTCGTGTGTTGTGTGTTTTTGATGTTTAAAACTTGTAACATGTAGCCTGAGATGTGTTCTTTAAGTTGCAAAAAGAATCAGACCTAGATCTATTATAGATCACATGTTATAAACGGTCAAAACCCGTTGACCAATCTGTCAAAAATTGCGAACCTAGAAACTTGAAGAACAGTGTCTGTGTCCTACTTTGACAGGCCATATCTTGTTCATGCTGTGATGTTTTTGTGTTATTTTGCTTTATAGTTGTAGTACTACATGTTATCTACAAACTGTAATTGATGGATCTCATAAACGTTGCTCGATCACTAAGTTATAAGGGATCAAAGTAGGTACCTATGGCTGTTCTTCAAATTTGGAAAACCCAGAATTTGAAGAACAGGCCTTACATCATTTTTGGAAGTCTGGATCTCTCTGTTATGGTGTTGATTGGCCATGAAATTAGTTTCTAGTTGTAGTATTGCATAAGTACTACAATCTGAAAGTTTTTGTAATACCAGAAACGCAATAATCAAGGATTTAAGTCCGGTCAAAGCACCTACCCTCGCCACTGCCAGAAAATCTGGGCAGGCCTCAAGAACACCTATAGCGACAGAAAGCGTCGCTATAGGCCTTTAGCGACAGTTTATTTCTTATTTTTCGGAAAATAATTAAAAATTAGAAAAAAAATAGTTTTTAATTATTAAAATAATTAATAAATTTTGAAAAATTATTTTAAAGCATTAAAAATAGTTTTTAACTATTTTGAGTATATTTCAAAAATAATTAATATTTTTGGAATATAAATGGTATTTATTTATTTAATTCAATATTAAATAAATTATTTAAAAATATTTTTTAATTCATGAAAAATCATGAAAAATAATATTATAGTCTAAGAAAATATTTTAAGTTATTTTTGATAACTTTTGATATTTTGTTATGAATTTCATTAATAATTTATTATTAATGGTAATTAGTTTATTTAATGAATATATTAAATAAATTATGGAAAATAGAATAAATGATTTAAAAATCATATAAAAATGATTTAAGTATTATAAAAATATTTTAAGTTATAAAATATAACTTTTGATATTTAGTCATAAAAATATTAATATTTTAATATTAATATTAATTATCAGATAATGGATTTAATGGTTTAAAAATCATATAAAAATGATTTTAAAGTATTAAAAATACTTTGTGATATTATAATTATATTATAATATTATGTAATGATTTTCATTAATATTTTATATTAAATAAATATTAATGATTAAGGAATTATGTGGTATTTAATTCATTTAAATACGATTTTAATCATTGAAAAATGTTGATAAATGGTAATAATTATCCGAAAATTATTACGAGCTTAGGAAAAATGTTTTGACTGATAAAGAAATTATCGGTGATAATGGTTAAGTGTTCAGGAAGAGTTTAATTGAACTTAAACTCGATTATTGACCGACTAGACTGTCGGGATGTTAGAATTGTGTCGGTTTCAAGTCAGACTGAAATAGTTTGACCTGATACTAAGTCTTATGTGTTGTATAGACTGATAGGGTTATTTTGTGGATGTAAATATAACAGTATTATACTGTGATGATACTATTCTAATATTGGAGATCTATATTATTAATATTAGGTCTTCGAGTAAAGCGTTATAAAATGCGTTGCGGTAATCAACGGTTCAAACAAGTTTTTCAGTTCTATTATTTTTGAGGATGTAATGTGGTTATATGTTAAATCGCATATCATGCTCTATGAATTGTTAAAAGTCAAAATATGACTAAGTTAATTGGGTTATGGAACTCAATCTATATGTGATTACATGTTGTATGTTATAATTCGATAAATTTGAAATGTATAATGCATGACTGTATGTTTTGAAAGGAATTATTGATGCATGTAAGATATGCATAGTAAAGAATATATGTTGCATGTATAGATGCATATTAATGGAAAGGTAGTGCATATAGAATTGTGTGTTATGTGAAACATGATAGATTGTTAAATTTGCTGGGCTGTCGAGCTCAATCTTGCAAAAACAAACTTTTTGCAGGTTAATGATATTAGACAATATTAATTGCTATACGGATGATGAAGATTGATCGATGCGCAAATGAATACACTTTCTTGAATTAGAAATGGTATAATTTATGATTGATAGTTTTGTCAAATGTAATTGACAGCTATGTACAGTTTGAAATGTTGAATAGATAAAGAAGGTTTAAATTAAAATGAGAATAGATATGATTCTTAAATAAATGAATCATCGATAGAAAAGATAATGTCAAGTTTAGCTTGGAGTGTAAAGTGCAGCTATTTTGTAATAAAATAGTTTGATAAATGTGTTATAAAGATTATGAATTGTATTTAAGTTAAGGTTACTCGACCTTGAGTAATAGTGTGTAATGTATTGTATAAATAATTTTTGTTTATATCTTCCGCAAATTGTGAAAGAATTAGTATACCGGATCTGCGGCGATTCGGGGCCCGGATTCGGGGATACTACAGTTGTTATCAGAGCTGTTGGTTATGAAGCTTAGGTAGGAATACCTGAGACCAATAACCGCAGTGATTAGGATAAGACTAACTGAAATAGAGTTAGTTGGTCGGTAAGATTCAAAGATGAATCTCGGCGAGTGTAAAGCACAGAGTTCCCTAACTCTGATAATCAAGTTGAACAGTAATGGTGAATAGATTGAGTCTAAAAGACTGAAAGTGCAGGGATAGAAGATCGTAAAACAAAACGATCAAGTCATAGAATTGAATTGTAATATATACGATAAGATCACCCCGTGATCTGATAAAGGTTATGACAGTTAGAAAGAATCAATCTAATGATTGAAAACGATCAAGACATGGAATTGAATCGTAATATATACGATAAGATCACCCCGTGATCTAATAAGGTTATGATATGGGATAAGAATCAATCTGATGATTGAAAAGTTTACAGCAAGATGTTGTGTATCAGTTGTACTATGAAATAGTACTATGAAAATTCATAAAAGAGTTATGTATTATGAATACGAATTGAATTCGTATTGAAAAAGGGAGTTAAGATTAGGTGGGGATTTCAATTGAGGACTCATGTCGGCAGCTGAGTTGTATGATTCCTTGTATGGGCGGGGAATTTGTACTTGGTTTTAGAATCACTTAGCTTCCTGGTCGATGTAGTGGTTTGGTTGACCAATTCTTTGTATGGGCGGGGAATTGTTCGCTTAGCTTCCTATATTGATTAGTGGCCGAGTTTGGTTTGACAACCACTTAGTTTCTGGCACTGATAATCATTGAAATGTTGTGTCGCGCTATTTGCTATATGCGTGTTAAGAGGGTGATTCCTTTCTCATGTGTATGACAGATAGATAGGTCATAGGTAGAGGATATAAGGTTAAGTACGAGTTCTTAAAACTCATACTTATGTGACATTCTTGATTCATAGTTATATGAAATGAGAGGGTGATTCCTTTCTTAAACTCATATGAGTGTGGCCAGGTTATGAACTCATAAGTGTGGTTTTATGAACTGGGTATAGTTGTGTGTGAATGGAGAATTGAGGATTATAGAAATAGATGGAGAGATAAGAGAAGAGAATTATTGATAGATCATTGCCAGTTATTTCGGCTAGATTGAGAATGAAAATTTGATGGGTTAGAGAAGAGAAGAAAAGCAAATATAATTTGAAATCATAGTATTTTGTGGTTAAATCAAAATCTTGATTCTAAAGACTGAGAATATCAACCTTTTATATAAAGGGAATATTTTATTGGGTGTGAATTTGACCTTTGCACGCGTTTTGAGTATCTTTGATAGATACCCGAGAAATTTGAGTATCTTTGATAGATACCCGAGAAATTTGAGTATCTTTGATATATACCCGAGAAATTTGAGTATCTTTGATAGATACCCGAGAAATTTGAGTATCTTTGATAGATACCCGAGAAAATAAGTTCAAGATCTTGTGTGATCGCTCTGTATAAAAGGTGTGAGGTGCAAAGGTGTAAGGTGTAAGGGGTAAGGTGAATTTCGGGGACGAAATTCTTAGAAGGAGGGGTGAATGTGACAACCCGAGAATTTAGACAATTTATGAAAATCTCAAATGATTGATTTAAGGTTGAATATTAGACCTAGACAGAAAATAAGTGTATGCGTATGATGTTATTAGGGTGGAATTTTGAGGATTTCAAAATTTCGTGAAGGCTTTTAGGTGAATTACTCAGGATTAAGTGTTTATGTGAATATGCTCTATGCATATGGTTAATGATGTGTTCAGAATGTGGTTAAGGTTTATGGGTTGACCAGATAAATTACATCTGTGACAAACCCTATGTATATATTAAGAACGTTAACGTTCAGTTAGAAAATTCTAACGTCTGATAAGAAACCCTAGCAATCGATTCTGTAAACCCTAGTTTCAGTTTCGGGAGTCTGAAACCCTAATTCGGATATTGAAAACCCTAGATTGGGAAAACAATGTTATGTACAAGGTTAAACGTCATTAATTAGGAAAAACTCTAATTAATTACTGGAAATTCTAATTGATTATTAGAAAACCCTAATACCAGATCTGAAAACCTTAATTTCAGATTCTGATAAAATGAAACCCTAATCTGGGAATAGAAAGGAGAATTATAATGCTTATGTGGTATTAATTATACTACTAATTAGGGCAATGCTTAATTAATTAGCAAACCCTAATTTCAAATTTAGAAAACCCTAATTTCGGGATTTGAAACCCTAATTTTTTTTAATTAGGGAAAACGAAAGTGTTAATTGAATACTTTTAATGTTAATTAGGATATATTAATTCTAATTTTCAAGATTTAGTAATTAGAAAACTGTAATCTAATTACGAATATTTAATTTCTATTTTAGAAAATTAATTTTTCTATTAGAAACCCTAATTTGTGGGTTGAAAACCCTAATGACCATTTTGAACCCTAATTGCTCAGTGGTGGATTTAATTGCTATATTAGCAATGTTAATTAGGAAATATAAATCCTAATTGCCAAGTTATTAGAAACCCTAATTGGATTAGGAAATCTAATTTCTATATTTAAAAGATTACTTTTTCTATTTAAAACCCTAAAATGTGGTTTCGAAACCTATTGTGCAATTGTGGGCCTAAGTGCTAATTTAGCGATTTTAATTAGGATAAATTAGTCCTAATTAACAAGATTGTTGTGTGATTAGGAAATTATGAAATAATTAGGAAGTCCTAATTATAGATTAGAAATCAAAGTTTTCTATTTTGAAATTTAATTAGAAAATTTTTGGAATTTCCAAGTTGCTAAATATTTGAGGATTAAAACCTAAACCCTAAATTTGTCCAAACTCTAAATCTAAGTATGCTCAAACCCTTTACCTAAGAGTTTTATCATTTGGCAAATTCTAGAAAATTAAGGAAATGTCATTTTTGCCCTTTAGTGTATTATTGAGACTTAGCTTGCAAGAATAAACCTAGTGTAGTGGTTGAGCAACCCTAAACCCTAGCCATGTGATAAAATAGCAGCAAATCAGTCTAACTAGCCAGCTATCTCAGATCATGCAATGAATCAAGATTTGTATAAATGGTTTTGGAGAGAGAAAAATGCACAAAAACTTGGCTAATCTAATTTTTTTGCTCTTACCAACTTCCCTTCTCTCCAAACCCACGAAATGTCAAGTAAATTCAGTCTCAAATCAAGCCCCACGTGTACCAGAAAATAGATCAAAGGCAGAAATGAAGATCAAAAGCATAAAATGTATAAAATTCCTAATTTTTGAAATCCTTCAATTCTTGGTTAATTGTTGCAATTGATTATTGAAAGTGGTGTTAATAGGTGTCAATTGATGTTCTGGGTTGATAAATCCATGACCCATAACATCAAAGTGCACGAATTTAAAGTTTTAGCAAATCTGGAAATCTGGAAATTTTTCATTTTCAGCCAAATGTCAGATCCCATATATTCGTGTGTGTTGTGTTTTTGATGTTTAAAACTTGTAACATGTAGCCTGAGATGTGTTCTTTAAGTTGCAAAAAGAATCAGACCTAGATCTATTATAGATCACATGTTATAAACGGTTAAAACCCGTTGACCAATCTGTCAAAAATCGCGAACCCAGAAACTTGAAGAACAGTGTCTGTGTCCTACTTTGACAGGCCATATCTTATTCATGCTGTGATGTTTTTGTGTTATTTTGCTTTATAGTTGTAGTACTACATGTTATCTACAAACTGTAATTGATGGATCTCATAAACGTTGCTCGATCACTAAGTTATAAGGGATCAAAGTAGGTACCTATGGCTGTTCTTCAAATTTGGAAAACCCAGAATTTGAAGAACAGGCCTTACATCATTTTTGGAAGTCTGGATCTCTCTGTTATGGTGTTGATTGGCCATGAAATTAGTTTCTAGTTGTAGTATTGCATAAGTACTACAAACTGAAAGTTTTTGTAATACCAGAAACGCAATAATCAAGGATTTAAGTCCGGTCAAAGCATCTACCCTCGCCACTGCCAGAAAATCTGGGCAGGCCTCAAGAACACCTATAGCGATAGAAAGCGTCGCTATAGGCCTTTAGCGACAGTTTATTTCTTATTTTCCAGAAAATGATTAAAAATTAGAAAAAAATGGTTTTTAATTATTAAAAATACTTAATAAATTCTGAAAAATTATTTTAAAGCATTAAAAATAGTTTTTAACTATTTTGAGTATATTTCAAAAATAATTAATATTTTTGGAATATAAATGGTATTTATTTATTTAATTCAATATTAAATAAATTATTTAAAAATAGTTTTTAATTCATGAAAAATAATATTATAGTATAAGAAAATATTTTAAGTTATTTTTGATAACTTTTGATATTTTGTGATGAATTTCATTAATAATTTATTATTAATGGTAATTAGTTTATTTAATGAATATATTAAATAAATTATGGAAAATAGAATAAATGATTTAAAAATCATATAAAAATGATTTAAGTATTATAAAAATATTTTAAGTTATAAAATATAACTTTTGATATTTAGTCATAAAAATATTAATATTTTAATATTAATATTAATTATCGGATAATGGATTTAATGGTTTAAAAATCATATAAAAATGATTTTAAAGTATTAAAAATACTTTGTGATATTATAATTATATTATAATATTATGTAATGATTTTCATTAATATTTTATATTAAATAAATATTAATGATTAAGGAATTATGTGGTATTTAATTCATTTAAATACGATTTTAACGATTGAAAAATATTGATAAATGGTAATAATTATCCGAAATTTATTACGAGCTTAGGAAAAATGTTTTGACAGATAAAGAAATTATCGGTGATAATGGTTAAGTGTTCAGGAAGAGTTTAATTGAACTTAAACTCGATTATTGACCGACTAGACTGTCGGGATGTTAGAATTGTGTCGGTTTCAAGTCAGACTGAAATAGTTTGACCTGATACTAAGTCTTATGTGTTGTATAGACTGATAGGGTTATTTTGTGGATGTAAATATAACAATATTATACTGTGATGATACTATTCTAATATTGGAGATCTATATTATTAATATTAGGTCTTCGAGTAAAGCGTTATAAAATGCGTTGCGGTAATCAACAGTTCAAGCAAGTTTTTCAGTTCTATTATGTTTGAGGATGGAATGTTGTTGTATGTTAAATTGCATATCATGCTCTATGAATTGTTGAAAGCCAAAATATGACTAAGTTAATTGGGTTATGGAACTCAATCTATATGTGATTATATGTTGTATGTTATAATTCGATAAATTAGAAATGTATAATGCATGACTGTATGTTTTGAAAGGAATTATTGATGCATGTAAGATATGCATAGTAAAGAATATATGTTGCATGTATAGATGCATATTAATGGAAAGGTAGTGCATATAGAATTGTGTGCTATGTGAAACATGATAGATTGTTAAATTTGCTGGGCTGTCGAGCTCAATCTTGCAAAAACAAACTTTTTACAGGTTAATGATATTAGACAATATTAATTGCTATACGGATGATGAAGATTGATCGATGCGCAAATGAATACACTTTCTTGAATTAGAAATGGTATAATTTATGATTGATAGTTTTGTCAAATATAATTGACAGCTATGTACAGTTTGAAATGTTGAATAGATAAAGAAGGTTTAAATTAAAATGAGAATAGATATGATTCTTAAATAAATGAATCATCGATAGAAAAGATAATGTCAAGTTTAGCTTGGAGTGTAAAGTGCAGCTATTTTGTAATAAAATAGTTTGATAAATGTGTTATAAAGATTATGAATTGTATTTAAGTTAAGGTTACTCGACCTTGGGTAATAGTGTGTAATGTATTATATAAACAATTTATGTTTATATCTTTCGCAAATTGTGAAAGAATTAGTATACCGGATCCGTGGCGATTCGGGGCCCGGATTCGGGGATACTACTGTTCATTTCAGATTCCTAAATTTAAACCTACTGTGGTAAGTATTGCTTCTATAATTACTGAAATTAGTAGAATATCCTTGATATTTGCGCTTCATCCAGTATCTTTTCATGAAAATATTATTCTGAGCATTCTTGATAAGTTTTAACCTTTTCATGTCGAAGTACAATTCACGGGGTACTATTGTGACGCCCCCAAAACAGGTATACAACACCCATTCTGAGTCGCCAAATACATGGTACATAAAGCAAACTACAACTTCAATAATACAAATGTCGTGTGAAATACGACAATACATACTGTGAGTTTAAATACAAATATTATCTTCTAGACAATATTCACACGTAAATAAGTCCTTATTACAATTATTCAAACACTATTTTAAAGAAATAGTGAGGACTACTAAAACATCTTTCTAGAAACCTCACTCTATACCCCGACTCGGTCCTGCTATGTTCTCACCTCCTGAGAAGAAAAATGGAACAAAAAGGAAAAGGGTGAGCTCAACTAGCCCAGTAAAGAACATTATGACTAAGATAATATACAACAAATTATCGTTAGTCTTCAACATGAAAAAAAAATCTGATAAAATATAATCGACAACAAGTTTTAGATCAACAAATACAGCGGAAATAACAATCCATTAGAAGAGTCGCGTAGAGGATGAATTTTACTATCTTCTAGTATTTAAGAGTCCATCATCAATATTTTATCCCTGTAACAACAATCAATATACATCTTTAATCATCTTTGCACTACAGGCTAAAGATATTCATTTATATCACCGGTTGGTCATGTTCATCTCAACACCTGTTCATCTTTGCACTACGGGCCAAAAATATTCATCAGTAATCATTTATCTTTGCACTACAGGCCAAAGATATTCAATAGTATCATCATTTAGGACTGAGGATGATGAAAAATATTTTTTAAAGAAACAAATCCAGTGAAACAAAATGACAAGGATTAAGGATTAAGGATTCGTACTTTAGTTTGTCCAAATTCAAAAATACTCCATAATAAACAATTATGAGCCAAACTTCAAGAATAAAGATCAAAACATGGATACAATCAAAGCTAGTAACCACAATAGACATTTTGGACAAAAAGGAGAATTTTCATTTTTCGGTGAATAGTGCCGTATTCGTGAATAGTGCCGTATACGTGAATAGTAACCCCGACACAACAAGTTCCAAATTTGATTAAAAAGTTCACCAATATTTCGGCATAATGATATTGAAGAAAATAATATCATTTAAGAAGAAAATAGCATCCCTTACCTCAAAATAACCGTACTTCTGACTAAATTTCGGTATAGTGCTGAAAGAAACTCGCACCGTATAGCAACACACAAAGTATACTCACAAGAATACGCTCGATAATATAGAGAGAGAAAGAGAAAAAACTTGTTTCTGGTGTGATTTTCAATTCTAACTTAGCCCTCTATTTATAGGAAAATGATAGAACGCCAAAGGAGACTAAATTAATAAAATATTAATTTTTTTCATTTCTTTTCTACGCATTCCATTTGAACACTTCAGCCACCAGCCAACCTTTGACCCAATTTCCAGCAGCCCACATGTTCAAACAAGAGTGGGTCCCACCCAAAAATTAATAAAAATCATTTTATTTTCCGAAACTTCAACAATTCATAGAAAATAGACCGTTTATCAGAAAAATACGAATTTTATCTCCATTCTGCCTGAAATCGAATTCTCTACAACTTTGTAAAAGAAAGTTTTTCCAAATTCCGAACAAAAGATATCCGAAATCCACAAACAGATGATTTTTAATTCTTCCAGTCCGACAAAATATTGATAAAACACCTCAGCATTAATTCCTTCAATTATATCCACATAAAATAATATATTCATCAATTATATCTATATCAAATAAATATTTCCTTATCATATGAATAAATAATTAATTATTCTTAAATAATATTACAGAATCACAATTATGACAACCAGGCCGTTCCCAAGAAAGAGGGGGCTTTCCAATAAGGATTTCTCCTTACTGGCGCGCAATTAGATGACCTAACCTCTCCTTGACAGAACTTTCTAGACATTACCAATAATGTTATCTAATAATATTATTCAAATAATGTGAATTATTGATTTGATAATGAGAAATAATGTGCAGTGACAATTATTGAAACAATAATAATATAAACTAACAATGCAATAATTATTGAATCAATAAAATATTGAACAGTAACTACTGTAATAATTATTAGGTAGTGTCTTCTTACGTACGAATCAATAATTCAACAATACTGTGCAATACCGTGTGCTACTGTACAACCACGCATATGTATTTTAACCACCAGGTAACCCAACAGTGTTAACGGTAACAATTTACACCGCTATTTATAAAACTCAATCTTTGTCGTTTTCTTTTATCCAACCATTTTCTGTTATGGGGCCCACAATTGACTACGCCGTCGTACGGAGATTCCCGACAATAAGAATATTTCACGACCAAACGAATATTCCCCGACAAAAAGAATATATTGTAACCACTTGCTTATTTTGTAAAATCTTCACATTTCACCCATAACCAAAGCATTATATCAAATTAACCCTTATTAATTTAGAATAATGAATAAAGGAAAATTCAATTTTATTTATAATAAGTTGGCGTCTTACAACCTCCCCTCCTTATAAAATTTCGTCCTCGAAATTGACGTACGTACCTGGTGTTTCGAACAGGTGAGGGTACCTCGCTTTCATTTTCGAGTCCAACTCTCATGTCATTTCCTCAATTGCATGGTTTCTCCACAAAACCTTTACTTGTGGTATAACCTTCGTGCGTAAGACATGCTCTTTCCTATCCAAAATCTCAACAGGTATCTCCTCGTATGTTAAATCTTCAGCTATCTCGTCTGGTTCTAACGCAATAATGTGGTTCGGGTCTTTCACATATTTATGAAGCATAGATACTTGAAAAACATTATGAACACGAGACATGCTTGGAGGTAATGCGAGTCTATAAGCCACATTTCCTATTCGGTCAAAAATCTCAAATGGACCAACAAATCTTGGATTGAGCTTTCCTCTCTTTCCAAATCTTGTAACTCCCTTCCATGGAGCAACACGTAACAGTACATGATCCCCAATATTAAATTCCACGTCCTTTCGATGAAGATCAACATAACTTTTTTGTCGATCTTGTGAAGTGTGAATACATTGTCGAATTATTTTGATCTTTTGTGTAGTCATGCGTACTAACTCTGGTCCCAACAACGTTGCTTCTCCCACCTCGTCCCAGCATACTGGAGAACGACACTTTTGTCCATACAACGCCTCAAATTGAGCCATGCCTATACTTGTTTGATAACTGTTGTTATATGAGAATTCCACTAGTGGAAAGTACTTATCCCAACTTCCTTTGAAATCTAGAACACAAAGTCTTAATAGATCTTCAAGGGTTTGAATAGTCCTCTCTGATTGTCCATCCGATTGAGGATGATATGCTGAACTGAATCGTAAGTCCGTGCCCATAGCTTTCTGTAAGCTAACCTAAAATCTTGAAGTGAATCTTGGGTCACGATCCGAAACTATGGATACTGGCATGCCATGCAATCTCACAATCTTGTTCACGTACATACGAGCAAGACGTTCAAGGGAATAAGTCTCACGTATCGGCAAGAAATGGGCGGACTTGGTTAATCTATCAACAATAACCCAAATCGCATCTATGCCTTGAGAAACTTTGGGAAGACCTGTAACGAAATCCATTGTAATGTGTTCCCACTTCCATTCCAGAATCTCAAGTGGTTGCAATGGACCCTTTGGCACTTGATGCTGTGCCTTTACTCGTTGACAAGTTAAACACCTCGAGATAAACTCTGCGATCTCTCTCTTCATATTGTTCCACCAAAATATATGTCGAATATCATGATACATTTTGGTACTCCCATGATGGATTGCAAACAGGGTGTTGTATGCCTCCATCATGATTCTATGCTTTAAGTCAGAATCATTCGAAACGCAAAGTCTAGAGTTGACTCGAAGTATTCCTTCTTCATCGATTCTTGCTTCTGGAATAGCACCTTCTTGCACTTTCTTCTTCATTTGTATCAGCCCTAGGTCCGTAGCTTGAGCAGCTTTAACTTTATGTGCCTCCATCATGAATCTATGCTTTAAGTCAGAATCGTTCGGAACGCAAAGTCTAGAGTTGACTCGAAGTATTCCTTCTTCAACGATTCTTTCTTCTGTAATAACACCTTCTTGCACTTTCTTCTTCATTTGTATCAGCCCCAGGTCCGTAGCTTGAGCAGCTTTAACTTTATCAATTAAAGTCGGTTCTACTCGTATATTCGCCATCATCATGTGGGTTCCTGGAGTCTTTAATTCTACCTCCATCCTTTGCAAGTCATACAAAATGGGCCTTTGCGTTGACAATATTGCACTCGTACTCGCATATGATCTTCTACTCAATGCGTCGGCTACTACGTTCGCTTTTCCAGGATGATATTAAATAGTGTGATCGTAATCTTTCAACAGCTCAAGCCAACGTCGTTGCCGCATGTTGAGTTCTTTTTGGGTGAAGAAATATTTGAGGCTTTTATGGTCCGTATAAATCTCCACTTTCTCCTCGTACAAGTAGTGTCTCCATATCTTCAACCTGAATACGACTGCTGCCAACTCCAGATCATGAGTAAGATAATTCCTCTCATATTCTTTGAGTTGTCATGAGGCATAGGCTATGACTTTCCCATGTTGCATGAGAACACTTCCTAACCCCTTGCCAGAAGCATCGCTGTAGATAACAAATCCATCTGAACCAGATGGTATTGTCAGAACAGGTGCTGAAATGAGTCTCCTCTTGAGCTCTTGGAAGCTCTTCTCGCATTCCTCGCTCCATACGAATTTTGCATCCTTCCGAGTCAGCTGAGTTAACGGAGTAGCGATTCAAGAAAATCCTTCCACGAATCTCCGATAATAACCAGCTAAGCCCAGAAAGCTACGCACTTCGGTCACCAACTTTGGCTACTCCCAACTTTGTATTACTTCAATCATCATCGGGTCCACAGATACTCTATGTTTTGACACCACGTGCCCAAGGAATGCTACTTCCTCAAGTCAGAACTCGCATTTCTTTAGCTTGGCATAAAGCTTGTGTTCACGAAGTCTTTGAAGTACTAGCTTCAAATGGTGCTCATGATCTTCACGGCTTTTGGAATAGATGAGGATGTCA
Source organism: Panax japonicus (assembly GCA_020205505.1). Taxonomy (NCBI): domain Eukaryota; kingdom Viridiplantae; phylum Streptophyta; class Magnoliopsida; order Apiales; family Araliaceae; genus Panax; species Panax japonicus. The sequence continues at coordinate 39,703,850 of CM035102.1, read as the reverse complement.
TCAATAATGACAACAACGAATTGATCCAAATATTCCTTGAATACTCGGTTCATCATATCCATGAAAGTAGTATGAGCATTAGTCAATCCAAAAGATATGACTAAGAATTTATAATGCCCGTACCGAGTCCTGAAGGCAGTCTTTGGAATATCCTCAGTTTTAATCTTCAGCTGATGATATCCAGAATGAAGATCGATCTTTGAAAAGAATTGTGCTCCTTACAACTGGTCAAACAGGTCATCAATGCGAGGTAGTGGATACCTATTCTTGATGGTGACATGGTTAAATTCTCGGTACTCAATACAAAGTCGCATACTCCCGTCTTTCTTCTTTACGAATAAAACAGGAGCACCCCAAGGAGATGTACTAGGACGAATGAAATCGATGTCTAACAATTCCTGTAGTTGAACTTTTAACTCTTGAAGTTCAATAGGAGCCATTCAATATGGGATTTTAGAAATGGGTTTTATACCAGGTTCAAGATCAATAAAGAATTCAACTTCATGTTCCGGGGGTAGACCGGGAAGCTCTTCAGGAAATACATCAGGAAATTCTCTAACCGCATAAATATTATTCAAATCTGACTTGTCTTTATTCAAATCCATAACATGGGCTAAGAAAGCTTGGCATCCGTTTTTCAATAAACGAATAGCTTTGTGGCTTGATATGACATTAACTGATTTTAGTTGTTTAGTAGTTTGAATTCGTATGACATGTTGGTTAGGAATATGAAAACTAACAACCTTACGAAAACAATCAATTTTGGCATGATGAGTGGTTAACCAATCAATTCCTAAAATCACATCAAAAGCAAGTATCTTTAAAGAGATAAGATCCACATGTAATGTGATAGTGCCAACTTAGATCATGAAAGATTTATAAACTGTAGATGTAACGAAGGTTTCACCCAACGGAGTTTCAACAGATAAATCAAAATCTAATTTCTCCGGAGTCAAGTTTAAACGTTGAGCACAAGCAGGAAAGATAAAAGAATGGGTAGAACCGGTATCTAGTAAGGTATAAACTTCGCAAGAATTTAAGATTAGCTTACCCGTGATCACTTCGTTTGGGTTCCTCACGTTTTGGCCAGTCACGACAAACGCTCTTTCAGGAACCGCTGATTTTGACTTATCCGGGACAGCCCTTGGAATCACCACTCCTGCTGAACTTGGTTTCGCTATAGTGCAATCTCGAGCGATGTGGTCTTCCTTTCCACAGTTGTAATATACCTTGGATTGTTGTGGAAAGTTTGGGTTGATATGTCCCTCCTTCCCGCATTTGTAACATCTAACTGGCGGTCGTTCTCCTCCCCTAGAATTTGTTGTTAGTTATGGTGCTGCTTCTGATGTCTTTCCGTCGTTGTTGAATCATCTCTTTCTAAAATTTCCACTTGAGTCACCTCTTCTATTATCATGGCCACGATTACCACCTGAGTGGTTATCGTCTTTGTCCGTATTCTTCCTTCCTCGCTGGTTATCATCGTTCTGATGACTGCTGTCACCGATATGACCCTGGTTGTGGTCCCTCGGTTGAGTATACTCACTATCTCACTCTAACAATTGAGCCATGTTTACAACATCTGAATACAGAGAAAATTTATGAGATATAAGGTATTAACGAATCTCGGGTTTTAGACCTCTCAGAAACATCCGCGTCATACATTCCTCATTCTCCACCAAATGAGGTGCAAACCTAGATAACTCTGCGAACTTTGCCTCGTACTGAGACACCGTCATGTTGTTCTGTTCGAGTCTAATAAACTCTACCTCTTTCATATGACGAATACTTTTAGGAAAGTACTTCTCATTGAAAAGTTTCTGAAATCTTTCCCAAGACATGTTGAGTGCATCTGGTTGGGTACGCTTCACAGATTCCTATCAGTAATCTGCTTCACCACGAAACATAAAGGTAGCGAATGGAACCTTCTGTTCCTCCGTGCATCCCAAGACATCGAATATCTTGGTAATTTGCTTGACCCATATTTCTACCATGATCGGATCCAGTTTTCCCTTAAATTCTGGTGGTCCCAACTCCTTAAACTGCTTGGCTGTGATAGACCGCGCGTTGCCATCATTTCTACCCGTATTTTGTACACGAGTCTCCCTCGTCTGATTTTGCATGAACTACAAAAAGCTCCTAAACATTCCATCGTTCATCATTTGCTCGGTAGTGTTGTTTAAGGACGAATATTGCCTTCCTGTTGCACGTTCTCCTGGTTTGTGACTAAAGATTGCTCCACAGTCTCGTACACTCCATTATTAACGTTCTCAGCGGCCATTCTTAAATACTGCCATAAAACAAGGGTTAATTAAACATATCACATAATATCCCTATATTATGACCAACCAACAAATAAGCTTAGTAGGACACACTAGCAAAGGATTTACTCATCTCTCCCCTCCTAGTTCTATTCCCCGATCTCCGCCAAAGACCATATCCCTAAGCTTTGATACCAACTGTGACGCCCCCAAAACAGGTATACAAGACCCATTCTGAGTCGTCAAATACATGGTACATAAAGCAAACTACAACTTCAATAATACAAATGTCGTGTGAAATACGACAATACATATTGTGAGTTTAAATACAAATATTGTCTTCTAGACAATATCCACACGCAAATAAGTCCTCATTACAATTATTCAAACACTATTTTACAGAAATAGTGAGGACTGCTAAAATATCTTTCTAGAAACCTCACTACATACCCCGACTCGATCCTGCTATGTTCTCACCTCCTAAGAAGAAAAATGGAACAAAAAGGAAAAGGGTGAGCTCAACTAGCCCAGTAAAGAACATTATGACAAATATAATATACAACAAATTATTGTTAGTCTTCAACAGGAAAAAAAATCTGATAAAATATAATCGACAACAAGTTTTAGATCAACAAATACAGCGGAAACAGCAATCCATTAGAAGAGTCACGTAGAGGATGAATTCTACTATCTTCTAATATTTAAGAGTCCATCATCGATATTTTATCCCTGTAACAATAATTAATATACATCTTTAATCATCTTTGCACTACAGGCCAAAGATATTCATTTATATCACCGGTTGGTCATGTTCATCTCAACACCTGTTCATCTTTGCACTACGGGCCAAAGATATTCATCAGCAATCATTTATCTTTGCACTCACTACTACAAAATAGTAAATAGACAACGCGGAAAAAACGTTGTGGTTTCTGTTAGAAAAACGTAGTGGTTAAGAGTATTGTCTATTTGACACCCTTACACAACATTTTTAAAACGTTGTAGTTAAGCACAATACACAACGTTTTTTAGGAAAAACGTTGTAGATTTGTTTTCAAAAAATTAGCAGATGCTTAAAAACGTTGTAGAAAGTGTGATTCCACAACGTTTTTTGGTTAAAAATGTTGTTGTTTAGTATATAAGACAACGTTTTTTAAATGTTACAGAATAAAAAAAATGTTGTTGTTTAGTATATCAGACAACGTTTTTTAAATGTTGTAGATAAAAAAGAAAAAAGAAAAAAAAAGATGTGGTTCACCTATATTACCAATGCAACTCCTTCAATAAAATAACATCTTAACTCGTGGTTACTTTCAAATGCATGGGTTACATTAAGCAAACAAGTATAACAAAAGAAAAGGAATGCATTTTATGCTGCATATACAGTGTGAAACACTTTTTTCTCTTTCTCCAAACAGCTACCAATGATATATAGTTTACTGAATATTATACATTTTAAAAAATAAATTATGGGTTATGACACCATTAATTTGCAAATGCAACAGGGTTACATCAAAATACGGAGTACAACCAGACCAACAGTAGAAATAGATACAAGGGTACCTATGCAGTACTTTATCACATCATATTTTGCTGCTTCTACATGAGCCCTCAATGCATGAATTTCCTGAGATCGTGAATTGAACAACAAACATAAAGACAAATGAAAAAATGAGAGCAATCGTGCAACAGTTAAAGTCCTCTACATGGTACGTAGTATACTCACACGTTCAAGTTTGTTAGTAAGGTTAGAAGTTTCTTGGCCCTGATTCGACAGCTCATCACGGATTCTCCTGCATGCAGTAAGCAGTTGTAATAACAAGTTGACAATATAAATTTTTATTGACCTCAACATAAACCAAATTACTGGACATAACAGAAACACAGGCACGAATGTGCATGTGCAGAGACAATACAGAAACATTTATGCTTCCCCGTTACAGTAAGAAAAGAGAAGAGAAATTTATCCTTACCCTCTCTCAAGATTCAAATCCAAACGTTGCCCGGTAGTGACTTTGTCGATTTCATACCTACATCAAAATAGATATCCAATATCCTAAAGTTCAGAATACACAAACATGGATTCACATATACTAGCAGCTAAAGTAGTTTACATTGCATAACAAACCTCAATTCACTACGCATCTTTTCTATATCACCCTTGAGTTTTTCAGTCTCATGTTGCAACATAGAAAAGTGGTGTCCCTGCATCATAATCACAGATATGGTATGGAAATTGTCAATAACATAGAACAATCTATCCATGAGCATTTATGATACAAAAAATGTATACCCCAAGTTTTCATAATACAACTCAGGACAACGACAACTACACAGATTCTCAAAGTGGAATAATATTTAATCACAACTTTGACAAACTGTACATGACGCATAGCTCGCTCAGTGGTAAATGCAAGCCTCCAAAGACTGCATTTAGTATTGAGAGGGACCTCATTTACACACCAAGTCATACAAACCTGCATTTTTCCCTTTTATTTACTTCTTAACTTCTGATGAATAATAGTCTTAAGTAACTTTTTAGAACATGCAGGGATATGCCAGGATTTGTTGAATGAATGAGGGGAGCCAAACTGTCCCTAATTAGGTGAGAAGGCCAAAATGATGAGAGGATGTTGGAAACTAAGAAAACTTTTTCCTTCGAGGGTACAAATGACTTAAAAAATACATAGTATGATGACATCTTTGCATCCACAAAATTGATAGAACTATTCAACTCGAAGACCCAACAACCTCAATTTCTGTCTTCCCTTATTATTGTAAATCTAAATGACTTTGCTACCAACTTGATATCCTACTTTTATAATTATGATGATCATATAGAACGTAATGAGATGCATCATAGGCACCAATGCTCGGTTATTTCAGATATAATACTCAGCTTTCCATTATTACAAACCTCTGTTTAACTTCATAATTAGCTTGATCAAGACAAGAAAATGTACAAGCTAAATAGCCATAGAAAAGAATACATGCCTGTGAGCTAGTTACTTCGGATTTGAATTTGGCTAGATTAGCTTTTTGAGTTATTTTAACCTACAAAAAATGCGGGGAACATATTTACCAAAATAGAATTAACCTTTTAATAAAATTAAGCACAAACTTATATTCAAATAGTAGGGGAACAAAGAGGAGGAAAAGATGGTACCTTTTGCATTTTAGCCTTGGAAACAAAGGATTGAGCCACATTTTCCAAGGTGTCATTCAAAACTTCGGTGATGAAAGAAGTAATAGCCTCAGCTTACTTCGAGGGCACACCTTGTGCTTCTAATCTCCGTACCTAAGAAGAACACAACATTTCACCTTATTTTAATTTTATTTGTTTCCCCAACCCAACCTAAAACCATAGTATAAACATTAATTTTAGGGCAGGAGCCAAATTTATCCACAAACAAATCGAAATACCAAAATTGAAATCAAATATACGATTAGGGAGGGAGAATAAAGGTAAAAAAGAGAGAATAATTACGAGGGCTAAGTTGTCAACGAGGAAGACACGCTTGCCATTAGATTGCACGAGCTGAGAAATTTGTCGAGCATTAATTCGGGTCCAACTACTCCACGAAGAATGTAATGAAGGAGAAGGAGAAGAAGAAGAAGAAGAAGAAGAAGAAGAGGCATTTAAAGAAGCTCCAAAGCCTCTCAAAACGGCAAAATTGAATCGGTACCGGCAACCTTTTTATCACCAGCGCCGCCGCCTCTCATCTTCACTGCTACTCCTTTGTGCTGTTTTCTCTATCCTCCTTGGTTTTCGAACCCTTCGGCCTCCCTCTCTTCTTCGGCTGCGAAGCTGGAGATGTTGAATCCATGGAGATTTTGGAGTTAAACCCTCTCTTCACAGGACCAACCAGTCTACCAGTAGTGAGTAGTGTTGAATCCATGGAGATTTCCTTGCTTAGTCGTCGGTTACATGGGCGTATGTAGACGTCGACGACTTGAGATGGGTCAAACTTTAGCGGTATTGCAGGAGAAATCCATAACTAGGGTTTTGGTTTTGTGAGTGAAAAAGAACATAGAAAGACATAACCATGCTCCGCGCTCAGTATTTTAATTTTAAGTTTTCATTTAACCGTGAATTTTAGCTCCGTGTTTTTTCTTATAGACAACGTTTTTAAAAAAAAACGTTATCTAATTAAAACCAAAAAATGCCTTTATAAATAGATAACGTTTTTGTATATGTATCTACAACGTTTTTTTTAAAAACGTTGTGAATAAAAATACCACAACGTTTTTATAAAAAACGTTGTGGTTTAAGTGTTGTCTATTTGGTACTTTGTACTGGTGACTACAGGCCAAAGATATTCAATAGTATCATCATTTAGGACTGAGGATGATGAAAAATATTTTTTAAAGAAACGAATCCAGTGAAACAAAATGACAAGGATTAAGAATTAAGGATTCGTACTCTAGTTTGTCCAAATTCAAAAATACTCCATAATAAACAATTATGAGCCAAACTTCAAGAATGAAGATCAAAACATAGATACAATCAAATCTAGTAACCATAATAGACATTTTGGACAAAAAGGAGAATTTTCTTTTTTCGGTAAATAGTGCCGTATTCGTGAATAGTGCCGTATACGTGAATAGTAACCCCTACACAACAAGTTCCAAATTTGATTAAAAAGTTCACCAATATTTCGGCATAATGATATTGAAGAAAATAATATCATTTAAGAAGAAAATAACATCCCTTACCTCAAAATAACCGTACTTCTGACTAAATTTCGGTATAGTGCTGAAAGAAACTCGCACCGTATAGCAACACACAAAGTTTACTCACAAGAATACGCTCGATAATATAGAGAGAGAATGAGAGAAAACTTGTTTCTGGTGTGATTTTCAATTCTAACTTAGCCCTCTATTTATAGGAAAATGATAGAACGCCAAAGGAGACTAAATTAATAAAATATTAATTTTTTTCATTTCTTTTCTACGCATTCCATTTGAACACTTCAGCCACCAGCCAACCTTTGACCCAATTTCCAGCAGCCCACATGTTCAAACAAGAGTGGGTCCCACCCAAAAATTAATAAAAATCATTTTATTTTCCGAAACTTCAACAATTCATAGAAAATAGACCGTTTATCAGAAAAATACGAATTTTATGTCCATTCTGCCTGAAATCGAATTCTCTACAACTTTGTAACAAAAAGTTTTTCCAAATTCCCAACAGAAAATATTCAAAATCCACAAACAGATGATTTTTAATTCTTCTAGTCCGACAAAATATTGATAAAACACCTCAGCATTATTTCCTTCAATTATATCCACATAAAATAATATATTTAACAATTATATCCACATCAAATAAATATTTCCTTATCATATGAATCAATAATTAATTATTCTTAAATAATATTACAGAATCACAATTATGACAACTAGGCCGTTCCCAGGAAAGAGGGGGCTTTCCAATAAGGATTTCTCCTTACTGGCGCGCAATTAGATGACATAACCTCTCCTTAACAGAACTTTCTAGATATTGCCAATAATGTTATCTAATAATATTATTCAAATACTGTCAATTATTGATCTGATAATGAGAAATACTGTGCAGTGACAATTATTGAAACAATAATAATATAAACTTACAACGCAACAATTATTGAATCAATAAAATATTGAACAGTAACTATTGTAATAATTATTGGGTAGTGCCTTCTTACGTACGAATCAATAATTCAACAATACTGTGCAATACCGTGTGCTACTGTACAACCACGCGTATATATTTTAACCACTAGGTAACCCAACAGTGTTAACGATAACAATTTATGTCGTTATTTATAAAACTCAATCTTTGTCATTTTCTTTCATCCAACCGTTTTCTGTTATGGGGCCCACAATTGATTGAGCCGTCCTACGGAGATTTCCGACAATAAGAATATTTAACGACCAAGCGAATATTCCCCGAAAAAAAGAATATTTTGTAACCACTTGCTTATTTTGTAAAATCTTCACATTTCACCCATAACCAAAGCATTATATCTAATTAACCCTTATTAATTTAGAATAATGAATAAAGGAAAATTTAATTTTATTTATAATAAGTTGGGGTCTTACAACTATTCCCAAAGTACTATTCACTGGGTACTATATTCACTCGGGTACTATTCACTCGAGATATTATTCATGACAAAAATTAATTTCTTTTTGGTCCAAATCATTTTTGATACAATATTATTCTTGAATTTTACTCCACAAAGCGGTATCATGTTGACAATTTGGACTTTATGGAATTCTGGATAAATTGAATTATAAATCTTTAAAATTTATCCTTTGCTTTCTTTTAATTGAATTCTTATATCATTGTCATCATCCTCATGCTTATATAATGATGAAAGTCATCTTTGGCTTACGTGCATAGATGGACTGTCGATTAGTATGATTATGACCAGGAATTATTTGGTATAATCATGACCTGTAATGTTACAAATGATGAGGTAAAAGTCCTCATTCGCCCGTAGTGCATTGATGGACAGTTGTTGAGATGAACATGACCAACTGATGAATATCATTGGCACGTAGTGCATGGATAATTCAGTGATGTGGATTATTTATTACGCTAAGTCTCAGTGATAAAATTGGTGATAACTTTAAATTATAGAAGATAATAGATTTCATGCTCTACTTGACTCTTCTAATGGATTACTTGTTCCGCTGTAGTTAAACTTGATGCCTATTGTATTTTATCAGTTTAACCCTGTTGAATGCTAAGATAATTTATTCTGCATTATCTTAGTCATAATATTTCTTACTGAACTAGTTGAGCTCACCCTTTGCTTTCATTGTTCTCTTCAGGAAATGAGAATATAGCTGGGACTAGTCGGGGAACGGAGTGACGGTCCAGATGTTTGCATTAGTAGTCCTCACTTTTATGTGAAATAGTGTGATAATAAATGTAATGATGAATTTATCTAAGTGTGAATACTGTTTAGAAGACAATATTTGTATTAAAACTCACAGCTCATGATGTATATTTAAGTTTATATTTGTATTCTGTACCATGTATTTGACGACTTGGAATGGGTGATGTATACCTATTTTGGTGGCGTCACAAAATCAATTAGAACAATTCTAATCATATTTAAATAAATAAATTAAACTATTAATTTATTTAAATAAATAATATTTATTCTACAATATGGATAAGCCTCCCTAGCGATTAACGACTTTTCAGATAATATAGATTTCAATATTAATCATAAAAGAACCTTTGAGTAAATAGTTATCGTACAATTCAATCCTTCCACCATACAATATCCCAATTAAATATAAGACATGGAATTACTATCAAGTCTTAATTTATTTAATTATATGCATTTCAACTCTTAAATTCACAACACCAAATAATGCAAATTAGAAACTCCTTTCTAATTTCATTCTGCCTTAGCCAAGGACTACTCGGTTGTCATTTGTCGAATCACATAAGACATTTCTCTTCTTTTACTAGAAGCGATAGATTCTTTATTGATCATACATTATCTCTATGTATAACTTATTATACCCCAAGCATAACCTTTGATATACCCTAAGGGTCTTAAGGAATAAGTTAAAGTATAACTCATCACACACAAGATATTATGATGATCTCAAGTCCAAAGATCAGTTGTACTACTATCACTACAGGAATTCCTATTGACAGGCAAGTAAAACTCCATTAGGTATTCCTTAGCGAGCCACGTTTAGTGAACTTATTCTCTAATAAGAACCTACATACTTGCTTTAGTGTCTCCACATAAATTGTGGCGACCCCAAATCCGGGTACTTGCAACCCGAACTCGGTTCTCCACGATACCATTTCTTTAAGCTGAATAATACTAAATGATAATATAATTCGAACTTAATTTACATACATCAAAGTTTACTTCCCCAGGTACGTGACCTTCAAATACATTTCTTACAATACATGAATAGAAACCAATACAACTATAACCATTAACTCATAATACAACTTATTCAAGCAGCTTTCCTTTCCCCTTGTTTGTGCCTGAGCCTTCAGGTTGCTCATACATAACTGAAAATGTTTAATTTAAGCAAGGGTGAGCATTTGAGTGCCCAGCAAGTAGTAACAATTATATATATAAGCTGAAAGAATATAAGTATTCTCTTTGCATAACACTTCTACAACGAATCGAAAGTTGTGAAGCAATCTGTACTGATAAAAAATTCACATAACAACTCTCTTTCAAATTCTTGAAATTAGGCTCTGGCTCTACCCATGAATAGGGTTTAAGAAACATACCATGAACATTGTTTTTCATTTTCGAAAAGGTTTAGCAGAAATTCATCCGCAAACCGCTCTGTCTTACGGGCACGGAGGGTGATCAGCCCCGTTGTACCCTGTATTGATCAATACTACATAACTTGAACGAAATTCATCGCTCACTCTGTCCGCCTTGGGCGCAAAAATTTTCCCATATAGGGATGTTCATACATGCTTGGTTCCAAACCCGAAGGTTTTTAATCTTGCTCAACAATAATATGTAATTCAACATATATGTATACGGGTAATTGACAAAGGTGTATCAACATGTGAATAAATGCCATGATTATCCAAGTGGGGACACTTGTATAACCATTTAGAAATCAATGAACAGAATATATATCTGAGCTAACATGTTGATAATCCAAGCGTACATAATCTGTACAGGAATAGAAAGGAATTCTGAAACTTCTTACTCATGTCCATTGCATAAAGAAAATGCAAAGGTAAGATACTTGCCTGATTTGTTGATTACAAATCTCAACTTAGGTTTTATCTCTTTATCACAACCTATCAATAATCAGATCATTCTTTCGATTAGAACAATATATCATAACACATAGTACTGTCTATTACAGTCAGCACATAGTCTAATCATGTCATCACATAATCACAGTGATCATACTTTTAGTTCATATTCTATACTTGAAATATACATTTTTCAAATATCTCATCCATGCTCTTACAGAAGCCTTGTCTTTCTATTATAGGGTCTGGCATTTATCGGCGTACCGACAGCATTATCGGGTAAATACTGAGTCTAAGACTCTTATTCTATACCTCAACATCTATAAATATCAGACATTTTATTTTTAATCATTTTTCGGAATTTTTCCATAAATTGAAAATTTTAAAATAATTCAAATCTGTCTCTAAAAGGATCTATAGTGACATAACTGTTATTATGGGTGCTCTTCATCAAAGCCTGAATTTCATGACCGGTTCTCAAGTCAGTTAGTTTGACCGGCTATAACTTTCAAATATCGAAATCATAATTAAATGATTTAAACATTAAACAATTCTATTATCATTAATAATTAATTAATATTAAACTATTAATGAAGCCATTGCCAAAATATAAAAGTTATTTATAATAACTCAAACTATTTTTAAAACATTTATATTACCCTTAAATGATTTTTAAAACAATTAAAATCATTTTTAAATAATTACCATTAATATTTAAATATTAATGTACTATTTATCCAAATATTAAAAGTCATTAATTATAACTTAAAATATTTTTAAATCCTTAATATCCCTTTTAAATGATTTTTAAATAAATAAAAACCATTTTAAACTATTTATTTAATAATAATTATTAAATAAACTAAATATCATTAATATTATCTTAATATCATAAATATTTCAATTATTAATGAAATTATCCTTTAAATATTAAAAGTTATATTTTATAACTTAAAATATTTTTAAATACCTTATTTTCACTTAAAATGATTTTTATAATATTAAAATCATTTTTAAACTAAATTATTTAATATAATCATTAAATAACTTTAATATCATTAATATTAATTAATTAATGAAATTCATCACAAAATATTAAAAGTCATGGAAAATAACTCAAAATATTTTCTTATACCATAATATAATTTTTCATGATTTTTCATGAATTAAAACTATTTGTAAATAATTTATTTAATATTATAATTAAATAAATAAATACCTTTTATATTCCAAAAATACTAAATATTTTTGAAATTAACTCAAAATAATTAAAAACTATTTTTCGGACTTTAAAATAAATTTTCAGAATTTATTTGGTATTTTTTAATAATTAAAATCTAATTTTTCTAATTTTTAAATTAATTTTCGGAAAATAAAATAAATAAACCGTCGCTAAAGGCTATAGCGACAGATAACCGTCGCTATAGGTGTTCTTCATCTCAAGAACACTGTCAGAGACAGTTCAAGGGGGCTACTTTGACCATTAATAACTATATGGTATTAATGGTTCTGGGAAATATATGAATTGGGTCTTGTAGAGGAAATACCATACTACAATTACCAACAATCATAACGTTTAAACAACATAAGATCTGGGAGAAATCGAGCCTCAAAGTAGCTGTCAGAGCTGTTCTTCGTGAAGAACAGTTCGTGATGCCTACTTTGGACCTCTATATCTTGATGATCGTGTAACATTTATGTGATATATCAATTCCAGTGTGTAAAACACATGTAGGAATACAACTTAAAAGCTTCATAACATTAAAACATCACAGCATGAACAAGATCTGGCCGGTCAAAGTACAACACGGAAATCTGTCACGAATTTTCTGGGTTCGCGATTTTCACAGTTTCGGTCAACCATGTTTGACCGATTATATCTCCTAATATACAACAGATATCGACTTGATTATTTTTGCATATTAAAGACCACATATCAGGCTACATGTTACAAGTTTTAAACATCAAATATCATGATCGAGAAATGATCTATGGCCCCTGACATTTGACTGTCAGACCACAGATTCGGTTTTTCTAACTTGCTTAAATCTTTGATTTTGAGCACTTTGATGTTATGGGTCTATGTTTTTACAACCCAGAACATTAATAGACTACTTATTACACAACTTTAAACAATTAATTTCATCAATTAACATCGAATCGAAGGATTTCTAGAATTTAAGGTTTCCTACCTTTTCAAGCTTGATTTTTGATTTCTGACTTCTTGATGCTTCTGATTTGTTGTTTGTGATGGCTGGGCTTTGATTATGCGCTTATGGGCAAGACAATTTCGGAGGTTTGGGGTTGAGAGAAAATAGCTAAGTGTTTGAGAGCAATTTTAGTGTAAATATGCATTTTCTCTCTCTTTAATCCATATATATCATGTATGAAATGATTGTAATGGTTGATTGATGGTAATACTACAGTCCATTGGTGATTTCTAGAATGAATGGCCGGATTTGTGGTGATGGGTAACAAAATAATGCACAATAATTCACCAATAATGCACTAAATGGACAAAAAGGGTAAAATAGTCATTTCCACCCTAATAATTGGTTCCTTCCTTTAATAATGTGCAAGGGTAGTTTAGACTTCTCATGTCTACCATGAAGGGTATTATAGACATTACCCATAACCATTAGGATTTATTACTTATATTTTAAAATTCCATAAATAATATAACTAATAATACACTAAAAGGGCATTTTGGTAATTTCACATATAATTTCATGGGCATTTTTATACATAGCAATTAAATGTAGTATTTAATCACTAGATGGTAATTCTTATCATTTACCAATTAATTCTATCATTTGGTAAATTAAAACACTTGTACATTAACATTATAATTAAACCCAATAATTTTAAATTGGGGTTTTCTATAGAAAATTAGGATTCTATAATTAGGGTTTCTTAACGTCATCAATTAGGGTTTCTAATTGACCATTATGCTTCTCTAATTATCTGTGTATGTTACTAACACAGTCATTACGATCTCTAACTTCAACCGATTAGGGTTGTAATAATTAGGGTTTGTCCTAATTATCGGCATAAAAATAGTAATTAGGGTTTCTTCTAATTACCGACATCTTATACACAGTAACCTTCATATACACAGTCACTACTCAGTCATATCTCATAACTGAGTTTAATAATTAGGGTTTCACAGCACGGTAATATGCTATGACCTAATTGACCGTCATTACTCAATATTATCTGTCCGCACATACACAGTACATAATTATGGTACTGTAAAATCATTATATCAATAATATAATATTACTATTCTCATCTCTTGATCACAATCCCAATCCAGGGTTTTGGATCTCATATCTGGCTTCTCTTTCGCATATCAAGTTAAAATACTTGATTTAAATATTCTGAACAATTCATATAATAAAATATTTATTATATAAATCTAATTGCCACTTCATATATTATTTCCAATCATGCTTTCATGGAAAATAATTAATAAAAATATTTCTGTTTATAAAAATTAATTACCATATAATTTGTGGTAATTTATAATTCCAAAATTATTTCTAATTTTTCAAGAAATAAATATATTCGTATTTATCGTTCACTTATTCTCATCATTAAATAAAAAAAATTTTATACGCAAAATTTCTTATTTATTTTATATAGGAAATCTCGGGTTATTACATTCACCCTCCCTTATAAGGATTCCGTCCCCGGAATCACCGCTTTAAAAACTCATATGCAGAAGGGTACATAGCATATAATCACTGCACATAGACCTCGATCATACTTGATCGAACTGATCTTTAACTATTCTTCATAATACTCTAATTAGGCAGAAATTTGATTTCTAAAAGAACTCAAAATAAAACCATCTACTATAAATATGTAGGAAAACAGATAAGATATATAAGTGATTCACATAACACCTGGAGTTCTGTTTCCAGCTGCCACCGTATCCTGGACCGTCATGTTGTAGACTTTCGGAGTTGCTTTCGTTGGGGTACTGGTAAAGTTTGGTCCTGAAATTGCTAACGTCCCACTGCTTCTCCCTGTGGTTACGTTTCCTGCCTCCATTCCCCTCTTTGGACAGTTCCTCACCTGATGCTCAGTCGATCCGCATATGAAGCATCCACTGATCTTCCTTGAGTTGGGACAGTTGGGAGAGATATGACCCTCTTGCCCGCACTTATAGCACACGAACTTACCCTTTAGACACTCGGCAGAGTGATTCTTTCCGCAGTTCTTGCACTGCACTACTTGCTTCTTTGTAGCTTCCTGTTTCACTTGAACATTCCCTGAAAAATTCCTCATTCTCTTCTCACCCCGATTCCCACTACTACTTTCTATCTTCGCTGCTCCTCCTGACTTGCTCTTGTTCTTTTTCTCCTTGTTGTAGAGGCTCATGACCTCACTCCCCTGTTCAGCTATGATAGCCTTTTCCATGAGTGCTGCAAAAGTATCGATTTGCAGTACTGACACCTTATTGTAGAGCCAGGGTTTTAAGCCCAGCTCAAATCTCCTTGCCTTTCTAGCTTCTGTACTCACTTGATGTGGAGCAAACCTAGCCAACTCATTAAACTTTGCGGCATACTCCGCAACAGTCATGTTCTCCTGTTTTAACTCCAAGAATTTCACTTCCATTCTAGACTGCATACTAACAGAGAGATAGTTTTCGAAAAATAAATTCTTAAACCTATCCCAAGTAATTTCTTCTTCTCCTACCCGAGTTTTATTTGCCTCCCGCCAAAAATTAGCTTCCCCTTTCAACATATAGGTGGCAAAAGCGGTCTTTTGCCCCTCATCTACTCTAGCAATTATGAACGCCTTCTCTAACTCATTAACCCATGTCTGGGCTTCTATAGGGTCGGCTGATCCTCTGAATTCTGGTGGTCCTACGGCTTTGAAGTCTTTGAAATTTGTCAAGCGATTGTCTGCCTGGTTCCCTGCAGCTGGTATTCCCTGCTGCATAGCCTGAGCTACCATGTTTGCAAAGTTTTGCATCAGTTCTGGCTGTCGTTCTCCAGCATTAGTAGATTCTTCTACCCTTTGGTTTCGAGTTTGACGTCTTGGCGGCATTATCTGGTTAAATAAAACCATAAATTATACTCTTACATTTTAAACCTTATCGCATAAGATTAATGTATTAAACTCGTTTCATTTCTCAAACTTAAATTCATATTCATTTATCGAATATTTACATAGCACATACTGCTTTAATCAACAGTTATCCCTTTGTGACTACGAAAGTCGGGATTTAAAATCTTGACCAACATAAAAGTTGAAAATAGTTCATTACTTATCACACATATTACATAAACACAACATAACCCATACCACTTATTTACCAATTCTTTTTTCTCGGACAATCATTCGATCGATGTCCTTCCATACCACAATTAAAGCATCCACCTTTCTTATAGTCGGGGCAACGAGGAGAGGTATGTCCCTCACAGCCGCAAATATAACATATTTTCTTCCCTTTCTTCTTATCAGGTTTTCTTACGTCAGGATCTTCTATCTTTCTTTTTCCCTTTCCTCCTGGAGCCGCACACGATGTGTTGCTTGGGGCTCCCATCTGGTCAATTTGTAGTTTGAGCTTATCCTGCTCTTCCATTGTTTTTAGCAATGCTTGACGCAGTTGAATATTAAGCAACGTTTCTATCTCCCACAGCCTCTCCAGCGTAGAAACCTTGTTCTCCAGATCCTGCACCTTCGTTGATGCTTGAGCAGCTTCAACTTTAGTGTCTGAATCACTATCTGTCAAATCCACCATTTCTGGGTCTGATGCTACGTTTTCCACTATAGCCACCTCGTCCGATTTGGGTTCCTGGTGAGCTTCTATTTCAGCTGTTGGCCTCGATATTAGCTCGGGGGTATGGATCTGATCCTTCTTATTCCACATATCTTTCTCACCAGACATCTACATACATAAGTTACCCTGATTAGCATATAGTATATATACACAGAAATCAAGAGTTCTATATATGTTGTCTCTTATTTTAATTGACGATGAATTTATTCAATCCATCTCTATAAACACATCAACGCCTATCTTTCTCTGCCGAAAGGCAACTCCATCCACTCTGCATCGAATTTCATAAAGGCGATGACTAAAGCCTGCTCCAAGGTATATATCTTGGTGTCTTTGGCTTCTATCCCAACCTTCAACTGTCCTATCTGTATCTCTCTCTGCTCCAACCTTCCTCGTAACTCGGCTAATTCTATCTGTGTTCGGTGAGCAACATCCTTGTACTGCTGTTCTGAAATCTGGAGAGTACGATTCTGTGCCTCCGCCTGCTCAGCTCTAACCTTTAAGTCATCGTTCCTAACTAACAAATCTCTTATCATCTCACTGTCTGTGTACTCCTCGCTAGAGTCCATCGTCTCTTGGGTCAAGGAATTACTATCTTGACTTTCGTCATCCATCCTATGACCACAATAAACGAGACAACATTATTACTGAAATAAAATATATTCATCAATAAAATGAAGTAATATTTTATTTAGTACCACTAAAACTCGATGGATCTCTTTAACTCATCATATCCTATAACTTCTCACCAGAGTACTTCGTCTTCTGGTTCACTAAATATCTATCTTAACTTTCGTCCTCCATTCTACTAAGGTTATAACCTAGGTTTCGTATTCCTAACGTTTATAACCTACAGCTTTGATACCAACCTGTGGCGACCCCAAATTCGGGTACTTGCAACCCGAACTCGGTTCTCCACGATACCATTTCTTTAAGCTGAATAATACTAAATGATAATATAATTCGAACTTAATTTACATACATCAAAGTTTACTTCCCCAGGTACGTGACCTTCAAATACATTTCTTACAATACATGAATAGAAACCAATACAACTATAACCATTAACTCATAATACAACTTATTCAAGCAGCTTTCCTTTCCCCTTGTTTGTGCCTGAGCCTTCAGGTTGCTCATACATAACTGAAAATGTTTAATTTAAGCAAGGGTGAGCATTTGAGTGCCCAGCAAGTAGTAACAATTATATATATAAGCTGAAAGAATATAAGTATTCTCTTTGCATAACACTTCTACAACGAATCGAAAGTTGTGAAGCAATCTGTACTGATAAAAAATTCACATAACAACTCTCTTTCAAATTCTTGAAATTAGGCTCTGGCTCTACCCATGAATAGGGTTTAAGAAACATACCATGAACATTGTTTTTCATTTTCGAAAAGGTTTAGCAGAAATTCATCCGCAAACCGCTCTGTCTTACGGGCACGGAGGGTGATCAGCCCCGTTGTACCCTGTATTGATCAATACTACATAACTTGAACGAAATTCATCGCTCACTCTGTCCGCCTTGGGCGCAAAAATTTTCCCATATAGGGATGTTCATACATGCTTGGTTCCAAACCCGAAGGTTTTTAATCTTGCTCAACAATAATATGTAATTCAACATATATGTATACGGGTAATTGACAAAGGTGTATCAACATGTGAATAAATGCCATGATTATCCAAGTGGGGACACTTGTATAACCATTTAGAAATCAATGAACAGAATATATATCTGAGCTAACATGTTGATAATCCAAGCGTACATAATCTGTACAGGAATAGAAAGGAATTCTGAAACTTCTTACTCATGTCCATTGCATAAAGAAAATGCAAAGGTAAGATACTTGCCTGATTTGTTGATTACAAATCTCAACTTAGGTTTTATCTCTTTATCACAACCTATCAATAATCAGATCATTCTTTCGATTAGAACAATATATCATAACACATAGTACTGTCTATTACAGTCAGCACATAGTCTAATCATGTCATCACATAATCACAGTGATCATACTTTTAGTTCATATTCTATACTTGAAATATACATTTTTCAAATATCTCATCCATGCTCTTACAGAAGCCTTGTCTTTCTATTATAGGGTCTGGCATTTGTCGGCGTACCGACAGCATTATCGGGTAAATACTGAGTCTAAGACTCTTATTCTATACCTCAACATCTATAAATATCAGACATTTTATTTTTAATCATTTTTCGGAATTTTTCCAGAAATTGAAAAATTTAAAATAATTCAAATCTGTCTCTAAAAGGATCTATAGTGACATAACTGTTATTATGGGTGCTCTTCATCAAAGCCTGAATTTCATGACCGGTTCTCAAGTCAGTTAGTTTGACCGGCTATAACTTTCAAACATCGAAATCATAATTAAATGATTTAAACATTAAACAATTCTATTATCATTAATAATTAATTAATATTAAACTATTAATGAAGCCATTGCCAAAATATAAAAGTTATTTATAATAACTCAAACTATTTTTAAAACATTTATATTACCCTTAAATGATTTTTAAAACAATTAAAATCATTTTTAAATAATTACCATTAATATTTAAATATTAATGTACTATTTATCCAAATATTAAAAGTCATTAATTATAACTTAAAATATTTTTAAATCCTTAATATCCCTTTTAAATGATTTTTAAATAAATAAAAACCATTTTAAACTATTTATTTAATAATAATTATTAAATAAACTAAATATCATTAATATTATCTTAATATCATAATATTTCAATTATTAATGAAATTATCCTTTAAATATTAAAAGTTATATTTTATAACTTAAAATATTTTTAAATACCTTATTTTCACTTAAAATGATTTTTATAATATTAAAATCATTTTTAAACTAAATTATTTAATATAATCATTAAATAACTTTAATATCATTAATATTAATTAATTAATGAAATTCATCACAAAATATTAAAAGTCATGGAAAATAACTCAAAATATTTTCTTATACCATAATATAATTTTTCATGATTTTTCATGAATTAAAACTATTTGTAAATAATTTATTTAATATTATAATTAAATAAATAAATACCTTTTATATTCCAAAAATACTAAATATTTTTGAAATTAACTCAAAATAATTAAAAACTATTTTTCGGACTTTAAAATAAATTTTCAGAATTTATTTGGTATTTTTTAATAATTAAAATCTAATTTTTCTAATTTTTAAATTAATTTTCGGAAAATAAAATAAATAAACCGTCGCTAAAGGCTATAGCGACAGATAACCGTCGCTATAGGTGTTCTTCATCTCAAGAACACTGTCAGAGACAGTTCAAGGGGGCTACTTTGACCATTAATAACTATATGGTATTAATGGTTCTGGGAAATATATGAATTGGGTCTTGTAGAGGAAATACCATACTACAATTACCAACAATCATAACGTTTAAACAACATAAGATCTGGGAGAAATCGAGCCTCAAAGTAGCTGTCAGAGCTGTTCTTCGTGAAGAACAGTTCGTGATGCCTACTTTGGACCTCTATATCTTGATGATCGTGTAACATTTATGTGATATATCAATTCCAGTGTGTAAAACACATGTAGGAATACAACTTAAAAGCTTCATAACATTAAAACATCACAGCATGAACAAGATCTGGCCGGTCAAAGTACAACACGGAAATCTGTCACGAATTTTCTGGGTTCGCGATTTTCACAGTTTCGGTCAACCATGTTTGACCGATTATATCTCCTAATATACAACAGATATCGACTTGATTATTTTTGCATATTAAAGACCACATATCAGGCTACATGTTACAAGTTTTAAACATCAAATATCATGATCGAGAAATGATCTATGGCCCCTGACATTTGACTGTCAGACCACAGATTCGGTTTTTCCAACTTGCTTAAATCTTTGATTTTGAGCACTTTGATGTTATGGGTCTGTGTTTTTACAACCCAGAACATTAATAGACTACTTATTACACAACTTTAAACAATTAATTTCATTAATTAACATCGAATCGAAGGATTTCTAGAATTTAAGGTTTCCTACCTTTTCAAGCTTGATTTTTGATTTTTGACTTCTTGATGCTTCTGATTTGTTGTTTGTGATGGCTGGGCTTTGATTATGCGCTTATGGGCAAGACAATTTCGGAGGTTTGGGGTTGAGAGAAAATAGCTAAGTGTTTGAGAGCAATTTTAGTGTAAATATGCATTTTCTCTCTCTTTAATCCATATATATCATGTATGAAATGATTGTAATGGTTGATTGATGGTAATACTACAGTCCATTGGTGATTTCTAGAATGAATGGCCGGATTTGTGGTGATGGGTAACAAAATAATGCACAATAATTCACCAATAATGCACTAAATGGACAAAAAGGGTAAAATAGTCATTTCCACCCTAATAATTGGTTCCTTCCTTTAATAATGTGCAAGGGTAGTTTAGACTTCTCATGTCTACCATGAAGGGTATTATAGACATTACCCATAACCATTAGGATTTATTACTTATATTTTAAAATTCCATAAATAATATAACTAATAATACACTAAAAGGGCATTTTGGTAATTTCACATATAATTTCATGGGCATTTTTATACATAGCAATTAAATGTAGTATTTAATCACTAGATGGTAATTCTTATCATTTACCAATTAATTCTATCATTTGGTAAATTAAAACACTTGTACATTAACATTATAATTAAACCCAATAATTTTAAATTGGGGTTTTCTATAGAAAATTAGGATTCTATAATTAGGGTTTCTTAACGTCATCAATTAGGGTTTCTAATTGACCATTATGCTTCTCTAATTATCTGTGTATGTTACTAACACAGTCATTACGATCTCTAACTTCAACCGATTAGGGTTGTAATAATTAGGGTTTGTCCTAATTATCGGCATAAAAATAGTAATTAGGGTTTCTTCTAATTACCGACATCTTATACACAGTAACCTTCATATACACAGTCACTACTCAGTCATATCTCATAACTGAGTTTAATAATTAGGGTTTCACAGCACGGTAATATGCTATGACCTAATTGACCGTCATTACTCAATATTATCTGTCCGCACATACACAGTACATAATTATGGTACTGTAAAATCATTATATCAATAATATAATATTACTATTCTCATCTCTTGATCACAATCCCAATCCAGGGTTTTGGATCTCATATCTGGCTTCTCTTTCGCATATCAAGTTAAAATATTTGATTTAAATATTCTGAACAATTCATATAATAAAATATTTATTATATAAATCTAATTGCCACTTCATATATTATTTTCAATCATGCTTTCATCGAAAATAATTAATAAAAATATTTCTGTTTATAAAAATTAATTACCATATAATTTGTGGTAATTTATAATTCCAAAATTATTTCTAATTTTTCAAGAAATAAATATATTCGTATTTATCGTTCACTTATTCTCATCATTAAATAAAAAAAATTTATACGCAAAATTTCTTATTTATTTTATATAGGAAATCTCGGGTTATTACACAAATGATCATGAGATCAATCATCCTCATCCAATGAGCAAGCAACGTATGTACCAATCTATTCGGATTCACTAATCCTCAATTTAGTAATCCAATTATTGTAAACTATTTTAGATTTAAGCTTTCTAAGAATTTAGATCTCATTAGAATGATCATCATCATTATTCTAAAAGCATTGCTTAAAATTATAAGTTTATCACATATTATAAAGCAGCATCATGTAGATAATTAAAAGTCTCTAATAAATTAATACTTTTTATTAATAAATGAATAAGATTATTACGAAGTATATGCTTTATCATCAAACATGATTGGCTTGTGTGCATACTAATTTCACCTTTGCGTTGACAATATCGCACTCATACCCGCATATGATCTTCTACTCAACGCATCAGCTACCACGTTCGCTTTTTCAGTATGGTATTGAATGATATTGTAAGACCCCAAATTATTAATAAATAAAATTTAATTTCCTCTATTTATTATTTTGAAATAGTAAGGGTTGATTTGATTAATGTGGTTAGTTATGGGTAAAATGCGCAAATATTTTAAATAAGCAGGTGGTTATAAAATATTCATTGTTGACGGAGAATATTCGTTTGGTCATGGAATATTCTTGCTGTCGGGGAATATTCGTACGACGGCGCAGTCTTTTGTGGGCCCCATAACGGAAAGTGATTGGATGAAGAAAACGACAAGTATAAGTTATTTATAAATAACAACGTAGTTGTTACCGTTAATACTGTTGGAATACCCGGTGGTTAAAACACAGTAATACGCGTTGTTGCACAGTAGCACACGGTATTGTACCAATTATTGATTCTTAAGTAAGAAGGCATTACTCAATAATTGTTACAATAATTACTGTTCAGTATTTTATTTTATTGATTTAATAATTGTTGTGTTGATTTTTTTTTATATTATTGTTATTTTAATAATTGTCACTGCACAATATTTTTTATTATCGGAGCAATAATTCATATTATTTGAATAATATTATTAGAAAATATTATTGGCAATGTCTAGAAAGTTCTGTCTAAGGAAAGGTTTGGTCACCTAATTGCGCGCCAGTAAGGAGAAATCTTTATTGGAAAGCCCCCTCTTTCCTGGGAACGGCCTAGTTGCCAATACTGTGATTCTGTAATATTATTTGTGAATAATTAATTATTGGATTATATGATGAGGAAAATATTGATTTTATGTGGATATAGATAGAGAAAATTTTTAAAGTGACAAATTGTTGAAAATTAATATTTTATCTTTTTTGATAAAAAATTCATTTAAATATATTATTATATTTTAATAATATAATAATGGTGATATTTTTTACAATGAATGTGGGATATATGAGTATAAGATTATTTACGAGGTATTTTTGGACATGAAATAGCTGAAATACGAATCCTAAATACTTATTCTTTTGTTTCACTGGATTTGTTTCCTTTAAAATATTTTTCATCATCCTCAATCCTAAATGATGATATTACTGAATATCTTTGGCCTGTAGTGCAAAGATGAATGATTTCTTGATGAATATCTTTGGCCCGTAGTGCAAAGATGAACAGGTGTTGAGATGAACATGACCGAATGATTAATATCTTTGGCCCGTAGTGCAAAGATGAACATGTGTTTAGATGAACATTACCAACTGATGAATATCTTTGGCCTGTAGTGCAAAGATGAATATTTGATTCCAAATATATATTGATTGATGTTACAGGGATAAAATAACGACGATGAACTTTTAAATTCATATATAGAAGATAGTAGTTTGCATTCTCTACTTAACTCTTCTAATGAATTATTATTTCCGCTGCGAAGATTGATTTAAAACTGGTTGTCTATTGTATTCTATTAGATTTTTCCCTGTTGAGGACTAACAATAATTTGTTCTATATTATCTTAGTCATAATGTTCTTTATTGGTCTAGTTGAGCTCACCCTTTTCCTTGTTGTTCCATTTTTCTTCTTAGGAGGCGAGAATGTAGCGAGTACTAGCCGGGGTGTGGAATGATGGTTCTAGAAGTGGTTCTAGTAGTCCTCACTATTCTATAAAATAGTGTATTAATAATTGTAATGAGGACTTATTTGAGTGTGGATATTGTCTAGATGACAATATTTATATTTAGTCTCATAGTTTTTCTGTTGTAATAATAAAGTTGTAGTTGTTTCTGTATCATGTATTTGGCGACTCAGAATGGGTGTTGTATACCTATTTTGGGGGCGTCACAGTTGGTATCAGAGCTTAGGGATATGATCTCTGGCAGATATCGGGAAATAGAACTAGGAGGGGAGAGACGAGTATATCCTTCGCTAGTGTGTCATACCTAAGCTTATTTGTTGGTCGGTCATAATATAGGGGTATTATGTGATTTGTTAATTTGTGTAATTAACCCTTGTTTTGTGGCAGTATTTAAGAATGTCGACTGAGAATGTTAACAGTGGAGTAAATGAGACCGTGGAGACACCTTTACTCACCAACGAGGAGAACGTGCAATAAGCTGGCAATGTTCTTCCTGTAAACAACACCACTGAGCAGATGACGAACGATGGCATGTTTAGGAACTTTCTAGAATTCATGCAAAACCAAACGAGAAAGACTACTGTTCAAAATCCAGGTGGAAAAACTGGCAACTCACGGATGGTCACCACTAAGCAGTTCAAGGAGTTAGGACCGCCAGAGTTTTTGGGAAAGCCAGAACCACTTACGGCAGAGACGTGGATAAAGCAAATTACCAAGATATTCGATGTCTTGGGATGCACGGAGGAACAGAAGGTTCCATTCGCCACCTTTATGTTCCGTGGCGAGGCAGATTACTGGTGGGAGTCTGTGAAACGTACCTAGCCTGCCGCACTCCGCATGTCTTGGGAAACGTTTCAGAAACTTTTCAATGAAAAATACTTTCTTGAAAGTATTCGCCATATGAAAGAGGTATAGTTTATTAGACTAGAACAAAACAACATGACAGTGTCCCAATATGAGGCGAAGTTCGTAGAGTTATCTAGGTTTGCACCCCATTTGGTAGAGAATGAGGAACGAATGACGAGGATGTTTCTAAGAGGTTTAAAACCCGAGATTCGGCAATATCTTATCTCTCATAAATTTTCTTTATATTCAGATGTTGTCAACGGGGCTCAATTATTAGAGCGAGATAGCGAGTACTTTAAACTAAGAGACCGCAACCAGGATCATACTGGTGACAGCAATCATCAGAACAACAATAACCAGCGGAGAAAGAAAAATACGGACAAGAGCGACAACCACTCTGGTGGTAATCGTGGCCATGAAAATAGAAGAAGCGAGTCGGGGGGAGATTTTAAAAAGAGGAGATTCAACAATGACACTGCGAAGACGCCAGCACCAGCAGCAACTGGTTTTAAGGGAGGAGTACGACCACCGGTCGTATGCTATAAATGTGAAAAAGAGGGGCACATAAGCCCAAACTGTCCACAACAGTTCAAGGTATGTTATAATTGTGGAAAGGAAGGACATATCGCTCGAGATTATACGGTAGCGAAACCAAGCCCAGTGGGGATGGTGACTCAAAAGGCTGTCCCAGAAAAGTCAAAGTCAACGGTTCCTGGAAGAGCATTTGTCGTCACCGGTCAGAATGCGAGGAACCCGAACGAAGTTTGCATGGATTAGTTAATTATAATTTCTTTAGAAGTTTATACATTACTAGATACTAGTGCTACCCATTCATTTTTCTCTCCTGCTTGTGCTCAACGTTTAAACTTGACTCCAGAGAAATTAGACTTTGACCTATCTGTGGAAACTCCGTTAGGAGAAACTTTCATCACATCCACTATTTATAAATCTTGTTTGATCCAAGTTGGCACCATCGCATTACTTGTTGACCTTATTTCTTTAAAGATACTTGCTTTTGATGTGATTTTAGGGATTGATTGGTTAACTACTCATCATGCCAAAATTGATTACTTTCGTAAGGTTGTTAGTTTTCATATTCCTAAGCAACATGTTATTCGAATTCAAGCAACCAAACCATTGAAGTCAAACACTTTCATATCAAGCCATAAAGACATTCGTTTATTGAAAAATGGATGTCAAGTTTTCTTAGCCCATGTTATGGACTTAAACAAAAATACGTCAGATTTGAATGATATTTCTATTGTTAGTAAATTTCCTGATGTATTTCCTAAAGAATTACTTGGCTTACTCCCAAAGTGTGATATTGAATTTTGTATCGACTTTGAACCCGGTACAAAACCCATTTCTAAAAATCTCATGGCTCCTATTGAACTTCAGGAGTTAAAAATTCAACTATAGAATTTGGTACCCGAGCCGTTATCTGGTGACTTCCTTTATGGAATGCACCGAAGCCATACTCTCCGTAGGGGACGCCATATTTGTGCGGTAGTAAACTAATAGGTGTCATTGTGACGTGCTATCCAAGATTGGGATATGAGTCACAGTTGAGAGCAACCTAAGTCAGTAATCGAAATACATAGCTTTCTATGCTTAGCTGGTTATTATCGAAGATTTTGTGGAAAGATTTTCTAGAATCGCTACTCCATTAACGCAGCTGACTCGTAGAGATACAAAATTTGAATGGAGCAAGGAATATGGGAAGAGCTTCGAAGAACTCAATAGGAGGCTCATTTCAGCATATGTTCTGACCATACCTTCCTAGAAAAGCGAACGTGGTAGCTGACGTGTTGAGTAAAAGATCGTATATGAGTACGAATGCGATATTGTCAAAGACCCATTTTATATAACTTACAAATGATAGATATAGAGTTAAAGACTCTAGGGACTCACGTGATGATATACAAGTAGAACCGACTTTTATCGATAAAGTTAAAATCGCTCGGGCTACACACCGGAGCTGATAAATATGAAAAAGGAGGTGCAAGAAGTTGTTATTCCAAAAGCGAGAATTGGTGATGTGAGGAAAGCTTAAACTGTCGATTTATTGGTCTATTTGAAATCCTCGATCGAGTAGGAACTGTGGCCTATAGACTCGTTTTACCGCCAAGTATGGCACGTGTTCATAACGTTTTTCATGTATCGAAGTTACGAAATTATGTGGACGAGCCGAACCACGTCATTGAGTTAGAACCAGACGAGATAGTCGAAGACTTAACGTACGAGGAGGTACCTGTCAAGATTTTTGATAGGAAGGAGCATATCCTACGTACGAAGGTCATACCACAAGTTAAAGTTTTATGGAGAAACCATGCTATTGAGGAAATGACCTGGGAGTTGGAAATAGAAATGAAAGCGAGGTTTCCTCATCTTTTCGAAACAACAGGTACGTACGTCAATTTCGAGGACGAAATTTCATAAAGATGGGAGGTTGTAAGACCCCAAATTATTAATAAATAAAATTTAATTTCCTCTATTTATTATTTTGAAATAGTAAGGGTTGATTTGATTAATGTGGTTAGTTATGGGTAAAATGCGCAAATATTTTAAATAAGCAGGTGTTTATAAAATATTCATTGTTGTCGGAGAATATTCGTTTGGTCGTGGAATATTCTTGCTGTCGGGGAATATTCGTACGACGGCGCAGTCTTTTGTGGGCCCCATAACGGAAAGCGATTGGATGAAGAAAAAGACAAGTATAAGTTGTTTATAAATAACGGCGTAGTTGTTACCTTTAATACTGTTGGAATACCCGGTGGTTAAAACAGAGTAATACGCGTTGTTGCACAATAGCACACGGTATTGCACCAATTATTGATTCTTACGTAAGACGACATTACTCAATAATTGTTACAGTAATTACAGTTCAGTATTTTATTTTATTGATTTAATAATTATTGCGTTGATTTTTTTTATATTACTGTTATTTTAATAATTGTCACTACACAGTATTTTTCATTATCAGAGCAATAATTCATATTATCTTAATAATATTATTAGAAAATATTATTGGCAATGTCTAGAAAGTTGTATCTAAGGAGAGGTTTGGTCACCTAATTGCGCGCCAATAAGGAGAAATCTTTATTGGAAAGCCCCCTCTTTCCTGGGAACGTCCTGGTTGCCAGTACTGTGATTCTGTAATATTATTTGTGAATAATTAATTATTGATTTATATGATGAGGAAAATATTGATTTTATGTGGATATATATGGAGAAAATTTTTAAAGTGACAAATTGTTGAAAATTAATATTTTATCTTTTCTGATAAAAAAATTCATTTAAATATATTATTATATTTTAATAATATAATAATGGTGATATTTTTTACAATGAATGTGGGATATATGAGTATATGAGGAGGAGGAGGAGTATTTTTGTTACCAAAAATATTTAAAACATGTTTTTCATGTCTGTGAACCCCATTTCTTGACTGAAATTTGATTATGGCCTGTAAAATTGCCCGTTTGTGGATTTTGGTCAATTTTTGTTTGGAATTTGGAAAAATTTCCTTCTGCAAAGTTGTAGATAGTGGAATTTCCTATGGAAATTCGCGAGTTTCAAATTTTTCTGACAAAAGGGCTATTTAGTATAAAATATTAAAGTTCTGGATTAATTGATTACAATTTTTTTGAAGTTTTAAACCACTTTTGCATGAAAAAACGTTTTTGGCACTTAGGAGACATGTGCTGGTGGCTGATTTCAGCTGGTGGAGTGTGTATGATGATTTGGAAAATTAATAATATTAATTTATTAAATTTTCTACTTTGGTGTTCTAAGCATTTTCCTATAAATAGGGTGCTTAGGTTAGAATTGAAAATCACACCAGAAACTACAGATATCTCTCTCTTTCTCTCTCTCTATAATATCGAGCGTATTTTGTGAGTATTTTTAGTACTTTGAGTATTGCTATACGGTACAAGTTCTTTCAGCACTATATCCAATATTCCAGTCAGAAATACTATTCTTTCTGAGGTAAGGGATGTTATTTTCTTCTCAAATGATATTATTTCTTCAATATCATTATGCCAAAATATTGGTGGAAATTTTTATCAAATTTGGAACTTTTTCATGTCGGGGTTACTATTCATGAGTTACTATTCACGAGTTACTATTCATGAGATACTATTCACGAGTACTATTCACGAAGCATGATGATATTTTTGTGAAATTTCTATCTTTTGGTGTCAAAGTTACTATTCACGTAGACGACATTATTCACGTATACGGCACTATTCACGAATACAACACTATTCACAGAAAAATTAAAATTTTCCTTTTCGTCCAAAATATCTACTATGGATACTATCTTTGATTGTATCCATGTTTTGATCATTCTTGAATTTTACTTCACTATGATTATTTATGAGGTATTTTTAGACATGAAATAGCTGAAATACGAATCCTAAATACTTATTCTTTTGTTTCACTGAATTTGTTTCCTTTAAAATATTTTCCTAAATGATGATATTACTGAATATCTTTGGCCTGTAGTGCAAAGATGAATGATTTCTTGATGAATATCTTTGGCCCGTAGTGCAAAGATGAACATGTGTTGAGATGAACATGACCGACTGATTAATATCTTTCGCCCGTAGTGCAAAGATGAACAGGTGTTCAGATGAACATGACCAACTGATGAATATCTTTGGCCTGTAGTGCAAAGATGAATATTTGATTCCAAATATATATTGATTGATGTTACATGGATAAAATAACGACGATGTACTTTTAAATTCATATATAGAAGATAGTAGTTTGCATTCTCTACTTAACTCTTCTAATGAATTATTATTTCCGCTGCGAAGATTGATTTAAAACTGGTTGTCTATTGTATTCTATTAGATTTTTCCCTATTGAGGACTAACAATAATTTGTTCTATATTATCTTAGTCATAATGTTCTTTACTGGGCTAGTTGAGCTCACCATTTTCCTTGTTGTTCCATTTTTCTTCTCAGGAGGCGAGAATATAGTGAGTACTAGTCGGGGTGTGGAATGATGGTTCTAGAAGTGGTTCTATTAGTCCTCAATATTCTATAAAATAGTGTATTAATAATTATAATGAGGACTTATTTGAGTGTGGATATTGTCTAGATGACAATATTTGTATTTAGTCTCACAGTTTTTATGTTATATTAATAAAGTTGTAGTTGTTTCTGTACCATGTATTTGGCGACTCAGAATGTGTGTTGTATACCTATTTTGGGGGCATCACAGATATGATCGTAATCTTTCAACAGCTCGAGCCAACGTCGTTGTCACATGTTGAGTTCCTTTTGAGTGAAGAAATATTTAAGGCTTTTTTGATCTGTATAGAGCTTTACTTTCTCCGCATATAGGTAATGCCTCCATATTTTAAGTGTAAAAATGACAATTGCCAACTCTAGATCATGAGTATGATAATTCCTCTCATATTCTTTGAGTTGTCGTGAGGCATAGGCTATGACTTTCCTATGCTGCATGAGAACACATCCTAAACCTTTGCCTAAAGCATCGTTGTATATGACAAATCCCTCCAAACCAGTATTGTTAGAACAACCAAATTTTATATCTTTTCGAGTTAACTGAGTTAATGGAGTAGCGATTCGAGAAAATCCTTCCACGAATATTCGATAATAACCAGTTAAGTTCAGAAAGCTACATACTTCGGTTACTGACTTAGGTTGCTCCCAGCTTTGTATTGCTTTAATCTTCACTGGGTCAACAAATATTCTTTGATTTGATATCACATGCCCAAGGAATGCTACTTTCTCAAGCTAGAACTCACATTTCTTCAACTTGGAGTACAACTTGTTTTCACAAAGCTTTGGGAGTATCAGCCTCAAGTGTTGCTCATGATCTTCACGGATTTTGGAGTATATAAGGATGTCATCAATAAAGACAACCACAAAATGATCCAAATATTCTTTGAATACTCAGTTCATCATATCCATGATGGCAACAAGAGCATTAGTCAATCCAAAAGACATGACTAGGAATTTGTAATGCCTGTACCGAGTTCTGAAAACAATCTTTGGAATGTTAGTTTTAATCTTTAACTGATGATATTCGAAATGAAGATCGATCTTTGAAAAGAATTTGGCGCCTTACAACTGGTCAAATAGGTCATCAATGCGAGGTAACGGATACCTATTTTTGATGGTGACATGATTCAACTCCCGATAGTCAATACAAAGTCGCATACTTCCATCTTTCTTCTTTATGAATAGAACAAGAGCACCCCAAGGAGATGTACTAGGACGAATGAAAATGATGTCTAACAATTCTTGCAGTTGGGTTTTTAACTCCTGAAGTTCAATAAGATTCATTCGATATGGGGTTTTGGAAATGGATTTTTTTACCAGGTTCAAGGTCGATACAAAATACGATTTCATGCACTAGGGTAGGCCACGAAGTTTTTCATGGAATACGTCAGGAAATTTATTAACAATAGAAATATCATTCAAATCTGACGTATTTTTTGTTTAAATCCGTGACATGGGCTAAAAAAGCTCGACATCCGTTTTTCAATAAATGAATAGCTTTATGGCTTGATATGGCAGTGATTGACTTTAGTCATTTGGTTGCTTGAATTCGCATAATAGGTTAGTTAGGAATATGAAAACTAACAACCTTACGAAAATAATCAATTTTAGCAAGATGAGTAGTTAACCAATCAATCCTTAAAATCACATCAAATGTAAGTATTTTCAAAGAGATAAGATCGACAAGTAACGTGCGGGTGCCGAGTTGAATCAAATAAGATTTATAAATAATGGATGTAATGAAGGTTTCTCCCAACGAAGTTTCAACAGATAAGTCAAAGTCTAATTTCTTCGGAGTTAAATTTAAGCGTTGAGGGCAAGTAGGAGAAATAAAAGAATGGGTAGAACCGGTATCAAATAAGGTATAGACTTCACAAGAGTTTATGATTAGCTTACTTGTGATGACCTCGTTCGGGATCCTTACATTTTGGGAGGTCACGACAAATGCTCTCCCTTGAACTACTGGTTTTGACTTGTCTAGGATGGCCTTTGGTGCCTCTATCCCAGCTGGACTTTACTTTATTACACGACAAAATTGGGCTAGGTGACCTTTTCTACAAATATAATATGCTTTGGCCTGCATCGAGTAGTTTGGTCTGATGTGTCCCTCCCCTCTACATTTGAAGCATACTATTGATGGTCGTTCTCCTTCCTTGAAAACGACTGTTGGTGCTATTGTCTTTCCATCATCGTTGAATCTCCTCTTCTTGAAATTTTCACTTCTATTGTCTTGGCCATGATTACCACCAAATTGGTTACCATTTCTGGTATATTGATTCCCTCCACATTTGTTGTCATCGCTTTGATGACTGCTACCACTGGTATTATCAATTTACCGCTTGCTCTCTATTGGTTGGGTTGACTCATTATCGCACTCCAATAACTGAACCCTATTCATAACATCTGAATACAAGCAAAGTTTGTAAAAAATGAGGTATTGACATATTTTGGGTTTCAAACCTCGCAGAAATATTCACGTCTTTCTCTCCTTATTATCAACCAAATGGGATGCAAACTGGGATAACTCGACAAACTTAGCCTCGTACTGTGACACGGTCATATTGTTTTGTTCCAAATTGATAAATTCCACCTCCTTCATGTAACGAATACTTTCGGGAAAGTACTTGTCGTTGAATAGTTTTTGGAACTTCTCCTAAGAAATCTTCAGTGCAGTAGGCTGAGTACGTTTTATAAATTCCCACCAGTTATCTGTCTCTCCTCACAACATGAAGGTGGCAAAGGGAACCTTTTGCTCCTCGGAGCGTCCCAAGGCATCAAATATCTTGGTGATCTGATTTATCCACGTCTCTGCCTTAAGTAGTTTTGGCTTTCCCAAAAACTCCAGTGGTCTCAACTCCTTGAACTTCTTAGCGATGATCATCCGTGAGTTGCCAGTGTTTCCACCTGCATTTTGCACAGGAGTCTCTCTCTCCTAATGTTACATGAATTGTATAAAGCCTCTGAACATTCTTTCGCTCATCATTTGGTCAGTGTTGTTGTTTATCTAAGGATTATTGCCTTCCTGATGAACATTATCCTGGTTATTGATCTGTGGTGACTCAACGGTCTCCTGTGCTTCGTTGCTTATCTCAACATTTTCAAATGTCATTTTTAAACACTGCCACAAAACACGGGTTAATTGACATGCCACATATTATCCCTATATTCTTATCGAACAATTAAATAATAAATAACCTTAGGTAGGTCATACTATATCACTAGTACAAAATCATAAAAAGACAACACTTAAAAGATGACGTTTTATAAAAAATGTTGTGATGTTTTTTTTATAACGTTTTTTAACAAAATGTTGTAGATACATATGAAAAAACGTTATGTATTTATAAGGATAATTTTTGATTTTCAATAGATAATGTTTTTAAAAAAAATGTTATTTATGTAAAAAACACGGAGCAAAAAATAAAAATGCAAAAGTGAAAATTTGAAATTAAAACAAGAACCATAGTGTTTTAGATCTACTTTCTTCTCTCTCCTATCTCTCTACTTTCTCTCTCTACGATGGAGGTAGCAAAGGAAGCGGGTGCCCTGCTCTCCTACAATCCAAACCTTTGGCTACCACTGTGGCCATCAGCTGGGGAGGCACGTACGGCAAAAGATCTTGAGCATTTGGGAAAAGGATGATGTGATTAAGGTCAGTGACAATGAGTTGGAGTTCCTCACTGGCAAAGAGTTAAGTGATGAGGCAGCGATGCTCCTTATCTATCGCTTCTCTCTCCTTCTCGCCAACTTCTCCTCAACACTTCGCCGCCACTCACTCCGCAACCGTCTCCATTTTCTCGCTTGAAAGCCTAACACCCAAAGCCACCATCTCCGCCTTCAAAGATACAGCCACATCCGCCTTCATCTCCGCCGGATGGGGAAGATGGAAAAGATTGGGAATCGTAATGACAAAAATTGATTTAAGTGGAGGTTTGGGTGCTCAAAACATTTCAACATGAGGAGTAATTAAGAAAATTTTGGAGGATTGGGACAAAATCCATCAAATCAAAGCACCAAGTATCGCCTCTACAAAACAACAATTATCAGAAGGTGCATTTTTATGTGGTTTGGATTTGATTTCTTTCCATATGAGGGCATAATTTTGTTATGGATTTTTTTTGGATTATTGAATATGTTTTACACAATTAAGGTTCTTTACCTTTTTTCTTGTAACAGTTCACTGAGTTACTTCTTTGGCAACTATGATCTACACAGCCATAGATACATTCTATTTGATGGATGAGGAGCTACAGAACTCACCGTCGAGGAAAGATGAAATATATGAGGCCACAGAATTAAAATTACGAATATATGGCTGCGACCTTATCCAGGAAAGTGGTATTTTGATGAAATTGTATCTTTTCTTATATAATATTCGTTGTTTTGTTAGGGACATCAATTGATTTACTTTGTCTAATAACCATCTTAATTCCTATTCCACTTGGTAACCAGCAAATCTATTGGTTATTTAGCATATATGTACATAATCACAAACATAAAAATTCCCTTGTCCTGATTAAACAGTGTCTTTCCTTTTGCGAATATTCCAAATGATTTCATATTTTGATCCAAGTTATAAATCTTTATGTAAAAAATGGTGCTTTTAAATGCTTTAAATTGGTAAGGAGAAATTCCTGCAAATTTCTTCTACTTGGATGGGAGTTTCCTTGATTACTTCTACAGACCTTAAGCAGTAATGACATCTGGTCAGGTTCTATTTCATCACTTCTATTGCAAGAAATCCTTTGTTCGATTTAATGTGAAGGTTTGTTTTCTTCTCTATATATGTTACCTCTTAAAATTGAGTTGGAAATGGCAGCATGGTCATATGTGCTTTTTATGTCTGACCTAGTTTATTTCATCACAGAGGCTTGCTGCAAGTTGTGTTTGGGTTGCCTCTAAACTAGAGGAGAGTCCTAGGAAAGCAAGGCATGTCATCAATGTTTTCCATAGAATGGAATGTCAGAGGGAGAACTTGCATGTCATCTTTTTGATTTTGATGCGATTGGGTGTGATTTAATTGTGAATAGGGAAAGAGAAGGAAACAATGGAGGATTGGGATCAAGAGACTTTGGAGAAGG
The DNA here is from genome assembly GCA_020205505.1 of Panax japonicus. NCBI lineage: Eukaryota > Viridiplantae > Streptophyta > Magnoliopsida > Apiales > Araliaceae > Panax > Panax japonicus. The sequence continues at coordinate 39,668,533 of CM035102.1, read as the reverse complement.
TTGTTGAGTCCAAAGGGAAGGAGTATAACCAGAATAAACCAACTGATATTGTGAGTCTTAAGTTCTCAGTAATATTTATATGCGACTTGATTTATTTGAAATATTATATTGGGTTTCAAACTCCAAAAGGAATAAGGCTTTATGCATGTACTTTAAGCATAACTAGCACAAAGTGACTGCTCTTTTATTGGTTTTTGGTATCACTATTGAGAATAGTGTTTGTGTTGTTCAATGTTTTCCATTCTTTGGTTGTAATCGCTTTTGGATATTGGATATACTATAAGGGCATGGTCTTCAACCCGTCATTGTAAATTTCATATTCTCGAAGATGTGGGATTATGTAATAGTTAATAAATTTGAATGTTAATAAATTACAGTTATAGTGATTATGTAAGAAGTTTTATTTCTATAAGTAATCCTTTTGCATATTCTTATTTTCTTTTGAAACCAATAATCGACATTACGGTATTAACCATGTGGCCATTGCAATATAATCCCTTAATTTATCTTCCCTATTTCTCTGTTATGTTTTTTCTTTTATATTTGCACGTGCTTCTTTGGTTTCTCTGCAGATACAAGTCAAACATATGATTAGTTAGGGAGTTGTTGTGCAAAGTTCCTTTTTATCCAGCTATAGTCATGCAATTATAACAAATCCAGGAAGGATACTCGAAACAAACACTGAAAATCTTTTACAAATGGTACTACGCATAAGCTTTTCTGTTGATGTTAACATTATTGGTATGATACTTAATATTTGTTCTCTTTTATAACTTTTCTCAGGTGGGTTACTGTGAAAATGATGTTGATTGTCGACGTTTCTTACAACTTAATCATTTTGGGGAGAAGTTTGACTATGTCAACTGTAATAAAACATGCGACAATTGCTCCAAGATTCAAACTTTTGTTGAGAAAGATGTCACTGAGATAGCAAAGCAATTGGTTAGGATGCCCGTAGTCATTTCAATCATTATCTTAACTTTTCTATTTAATACAACATGTTCCATATAAGATATTAGATATATCTCCATTTGAGCACATTTTCTAGTTTCACCTGAACTATGATTTTTATACCATTTTTTGTCCAGATTAAGCTAGTCAAGTCAGTAAGACATTAGTTTTCAGCATCTCATATCTTGGAAGTCTATAAGGTTCCTTAAACCAATTTGAATGGCTAACAGTGACTTGTGTATCTCATTTTCTTTTCTTGTGTTATTCATCAACCTTACTAATAACTTTGTTGATGTCAAATCTAGGTAAAAAAACACAGGCATGATTCCTTGAGTCTGTATGGAGCTGGAAAACATTTAGGTAAGAGTGAAGCATCATGTATGTTGCATCATCTTGTTATTGAGAATTTTCTTGAAGAGAATGTAAAGAAAAGTTAGGTCTATGGATCTGTATCATCAGTGCTAAAGGTAAGATTTAACAACATTAGGAATCGTTTGACAATGTTTTTTTAATAATAAATTTTTTTGTTGTTGTTTTGCTATCTTGCTAAATGAAGCAAACAAGTAAAAATTATATTAGAGAATTTTTACCAAACAATACTTTGTTCTTCTATATTGGATTTTTGTTCTTGAAAGGAGCAAATATTTGTTTTTTTATTCTTTATGATCAATTAACATGTATGTGACTGAACTGCAGTTTCATTCAAACTGTCAATTTCAGGTGAATGAAACCAAGGCCTACAAACTCTGTACTGGTGATCAGACAATTAGATTAAGGTTCACCTTTTCTATAATCCTGACATATTTCTAGTTCTGTCTTATTTGGCAAAAAAGCGTAATTATATTATACAACGTTTTGTTACAAGGGATACTTCATATATTACTATCACTTTTTTTGTGTTTGAACATTTATTGACTTCTGTCAACTGACTTACACGGCTGCTAATGTGAGACTAAACTTTGTTGTAAGCTGCAGATTCCCCTCCTCTATTAAAACATATCTAATTCAGTTAGATATGAAGCAACTCCAGCCAAAGGTTCACTAATATCTGGAAAGGAAAGTTCTCCACTAGGGGACACTTCTCTCTAACCTCGAGCAGAAATAGACTTGGTTTATCGATGAGGATTTATTGATTTTTCTTATATACTCGTTCACTTGAGTCTAATTTCCCTAAACTATTGAATTATGTTCTACAGGATCTCTCTGCCAAACTATAATCTTCTCTGCGAATGATTCGAATTATTCTCCTTAAGGAAGCATGGAAAGGGGTACTGCCATACCACATCTTTGCGTAAGCTTTCGAATTATGGTGCATGAAGACTCATGACTCCTAAATCTCAAAGACATCACATTTTGACCTGTTATAGAATTTAACTTGCATTTTAAAGTCCGTCATCTCATCCTTCTACTTTGCAGCTACATGTGGGATAAATATTGATATATAAAACTTCTTGCCATTGTTATCCAAGTTTGAAATTTCCAATTGATCTTCTTTACATTTTTTTTATGTGCCCTGTACTTTGTTGTAGGACAAATCACCTAAATTGGGGATTTCTGATCGTCTATTCATATTTAAGTGTTAGGTTAATAGATTTCTGTTACAAATGGATCAAGTACCTCAACATCAGCTGCTCATGGTAGTGAAATTTTGGCTGATGATGAGCTCGACATGGATGAATTGAATGCGGTGGAAGCAAGCCTGTCAAAAATGTTTATACAAATCAATAAGCAAGGAGTGAACACAGAGTCTTGAAAAAGTCTAGGAGTTGAGCAAGAGTCTGCATACAAGTGACTCTGAGCTCCCACTGCTTCTGCTCACTTGACTTACAACCAGATGGGCTATTGTGCCTAATTAATTTTTGATTTATGGCTTGTTAGTTGTGTCTAAAATCCTAGTTGGATGTAATGTTGCTGATTGGAATTTTAGTTTTGTTATTTAGATTAAGAGCAACTTTATGATATATACTTTTGGAATCTGGTTTCATGCTTTAATTGGATTAACCTGCATTTTCTAATATATAATTATGCATTTTATACTATGCATTGGAGTTATTAGTTTAAACTCAAATATAGGTGAACCACAACTATTACAACATCATGTATTACAACATTTTAAAGTCAAACTACAATATTTTAAAAACATTGTTTAAAGTAGTCTAAATAGATGAAGCATTTTAAAAACATTGTTTTAAGTAGTCTAAATAGATGAAGCTTTATAAACGTTGTATAAATGAGTTTAAACGTTGTCTGATGTACCAAACCACAACATTTTAAGCCAGAAAACGTTGTGGAATTATATTATCTACAACGTTTTCAAGCATCCAAGAATTTATGGAAAACAAATATACAAAATTTTTTAAGAAAAAAACGTTGTGTAATGTGTCAAACTGCAACGTTTTAAAAATGTTGTATAAAGGTGTAAAATAAATGACACCCTTAACCATGACGTTTCTGTAAGACCTTTTACAACATTTTTTACTCGTTATCTATTTACTGTTTTGTAGTAGTGCTAGCGAAGGATTTACCCGTCTCTCCCCTTCTAGTTTTAGTCTCACATCTCAGCTAGGGATCATATCCCTAAGCTTTGATACCAACTGTGACGCCTCCAAAATAGGTATACATCACCCATTGAGTCGCCAAATACATGGTACAAAATTCAAATACAACTTAATTATACAACTGTCGTGTAAAATACGACAAAACATAAGCTGAAAGTTTTAACACGAATATTATCTTCTAGACAATATCCAAACTCAAATGGAGTCCTTATTACAATTTTTATTACACTATTTCACAGAATAGTGAGGATTACTAATGCAACCATACTCTGGACCGTCACTCCATTCCCCGACTAGTCCCAGCTATATTCTTATTTCTTGAAGAGAACAATGAAAGCAAAAGGTTGACCTGAACTAGCCAGTAAGAAATATTATGACTAAGCTAATGCAGAATAAATTATCATTAGCCTTTAAAAGTGTTAAACTGATAGAATACAATAAACAACAAGTTTAACTGCATCAGGATAAGCAATCCATTAGAAGAGTCAAGTAGAGCATGATATCTACTATCTTCTATGATTTAAAAGTTTGTCATCAATTTTATTGTTGAGACTCAGCTAAATAAATAATTCACATCACTGAATTATCCATGCAATACGGGCCAATGATATTTATTAGTATCACGTCCACAAATTATCCATGCACTATGGGCCAAGGATATTCGTGTTATCACCAATGGTCATGATCATGCCAACAACTGTCCATCAATGCACTACGGGCCAATGAGGACTTTTATCACATCATTTGTAACATTAAAGGTCATGATTATACCAAATAATCTCTGGTCATAATCATGACGATCAACAATCCATCTATGCATTACGGGCCAAAGATGACTTTCATCACAATATAAGCATGAGGATGATGACAATGATATAAGAATTCAATTAAATGAGAGCAATGATAAATTTTAAAATTTTATAATTTAACTTATCTAGAATTCAATAATTATCCAAATTATCAACATGATACTACTTTGTGGAGTAAAATTCAAGAATAATATTAAATCAAAAATGATTTGGACCGAAAAAAATTATTTTTTGTCATGAATAGTACCCCGAGTGAATAGTAACTGAGTGAATAATATCCCATGAATAGTACTTTGTGAATAGTACCACCGTGAATAATACTCCGGCATGAAAAGATTAAAAATTATCAAGAATGTGATGCCTCCAAAATAGGTATACATCACCCATCTTGAGTCGCCAAATACATGGTACAGAATACAAATAAGAACTTAATTATACAACCGTCGTGTAATATACAACAAAACATAGCTGAGAGTTTAAACAGGAATGTTGCCTTCTAGACAATATCCACTCTCAAATAGTCCTCATTACATTTATTGTCACACTATTTTATAGAATAGTGAAGACTAATAATACACCATCTCGGACCATCACTCCGTTCCCTGACTAGTCCTGACTACATTCTCATTTCCTGAAGAGAACAATGAAAGCAAAAGGGTGAGCTCAACTAGCCCATTAAGAAATATTATGACTAAGATAATGCAGAATAAATTATCATTAGTCTTCAACAATGTTAAACTGATAAAATACAATAGACATCAAGTTTAACTACAGCGGAACAAGTAATCCATTAGAAGAGTCAAGTAGAGAATAAAATCTACTATCTTCTATGATTTAAAAGGTTTTTCATTACTTTTATCGCTGAGACTCAGCTTAATAAATAATCCACATCATCCCTGCACTACGGCCAAGTATATTCATTAGTATCATAACCACAAATTATCCATGCACTACGGGCTAAGGATATTTGTGTTTTCATCAATGGTCATGATCATGCCAACAACTGTCCATCAATGCACTACGGGCCAATGAGGACTTTTACCACATCATTTATAACATTACGGTCATGATTATACTGAATAATCCCTGGTCATAATCATATCAAGTCCATCTATGCACTACAGGCCACAGATGACTTTCAGCATAATATAAATATGAGGATGATGACAATGACATAATAATTTAATAAAACAAGTTCAAGAATAAATTTTAAAGATTTATAAATTAATTTATCCAGGAACCAATAACGTCCAAATTGTCAACATGACACTACTTTGTGGAGTAAAAATTCAAGAATGCTCAGAAGAATATTTCCATGAAAAGATACTGAATGAAGCGCAAATATCCAGGAAAGTATACTAATTTCATGGAGTATAGAAGCCAAAACTTTAACCAACTGAGTATAATAGAATATGTTAGATCCTAGAGGGCACAATAGATCTAGAAGGGGGGGGGGGGTTGAATAGATTCTTTTCTTTTTAAAATACTTTTCTGGTTTATGATGTATTGTTCATATTAGATTATATGACAAATATAGAATCTTTTCAAGCACAGCGGAATAATGAAAAGATTCCCCTCCTTCATTGATATATTCATAATCATACAAATATTGTTCGTTGGGTTAGTTTAGTTGTAAGCAGTTAAAACATACATAACAGTTATAGCAGTTATAAACATAATGTAAATGACATAATATAAAAGATACAAGGGGTTTTAAGTGGTTCAGAGACTCAAGCTCCTAATCCACTCTTCTGCTTTCAACTAGCAGGATTTCCACTAAGGAAGGGCAGCACCCTGAATCTCTACGATTCCTTCAAGGCCAGCAGCCTTGGGACTTCAGTTCACTAAGAACTCTTCAAGGCCAGCAGCCTTGGAACTCCTCTAGTTCCCTAGGAACTCTCCAAGCCCAGCAGGCTTGGAACTTCGTTTAGTCCCTCTGGACAAGGACCCTTTGGCCCTGCTTTGTTTAGTCCCTCCGGACAAGGACCCCTCAGGCCCTGGCTTCTTTGAGTTGTTGTTGTTGTTGTTGTTGGAGTCGGTGCTGAGCTGCTAAGAAGTCTTCATGCTCTGAACATCTTCTATCTTTAGCAGCTTCGGCTTGATCATCCTTGAAGAGCAGTTGAGTGTTGCATGATGCTCAACTTCTTAGGTTGCTCAACTACTCCGGATGACCCCTTGATGAACTGCCTTGAAGATCATTCTCCTTGGTACTTGATGGCTGCACATGAGAGGCTTCTAGGATGACTGTAAGCTCTTCTGCAAGGTACCTTGAAGCTTTTTCAAGCTTGACACCAAGATGGCTTTTGTGATCTCCCTTCTTGCTACTCGATGCCTTCCCATGATGGACTTGCTAAGATGACTGTAAACTCTTCTCTATTGTACTTAGAGTCTTCCCATGATGGACATCCAGATGGCATGATGCTCTTCTTTCTCTCGGCAGTTCAGAACACTCTTCATGTAGTAAAACTCTCACTTCTACATAGTAAAACTCATACTTCTACTTCTTGCTTGATCTGACTTTTGAGTGTTCTTGGTGGATCGTAGAGTGAGTCTCTGGACTCACTATTACTTGATTCGACCAGTCCACCTTCTCTCCAAAACTCAACTTCTCCAGCACCCTTTGATCTTTGAAGCTCTTCTTCATTTATACACCTTCCCAATCCTTCCGTTGGAAAGTAGCCGTTGGAAGCTATTCAAATGTCTTCACAAATCTCAAGTTGCTTGATGTAGACTGCTTGATGTGACATGACATACTTTTTTCGACTCTGCAGTCTACTTTTTCACCTACCCTGTCAGATGTATCACTTTACTGTCCTGGGCAGGTCGAAGACTTTATTTCTTCTGATTTCTTGATCAGAGGTTGTCCTTTTGCATCGATGCTCTCAATAAGCACTTGTCCGAATTACCCTTCAGATTGAACAGTTGCCAATGCCTCAATCTTCAGGTATCCGAGCTCTACGATTCTTATGCACGTCTTCAGGGACCTGATCGTAGTGTCTTGTTGACTGGTGGAGACAACACTACGATCTAGAAGAGTGTTGATTGGATCTTCAATGTAGAACACCTCTTCCTTGTATTGTGCAGTGCTTCAATACTTCTGTTTGCTTTGACTGTTCTCAAATACTGATGGCCTAATTCCTTGCTCTGGTTCCCTTCTGAATATCAAGACACTTCAGATTTGTGGCGCGTTCTGCTTGCTTTCTCCTGGTGATCTTCCGCTCACTTATCATCAATGAACTGACCCTGCACTTAATCACTTTAGACTTGCTCTTCAGAAGCTGACCAGTATCTCGGTTCACCTTCCATCAGTTCTTTCTTTGTCTGACAAACACTACGATCCTGGTTGCTTCAAAGATCGTTGTCTTCTGTTTTCTTGATAGCAACTGCATTAGCTGACTTTTCCTTATACAACTGCTGAAGTCTTCTTTGAATCATCTTGTGGAAGACTTCATCACGAACGACCTTTCAACTCAATCTTGATGCTGATTGGTTTGATGCTTACTTCTTCTGCTAGCCTGCATGCCATTCGTTGAGTGCTCTCTGGTTCCCTTCTGTGGATTACATCTTTGCAGTACCAACCAGAGGCTTCGTACCTTTGGATATTCTGGGAGTGCTCATTCGTTGAGAACCGTATCTGCTCTACGATTCTGACTTAGCATTGTGAGCATTACTGTTGGAGTCGTAGTTCTGCACTCTACGATTCAGCTTCGGCTGTGCAGATACTACGATCCCGAAGATCAGATCTTGACACTCTACGACTTCTGCCTTAGGCTTGTTGTCTTCATCTGATCTTGTCCGACTACAATCTCTGTATTTGTTCAGTGGACTCTACGATCGCAGAGTGTTGTCTACGATCCTTGTCTTTGACTTTGGCATCGCTAGACTCTACGACTCTGAGCGTACAGTGCATTTCATACATAGCTTCGGCAGATTGTCGTTCGGCTTATAGGCAGGCTGTCTCTACGATTTAGAACAGAACTTCCTCAGTACACTACGATCCCGAGGAAGCTCTTCTCGACACACTACAATCCTTCTTCGTTTCCCCTGGAAGTCTACGAACTCTGAGATCTCACTATCTTGCATACTCCTATTCTGCCTCGATAGCTCCCGAGTTGACTCTGACTCTCCTGGCAGACTACGACTTCTGGTGAAGTGCTCGACGATCAGACAAGCCTATCTATTACATCATAAGATCAACCTAACAAGCTTGATCTTTCTATATTTATAGTCCTTGTACATAATTTCTTTTTAAGGACTTTACAAAGCTGTTTTGCTTATATAGGATCAACCTAACATTTTTTGATCAATTCATTCTAAGTCCTTGTACATATATTTCTATTATCTATCAAAGGACTTAACAACTTTTCTTTATGCAAACATACTTGCATATTCATTCATATATATATCATAATCAAATCATATATAAATAGAAATATCATTCACATGTTTATTCCTGACAATCTCCCCCTATTTGATTATGACAAAAACAATAAGTGCATATGCATGTTATGAATGAATCTTAGATACAGTGAGCAGCTGTATTTCTAAACAGTTAATCATGAATGTCATTTATATTAATATGGCAATTATATATTCAGACATTCTAAATCCTGGATCCAGAACACACTATCAGACTAGAGATATACCTCCTTGGCTCCATGTATGGTTCCAGGATGCTTGTCGATCAGCTACTCATCTGCTGCTGCTTCTTGCTCCCCCTCTGATGATGGCCTTCTATCTTTGCTTGATTCTCCTTCACCACCTTTCTGATCTGGCTCCCCTTCATCTTCTATGAACTTGGTATCATCATCTTCAGGCTCCCCCTCAGATGATGATTCTCTATCTGCTGTTGCTTTCTTCTTCTTTGACTTTTTCTCCCTTAACCCTCTCTTCTTTTGGTGCCTCTTGCTTCTCTTCTTTCTTCGCCTCTCTTTCTCCCCCTTTTTGTCATCAATCATTTGAGAGAGCTGCTCCATGTTGGACATAAGCTGCTCCATCAGGTAGGAGGAGTTTGTAACTTCAAACTTTAGCTCTTGCTGTCCGAGTTCAAGTTGCACAGAGAAGGACTGTTTTAGATCGTCAATCTTGTCAGAGAGGGCTTCAATCTGCTTTGCATTGGCCTCCTGAACTTGTAGAGCTTCTGCCTTCTGATCTTGGATGGCCTTCTTATAGATGTTATCTCTCTCTTGGAGTTTGAGAGATACATCAGCCAAGATAGCTTGAAGCTTGTGCTGGAAAGAATCATCTCCTGCTGCTGTCTGCTTCTGTGTTTCTTTAGTGAGCATAGATATCTTCTTGCTTAAATCATCAGAGCTCTTCAGTAGTTCCTGCTCCAAAGCAGTTTGATCCTCTTGATTGGTAGCTTCAGTATGGGCAATGGATTGGACTCTACGATTGTCATCTTTGGACAGATTTTCAAAGGTGTGGATAATCTGAACAATTGTGGAGTACCAATTGCTTGTGGAGGATGATGGAGTGTTTGTTAGCAGTGCTTGATCATAAGGAGACTTCTGAGATTGGATTTGAACATCATAAGCAGTAGAGTGATCAGACTCTACGATCAGCTTCTTGGACATGGTTCTTCTTCCTTCAGAGTCCACCCTACGATCGTAGGGGATGTAGAGATTTCCAGCATGTCGATAGATCTTGAAGTGGGGCTGGTTTGTGATCAGCTTGGTGGCAAACTTCTTCACTCTTGGAAAGTTCTGAGCCACCAGTTCCATGCTTGGAAACTGCTTATAACACCAACTGAAGTAGCTTCCATCTTTTTCAGTAATGGCCTTTAGTCATGGCATCCACTGGAAGAACCATCTCATTAGCAGATCATCAGGGTTGTAGAGAATGGTTGTGCAGTCCATTTCCATGTTGTTCCAGTTCTTGACCAAGTCAAAGGAGGTCATTCTTACTATTCTGATCTGTTCACCTCCATGGTTTATCCATCTGTCAGGAGGAGTCTCTGATGGTTCATTGGGAACTTCTACTACTATTCTCCTGATAAATCTTGCAGGTGAGAGAACAGGGTGGAGTTCTGAGCTTTCTGATTCCTGATCTTCAGAGTTGGAATCATTTCCTGCTTCTTCCTTCTCAGAACCAGAACCATTTAGATCAGCTTCAGCAGAGGGATCATCTTCATGTTGCATTTCATGTTCAGACTCTTCTTGATCATTTCCAATAGAGAATCCTTCTTGCTGAATTTCATTATCTGAACTTTCTTCATCAAAACTTTCCTTAGATACTTCTTCTTCACTGCTGGCTTCTTCTTCAGCATCTTCTCCTGGAGATACAGATTCATCATCACTTAATTCAATGATGGCATTTGATTGGCCACTGTTCCTTTTGGAGGCAAACTGGGCTTGCAGCCTGTAGCTCTTTCTTCTTTGTGGAGGTTCAACTATTGGAGAGACAGATTCTTCTTCTTCCTCAGTCTCTGACTCCACTTCCTTATCAGATAAACTTCTTTGAATATCAGCACTGGCAGGGGCAGGTTCTTCTTCCTTGTCCTCATCACTTTCTGAGTCATCATGAAAGCTCTCTTGGATTGAGGGGACATGTTCTTCTTCTTCTTATTGGATAGCATTTTCTGACCCATTCTCTGGGCTGGTTGGGGCAGTTGCATTTGGGGATGCACTTTGATCAGAAATTTCTTTTTCTTCATCAGAGTTGCTTCTCTGAGTATTGGCCATGGGGCTAGAGCACCTTTCCTTATCAGTAGATGTATTGATTTGAGAAGCTAAGGCTGGTTTGTCCTCCACCTTAGCTTTCTTGCTGACTGGCCCTTGAAGCAACCTACTGCTTCTTTTTTTTGTGGTCTCAGCAGTTTGGGCCTTTTCTTCTTTACTTTTGTTCAAGGAGGAGACTCTCCTTGGTGGGGCTTGGGCTTTCTTCACATCACCAGCTCTTTTTACCACTTTTGATTTCTTCCTAGCTGGTGTGATTTCAGCTGCTTCAGAGTCACTGGACTCAGAGCTCTCTGCCTTTACTGTCTTCCTCTTCTTTGCAGAGGCTCTACTATTGCTCCCAGCTGTCAGCCTTTTGTTCTCCTTAGGGTTCTTCTTCCAGTTTTCAAATAGTTGTGGAGACATCACCTTGTGCACATTCAGGGCTTCTCCCTCATTATCCTTGATCTTTCCCCCTAGCTTTTTCTTCAGTATGATACTTAACAGCCTTCCATGATATACCTTGGTCAGGGGCTTCTTCTCAGTCTTCTCTACCCATTTGGAGATCTGATCAATCAAGATAGATCCAAAGTCGATTTGTTTCTTCAAAACTATTGCAGACATGATTTTCAACCGTTGGTCGATCACTGTGTCATGTGCAGTGTTCTTACATAGTATGTAATTTCCAACTATTTCAGCAAGGAACTCATATTGCTCAGGGAACTCCTTCTTCTTCATGTCCTTGAAACTAGGGTTTCTTTGATACCCCATAATTTCCTTAGCCAATTCAGTGTTGACATTATCAAGGTTCTTTAGGCCTTGGTTAGGAAATCCTAGGCATTGGTTTAGGTCAGAAGATTTTAACTTGAGAGACTGACCTTTAATCTTGGTAGTAAGGGTTTCCGAATTTATAGAGACGTTTGAGTAGAATTCTTTAACCAGGTTGCAGTAGACTCGAGTATTTGCTTCAAGGCATTCTGAAAATCCAGCCTTCTTTACAAGCTCGAGAATATCTCTGAACTTCTTTTCAGATTTCTCAAACGATTTGGTTCCAAGCTGAATACCAGTGATCACTTGCCAGTTTTCCATTTTGAGTAGTTTGAAGAATGTGGGTATTAAATATAGAAAGGTTTATGCGAGATGACTGTCTGGTTGGTAAGGCTCTGGAGGTTAACTGATTTTGCTCTTGAAAAGCTTTCTAGGGTTTTGAAAATGGGAGGGAGAAAGTTCGATATCTTTTGGTAACTGTTTGCAGATTTGAACTTGTCTTTATGACAGTTCCTTCTAACTCTGCATACTCAGTGATGTGTCAATTGTCCATTGGTTGCATGTTGCCCAGTAATGAGCTATAATTCCCCACAGCTTTTCAGTTATTAGAGGAGTGGACATTTAATTGACGTGGCTTTGGCCGTTGACCTTTTGATTCGTAGTGTAACATGATGAGATAGTTATAGACTCTACGATTTCATTTGTTTACTCAACGATCAATTTTTGAGAGATGCTGCAGTGTATGGCTTCGTCTTTCCTCCTTACTTCGATACAGCATAGCTCAATCACTGATGTATTCGAACTTATCTCCTTAACTTGAATGTCTTAGTAGATGTCTCATTCTTCATGTTCCTTGTGAGCTGGAGTACCCTTTGGTAGAACTACGATCGTTGAGTTGTCTTCTATGATCGCTGCAGTTGCACTACGATCGTTTAGTCCTTTTCAAACTCAACTCTACGATCGTTGATTGACTTGATTCTTCTGAGATGAACTAGATCAAGTATTCCTTCTGGGATAAGGTAGCTCAGGAAGGGCCAACCTCTTAGAGAGAGCTAAGGGTCAGGTTTGTCCCTGAGGCGCTTTCCAGATGAAATACTATGTTAGTGGTTTACAATGACATCTCATTAGACCTTTTCTGATGGGAAGATCTTCTATCATCTTTAAGTATCTGCATTGCTGAAATCGTTGTGTCCTTCTACTCTTACTCTACGATCATGTGTTTGATCGTATGCACTTCACGATTATGGATTAGGTGGCTGAAGGGTTATCAGTAGTTCATTTTGAGACGATCCTACTGACTATGGATCTTCATTTGGTTCATCAGCCACAAGGTTTTGGGACTTTGAAGCTGGTACATCTCTTCCAGGTTAATGATGCAGTTATTCCTTAACAGATCACTGCTCCCCCATTTTTGATGCCGTCATCTCAGATAGATGTGATTCCTTCTTCATGTTCATTTGAGTGCTGCCCAACACTTCTATTTTTGACTGGAATCATCATCGTTGCTTAGTCTTTCTTGTATCGTAGAGATGAGTATTTTCAGGATTGATCACTCTACGATCATTTGACAGCACTACGAACGTAGTCATCTTTGACAGTCTTTAGTTTTGAGAAGTTCTGCTTCGTAGAGAACTCCTTTTGTCTCAAGCTCAAAGATCTTCTATTGTGAGCTTCCCTTGAGGATCCTTTCCATAAAGCGTATCTCATGGGCACTTAGAATCCTCTTTTATCTTCTGCTGTATGGCATGCTCCCATATACAGATTTGCAGCCATGTGAGCTCCATTCAGGTTAGCTCAGAGGGTCTTCAAGGACAGGGTTGGACATATATGAACTTTATCAGACTTTTCTCTGAATAGTCCTTAGCCTTCTGCTGGTTGAATCCTTTTGAATGAAGTCTTCTGCTTCAGCATTCCTTAGTGTGGTTAGACTGACCAAGTACCTGCAGGTTCAAGTAATTTCTACTTTTGGTCCCCATTGTTGAATGGGTCCTGCTAGGTTAGTTTTCTAAACCCTTATTCCTCTTATCTGGATAATCATCATGTTTATCACCAACAAACATTCATGCATGCAACTATCTTGGGATAATACATTTTAGATGCATGACGGTGAGTGTGTGTAGGATTTGACAATTAATGACACACTCTTTATCTATGATGGTTTCATCATTTACTGGGTTATGTTCACAATGTTTAAGTGTTCACATAGTGTGAATCAACTCTGCGATTTATAAGTATCTAGTTGATTTATGGATGTGATCAGTTTCTACAAATCAATAAGATCCTCTTGTAGAACTGATCATTCTTTGTGTGTTGTTAAACACTTAGAACATAGGCTTGTACACACATACTAGCACAACAGCAATGATTACTTAACATAAGATTCATTTGGTCTGTGATACTCTTGTGATCCATTTCAGATTTTCTTCAAGATGTCATCTTCAGCCTAAAACTTGGTTAAAGAGAAAGTTTGTAGACATTTGAATTTTCCATCTTTAGACTACAATCTCTATTCACCTTTTTAGGAAGATTATGACTTGTTGACAGAATACTGTCATAGTTCATAAGATGGTGCAACTATGATGTATACATTAATGATGGTGAGGAACCGTACCTTTTTACTGTCAGTTTCTTAACAGTCATTTACTTTAGATATACTGAGTTCAGGTATGGATGTGCATAGCTTTTACTTTTGCCCCTTTTCAGCTTAATGCTCTTGTCGGCCTTTCATCAATCAGTCGTGGTCTTGAAGATGTAGATCAAGAGAATCGTGGCATTAAGATCTTTGACATCCTTGAGTTTTCAGAGACAGCACTCGGTTGTTGGTTGGTCACTCATAAGATTGAGAGGATCTTTTATCTCCACTTGATCAGCATTTCTTCGTACGCGTGACCTCTTCATCTTTCAGACTGATGAATGTTTTACTCCTTGTTACTGATGTCTCTTGCTCTCTTTCTCTCGTCTAATCTTCAGACTACAATATTGACTGCAGGCTAGGATTGGTCTTGTTGATATAGCAATCGAGGATATGAACCAATCTGAGCAGCTTCAGGTGTATACACATTTTTTTTACCTATACACAATATTTCCAACGTGTGAGCTCTTCTGCATATAACAGGTTACTTACTACTAAACTAAGTTTAGAACAATGTTGGTGCATTGGATCAGACTCAAAGCGATTAGCTTTAGAATACAGCATGAGAACCTGCTCTGATACCAATTGTTAGATCCCAGAGGGAACAATAGATCTAGAAGGGGGGGTTGAATAGATTCTTTTCTTTTTAAAATAATTTTCTGGTTTATGATGTATTGTTCATATTAGATTATATGACAAACATAGAATCTTTTCAAGCACAGCGGAATAAGTAAAAGATTCCCCTCCTTCATTGATATATTCATAATCATACAAACATTGTTCGGTAGGTTAATTTAGTTGTAAGCAGTTAAAACATACATAGCAATTATAGCAGTTATAGACATAATGTAAATGACATGATGTAAAAGACACAAGGGGTTTTAAGTGGTTCAGAGACTCAATCTCCTAATCCACTCTTCTGCTTTCAACTAGCAGGATTTCCACTAAGGAAGGGCAGCACCCTGAACCTCTACGATTCCTTCAAGGCCAGCAGCCTTGGGACTTCAGTTCACTAAGAACTCTTCAAGGCCAGCAGCCTTGGGACTCCTCTAGTTCCCTAGGAACTCTTCAAGCCCAGCAGGCTTGGAACTTCATTTAGTCCCTCTGGACAAGGACCCTTTGGCCCTGCTTTGTTTAGTCCCTCCGGACAAGGACCCCTCAGGCCCTGGCTTCTTTGAGTTGTTGTTGTTGTTGTTGTTGGAGTCGGTGCTGAGCTGCTAAGATGTTTTCATGCTCTGAACATCTTCTATCTTTAGCAGCTTCGGGTTGATCATCCTTGAAGAGCAGCTGAGTGTTGCATGATGATCAGCTTCTTAGGTTGCTCAACTATTTCGGATGACCCCTTGATGAACTGCCTTGAAGATCATTCTCCTTGGTACTTGATGGCTGCACATGAGAGGCTTCTAGGATGACTGTAAGCTCTTCTGCAAGGTACCTAGAAGCTTTCTCAAGCTTGACACCAAGATGGCTTTTGTGATCTCCCTTCTTGCTACTCGATGCCTTCCCGTGATGGACTTGCTAAGATGACCGTAAGCTCTTCTCTATTGTACTTAGAGTCTTCCCATGATGGACATCCAGATGGCATGATGCTCTTCTTTCTCTCGGCAGTTCAGAACACTCTTCATGTAGTAGAACTCACACTTCTACATAGTAAAACTCACACTTCTACTTCTTGCTTGATCTGAATTTTGAGTGTTCTTGGTGGATCGTAGAGTGAGTCTCTGGACTCACTATTACTTGATTCGATCAGTCCACTTTCTCTCCAAAACTCAACTTCTCCAGCACCCTTTGATCTTTGAAGCTCTTCTTCATTTATACACCTTCCCAATCCTTCCGTTGGAAAGTAGCCGTTGGAAGCTATTCAAATGTCTTCACAGATCTCAAGTTGCTTGATGTAGACTACTTGATGTGACATGACATACTCTTTCTGACTCTGCAGTCTACTTTTTCACCTACCCTGTCAGATGTATCACTTTACTGTCCTGGGCAGGTCGAAGACTTTATTTCTTCTAATTTCTTGATCAGAGGTTGTCCTTTTGCATCGATGCTCTTAATAAGCACTTGTCCGAATTACCCTTCAGATTGAACAGTTTCCAATGCCTCAATCTTCAGGTATCCGAGCTCTACGATTCTGATGCACGTCTTCAGGGACCTGATCGTAGTGTCTTGTTGACTGGTGGAGACAACACTACGATCTAGAAGAGTGTTGATTGGATCTTCAATGTAGAACACCTCTTCCTTGTATTGTGCAGTGCTTCAATACTTCTGTTTGCTTTGACTGTTCTCAAATACTGATGGCCTAATTCCTTGCTCTGGTTCCCTTCTGAATATCAAGACACTTCAGATTTGTGGCGCGTCCAGCTTGCTTTCTCCTGGTGATCTTCCTCTCACTTATCATCAATGAACTGACCCTGCACTTAATCACTTTAGCCTTGCTCTTCAGAAGCTGACCAGTATCTCGGTTCACCTTCCATCAGTTCTTTCTTTGTCTGACAAACACTACGATCCTGGTTGCTTCCAAGATCGTTGTCTTCTACTTTCTTGATAGCAACTGCATTAGCTGACTTTTCCTTAGTCAACTGCTGAAGTCTTCTTTGAATCATCTTGTGGAAGACTTCATCACGAACGGCCTTTCAACTCAATCTTGATGCTGATTGGTTTGGTGCTTACTTCTTTTGCTAGCTTGCATGCCATTCGTTGAGTGCTCTCTGGTTCCCTTCTATGGATTACATCTTTGCAGTGCCAACCAGAGGCTTCGTACCTTTGGATATTCTGGGAGTGCTCATTCGTTGAGAACCGTATCTGCTCTACGATTCTGACTTAGCATTGTGAGCATTACTGTTGGAGTCGTAGTTCTGCACTCTACGATTCAGCTTCGGCTGTGCAGACACTACGATCCCGAAGATCAGATCTTGACACTCTACGACTTCTGCCTTGAGCTTGTTGTCTTCATCTTATCTTGTCCGACTACGATCTCTGCATTTGTTCAGTGGACTCTTCGATCGCAGAGTGTGGTCTACGATCCTTGTCTTTGACTTTGGCATTGCTAGACTCTACGACTCTGAGCGTACAGTGCATTTCATACTTAGCTTCGGCAGATTGTCGTTCGGCTTATAGGCAGACTGTCTCTACGATTCAGAACATAACTTCCTCAGTACACTACGATCTCGAGGAGGCTTTTCTCGACACACTACGATCCTTCTTCGTTTCCCCTGGAAGTCTACGAATTCTGAGATCACACTATCTTGCAAACTCCTATTCTGCCTCGATAGCTCCCGAGTTGACTCTGACTCTCCTGACAGACTACGACTTCTGGTGCAGTGCTCGACGATCAGACTAGCCTATCTATTACATCATAAGATTAACCTAACAAGCTTGATCTTTCTATATTTATAGTCCTTGTACATCATTTCTTTTTAAGGACTTTACAAAGCTGTTTTGCTTATATAGGATCAACCTAACATTTTTTGATCAATTCATTCTAAGTCCTTGTACATATATTTCTATTATCTATCAAAGGACTTAACAACTTTTCTTCATGCAAACATACTTGCATATTCATTCTTATATATATCATAATCAAATCATATATAAATAGGAATACCATTCACATGTTTATTCCTGACAGAATATATGAGACTGCAAATGGATTTTCGCCCGCCATGCGGTAATCCACGTAGACAGATCATTTCCACAAGTTAATAAGGAATGAATACAAAGGATCATTCACCGTGCATGCGGTAATCCACATAGACTTGTTATTCCAACATAGTAATAAAGAATGGAACCAGGTCATGCGTAATCCGCACAGATAGGATATTCCAACAGAATAATAAAGAATGGAACAAGGTCATGCGTAATTCGCACAGACAGGATGTTCCAACAAAATAACAAAGAATGGAACCAGGTCATGTGTAATTCGTATAGACAGGATGTTACAACAGAATAATACAGAATGGAATAACAATAGAATTCACCAGGCATACGATAGACCGCACAGACAGATTATTCCAACAGAATAATAAAGAATGGAATAACAGAAGAATTTCACCATATATGTGGTACTTCATATAAACAGGTTATTCCAATATAATAATAAAGAATGGAATAACAATCCTTACGAGTATTGAAAAAAAATAATTCTCTTCATGAATACGAAAGAATAATACCCCTTACCTTAAAAAGAAGAGTATTCCAACGGTTAGGGTGGGGATATACTTGAAGAAAACTTACACTGCTTTCTATGCTCAAAGCTTCTTAAAACTCTAAAGAAATACGCTCAAGATTATAGAAGAAGAATTTTCTGAATTTCTGGTGTGTTTTCAATTCTAACTAAGCATCCTATTTATAGGAGAATGGAAAGGACACTATGCAATAAAATATAATATATTCTATTTGTATATATATATATATATATATATATATATATTATTTAAAATCTAATAAAATAAATAACTTTATAAAAGTATTTTATTTTATATAAAAAGATTTTACTATGCAAACACTATGTAGGCATTATGCAAATACTATGCATAATAAAATATAATATATTCTATTTATAATCTAATAAAATAAATAACTTTATAAAAGTATTTTTTTATATAAAAATTTTTTACTATGCAGGCACTATGCAAATACTATGCATAAAAAAATATATTATATTCTATTTATAATCAAATAAAACAAAACTTTATAAAAAGTATTCTGTTTTATATAAAAATATTTCTGTTTTATTATATTTATAATAATAATAAAACAAAATTCATCATCATTATTATAATTCACACTATTAATCGACCAGGTCGTTCCCAGGAAAGAGGGGGCTTTCTAATAAGAATTTCTCCCTATTGGCTCACAATTAGGTGACCAAATCTCTCTTTGATAGAACTTCTAGACATCGTTAATATTGCAAATAATAATATTAATAATTTTGTTATCTCAATTATTGATTTAATAATATATAACATATCGACAATAATGGAATCAAATAACGTGAGATACTATGCAACAATTACTGTAGCAATAATTGAACAAAACTGAGTGACTTCTCACGTAAGCATCAATAATCAATACCGTGTGCTACTATGCAACCACGCGTATTATTGTACTTTTAACACTTGGTGTTTCAACAGTTAATGGTAAAACTTCCGCCGTTATTTTTAGAAAATATTTTTGTCATTTTATCAATCCAATAATAATTCCGTTGTGGGGTCCACCAATGATTGTGTCGTGGTACATATATTCCCCGACAAAAAAGAATATTCTCCAACCAAACGAATATTTTATAACAACTTACATACTTTGCAAAATTTATAAACACTACCCACAACTATAACATTATCTCAAATCCACACCATAATATTAAAAAATATTTCGAGAAATTTAAATTTTTATTTATAAAATTTGGGGTCACACAAAGAATGTTCAGAATAATATTTTCGTGAAAAGATATTAGATGAAGAGCAAATTTCAAGAATATTCTACTAATTTCACGGAGTATAAAAGCAATACTTTAACAAAATGAGTGTAAAATTCAGAATCTGAAATGAAATAATATTACTTACATACTATAGAGTATGTTCATGATGAACATACAAACAGATATACCCTAGACGATGATTGCCCAGATGTCATGGTTATCATTCGGGAGAAGGAGGACAATGACAATCCCTCCATCACTGCAGTCCACCAGAACTTTGCCCTTGACAATTGGAGCAGCACTCCATGCATTGGTCAACGAGGGTAAAACGGGCAGAAAATCCCTCTGCCCTTCAGATAATTTTAATTGCTTACTTTTCTATACAGTATTAGCAGTTATTTTATCAGTACATGCTAACACTTTGTATGATTAAACGGTTTCATATATTAAGTGAAATCATATTTTGTTTCAGGACTCTGAATTTAGATGTGCCTGTACTTGCTGATGAGTTGCCTTCTCTCCACAAGGGCTGTAACTTTGATACAAATTTGGACTCAGACTTGATGGACATACAAGAGGACATTAAGACACCTCAGGAGATTAAGGAATGGGTCGCAGATAAGCCTAAACCTAACCTTGACCAAACCACTTCTTTCAATCTTAGAACCTTAGAAAACCTTAAGCTAATCTAGATTGGTTCAGACCTTACCCCAAACCAACGGAATGACATGGTTGCACTATTAACCCAATTCCAGGATGTGTTTGCATGGTCTCATGAGGACATGGTGGGTTTGTCCACTGACATTGTTCTTCATCGCCTTCTCAGTAAAGAAGGATTCAATCTAGTTAGGCAGAAGCTCAGGCGATTGAAACCTGAATGGAGTTTAAAAGTCAAATAAGAAATTGTGAAACAATTTCAAGCTGGCATCATCATGGTGTCTACATATCCGAAGTGGATATCTAACATTGTTCCCGTGCCTAAACTTGGAGGAAAGGTGTAAGTTTGCGTGGATTACCGGGATCTAAACAAAGATTGCCTTAAAGATAGCTTTCATGTGCCCTTTATCCACATTCTCATTGACAATACTGCTCAATACGGCATGTACCCCTTTGCGAATTGTTTCGCAGGGTACCATCAGATTATGGTCGCTGACGAAGACCGTGAGAAAACTACTTTCATCACGCTTTGGGGAACCTTTTGCTACAGACGGTTGTCATTCGACCTTATCAATGCCGGGGCAACCTACCAGCGAGCTATGATGGCTCTTTTCCACGATTTAATGCACAAAGAGATAGAGATCTACGTGGATGACGTCATTGTCAAATCCCGAAAGGAGGAAAACCACTTAGACCATCTCAGAAAGCTTTTTAACAGGTTGCGTAAGTACAACTTGAAGTTGAATCTAGCCAAGTGCGCCTTTGGTGTCAAATCAGGTAAGTTGCTAGGTTTCCTAGTCAGCCACAAAGGGATTGAACTAGATCCTACCAAAATCCAGGCTATCAAGGAAATGCCAATTCCTCAGACAGAGAAGGAAATACGGGGATTTTTGGGAAGAAACAACTTCATTAGCAGGTTTATCTCTCAACTCACAGCAACCTGTGAGCCCATCTTCAAGCTGTTAAGGAAGAACTCCTACATGAAATGGAACGATGAGTGTCAGAAAGCCTTCCTTACCATTAAAGAGAAACTGGTTAACGCTTATGTTTTGGTACCACCTAGGGATGATGTTCCCATATTCATGTATATGTCCATTAATGACAATGCCATGGGCTATATGCTGGGGTAAAAAGACGATAGAGGCCAAGAACGAGCTATCTATTTCCTCAACAAAAGATTCAGCAGCAGTGAACACAAGTATACTCTGATTGAGAAGACTTGTTGTGCTGTAGCATGGGCTTCCATGAGGTTACAACATTACCTCCATGGTCACACAACCCATCTCATATCTCACGTGGATCCTCTCAAGTATGTGTTCAGTAAGTCCATACTGAATTGTCGACTATCCAGATGGTAGTTGATCCTACAACAATTTAACATCGTCTACGAGACGCAAAAGTCTGTCAAAGGTCAAGGAATTTTGGATCAACTGGCCGCCGCACCTGCAGGGGATTACAAACCCTTAGAAACATACTTCCCCGATGAAGGGGTAATGACAGTTCAGCAATACCATCAGTATGTTGCATGCCACACATGGAAAATATATTTTGATGGAGCTGTTAATACAAAAGGCTCTGGAGCTGGAGCAGTTTTAATATCAGATACGGGGGAGCAGTATCCCGTCGCCGTTAAATTGCAGTTTGTCAGCACCAACAACACAGCTGAGTATGAAGGCTGTATCATGGGGCTAAAACTTGTCCGTTCAATGGGCATCAAGCTTTTAACTATCTTTGGGGATTCTGAATTGGTAATCAAACAATCCACATGAATCTATTAAACCAAAGAATTACATTTGTTTCCTTACCATCGGCAAGTTTTACAGATGACTTTGGAGTTCGAAAAAATCTCCTTTCTACACATTTCTCGTAATAGGAATGATTTTTCGGATGCATTAGCTACATTGGCCTCCTTGATTCACATACCTGACAAGGAAAACATGCCAAGCATCACATTTTCTCTACAAAATGCCCCAGTTTATGGGAACTATGTTGGATAAGTATCGGATGAGCTACCTCCCATCCACCACCCTTGGTATCAGCATATCAAGGAGTATCTGCAAGATGGATCTACACCCGCTGAGGCGAGCCTAACTGAGAAGAGGCAGATCCATTGACTTGCTATGAAATTCTACCTGAGCGGAGATGCACTCTACAAAAGAGATGCAGGATTAGGTCTCCTCAGATGTCTGGACAAAGACCAAGCTCAGAGGCTCATGGATGAGATCCATGGTGGAGTATGTGGCCCACACATGAGCGGCCCCTTACTTGTTAAGAAAATTCTTAGAACAGAATATTATTGGCTTACGCTCAAAGCTGACTGTGATGATCACGTCAAGAGATGCTATCAATGCCAAATTCATGGGAATGCTATCCACGCCCCTCCAAGGGAACTCCACAATATGAGTTCGCCATAGCCCTTCTCAATGTGGGTAATGGACGTGATCGGGCCCATCGATCCCAAAGCCAGTAATGGACATCGATTCATATTCACCATGATCGACTACTTCACCAAATGGGTAGAAGCAGCCTCATTCTCCAGGGTTACTAAAGAAGTCATCATTGCTTTTATTAGAAACAATGTAGTATGTCGATATGGACAACTAGAGGTCATTGTCACCTCAATAACAAAATGATGGAGGACTTATGTAGTAAATTCCACATCAAACACCTTAACTCTGTCATCTACCGTCCAAAGATGAATGGTGCTGTTGAAGCGGCTAATAAAAACATCAAGAAGATCATGCAAAAAATGTTCGTCAATCACAAAGGATGGCCTGACCTCTTGCCTCTGACTTTATTAGCCTACAAAACTTCCATGCGTATTTCCACTAGGGCAACCCCCTACTCTTTAGCCTATGGGATGGAAGCAGTGCTCCCCATAGAGGTGGAAATGGAATCCCTCAGAGTGTTAATGGACGCTCAGTTAGATGAAAACCAATGGGTACAAGACAGGTATCACCAATTATCTCTAATAGATGAAAGGCGAACCACGACTATCTTCCATGGTCAGTTATATCAGCAAAGGATCGCACGATTCTATAATAGAAAAGTCTGACTACGGCAGTTAAAACAACATGACTTGGTTTTGAAGAAGATCATTGACAACCGAGATTAATCTAAGGGAAAATTCGCTCCTAACTGGGAAGGCCCATTTGTTGTCAAGCAGGTATTGACAGGAGGTGCTCTCAGACTACAGGAAATGGATGGCGATGAATTTCCACAGCTTATCAACTCGGACACCGTGAAGCGGTACTATGTCTGAAGTTACCATCAAGCAAACATCCTGGTATTGATCATCCAATCACCAGTCATTCTGGTTTTGAACCCTATCTTTTTACAAACTCTTCTGCCCCTCAGGGAAACATACACTTCAAACCAGCAGCCTGGTTTCACCTCATTTCAAACATTTCATACTATTTTGGTTATCCTGAAGACGTGATTGAACCTTTCATACCTGCAGTTTATCCTGAAGACGGGATTAAACTTTTCTATACATGCAGTTTATCTTGAAGACGGGATTAAACTTTTCTACGCTTGCAGTTTGTCCTAAAGACGAGATCAAACTTTTCTACGCTTGCAGTTTATCTTGAAGACGGGATCAAACTTTTTCCACACCTACAGTTTATCCCCATCATGGGATCAAACTTTCTTTTCCACGCAGTATAGCCTGCACATAGGATTCACACTTCTCTTTGGCTGCGATTCGTCTTGAGGGGCGAACTACATCAACCTGATCTCCTTGATACCCAGGAGTACGTAGGCATCCATGTTCTATATGGCCCGGTCGCAATAAACAAAAAACAACAAAAACATTTCTCCCATTCCTCTACAAAAACAAAAATAATAAAAATACTTCTACAACCATCTGCCTTTCACATTCAGCGTTGAACCTCTTACACCAGGTTTGAACTACGCAGACTTGATCTCCTCTTCAATAGGAGTACATAGGCAGCCATTTATGGTTCAGTCTAACCCCTACCAGAACAAAAATGCTTATCACACGGTATTGGGATCAACTTTCAATCCACCACATTTCATCGGCTTCAAACCAAGGGGATGGAATTACTCAACCTCTCCTCACAAATAGGAGATTCGGTGACCATCTAAGCTGCAGTTGTGCCTCGAAGAGCAATACCAATCCATAAGAGATGGAATTAACTAGGCTTATCACAAATAAAAGTACTGGCGACCATCTGCGGTGCGGTCAATCTCAGAGAGGAAAAAGCCACGCTCCTCTCCATATTTCCATACAGATACCAGTCCCAAGACACCAAAGATGGTAGGGATACATACAGATCAATGATCCATTTTAAGAGATTCTGTGATGGCTCAATGTCCACATATTAAGGATAAGTTCAGAATTCATCAAGATCACAAGGCCCTAAAGAAACAGGTAAATATCAAGCAAGTATCAAGGCATAACTAAAAGGGAAGTAAATCAAAATATATTTCTTTGCCATATATACTACTGTTTGATATATACATATGTGTTGTACATGTCAAAATGGCTAAGCTAGTCTGTGCAGGAAAATACAAAGCTATCTATGGTTCTGTGTGTATGCGGACTATCAGATCTAACATAGCATCCCTCTCTGAAGACAAAGGTAAAGCTATAAGCTCTTGACCAATGACATCTACACGAGCTAGCAGATCAGAGGCTAACTTCATGGTGGCATGATGCTCATCTATGTATACACTCATATTGGCAAGGGTGCCAGTCGTAAGGGATCTCACTGAAGTAATGTCTGCAATGGCCACATCTCTAGCAGATAGGGCGGAATCCCACTCCACAATCAATGCATCCCTGGCTGATCTAGCCTCATCCCTCTCTAACAGAGCGACGTCTCTCCCATCAAGAGCCGTCAACATCGCGACCCTAGCCTGATCTCTATCATAGGTCATCAGATGTAAGCTCTGCTTCTAAATACTGTGCTGAATACTAAGTAACAGTGGCACTCGGGGCAGGAGAATCCATCATAAATGCTGGAAGCCCAGCAGTCAAGTCCCCATCGATGGGAATGTTATCTACCTCCATAGGCTCCTCATCGTCAGAATCAATATCCTGCACTGTGGATACTACCATAGTCGATGCAGTTTCTATCTCCATCCATGCGGAATACTCTGCAGATAACCTGGATGACTGATAGAAAAATCAGCTAGCTCTTGCTGATCCCAATAGGCATACAACCTGGATCTGTCCGCTGATGATAAGTGGTGAGAAGCAAAATGCTGAATCACCGCCCCCTCATATGGGTGAAAATCCTGAAACTGGTCAAACTGACACATCACGGCCAGTGGGTGGTAGGTGATCATCCCTCCCAAACCAGTTAGAGGTAGATAATCCATGCCCGGAGCATGAGTAATGAAGCTGTAGGGTGAGCTAAGCCCTGTACACGGTAATATAGTGAATGGATCTCCAATCCCTACCAGAAAAGCTGACCAAGATGCAACATCTGTACACTCTATAGGCTGGAAGGAGTACGACATCGCTATATCATGGGTGAAAAAATATCCATGTCGTTTGAATGTGCCAATCGGTCCCAAGTGTGACATAAACCACACGTACAGCATGACCGAGCTGCCTATGAACACTCCTGTCAGATAAGTGCAAAAATATATGGCCGACCTCAGAGTCTCTGGCATAATCATTGGTAGGATAGTGTGACCCTCCCGGAGAGCTCTCACTGCCATAATGACGTCGATGTCCAACTCATCCATGTACCGTGGCATGTAGACGTATGACAATACGCATAGCAGTAGTACATCCACTCTGGTTGAACGTCACTGATCTTCCAGAGTGGTTAAATCCCCAGAATACCGTGTTTAAATATCCTCAAAGCCAAATCTGTCAAACAGAAAATGTTGGGATATCACGTGGCCAGATGTAATCTCATCCTGTACCACTCTATGCCTCAAGCCGGTGAGGGTCATGAACTATCTACTCATGTCTCCAATTTCTATATGCATGCAAGGTTTGTCCAGCGACAGCATCATCAACCGTGCATACTCCTCCAAAGTAAGAGTCAACTCTAGGGTCCCGAATCGGAAGACATGTCTCTCTGGTACCCAATGCTTTAGCATACCATCTATGAACCCTATGGGAACCTGAAACATCAACAAGGTTATAGTGTGCTACAGCAAATCATCTACGATCACCCTGTCTGGTGGGGACATACTATCATACCATGAGCGCATACCAGATGCCACCAAAAATGGTGGGGTATGATCAATACGGCTAACTATCGAAGAAAACATCTGTACGGGCCGTGTCATAAGACCATCCAGGGGTTAATGCTGAATATCTCTGGATATACGTACATATGCATAACATAATAACATGCATGATACAATAGATGGCAATATGATATAGGGAATGCAAAGCTGTACATACATTCCTAAGTATATCATCATCTAATACATCTCTGTATCGCTAAAATACAGGGAAATGGGGCGAAGCTACCCAACATCTCAATAGAGGCCTATCAAAAGATATAGCGAGAATGGGACGAAGCTATCCATCAGCTAACAGAGGCCTATTAAAAGAGAAAACGATAAATATACATCAGAAGGAGTCGATGGAATCGATGTCTATATCGTCAATCCTGTCCACCTTATGTAACTCCTCCTGAGTCACTAGATCTCTATCTACAGGGATGTCAGGCCTATACAATAGAGGATCTGCACCAGCAAAACCATATGGGTCACCTGAGAGGCCAGTGCCAAAACTGGAAGGATCAAAAGTATCTGCCTCTGAAGGGTCTCTACACAAATGCCGGATGAAGAAATATGCCCGGTCCAACTGCCGGGTCAAACTGTCAATCTATGTCATATGAGTTGGATCTCTGACACAGGCTAGCCAATCCGTCATCTTCACAAATCCTGGAACTATATCCCCCATAAACTGTGTGGTGCGGGTCTGAGCTCCAATGGTACGAGGGAACCACCAATGCTGGAACATCTCCTTAGTGCAGGGGGCCCTATGATAATGTATAACCGTCAATCCCCAACAATGGGATGTCAATGATGGGTGACTGTGAAACAGGCCAATAATGCCTAGCATGAGGCAAGATCGGCATAATAATCTCTCCTGTAGTGCTCCTGATAGCACGCTCTCCTAAATAGAGCTCCCATCCTCCATCTGTGAAGAGAGGAATCCTACGGGTGGACATAATGCGCTCGACCCCAGTCGGGTACCCATCCTCAAATCCAACACTCAAGTGCTCCCAGAATAGGGAACCCATGTGATGACATCCGCTGTCAACAACTCCAGCTATAGGCGGCAATGAGTGAAACCCTCAGCTACAGGGACCTCCGCCAGTATGGAATGATGTCATCTCCGTCCTTGTGGATAGGTGTCTAAACCTAACACGCTCATAGGACGCAAACATGGAAGCCTCTCGTAGGCCCAAAACTTCTAACACAAAGGCAAACATCTGCTGTCAGTCAACACTCTTAACCTGTACATGGGAAAAGACAAGAGAAATACTCACCAGCGGAAATGGGTAGAATCCTAACCAAGCCTCGGTCAAGCCCTGTGATCGCATGCGCATTCCCCTTAGAAAATAGGCAAAGGTGTAGGAACCCCAATCATAATCTCATATACGGTCCACGTGTCGAGTGGCGCTGATCAAAGCGAAGGACACCGTAGAAGAGTTATCTGCTATGAAGCATCCCCTAATGATCATCAGGAACAATTGCCGAAGAATGCGATCCCTGATTCTCACGTCATCGGGTATAGGCTCACTCAACAGCCCGCTCATAGCATCTACGCTTAAAGGACTTGTATGAACAGTCCTGCCCTTGAGTGCCTCAGCCGGAACTCCCAACAAGGATCTGACAGCAGTAGGGGTTATATCCGCCGTACAAGGCATTAGATCCCATCCAAACTCCATACCTGTGATAAATCGCCAATCCATCGACGTCATTATCACATCACAGTCCAGCAAATGGAGTGACTGATTCTAGTGAAACCACCGCTCAGACAATGCCCTGAGGTAACCCCAGGGACATCGATGGGGAAGAATGGAAAAGAACATCCTGAATCCCCAACCATTTACAATCTCTCTATAGTCATCATGCAGAGCCTGATACATAGAGTGGAGGCTAAATCAATTCCCTCGAGGCTGTGTGAAGCCGGGAACCTACATCAAATGCAGATCAACATGAGAACCCTTTACTCATCATCAATAGGAAACAATGAAGATCAAGATCTAACTTCATACCTCATTTGCGTGCAGGTATATTGAAGGATGCCGACTCAAGTTACCCAGAAGATCTAAGTTCGCCACTTGAATACATGGCAACTCCCTACGGGGAACACGTGCAGCAAGAGCAGGAATCTCAATCATTACATCCTCCTCCTCGTCCTAGACATCCGGCACTTCAACCCGGATAGGACGAATCACCGCCTCCACCAAAGGACGAGGCTATCTAACAGAACAGGGACGAGGTACTTCAGAAGCCCTCCTCCGTACACTAGAAGTGGTCCTACGGGAACTACTCAGCTGATTCGGATCCATAATATCTGGACAACAAGTCTCCAAATCACCTCAGAAAGGGTGTGGTAAATTCTTACCTAGAGCTTTTCAAAATGCATTTTATGATTACATGCATGCATGTATTGTTTTAACATACGTCTATAGTAGAGTTAAAAATGCATGACTACCCAATGCCTACGTTTTGGAAAAATTTTGCCATAGCCCCCTTTTGTAAATGGGACTATCCACATGTACATAGGCATGACTAGGTGGCCATTCAGTAGCACACTTACCAACAGTCATATACATCTTACATGCATCACAGTAAAAAATCTATAAGTATAGTCTAATTACCAGTGTAAGACCCCGAAAATTTTTTAAATAAAAAGGAATTTCCTTTATTTATTATTTTGAAATAGTAAGGGTTGATTTGATTAATGTGGTTAGTTATGGGTAAAATGCGCAAATATTTTAAATAAGTAGGTGGTTATAAAATATTCATTGTTGACGAGGAATATTCGTTTGGTCGTGGAATATTCTTACTGTCGGGGAATATTCGTACGACGGCGCAGTCTTTTGTGGGCCCCATAACGGAAAGCGATTGGAGGAAGAAAACGACAAAAATAAGTTGTTTATAAAAAATGGCGTAGTTGTTACCGCTAACACCGTTGGAATACCCGGTGGGTAAAGTAAAGTAATACGCGTTGTTGAACAGTAGCACACGGTATTGCACCAATTATTGATTCTTACGTAAGAAGGCACTACTTACAGTAATTACTGTTCATTATTTTATTGATTCAATAATTGCTGCGTTGATATTTTATATTGTTGTTGTTTCAATAATTGTCACTACACAGTATTTTTCATTATCGAAGCAATAATTCATATTATCTGAATAATATTATTAGATAACATTATTGGCAATGTCTAGAAAGTTCTGTCTAAGGAGAGGTTTGGTCACCTAATTGCGCGCCAGTAAGAAGAAATTCTTATTGGAAAGCCCCCTCTTTCCTGGGAACGGCCTGGTTGCTAGTACTGTGATTCTGTAATATTATTTATGAATAATTAAATTATTGATTTATATGATGAGGAAAATATTGATTTTATGTGGATATAGATGGAGAAAATTTTTAATGTGACAATTGTTGAAAATTAATATTTTATCTTTTTCTGATAAAATAATTCATTTAAATATATTATTTTAATAATATATTAATGGTGATATTTTTATAATGAATGTGGGATATATGAGTATATGAGGAGGAAGAGTATTTTTGTGGCATTAAATGTTTAACACATATTTTGTGTGTTGGTGGACACAATTATTGACTGAAATTTGATTATAGCCTGTAAAATCGCTCGTTTGTGGATTTCGATCAATTTCTGTTTGGAATTTGGAAAAACTTCCTTCTGCAAAGTTGTGCAGAATTGAATTTCCTATAAAAACTCGCGAGATTCGAATTTTCTGACAAAAGGGCTATTTATTATGAATTATTGAAGTTCCGAAGCTCCGAAATAATTGATTTTTGGAAGTTTTAATTATTTTTAATAACAAAAACGTTTTTTTTTGTTTTTGTCATTATTGTGGAGCAACAAAGATGGCTGAAATCAGTTCTTAAAAGGATGGCGTAGGAATATTTATATAATATATTATTATTATATTAAATTTTCTGCTTTGGTGTTCTAAGCAATTTCCTATAAATAGGTGCTTAGGTTAGAATTGAAAATCACACCAGAAACTGAAGTTTTCTCTCTCTATATTATCGAGCGTATTCTTGTGAGTATTTTGAGTATACTTTGAGTATTGCTATACGGTGAAAGTTCAAGTCATAGCCTATATCCGGTGTTTTAACTAGAAGTGCTGTCTTTCGAGGTAAGGGATGTTATTTTCTTCTCAAATGATATTATTTCTTCAATATCATTATACCGAAATGTTGGTTGGAACTTTTTATCAAATTTGGAACTTTTTCATGTCGGGGTTACTATTCATGAGTTACTATTCACGAGTTACTATTCTTGAGTTACTATTCATGAGTTACTATTCACGAGTACTATTCACGAAGCGTGATGATATTTTTGTGAAATTTCTATCTTTTGGTGTCGGGGTTACTATTCACGTATACGGCACTATTCACGTATACGGCACTATTCACGAATACGGCACTATTCACCGAAAAATGAAATTTCTTCTTTTTGTCTAAAATATCTATTCTGGATATTAACTTTGATTGGATCTATGTTTTGATCATTCTTGAATTTTACTTCAGTATGATTATTTATGAAGTATTTTTGAAATCGGATTGTTTAAAGTACGAATCCTTAATACTTGTTATTTTGTTTCACTGGATTCGTTTTCTTTAAAATATTTTTCATCATCCTCAGTCCTAAATGATGGTGTTACTGAATATCTTTGGCCTGTAGTGCAAAGATGGTTGATTTTGTTATGAATATCTTTGGCCCGTAGTGCAAAGATGTACAGGTGTTGAGATGAACATGAACAATTGATGAATATCTTTGGCCCGTAGTGCAAAGATGAACAGGTGTTTAGATGAACATGACCGACTGATGAATATCTTTGGCCTGTAGTGCAAAGATGAATATTTGATTTGATTTGAGATATATATTGATTAATGTTACAGGGATAAAATATTGATGATGGACTTTTAAATTCATAGATGTTAGTAGATTTTATTCTCTACTTAACTCTTCTAATGAATTGTTGTTTCCGCTGCAGTTGTTGATCTAAAACTTGTTGTCTATTGTATTCTATCAGATTTTTCCCTGTTGAAGACTAACGATAATTTGTTGTATATTATCTTAGTCATAATATTCTTTACTGGGCTAGTTGAGCTCACCCTTTTCCTTGTTGTTCCATTTTTCTCAGGAGGCGAGAATGTAGCGAGTACTAGTCGGGGTATGGAATGAAGGTTCTAGAGAGAGTTGTTTAGTAGTCCTCACCATTTTTTTTTGTAAAATTATGTATCAATAATTATGATGGGGATTTATTTGCATGTGGATATTGTCTAGATGATAATATTTGTATTCAAACTCACAGCTTATGGGTTGTAAAAGTTGTAGTAGTTTCTGTACCATGTATTTGACAACTCAGAATGGGTTGGGTGGAATGGACCTATTTTGGGGTTGTCACAGTTGGTATCAGAGCTTAGGGATATGATCTCTGGCGGAGATCGGGGAATAGAACTAGGAGGGGAGAGACGAGTAAATCCTTCGCTAGTGTGTTCTACCTAAGCTTATTTGTTGATCGGTCATAATATAGGGGTATTATGTGACTTGTTAAATTGTTTAATTAACCCTTGTTTTATGGCAGTATTTGAGAATGTCGACTGAGAATGTTAACAGTGGAGTAAATGAGACCGTTGAGATGCCTGTACTTACCAACAAGGAGAACATGCAACAGGCTGGCAATGTTCCTCCTGTGAACAACGCCACTGAGCAGACGATAAACGACGGGATGTTTAGGAGCTTTTTGCAGTTCATGCGAAACCAGACGAGGGAGACTCGTGTACAGAATACGGGTGGAAATGATAGCAACGCGCGGCTTGTCACAGCCAAGCAGTTCAAAGAGTTGGGACCACCAGAATTCTGGGGAAAGCCGGATCCGATCATGGCGGAAACGTGGGTCAAGCAAATTACCAAGATATTCGATGTCTTGGGATGCACGGAGGAACAGAAGGTTCCATTCGCCACCTTTATGTTCCGTGGCGAGGCAGACTACTGGTGGGAGTCGGTGAAGCGTACACATCCAGCCGCACTCAGCATGTCATGGGAGACGTTTCAGAAACTTTTCAACGAAAAATACTTTCCTGAAAGTATTCGCCATATGAAGGAAGTGGAGTTTATTAGACTAGAGCAGAATAACATGACGGTGTCCCAGTACGAGGCGAAGTTTGCGGAGTTATCCAGGTTTGCACCTCATTTGGTGGAGAATGAGGAACGTATGACGCGAATGTTTTTGAGAGGTTTGAAACCCGGCATACGTCAGTATCTCATTTCTCATAAATTTTCTGTCTATTCAGATGTTGTCAACAGGGCTCAGTTGTTAGAGCGAGATAACGAGTACGTTCAACCGAGGGACCATAACCAGGATCATACTGGTGACAGCAGTCATCAGAATAACGATAACCAGCGGAGAAAGAAGAATATGGACAAAGGCGGTAACCACTCTGGTGGTAATCGTGGCCATGAAAATAGAAGAAGCGAGTCGGGAGTAAATTTTAAAAAGAGGAGATTTAACAACGACCATGTGAAGACGATAGTACCAGCAGCAACAGGTTCCAAGGGAGGAGAAAGACCACCGGTCGTATGTTACAAATGCGGGAAAGAGGGACATATCAGTCCAAATTGCCCACAACAGTTCAAGGTATGCTATAATTGTGGAAAGGAAGGACATATCGCTCGAGAGTGTACGGTAGTGAAACCAATTCCAGCGGGGATGGTGATTCAAAAGGCTGTCCCAGAAAAGTCAAAGTCAACAGTTCCTGGAAGAGCGTTTGTCGTGACAGGTCAAAATACGAGGAACCCGAACGAAGTTAAAACGGGTTAGTTAATTATAATTTTTGCGAAGTTTATACCTTACTAGGTACCGGTTCTACCCATTCTTTTATCTCTCTTGCTTGCGCTCAACGTTTGAACTTGACTACGGAGAAATTAGACTTTGACCTATTTATGGAGACTCCGTTAGGAGAAACTTTCATTACATCTGTTGTTTAGAAATCTTGCTTGATTCAAGTTGGCACTATCACATTTCCTGTTAACCTTATTTCTATAGAGATATTTGCTTTTGATGTGATTTTAAGGTTAACTACTCATCATGCCAAAATTAATTGCTTTTGTAAGGTTGTTAGTTTTCATATTCCTAAGCAACCTGATATTCGAACTCAAGCAATCAAACCATTGAAGTCAAACATTTTTGTATCAAGCCATGAAGTCATTCGTTTATTGAAAAATGGATGTTATGTTTTCTTAGCCCATGTCATGGACTTGAACAAAAGTACATCAGATTTGAATGATATTTCTGTTGTTAGTAAATTTTCTGACGTATTTTCTGAAGAATTTCTTGGCTTACTCCAGAGCGTGATATTAAATTTTGTATCGACTTTGAATCCGGTACAAAACCCATTTCTAAAATCTCATATCGAATGGCTCCTATTGAACTTCAGGAGTTAAAAATCCAACTGTAGAAGTTGATACCCGAGCCTTTATCTTGTGACTTCCTTTATGGAATACACAGAAGCCAGACTTTTCGTAGGGGATGCCATATTCGTGCGATAGTAAACTGATAGGTGTCATTGTAACGTGCTATCCAAGGTTGGGATATGAGTCACAGTTGAGAACCACCTAAGTCGATAATCGAAATACGTAGCTTTCTAGGCTTAGTTGGTTATTATCGGAGATTCGTTGAAGGATATTCTCGAATCGCTATTCCATTAATTCAGCTGACTCGTAGAGATACAAAATTCGAATGAAGCGAGGAATGTGAGAAGAGCTTTGAAGAACTCAAGAGGAGATTCATTTCAGCACATGTTCTGACCATGCCGTCCTGGAAAAGCGAACGTGGTAGCTGACGTGTTGAGTAGAAGATCGTATACAAGTACGAGTACGATATTGTCAAAGACTCATTTCGTATAATTTACACATAATAGAGATGGAGATGAAAACTCTAAGTACGTACGTGATGATATACGAGTATAATCGACTTTAATCGATAAAGTTAAAGTTGTTCAAGCTACACACTGGAGCTGATGAATTTGAAGAAGGAGGTGCAAGAAATTGTTATTTCAAAAGCGAGAATTGGCGATGTGAGCAAAGCTCAAACTTTCGATTTATTAGTCCATTTGAAATTCTCGATCGAATAGGAACTGTGGCCTATAGACTCGTTTTACCGCTAAGTAGGACGCGTTTTCATAACGTTTTTTTTTACGTATCGATGTTACGTAAATATGTGGACGACCCGAACGACGTCATCGAGTTAGAACCGGACAAAATAGCTGAAGACTTAACGTACGAGGAGGTATCTGTCAAGATGTTGGATGGGAAGGAGCATGTCCTACGCACGAAGGTCATACCACAAGTTAAAGTTTTGTGGAGGAATCATGTTATAGAGGAAATGACCTTGGAGTTGGAAACGGAAATGAAAGCGAGGTATCTTTA
Organism: Panax japonicus; assembly: GCA_020205505.1. Lineage (NCBI taxonomy): Eukaryota > Viridiplantae > Streptophyta > Magnoliopsida > Apiales > Araliaceae > Panax > Panax japonicus. The sequence continues at coordinate 39,633,435 of CM035102.1, read as the reverse complement.
CCTTTTCGAAACACCAGTTACGTACGTCAATTTCGAGGACGAAATTTCATAAGGAGGGGAGGTTGTAAGACCCCGAAAATTTTTTAAATAAAAAGGAATTTCCTTTATTTATTATTTTGAAATAGTAAGGGTTGATTTGATTAATGTGGTTAGTTATGGGTAAAATGCGCAAATATTTTAAATAAGCAGGTGGTTATAAAATATTCATTGTTGACGAGGAATATTCGTTTGGTCGTGGAATATTCTTACTGTCGGGGAATATTCGTACGACGGCGCAGTCTTTTGTGGGCCCCATAACGGAAAGCGATTGGAGGAAGAAAACGACAAAAATAAGTTGTTTATAAAAAATGGCGTAGTTGTTACCGCTAACACCGTTGGAATACCCGGTGGGTAAAGTAAAGTAATACGCGTTGTTGAACAGTAGCACACGGTATTGCACCAATTATTGATTCTTACGTAAGAAGGCACTACTTACAGTAATTACTGTTCATTATTTTATTGATTCAATAATTGCTGCGTTGATATTTTATATTGTTGTTGTTTCAATAATTGTCACTACACAGTATTTTTCATTATCGAAGCAATAATTCATATTATCTGAATAATATTATTAGATAACATTATTGGCAATGTCTAGAAAGTTCTGTCTAAGGAGAGGTTTGGTCACCTAATTGCGCGCCAGTAAGAAGAAATTCTTATTGGAAAGCCCCCTCTTTCCTGGGAACGGCCTGGTTGCTAGTACTGTGATTCTGTAATATTATTTATGAATAATTAAATTATTGATTTATATGATGAGGAAAATATTGATTTTATGTGGATATAGATGGAGAAAATTTTTAATGTGACAATTGTTGAAAATTAATATTTTATCTTTTTCTGATAAAATAATTCATTTAAATATATTATTTTAATAATATATTAATGGTGATATTTTTATAATGAATGTGGGATATATGAGTATATGAGGAGGAAGAGTATTTTTGTGGCATTAAATGTTTAACACATATTTTGTGTGTTGGTGGACACAATTATTGACTGAAATTTGATTATAGCCTGTAAAATCGCTCGTTTGTGGATTTCGATCAATTTCTGTTTGGAATTTGGAAAAACTTCCTTCTGCAAAGTTGTGCAGAATTGAATTTCCTATAAAAACTCGCGAGATTCGAATTTTCTGACAAAAGGGCTATTTATTATGAATTATTGAAGTTCCGAAGCTCCGAAATAATTGATTTTTGGAAGTTTTAATTATTTTTAATAACAAAAACGTTTTTTTTTGTTTTTGTCATTATTGTGGAGCAACAAAGATGGCTGAAATCAGTTCTTAAAAGGATGGCGTAGGAATATTTATATAATATATTATTATTATATTAAATTTTCTGCTTTGGTGTTCTAAGCAATTTCCTATAAATAGGTGCTTAGGTTAGAATTGAAAATCACACCAGAAACTGAAGTTTTCTCTCTCTATATTATCGAGCGTATTCTTGTGAGTATTTTGAGTATACTTTGAGTATTGCTATACGGTGAAAGTTCAAGTCATAGCCTATATCCGGTGTTTTAACTAGAAGTGCTGTCTTTCGAGGTAAGGGATGTTATTTTCTTCTCAAATGATATTATTTCTTCAATATCATTATACCGAAATGTTGGTTGGAACTTTTTATCAAATTTGGAACTTTTTCATGTCGGGGTTACTATTCATGAGTTACTATTCACGAGTTACTATTCTTGAGTTACTATTCATGAGTTACTATTCACGAGTACTATTCACGAAGCGTGATGATATTTTTGTGAAATTTCTATCTTTTGGTGTCGGGGTTACTATTCACGTATACGGCACTATTCACGTATACGGCACTATTCACGAATACGGCACTATTCACCGAAAAATGAAATTTCTTCTTTTTGTCTAAAATATCTATTCTGGATATTAGCTTTGATTGGATCTATGTTTTGATCATTCTTGAATTTTACTTCAGTATGATTATTTATGAAGTATTTTTGAAATCGGATTGTTTAAAGTACGAATCCTTAATACTTGTTATTTTGTTTCACTGGATTCGTTTTCTTTAAAATATTTTTCATCATCCTCAGTCCTAAATGATGGTGTTACTGAATATCTTTGGCCTGTAGTGCAAAGATGGTTGATTTTGTTATGAATATCTTTGGCCCGTAGTGCAAAGATGTACAGGTGTTGAGATGAACATGAACAATTGATGAATATCTTTGGCCCGTAGTGCAAAGATGAACAGGTGTTTAGATGAACATGACCGACTGATGAATATCTTTGGCCTGTAGTGCAAAGATGAATATTTGATTTGATTTGAGATATATATTGATTAATGTTACAGGGATAAAATATTGATGATGGACTTTTAAATTCATAGATGTTAGTAGATTTTATTCTCTACTTAACTCTTCTAATGAATTGTTGTTTCCGCTGCAGTTGTTGATCTAAAACTTGTTGTCTATTGTATTCTATCAGATTTTTCCCTGTTGAAGACTAACGATAATTTGTTGTATATTATCTTAGTCATAATATTCTTTACTGGGCTAGTTGAGCTCACCCTTTTCCTTGTTGTTCCATTTTTCTCAGGAGGCGAGAATGTAGCGAGTACTAGTCGGGGTATGGAATGAAGGTTCTAGAGAGAGTTGTTTAGTAGTCCTCACCATTTTTTTTTGTAAAATTATGTATCAATAATTATGATGGGGATTTATTTGCATGTGGATATTGTCTAGATGATAATATTTGTATTCAAACTCACAGCTTATGGGTTGTAAAAGTTGTAGTTGTTTCTGTACCATGTATTTGACAACTCAGAATGGGTTGGGTGGAATGGACCTATTTTGGGGTTGTCACAACCAGGGTTATTTTACTTTTCTACCTTTACTCATTTGTCCTCAAATAGGATAAGAAATGACAGTAAAAGGTGCCAATTTGACTGCTTCAAAAGTCAATTTTTTTTCACATCATTATGTTCAGCATGGTTTAATACTAACATTTGCTATGTTGAATATTTTTTATAAAGTCATATCAGCATGCATATTCACTACTATGTGTCTAAATGCATTTCATATAATAAGTCATTTTCCAATGGATAGAAATTAGAAAAAAATACATGCATACGTTACCAAGATAGTGAAGAGCGCTTGTACGGTAGCAGAATATGCAGAAAGTTTCCCGAACTCAATTGGTCTGAAGAAGAGCTCTTAGATTTCCTTCGTCACGCAGCTTGAAAATGACTTATGAAAGCAACCCGCAAGCTTTGTATAGCCATGGTTGGCCGCAGGTCCACCTGTGGCTACTGCAGGTGTACCTGCGGCACCCCTTTGAGGGTCCCTCACCTACGGCTAACTCCAGTTAGAGTTGCAAAGGAGGTCTTACAAGCTAAAAAGGCCTAATCAGGGATAAAAATGCTACATGATTGAGCGGAATAGCTTTAAATCCTGGTTTTCACGGGCCATACTCTGGTCCCACATCTCTCATTGGTATTCGCCTGTGTACAAGGTATACTATACCAATGGCCTTAGCTTTTACAAATCATGCTTGGTAATACCTCACAAAGGTCTGATGCCGTCAGTGCAGGGTCGCAACCCTAAAAGTATCCCCGACTGGGGTTACAACGCCAAAGTTTACAAATCATCCACGTATCCTTGGCGGGGGTTACAACGCAACTCAACCATTAATACACACATCAATGAAGGTCAAGCAACCTTGACGTTATCTCAGCCGATGGCAAGTAAACCCATCGAAGCAACCTTCCCGGGCGGGGGTCACAATGCAACAATTTCAAACATCCACGTATCCCCGGCGGGGGTCACAAATGTAACAATTTCAATCATCCATGTATCCCTGGCGGGGGTTACAACGCAATTCAGCCATTGATACACAAATAAATGAAGGTCAAGCAACCTTGACGTTATCTCAGCCGATGGAAAGTAAACCCGTCGAAGCAACCTTCTCCAGCAAGGGTCATAAAGTGATGCAACCATTGATACACACATCAATGAAGGTCAAGTAGCCTTGACAATGCACCCAACAGGGATTTATCCGGTGATACACACATCAGCAGAGGTCAGGCAACCCTGACAAGTGCATACTGTTGGCAGTAACTCCGACAGGATGATAGGATATGTTATACACATCCTCAAACAGACAAAGCATTATCTCCACAGATCTCTTGTATATAAGAGGTACCTCTATGGAGTAGAAGTCTGTGTCTAGGATTCACGACTTTGGTGATAGCCCCAACGTCAACATCCTTGAAGACTTAGATCGCATGTCTAAGACATCAGTTATTATCATCCCGACAGGATTAGACGACAATCTCTATTCATGCATCATACATTTGCATCATGTTGCTGCACATATTATCATGTTTATCTTATTGCATTTCAAGTGTCTAGGATTCTTTATCCTATCCATGCCTTGCATTGCATGAATATGATAAAGAGGGGCATCTGTAGACACTCGAAATTTTTTGCACACCTTTTACTGACATTGCAGGAGGGCAGATTCGTCTTTCAGACATAACCCTGGAAGACATCTCACATCCATTCCAGATACTACTGAAAGTTCAGTTTCAACCCCGGACCACACACCGGGAGTATCAGTTTCAACCCCGGAACTTACACCGAGAACATTATTTCCAACATCGGAGATAACCCTAAGTTTCATCCTTGGCAATAACACCAAGGAATGTTGTTGCAGTTCCAGCGATAACTTCGGAAATGCTTGTTTCAAATGCATGCGATCAGCTTCAATCAGACCTCCCACCGAGGCACTCATACCTCAGACTCGGAGCTAACACCGGGCAGACAGACATTCTCACAGATGACCTTGCGGCATTCAACACTTGCAGCAGTCCAATATAAGATATAACCCTGAGCAACGTCTGCTTTCAACCTAAACCAGCGATAACCCCAGTGAGGAGTCATATGTCATCTTGCTACCACAACACATGCGCGTCGTCTCAACACTTCATACATACATACATACAACAATGTCTTACAAGAACTAAGGAGTTCCAATCCGGAGTGACTATTACGCGTGGCAGTACATCGGATAGAATTTGAAGCTTGAAGACCATGGGCATGGTCCCCTCTTCCTAACTTCGTACAACCTCTAATCCATGTCATTGCATAACTCTCGACACAAGCAGTCCGAAGAAGGTCGTATATACCTCATTCGGATGCTCGGATTGAAGTTCTGCAAGTTCAAGCAGATGTTACAGTGCACGTACTTCTAGACGACGGGACCCACAGAACTCGGGGCACCCCGGGCAGCCGCAGGTGCATCTGCGGCTGTCGCAGGTACACCTGCGGCTCCCCCCTCTATAAATAGAGGGCTTGGGGTAGCCATTTTGAAAAAAAAAAAAAAAAGAAAAGGCAAGGAAGCCCTGCCCAATTTGCTTTGTACACACCCATATTGAGTGTTTGCTCTTTTTTAAATACCTGTTAGCTCATATATAGCTATACATTTACCGCGCGGGAGCTGAGTATTTATCTATATAGAGTCATAGAAGCCTGCATTGGCAGCCCACTGTAAGTCTTCTCACACTCTATAAAGCCTTCTCACACTCTATAAAGCCTTTCTCTTCATCTATACACACACTATCCTACACATTGAGAGTCATGTGGTGTGCGTATGCCCAGACTTTGGTCCGTGGTTTTTATTTCTGTCTGTATATATATACTTATATATGTATATATTTATATATGGACTAATATTATCGAGTTATGCCTCGATTGAGTTATATATGTATATATTTATATATATATATATAACTGTTGTCAGACATATCTGATGAGCCTGGATTTTATATCCGAAGCGTTTATTGCTTTTATATATATTTGTATATATATATAATTGTTGTCTGGCATATCCGATGTGCTTGGATTTTATATCTAGTTCATTTACTGCTTTTATATATATATATATATATATATATATATATATATATATATATATATATATTTACATTTCTGTCAGGCTTGGAGTTTACTTCGTGGCCTTTTACATCTTTATTTACATTTCGTCCCGCCTGGAGTTTACTTCGTGGCGGTTGATAGCATTTACTGCTTTATTTACATTTCTTATCCCCCATGGAGTTGCTTCGTGGTGGTTGATCATGTCTGTATATATATATTTACAGCTTTTATATATATACAACTGCTTACTGCTTTCCATATAAACTGCAGTATCATATGAGCCTAGGAATCATGTGATCACAGATTCAGTCTACTGTATCTAGATTCGGTTCCCGTGATGGACATTTTTTCAGCTGTAAGCAGCTTGTACATTATTAACAGTGTACGAATTTCCTTGGATGGTTGTCATGCCCATGAGGAGTTCGGCACTGCTGTATATTATTTTCTCAAAGATGCCTCGCATCTAGAAAATAAATGCAAACAAGCCGAACATTTTAATAATAAAATGAAAGTATGAAAATGTCTCAATTCCTATTGAGCACAGGGTTTGAAAAACCTCTTTTTATAAAACTTCATTAATATGTCTTGCTTAAAACTGAACTTTTATATAAATTCAAACCATGTGTATATAGGTGCGAATGAGGCCTCGCACTACTTTCAAATAATTACACATTGACTCACACACACACACACACATATTCATATAATAGTTTCTTTGAGAAGTGGCGGTCACCGTGGTAACACGGATGTCGGGGGGTGCCTAACACCTTTTCTCCGCATAATCAAGCCCCCGAACCCAAATGAATCTCGGTTTCACAGACCCGTTTAGCAGTGTCACATCACAGGGTCAATGTACAAACCTTTTCGGCTGCGTTGGTGCAACCGGTTAAAAACACCAACTGGCGATTCTTAAAGTCAAATCGTCGACATTACACATGTCAGACCTTTTTCACTTGTTTTTTCAAATAAATCTCACATTAACATGAGAACACTAAAGAACAAGTAACGAAAAAGGAACAACTAAAAATCCCGACGTCGACAAGTACTACTACTAATAATAATAATAGCAACAATATACGTTTGGATAAACATGTTAAGTTAAACATAATTAAAATTCTAAATAAATTACAACTTAGACATGACTTAACATCGGAAAATTGAAGCCTTAGAAATTAAGGAATTAATGGTGGAATCATTTATCTTACATCAGACATTATAGAAAAGCCGACGGTGTTTCATAATAACGAAGGCAATTATGTGGGCTTATTATTATTATTATTATTATTATTATTATTATTATGACTGCTATTATTATAATAATAATAATTATTATTATTATTATATATAAATTTATAAATATATATATATATATATATATATATTAAAATATTCATAGTTACGTTATATAAATAGTCATATTCATAGTTACTTTATATATATTTAGTTTAATGTGGAGATTTAAGATGGGTATATATATAGATGGTAATAGAATTTATCTAATACACAAAAAAATATAACATTAGAAGCAAAAACATCACAATTAGGTTTTGAACCTAAGACCTATGAGTTATTGGGTCATTAAGCTGCCATTGAGCCATTCTAATTTATTAGTTAACTAAACTACCACTATAACTTGTAGCAGTAGACAGTGTAGTACATGAGCAAATGAGGGGCAAATGAGTAATTTCTCATGTCGCTACAGCCTGTAGCGACTGGGAAAAATCCATTTCAATCTGTGTCACCCAATGTTGCGATCAACAGTATAAATTATGGTTGTTGAAATAGTACATGTGACAACTGATGGTCAAACATGTTAGTTCTGGGCCTCCGACCTAAATAAACCCAACCTCATCAAACATGATTATTATATCTATGTTTCCCAATGTTCCTTATTTCTAGATAGAACTAGGATATACTTACAAGTACTCCCTCACTCCGAGAATGAAAGTGATGATTGATTTTATGCGAATTTAAAAAAAATGTCAAGTTATAAAATTAGTCATATTTAAATTCTTATCTAATTGCATATTTTTCTATACATGACTAGTGATATTATATAAATATTTATAAATAATAAAAATATGACATTTAATACTAAGGATATTACACATAAATTATTGTAAAAAAATAGATTATTTAATATAAGTAGATATTTAACTTGAGATTACATAAAATAATAAGAACTTTTATCCTTAGATAGAAGGAGTAACTTAAATCATGAATATATTTTTTAGTCCAAAAATAAAACATAAAAAGAAGAATAGTTATGGTATACCCCTAGCTATTTCTAGTTCTCCTTTTACCTTTTTTCCAAATATATTATAAATTTAAATTATAATACTGTCAGTTCTAAGAGAAAATGTGACAACCCCAAAATAGGTCCATTCCACCCAACCCATTCTGAGTTGTCAAATACATGGTACAGAAACAACTACAACTTTTACAACCCATAAGCTGTGAGTTTGAATACAAATATTATCATCTAGACAATATCCACATGCAAATAAATCCCCATCATAATTATTGATACATAATTTTACAAAAAAAATGGTGAGGACTACTAAACAACTCTCTCTAGAACCTTCATTCCATACCCCGACTAGTACTCGCTACATTCTCGCCTCCTGAGAAAAATGGAACAACAAGGAAAAGGGTGAGCTCAACTAGCCCAGTAAAGAATATTATGACTAAGATAATATACAACAAATTATCGTTAGTCTTCAACAGGGAAAAATCTGATAGAATACAATAGACAACAAGTTTTAGATCAACAACTGCAGCGGAAACAACAATTCATTAGAAGAGTTAAGTAGAGAATAAAATCTACTAACATCTATGAATTTAAAAGTCCATCATCAATATTTTATCCCTGTAACATTAATCAATATATATCTCAAATCAAATCAAATATTCATCTTTGCACTACAGGCCAAAGATATTCATCAGTCGGTCATGTTCATCTAAACACCTGTTCATCTTTGCACTACGGGCCAAAGATATTCATCAATTGTTCATGTTCATCTCAACACCTGTACATCTTTGCACTACGGGCCAAAGATATTCATAACAAAATCAACCATCTTTGCACTACAGGCCAAAGATATTCAGTAACACCATCATTTAGGACTGAGGATGATGAAAAATATTTTAAAGAAAACGAATCCAGTGAAACAAAATAACAAGTATTAAGGATTCGTACTTTAAACAATCCGATTTCAAAAATACTTCATAAATAATCATACTGAAGTAAAATTCAAGAATGATCAAAACATAGATCCAATCAAAGCTAATATCCAGAATAGATATTTTAGACAAAAAGAAGAAATTTCATTTTTCGGTGAATAGTGCCGTATTCGTGAATAGTGCCGTATACGTGAATAGTGCCGTATACGTGAATAGTGACGTATACATGAATAGTAACTCCGACACCAAAAGATAGAAATTTCACAAAAAATATCATCATGCTTCGTGAATGGTACTCGTGAATAGTAACTCGTGAATAGTAACTCGTGAATAGTAACTCATGAATAGTAACTCACGAATAGTAACCCCGGCATGAAAAAGTTCCAAATTTGATAAAAACTTCCAACCAATATTTCAGCATAATGATATTGAAGAAATAATATCATTTGACAAGAAAATAACATCCTTTACCTCGAAAGACAGCACTTCTAGTTAAAACACCGGATATAGGCTATGACTTGAACTTTCACCGTATAGCAATACTCAAAGTATACTCAAAATACTCACAAGAATACGCTCGATAATATAGAGAGAGAAAACTTCAGTTTCTGGTGTGATTTTCAATTCTAACCTAAGCACCTATTTATAGGAAATTGCTTAGAACACCAAAGCAGAAAATTTAATATAATAATAATATATTATATAAATATTCCTACGCCATCCTTTTAAGAACTGATTTCAGCCATCTTTGTTGCTCCACAATAATGACAAAAACAAAAAAAACGTTTTTGTTATTAAAAATAATTAAAACTTCCAAAAATCAATTATTTCGGAGCTTCGGAACTTCAATAATTCATAATAAATAGCCCTTTTGTCAGAAAATTCGAATCTCGCGAGTTTTTATAGGAAATTCAATTCTGCACAACTTTGCAGAAGGAAGTTTTTCCAAATTCCAAACAGAAATTGATCGAAATCCACAAACGAGCGATTTTACAGGCTATAATCAAATTTCAGTCAATAATTGTGTCCACCAACACACAAAATATGTGTTAAACATTTAATGCCACAAAAATACTCTTCCTCCTCATATACTCATATATCCCACATTCATTATAAAAATATCACCATTAATATATTATTAAAATAATATATTTAAATGAATTATTTTATCAGAAAAAGATAAAATATTAATTTTCAACAATTGTCACATTAAAAATTTTCTCCATCTATATCCACATAAAATCAATATTTTCCTCATCATATAAATCAATAATTTAATTATTCACAAATAATATTACAGAATCACAGTACTAGCAACCAGGCCGTTCCCAGGAAAGAGGGGGCTTTCCAATAAGAATTTCTTCTTACTGGCGCGCAATTAGGTGACCAAACCTCTCCTTAGACAGAACTTTCTAGACATTGCCAATAATGTTATCTAATAATATTATTCAGATAATATGAATTATTGCTTCGATAATGAAAAATACTGTGTAGTGACAATTATTGAAACAACAACAATATAAAATATCAACGCAGCAATTATTGAATCAATAAAATAATGAACAGTAATTACTGTAAGTAGTGCCTTCTTACGTAAGAATCAATAATTGGTGCAATACCGTGTGCTACTGTTCAACAACGCGTATTACTTTACTTTACCCACCGGGTATTCCAACGGTGTTAGCGGTAACAACTACGCCATTTTTTATAAACAACTTATTTTTGTCGTTTTCTTCCTCCAATCGCTTTCCGTTATGGGGCCCACAAAAGACTGCGCCGTCGTACGAATATTCCCCGACAGCAAGAATATTCCACGACCTAACGAATATTCCCCGACAACAATGAATATTTTATAACCACCTGTTTATTCGAAATATTTGCGCATTTTACCCATAACTTTCCACATTAATCAAATCAACCCTTACTATTTTAAAATAATAAATAAAGGAAATTCCTTTTTATTTAAAAAATTTTCGGGGTCTTACAACCTCCCCTCCTTATGAAATTTCGTCCTCGAAATTGACGTACGTAACTGGTGTTTCGAAAAGGTAAAGATACCTCGCTTTCATTTCCGTTTCCAACTCCAAGGTCATTTCCTCTATAACATGATTCCTCCACAAAACTTTAACTTGTGGTATGACCTTCGTGCGTAGGACATGCTCCTTCCCATCCAACATCTTGACAGATACCTCCTCGTACGTTAAGTCTTCAGCTATTTTGTCCGGTTCTAACTCGATGACGTCGTTCGGGTCGTCCACATATTTACGTAACATCGATACGTAAAAAAAAACGTTATGAAAACGCGTCCTACTTAGCGGTAAAACGAGTCTATAGGCCACAGTTCCTATTCGATCGAGAATTTCAAATGGACTAATAAATCGAAAGTTTGAGCTTTGCTCACATCGCCAATTCTCGCTTTTGAAATAACAATTTCTTGCACCTCCTTCTTCAAATTCATCAGCTCCAGTGTGTAGCTTGAACAACTTTAACTTTATCGATTAAAGTCGATTATACTCGTATATCATCACGTACGTACTTAGAGTTTTCATCTCCATCTCTATTATGTGTAAATTATACGAAATGAGTCTTTGACAATATCGTACTCGTACTTGTATACGATCTTCTACTCAACACGTCAGCTACCACGTTCGCTTTTCCAGGACGGCATGGTCAGAACATGTGCTGAAATGAATCTCCTCTTGAGTTCTTCAAAGCTCTTCTCACATTCCTCGCTTCATTCGAATTTTGTATCTCTACGAGTCAGCTGAATTAATGGAATAGCGATTCGAGAATATCCTTCAACGAATCTCCGATAATAACCAACTAAGCCTAGAAAGCTACGTATTTCGATTATCGACTTAGGTGGTTCTCAACTGTGACTCATATCCCAACCTTGGATAGCACGTTACAATGACACCTATCAGTTTACTATCGCACGAATATGGCATCCCCTACGAAAAGTCTGGCTTCTGTGTATTCCATAAAGGAAGTCACAAGATAAAGGCTCGGGTATCAACTTCTACAGTTGGATTTTTAACTCCTGAAGTTCAATAGGAGCCATTCGATATGAGATTTTAGAAATGGGTTTTGTACCGGATTCAAAGTCGATACAAAATTTAATATCACGCTCTGGAGTAAGCCAAGAAATTCTTCAGAAAATACGTCAGAAAATTTACTAACAACAGAAATATCATTCAAATCTGATGTACTTTTGTTCAAGTCCATGACATGACTAAGAAAGCTTGACATTCGTTTTTCAATAAACGAATGAATTTATGACTTGACATAAAAATGTTTGACTTCAATGGTTTGGTTGCTTGAATTCAAATAACAGGTTGCTTAGGAATATGAAAACTAACAACCTTACAAAAGCAATTAATTTTGGCATGATGAGTAGTTAACCTTAAAATCACATCAAAAGCAAATATCTCTATAGAAATAAGGTTAACAGGAAATGTGATAGTGCCAACTTGAATCAAGCAAGATTTCTAAACAACAGATGTAATGAAAGTTTCTCCTAACGGAGTCTCCATAAATAGGTCAAAGTCTAATTTCTCCGTAGTCAAGTTCAAACGTTGAGCGCAAGCAAGAGAGATAAAAGAATGGGTAGAACCGATACCTAGTAAGGTATAAACTTCGCAAGAATTATAATTAACTAACCCGTGCGAACTTCGTTCGAGTTCCTCGCATTTTGACCAGTCACGACAAACGCTCTTCCAGGAACCGTTGACTTTGACTTTTCTGGGACAGCCTTTTGAATCACCATCCCCGCTGGAATTGGTTTCGCTACCGTACACTCTCGAGCGATATGTCCTTCCTTTCCACAATTATAGCATACCTTGAACTGTTGTGGACAGTTTGGGCTGATATGTCCCTCTTTCCCGCATTTGTAACATACGACCGGTGGTCTTTCTCCTCCCTTGGAACCAGTTGCTGCTGGCACTATCGTCTTCACATGGTCGTTGTTAAATCTCCTCTTTTTAAAATCTCCTCCCGACTCGCTTCTTCTATTTTCATGGCCACAATTACCACCAGAGTGGTTACCGCCTTTGTCCATATTCTTCTTTCTCCGCTGGTTATCGTTATTCTGATGACTGCTATCTTCGGTATGATCCTGGTTATGGTCCCTCGGTTGAACGTACTCGTTATCTCGCTCTAACAACTGAGCCCTGTTGACAACATCTGAATAGATAGAAAATTTATGAGAAATGAGATACTGACGTATGCCGGGTTTCAAAAATTTATGAGAAATGAGATACTGACGTATGCCGGGTTTCAAACCTCTCAAAAACATTCGCGTCATACGTTCCTCATTCTCCACCAAATGAGGTGCAAACCTGGATAACTCCGCAAACTTCGCCTCGTACTGGGACACCGTCATGTTATTCTGCTCTAGTCTAATAAACTCCACTTCCTTCATATGGCGAATACTTTCAGGAAAGTATTTTTCGTTGAAAAGTTTCTGAAACGTCTCCCATGACATGCTGAGTGCGGCTGGATGTGTACGCTTCACCGACTCCCACCAGTAGTCTGCCTCGCCACGGAACATAAAGGTAGCGAATGGAACCTTCTGTTCCTCCGTGCATCCCAAGACATCGAATATCTTGGTAATTTGCTTGACCCACGTTTCCGCCATAATCGGATCCGGCTTTCCCCAGAATTCTGGTGGTCCCAACTCTTTGAACTGCTTGGCTGTGACAAGCCGCGCGTTGCTATCATTTCCACCCGTATTCTGTACACGAGTCTCCCTCGTCTGGTTTCGCATGAACTGCAAAAAGCTCCTAAACATCCCGTCGTTTATCGTCTGCTCAGTGGCGTTGTTCACAGGAGGAACATTGCCAGCCTGTTGCATGTTCTCCTCGTTGGTAAGTACAGGCATCTCAACGGTCTCATTTACTCCACTGTTAACATTCTCAGTCGACATTCTCAAATACTGCCATAAAACAAGGGTTAATTAAACAATTTAACAAGTCACATAATACCCCTATATTATGACCGATCAACAAATAAGCTTAGGTAGAACACACTAGCGAAGGATTTACTCGTCTCTCCCCTCCTAGTTCTATTCCCCGATCTCCGCCAGAGATCATATCCCTAAGCTCTGATACCAACTGTGACAACCCCAAAATAGGTCCATTCCACCCAACCCATTCTGAGTTGTCAAATACATGGTACAGAAACAACTACAACTTTTACAACCCATAAGCTGTGAGTTTGAATACAAATATTATCATCTAGACAATATCCACATGCAAATAAATCCCCATCATAATTATTGATACATAATTTTACAAAAAAAAATGGTGAGGACTACTAAACAACTCTCTCTAGAACCTTCATTCCATACCCCGACTAGTACTCGCTACATTCTCGCCTCCTGAGAAAAATGGAACAACAAGGAAAAGGGTGAGCTCAACTAGCCCAGTAAAGAATATTATGACTAAGATAATATACAACAAATTATCGTTAGTCTTCAACAGGGAAAAATCTGATAGAATACAATAGACAACAAGTTTTAGATCAACAACTGCAGCGGAAACAACAATTCATTAGAAGAGTTAAGTAGAGAATAAAATCTACTAACATCTATGAATTTAAAAGTCCATCATCAATATTTTATCCCTGTAACATTAATCAATATATATCTCAAATCAAATCAAATATTCATCTTTGCACTACAGGCCAAAGATATTCATCAGTCGGTCATGTTCATCTAAACACCTGTTCATCTTTGCACTACGGGCCAAAGATATTCATCAATTGTTCATGTTCATCTCAACACCTGTACATCTTTGCACTACGGGCCAAAGATATTCATAACAAAATCAACCATCTTTGCACTACAGGCCAAAGATATTCAGTAACACCATCATTTAGGACTGAGGATGATGAAAAATATTTTAAAGAAAACGAATCCAGTGAAACAAAATAACAAGTATTAAGGATTCGTACTTTAAACAATCCGATTTCAAAAATACTTCATAAATAATCATACTGAAGTAAAATTCAAGAATGATCAAAACATAGATCCAATCAAAGCTAATATCCAGAATAGATATTTTAGACAAAAAGAAGAAATTTCATTTTTCGGTGAATAGTGCCGTATTCGTGAATAGTGCCGTATACGTGAATAGTGCCGTATACGTGAATAGTGACGTATACATGAATAGTAACTCCGACACCAAAAGATAGAAATTTCACAAAAAATATCATCATGCTTCGTGAATGGTACTCGTGAATAGTAACTCGTGAATAGTAACTCGTGAATAGTAACTCATGAATAGTAACTCATGAATAGTAACCCCGGCATGAAAAAGTTCCAAATTTGATAAAAACTTCCAACCAATATTTCAGCATAATGATATTGAAGAAATAATATCATTTGACAAGAAAATAACATCCTTTACCTCGAAAGACAGCACTTCTAGTTAAAACACCGGATATAGGCTATGACTTGAACTTTCACCGTATAGCAATACTCAAAGTATACTCAAAATACTCACAAGAATACGCTCGATAATATAGAGAGAGAAAACTTCAGTTTCTGGTGTGATTTTCAATTCTAACCTAAGCACCTATTTATAGGAAATTGCTTAGAACACCAAAGCAGAAAATTTAATATAATAATAATATATTATATAAATATTCCTACGCCATCCTTTTAAGAACTGATTTCAGCCATCTTTGTTGCTCCACAATAATGACAAAAACAAAAAAAACGTTTTTGTTATTAAAAATAATTAAAACTTCCAAAAATCAATTATTTCGGAGCTTCGGAACTTCAATAATTCATAATAAATAGCCCTTTTGTCAGAAAATTCGAATCTCGCGAGTTTTTATAGGAAATTCAATTCTGCACAACTTTGCAGAAGGAAGTTTTTCCAAATTCCAAACAGAAATTGATCGAAATCCACAAACGAGCGATTTTACAGGCTATAATCAAATTTCAGTCAATAATTGTGTCCACCAACACACAAAATATGTGTTAAACATTTAATGCCACAAAAATACTCTTCCTCCTCATATACTCATATATCCCACATTCATTATAAAAATATCACCATTAATATATTATTAAAATAATATATTTAAATGAATTATTTTATCAGAAAAAGATAAAATATTAATTTTCAACAATTGTCACATTAAAAATTTTCTCCATCTATATCCACATAAAATCAATATTTTCCTCATCATATAAATCAATAATTTAATTATTCACAAATAATATTACAGAATCACAGTACTAGCAACCAGGCCGTTCCCAGGAAAGAGGGGGCTTTCCAATAAGAATTTCTTCTTACTGGCGCGCAATTAGGTGACCAAACCTCTCCTTAGACAGAACTTTCTAGACATTGCCAATAATGTTATCTAATAATATTATTCAGATAATATGAATTATTGCTTCGATAATGAAAAATACTGTGTAGTGACAATTATTGAAACAACAACAATATAAAATATCAACGCAGCAATTATTGAATCAATAAAATAATGAACAGTAATTACTGTAAGTAGTGCCTTCTTACGTAAGAATCAATAATTGGTGCAATACCGTGTGCTACTGTTCAACAACGCGTATTACTTTACTTTACCCACCGGGTATTCCAACGGTGTTAGCGGTAACAACTACGCCATTTTTTATAAACAACTTATTTTTGTCGTTTTCTTCCTCCAATCGCTTTCCGTTATGGGGCCCACAAAAGACTGCGCCGTCGTACGAATATTCCCCGACAGCAAGAATATTCCACGACCTAACGAATATTCCCCGACAACAATGAATATTTTATAACCACCTGTTTATTCGAAATATTTGCGCATTTTACCCATAACTTTCCACATTAATCAAATCAACCCTTACTATTTTAAAATAATAAATAAAGGAAATTCCTTTTTATTTAAAAAATTTTCGGGGTCTTACAGAAAACATAAAAGATGAAGAAAATTTTATTATGTTTTATGAACTAAAACAGAATAAAGTTATTTAAAAATGACTTATAAGTCATTCCTAATAAGTTAGTTTGACCCATATTAATGTAATATAAATTTTATTTAAATTTTTTAAAAAAGCGAATTTGTAAAAAAGAAGAGTAAGATGCAACATCACTTTAATTGGCGTTAAAAATTTTATTTTTGTGTTTTTGGCTGAAGTCTTGTATACTCCTTCATTTCCAACGCCGATGACAGAAAATAAACATAAAAAATATTGATGTTTGTAAACAAGTACAAGAGATCAAAGAAATTAAAAAAAAAAAGATTTCAACGTCAGTTAAAGTGATTTTACATCTTACACTTTTTTTTACAAATTTGCTTTATAAAAAAATTTTAAAAAAATTACAATGCCGGTTAGTTTGGCATTGGATCACATTTTTATTTTTTTTAAATTTCTTTAAAAAAAGAAAATCGTTTTAAAAAAAATTAAGATATTTTTTTTAAAATTCGCTTTTTAAAAACAATATTTTTTAAAGTGGCGTTGGTTACGTTTCTGATTTTTAGCCAAAAAAATCTAAAAATTCAACGCCATTTCAAATAGCGTTCAATAGTTTTTCCAAAATAAATGTGAGAGTCTTTACTCCCAATGGCAATCGTTGAAGTTTTTATTTTTTAAGTTTTTTTTTAAAATAATATTTTTTTAAAAAAATTAAAGTTTTTTTTAAAAATAAAGTTTTTTTTTTATAAAAATTATTCTTAAATTAATTAATTTGGTTAAGAGAAGAGCCTATTCCAAAAAAAATTTGAACAAAATAAATATAATTGAGAAAGTTAAATATAATTTAAGCAATTCTGAAAAAAATATTCCGGATCCGACCTTTACCCATTCTTTGTACTAATATACTTTTGTCTCCGATCCAACCCAACCCAACCCAACCCAACCCAAACCAAACCTTCCATGGTGTCTGTACAGCGGTAGTATGCGAAGCAATTTAATGGCTATTATTTTACCGGACCAATTCCTACAAATCCCTCAAATCCACCATTGACAAAGCCTCCAAGAAACTTGAAACCATGAAAACAGATCCAAACGCCGCCCCCAAAATCTCTCTAAAAAGTCCAAAACCAAGAAAATTGACCGCATCGAAACCTTTCTCAAGGAATCCATCCGTGATCTATCTCTATTTAAGTTCAAATCTAGGGCTGTTGTTGCCCTAGTTCTGTTTGTGGTATTTGGGTTTCTCAATAATTTGTTTGAGGGTGTGGGACCATGTGCAAAATTAGGGTTCACATGACCTAATTGAATTAAATGCACAATTAGGGTTCCACGGCCTCATTAAATGTGCAAATTGGGGTTCGCATAACCAAATTTAATAAAGACGAAAAAGTCAAAAATAAATGTGCTAGACCCAGGAGAAGCCTCCACGCGTCCCGTGGCAGAAGACTAGTGGAGGCGGCTCGTTTTGGGAATTGATTGAGGGATTGGATTGGTGTCTAGAAGGACAGGGCAATATGGGCATTATTCTAATGACTAAAGGGTATTTCCGGAAATTCCTTGAAGGCATGTGCCTTGCACATGACTACTTTCCAGAAAACCCTATAAATACCCCTTCCATTCCATTGAGAAGGGGACTTCTCTTTAGACTCAAGACTTAGACTCTCAGAAGATCAAAAGGACCCTTTTTGGTGACTTAAAGGCTTGGATATTCCACCTAAAAGCACTAGAAAGGGGTTTGAACATTCTCTCAACTCGAAGGACTCAAGAAGGCTCTTGGAATCCCTGTTACCCTAACACGTTTTTCGGATTTTAGGGGTTCTGCCACGCGTCGTTAGAGTAATCGCCCACCTGTCGTTCTCCCCTCTTCAATCAACCAATCAATTCCATGCTCTTCGTGGATTTCTGTCCTCCTCAGCCAACACGAAACCCTAACCCTAGCAAGGTACGATTTCCTTGCCCACATTTTTTTTGGCGACTCTGCTGGGGAGGTGTAGAATTTGTGAAGGGTATGCCCACAACTCAAAGTGGGAGAACAATAGGAAGAGCTTCACCAACAAACAACATTACCTCGCCGGGTCCAATTCCAAGGCAAGCAAGTCAATCTTTCCAAGGCGTGAATCTAAATCTCAATCAACCCATCCTTGAAGACGCATTAGAAGGAAGTTCAACATCACCATACATGGCTGAGAAACAACCAGAGAATGTCAGACAGACATACGCAGGAAGGCTAATCGAGGAAGAAATAGGAGAGCATGCAAATGTTGGGCAACTGGATATGCTCAAGGCGTTGAAGGAAGCACGAGAAGAACAAGGGATGATGATAGCTATGATGCAGGAGATGCAGAGGAAGCAAGAGGAAATGGAAAATTTCTGCCAGCAGTTGATGCAGATTCTCACTTTCAAGTCCATGTTCCCAGATAATTCACAAGGAGAACTGGCAGGAGTGGGGGACAACAACAACGATAGCAACAATAAGGAGAATCAAATAGCACTTCCATTGAGGGAGAATCAATCCCTCCCAATCGTCCACTTGGAATCTCAGAACAGTGGTGACGCACCACAACCCAGATTGGAAGTCATCCAGCCTAAGATAAACATCATTTCGACCACTATCCCTGTATTTTCACAAGTGCAAATACCAACCATCCCATTTCTCATTCAACGAACTAGCCCACAAGCATAACCGATGCAGAATTTACATGATGCCAGTGTACATCAGCCAATTTATGTACCACAGAGAGTCCATACCACGAGCCAATATGTGACAAAGGATGATATGATCGATGTGATCAATCAACTTCACAGACAGACATCCCGACCATTGGAGTTAGACTTTACTCCACCTTACCCGACACATATTCGGAGACAACCCTACCCATCATGGTATATCGAGCATCCCCCGTAATTTCCAAAATACAATGGAGAAAAAAGAAATGTCAGGGAACACATTACGAGATTTGTGGAGTCAATGTCTCCGTGGTTAGGATTTGATGAAAGGAAAAATCACAATTTTTTGATGAGGGAATTCAACAAGACTTTGACGGATAATGCCTTTATTTGGTACTACAACTTGGAGAAGGGATCAGTCCATGATTGGGATAATCTAACATTGCAATTTTTTAAGAAATTTTTCTATGTGCAGAAACAAGTAACCATCGTAGAGCTCATGCGATTCAAGGAGAAGCCAAACGAGGAGCTATCAGATTACGTGGATAGGTTCAGGGGCCAAGCACAGAAGTGTGTAGAACCAATTGAAGAAAAGAACTTGGTTAACATATACAACAATGGTGCTTTAGACTCCTTCAAGCCCTACCTCATTACCAGGGCGTGTGATTCATTTGCGACCCTCTCATCTTTTGCACAAGACTTGGGGGGAATCATGACATTCCACACCAGTCATGCGATGGATACATGGAAGAACAAGAGGACATCAATTGTGGCTTTGGTGGATTCTCAGTCAAAACCACAAGGGGGCAAGAGGGAGAAGAATGAAAAATTTGAACGAAGCGGAGAAAAGCATGGGGACAAGTATCCTAGAATTCCAATTCCAGAGGCTATCACATGCAGCGAGAAGGCGTTCAGGAGCCTATACGAATAATAGGTCGAGCACAGAGTGGTGAAACCTCCAAGGCCCCGATCGGTTGTAACGAAAGAAATGAAAAGAAGATCAGACTTCTGTGTATACCACCAATACGCAGGGCATTCCACTATGGACTGTTACAGTCTGCGGAGGATATACCATGAGAAACTGGTGGCCGGGGAGATTGAACTAGGAGAAGAAACGTGCAACACAATTACCCATGGTACAGCTCCGGAAGTCAAGAACTCAAATACTGGCTCTACGTACCATCAAACAAACTATGAACTACAGATGAATTAAAAATCCACCCAAGATGGTGGTCCACCAAAAATGGTGGTTTAAGTCCTCAAGAATATCTCTTGCCAAGTAAATTGGATGACTAAGGGAGGAGGCACAAGAATTGATGACTAAAAAAAACCCCACCCAAGATGGTGGTCCACTCTAAACAGTGGTCAAGTCCTCATAGACTGCACTTGCCAAGAAATTGGACGCCCCAAGTGACGAGGCACCCGATTTCAAGTCCTCGTAGACTGCACTTGCCAAGATATTGGACGACCTAAGTGACGAGGCACCCAATTTCAAGTCCTCGTAGACTGTATTTGCTAAAATATTGGACGACCCAAGTGACGAGGCACCCATTTTCAAGTCCTCGTAGACTGCACTTGCCAAGAAAATTGGACGACCCAAGTGACGAGGCACCCGAGTGTTACACTTTATCATTAAAAGTGAATGAGGCACCTGAGTATAAACCCTTAACCCCGAAAAAGTTACACTTTATCTCTAAAAGTGGTGAACGTTATGCTTTCACTTACAAAAGCAAGATTTATTATATGAAACGTTATGCTTTTCGTTAAAAGTAATTTTATTATCAATAAATTGACAAACTTTCACTTATACTTGAACATTTTTCTTAAATTTCTTTAAAAAAAAATATAGATTCAAGTGTTAGTTTGTATGAGATGAATGTACATGATTTTCTGATACAGGAAATGAAAAGAACTACGAAAGTTCATGATCCAAAGGACATGACATATCGAATTGAAGATAGAGGAATACATAAAGCTTGGTCTTTCAGACTATCAATAGGTCTTCAAGGCCCTCAGCAGGTCTTCGAGGCTATCAGTAGATCTTCAAAGCTATTATCAGGTCTTCGATGCTATCAGGCCGTCAAAGCTATCAACAGGTCTTCGATGCTATCAGCAGGTCTTCGAGGCTATCAGTAGGTCTTCGAGGCTATCAGGCCTTCGAAGATATCAGGCTTTCAAGGCTTTCAGGCCTTCAAGAAATGTTTGGTTCTCAATGACTTCTTGATTCCAAACAAAAGGAAAATTTCAATAGATGAGGTTCCCTCTTCTAGGACTTTTGTTTTCGAGGATTACAAAACATCAAGCCCCGCGAAGTGTTCAGACACTAGAATCATGACTTCAACACTTACAATATTTTACGCGATCATCTCACCAAAGGCGTGACTCACGCGTAGGGGGCAAATACTAACTGATAGATGGCATAGACATCCTCCAGAGTAAAGGTGCATTCACCCCCAAGCAGTGATGAATATGTAGATAGAAGAACACCATGGTCCTATTGGATACGAATGTTCCTACATAGCTGGATGCAAGAAGAATGTCAGTTATCCACATAATCAGCATTCCCAAGTAGCTAGTCGATCCAATGTTGCTATTCTTGAATATGGGTAGATGAATTAGACAAGAAGTCATCCCAACTTCTACAAGCCGTTGTATATAGAATCAAGCCTTCCTTCTAGGATAGAAAAAAAGTTGTACGGGCATAAGTTTGGACTTGCTTCCAAAAGACGACGAAAAGGCCAAATGAGGGGAGCCCTTTCTCAATCAATGAGAAACGGGGCCTCCTTGGTTGTTCTCAAGCCTGCAGAATGTTCAACAGGCCGTTGGATATAAAATCAAGCCTTCCTTCTATGATGGAGAAAAAGTTGTACGGGCATAAGTTTGGACTTGCTTCCAAAAGACGACGAAAAGACCAAAGGATGTGAGCCCTTTTCCAATCAATGAGAAATGGGGCCCCCTTGGTTGTCCAAGAGTAAAGCTTCAAAACACCTAAAAAGGAGAAGAAACAATGTCAGAAAGATTGGGGAGTCCTGAAAAAGAAAAAGAAAAAAATTGTAAGGTTCGGCCCCCCTAAGGTTTGGCCCCCTAAGGGTTCGTCCCCCTAGGGTTTGGCCACCTAGGGTTCAGCCATGATGACTCTGTAGGGCTCCTCACTAGCTTCGTTTTGATATATTATGGGCCCCGAAACTCTAAACGAGTCAAAAGTTATGATCAAAATAGTAGTTAATCCTCCAAAACCCCCCTAGGGTTCGGCCCCCTAAGGGTTCGGCCCCCTAGGGTTTGGCCACCTAGGGTTCGGCCATGATGACTCTGTAGGGCTCCTCGTTATCTTTGTTTTGATATATTATGGGTCCCGAAACTCCAAACAAGTCAAAAGTTATGATCAAAATAGTAGTTGATCTTCCAAGACCCGCCTAGGGTTCAGCCCCCATAGGGTTCGGCCCCCTAGGGTTCGACCACCTAGGGTTCGACCATGATGACTTTGTAGGGCTCCTCGCTAGCTTCGTTTTGATATATTGTGGGCCCCGAAACTCCAAATGAGTGAAACATTATGATCAAAATAGTAGTTGCTCCTCCAAAAAACTTTATTTTTTTATTTAAACTTTATTTTTCTCATAGGGTTCGGCCTTGTCGCCTTAGGCCACCTAGGGTTCGGCCATGTTGCCTTTGTAGGGCTCCTCGCTAGCTTCGTTTTGATATATTATTGGTCCCAAAACTCCAAATGAGTGAAAAGTTATGATCACAATAGTAGTTGATCCTCCAAAAACTTCGTTTTTTTCCATTTAAACTTCATTTTTCCCATAGGGTTCGGCCATTTTGCCTTAGGCCACCTAGGGTTCGGCCATGTTGACTTGGGAGATGCATACATATGAATACATGTATAGCCCCAAAGTATGCTTGCAACGGAAAAGGAAGCGATCACTTTTTTTCCATTAAGGGAATGATTCAAGCTGATTTCCAAAAAGATAAGTATCTTTGAATTTATTTCTAAATGGAAACATATAAAAATAATGTTTCCTAAATATAGAATAGATTTGATTTTTGATTTTATTTCCAACAAAGGAAAAATTCGAAATATATGTTTGATTTTCCTTCTTAATGATAATAAGGAAGGGTCTTATCTTCAAAATCAAATATAAAGAAGATTTAATTTTATTCCCAACAAATGGTAATTTTCGAAAATGGATTATTTATATATATATAGATGATAATATATATATATATATAAAAATTTTTGCTTTCAAATAAAGAAAGATTTGATCTTATTTCTAAAATAAAATTAAGATTTGATCTTATTTTCAAAATAAAATTATGATTTAATCATCTTTCCAAAATAAAATTTAGTTTTGATTTTATTTCCAAAATAAAATTATGATTTGATTTCATTTGGTAAAAAAGAAAGATTGGTTTACGAAAAGAAGGATTTTATTAAATTAAATTTTATTTGGTAATATTTGATGATCTTCCTTGTCTTAATTTCCAGGAAAAAATAAGGAAGCAAATATTGAGCAAACTATGGAAAGATTTTCAGAAGATTTTTCAGTATGGAAGTATTCTTGCGCGATCGTCTATTTGGGAATGCGACTCTCGCGCAGGGGGCAAATGTGGGCCCATGTGCAAAATTAGGGTTCACATGATCTAATTGAATTAAATGCACAATTAGGGTTTTATGGCCTCATTAAATGTGCAAATTGGGGTTCGCATAACTAAATTTAATAAAGATAAAAAAGTCAGAAATAAATGTGCTAGACCCGGGAGAAGCCTCCACGCGTCCCGAGGCAGAAGACTCGTGGAGGCGGCTCGTTTTGGAAATTGATTGAGGGATTGGATTGGTGGCTAGAAGGACATGGCAATATGGGCATTATTCTAATGACTAAAGGGTATTTTCAGAAATTCCCTGAAGGCATGTGCCTTGCACATGCATGACTACTTTCTAGAAAACCCTATAAATATCCCTTCCATTCTATTGAGAAGGGGACTTCTCTTCAGACTCAAGACTTAGACTCTCAGAAGATCAAAAGGACCTTTTTTGGTGACTTAAAGGCTCAGAGATTCCACCTAAATGCACTAGAAATGGGTTTGAACATTCTCTCAACTCGAAGGACTCAAGAAGGCTCTTGGAATCCCTGTTACCCTAACACGGTTCCCGGATTCTGTTCCCGAATTCTAGGGGTTCTGCCACGCGTCGTTGGAGTAATCGCCCTCCTGTCGTTCTCCCCTCTTCAATTAACCAATCAATTTCGTGCTCTTCGTGGATTTCTCTCCTCCTCAGCCAACACGAAACCCTAACCCTAGCAATGTACGATTTTCTTGCCCACAGAGGGCAAAGCTGTGGCGAAATTGCCCTTTGTGCCGATCTAAATTGTGCAGAAAATGAGCCACAGAGGGTTGCAGGGAGACGATCCAACGGATTGTTCGATGGTGTTTTTGTACTTTTTGTGTTCGATTAGTATTCACACTAATTTGCAGAAGTTAATAGGGTTTTCAATGCCTCGTGGGGCTGCCGGAGCTGGGATTTTCCCAATGCCTGATGCCAAGACCAATTGATCGAGTGAGTGTTTGAATTGAGTTTGTTTTGTTGTTATTTATTTATTATTATTAGGTTTTTGTTTAGCTTAAGTTAATTTTTTTGCAGGTGGGATACTCAGCACCCACTCAGTCTAGTATAAGAGAAGAGCTGAATTTAACACTAGCCCAAGTTAATTTTGCTCGCCTCTTTTTTATTTTACTTTATTTTATTTATCTTTAATTATACCATTAGAATTGAAACTTATTTGCTGCCATGTTTTTGCAGTTTTCCATGTTTGGCTCCATAGTTACAATTGGTGCTACGTTTGGTGCGAAGAATCTCAGGTTTCATTGGCAGAAAAGGGGTATGTGTAAATGTGAATTTTACTTGCCTGGTTCTTTATCTAGTTAATCGTTCCTAAAGTTTGCTAAACAGCCCCTAAATATTATTTTTGTTGGTTGATGGAAACAGGCTATGAGAATGTCAGTTGCTTTCTGCATAGCTGGATGGCTTACAGTATATTTGTCCATGGTATATAAATGAAGGAATTTTTCCCTGCATTTTCCTGCTTGTGGGTTTATTCTTTATCCCGGAATCCCCTAGATGGCTGGTGAGTTTTTAATTTTACATCTTTAAGTCATATGTGAAAGCCTAGTGAGAATCTGAGAAGTGAGAATAAATTCGGAAAATTTACAGGCAAAACTAGGACTTAAGAAAGAATTTGAAGTTACATTACGTAGGCTTCGTGGCAAAGATGCAGATGTTTCTGCTGAAGCTGTAGAAATTCAAGTATTTTCATACATCTGCACAAACTACAGTTATAGATTAATGTTGAGAACTGACTTATTTATTTTAATTTTTTTTAAACTAATAGGCTTATATTGAAAGCCTTCAAAATCTTCCTAAAGCTAGAATGCTTGATTTGTACTAGGCCAAATGCATACGTTCTGTGATAGTAAGCAATCATTTTCAAGGTTCCTGTTCAAGTGTTTTTTTTCAGATACTGAATATTTTTTTTATGCTTCACTAAACTTTGTCAACTGTATAATTGTGTTCAGATTGCTATCGGATTAATGATATTCCAACAATTAGGAGGAATAATGGTTCAAGTTTCTATGCTAGTGAGACCTTTGTAACAGCAGCTGGTAAGTTACATATGACATTGTATTCCACTAGCTTTTATATGTAACACTCCATTATAACAATAAAATTTTAACATATTCCTATTTTGAGAAATTATAAAAATATATTTTTGCACATAAAATAGAAAATAGGAGATAGTGTACTCAATTGTTCAAAACGACTTTGTTTTTGAATGTATTCCTCGTCTCCTTTTTGTCATAATTTTTTTTAAAAAAATATTACTATGTATTCGTGAAAATTACTATTGTGATCCTCAATTTCAAATTATAGTCAACCTATTAAAAATTTAAAATGAATAAAAATGTCGGACACTATTTTGACTTATACGTAAAAAATTAAATTAAAATAAAATATAAAAACTATTAAAATAAAGATAAAAGGTCAAATTTACTTATTTTCAAATAACTCATAAGTCATATTTTGAGAAATAAAAAAATAGTTACTCCTCAAACTTATAAGTTAGTTTATAAGTCAAAAAATAAGTTGGGTTATTAGTGAAAATCAGCTTATATAAGTTGATTTAACCAAGTTATACGTTGCAGCCGAACGTCTTTCTTTATAAGTTGAAACAAAGCTGCCAACTACACGTGTGAAAACCAACCGCCATCGTCTCTTTGACTTCCAAGAGCAGACGCAGTTAGATAAATAAAAGACTCCTCACTTCCGATTGTGAAGAAGAGAAAAGCTCTTCTGAGGTAAACATGATTTCTCTCCATTTTCACAAATTCATTTAACTTTGGTACATTATTCTTTCTTCTTCCCCCTTCTCCATCGGAAAACGTTTAAAACCTTGATACTTGGGCCAGAATTACCTATCAAGAAAATCTTTGTGATGTATGCGTGTATATATGTGCGACTGTCCTTGTTTGTTATATATATATATATATATATATATATATATATGTTGTATTGGTATATGTATATCTATGTGTATGAATATATTATGTTCTACTTGTTTGGTTTCAATTTCCTTGATAATTTAGGTCATGTATTTCAGCCATTTGCAAAAAAAAATTGGGTGAATTTTGTTTAGTCAATTTTGGCATGAAAATATGTCATATTTTCAATTTGGAAAATATCACTTCACTAAATTAATGTTTGTCCCTGGTAAATGTTTTGACTTTTCCAATTGGAGAAACATTGAGAAAATTCATTTGCTTCATGACTGCTCTCTCTCCCTCTCCATAATCTATATATGGCTGAATGAGTAGTTTATTACCTTGAACTTGACCCCTATGTCTGTTGAATACCCATTGTTCTAATTCTTGCAATTGTTGTACTGGTAGATTAATGTGTTGTGGGTCATTATATTGTCTAATGTCTGTGCTTAACCCAAAAAATTCTGCATGGTAAAATGTCAATCTCATTTGGAGCTTCTACGTTGCAGAAATTCAATTAATAGTAGTTCCCCGTGGGACTACAGATGGATGCAGTACCCAGATCATCTGAGAAACTCGAGTCATCCATGTGATACGTCATTGGCAACATATAAAGGTCATTCAGTATTGTGAACCCTCATACGGTGTTACTTCTCCCCGTCATACAGGTATTAATGTGATTTTGTAAAATAGTGAAGAAATACTTCTGCCGATTGTTAGCAAGTATAGTCAGCAAGTGATAACCTCTGATTGTTGTAAATCTTTAACTGAAGTTTGTAGTTTTCACCAGTACCACAATAAATAAATCCAAAGGCCTGGATGACCTGAAATAATTTTGTTTAGTGTGGGATGCTAAAACTGATTAGCCTAATATTAACAGTTGGTGTAATATTTCCAATGTATATCTTCATGGATTCTTTTTTTATTCAATTATCTCATTGGCCTGTTTATTGGATAAATTAGTTCAACACACATTATCCTTGTTTTATGGTGATTGCTTTGCCAGTATTTTAGAGAATTGATTTTAAATCATTATATTGGTATTCGATTGTCGGAGCTGCCTGTTTTTTTATTTTATTTTTTTAACTTGCTGCAGCACTGGCCAAAAATACATCTACAGTGGATCTGCTGACAATTCTGTTTTATATTTATGATCTGGTAAGCATTCAAATTGTTTTAAGCTCTCCATCATGTATTGAAGTTGACACAGTTACTTGTGTCTAACTGACATCAGGTTGCTAGTCAATAACTCAATACCAGATGATCATGTTTTATTTTCTACCTTACTGAGCTTTTAAAAAATGGGTTTTTTTTAATGTTTTGCTGCAGCTGAGTGGAGTTCAAGTTGCCAAACTGGATTTTCACGAAGGCCTAATGACAAAAATACATAATAATAAATAAAATACGATATTTTGAATTGAGTTTGTTTTGTTGTTATTTATTTATTATTATTATGTTTTTGTTATTTTGAGACCTCAAGGAACAAAAACTCGATTTTCGCTTTTTTGATTTCCATGGTTTTCTGTAGGGCATTTTGAATCTAATCAATTACAACTCCCCATGCCTTGCATTCTTGTATATCCTTGCTTTTACTTTTTGTTAATAATACTAGTTTGACTTGTTTATTTACTCTTTTCCAAAGGTTACAAGGTTCTATTCTTTTAAATAATCTTTCCCGTGCTTGTTAAACTTTCAACAGATGATGTGGGCTCTTGAATATGACCCAGATTTGTGCTCTGTGTATGAGGAGGACTCTGACGCACCTACTAAAAAATCTGATGGATCTAAAGCAAAGGCAAAATCAACAAGCCAATGTGGCAAGTATGAAAGGGAAAACATGAAAAGTGGAGGCAAAAGTGATGAAGCTGCACTCCCCATTTTGGTTTTCTTAGTAGCTAGTGTCCTGAAGGACGAGCTCAAAATTACTAACAAAAGCTCGTGGATTGGATGATGTTGTCAAGGTCAGCTTGATAAGTTCAAAAAATTTAATTATGTAGAAACGTCCACTTCAAAAGTTATTTTCAGTTAGGTAGACACATGTTCAACAAGACAGTTTAAACTTTATAGTTTGTTTTACTTGCATGCTTGTTGGTTTGAGAGATACACTGCACCATCGTCACAGTGAGTTAGTTTCTTGAGGTGCATGTTTGTTAGTTGAAAAATTAGTTTATTGAGGTGCGTGATTTGTAGGTCTAAGAGAATATATACAATGTATCCAATAGCTACCTGACTGTTTCCTATCTACTCTTTTTAAAACAAATTTATTTTGTTGATTTCAGATATTGAACGACATGACAGGAAATCTAGATGCCAAAAAAGCTTGCACTGGAGCATTGAAACTACACAAAAAGTATCTAATGGTGTTTTGTAATGGTTTCTTGGAATTATTGTTGTGTCCCGCAACTGAAAAACTGAAAGAGATGCTATAGTGGACAATTAGTGATAGTGGTATTGTTTTTAGCGGTATAGTGGTATTACCCCATGAAGTTGAAATAATACATAATAGAACTTGTTTTTCAAGTCAAGTACAGAACCCTGAGGTCCAGCATGGGTCATGGACCCCTTTGTACTTGTTTTTGGAATTCTTTTGGGGATAAAATAAATGTTTTGTTTTTGGAAATTTTACACTAGATCTATGTATGGGGTTTCAATTTCTCCCCTCATTTAGTATTTTTAAGTGGAACCACTTGAGCTATTTAGTTACATAATTCTTTGCTATTATTTGTATCACTGATATAACTATTTCCATTCTCTAGCATAAAGGTTTTAGTAGTGTAACCTAATTAAAAAAGATTTAGTAATTATCCTCTTTTTGTATAATCTGTAAGAAGTTTTTAGCTTTGCCACTTTGATAAGGTATAGCCCTTTAATACTTTTTTTCTATTAAGTACACCACAACTTTGCTTGTTCTTTGTGATGGATTAGAAGTTTCTTACGTAGCTTGATTGGTGGTTTGATAGTCCTGGTACTACTACTTTTTGTAATTGAGTTGTTGATTCTGTTATTGCATGTCTTTGGTACTTCCACTCTGCATTTATGTTATTTCTCTCGCTTATGCAGAAGATCACTTATGGATGATGCGACGATATTGCCTTGTGGGCATTCATTTGGTGGTGGTGGGATGCAGCATGTTATTAGAATGACATTATATATATCTTGAATCCTTTAGGACATCCACATACTCTTTTTGTGTCAAGTTATTAAAATCACATTATTGTATCAACCTGCTCACTAACTCTGGTGGTATGCTGACTTGAGATGCACCATGGATTAAGTATCTGCAAATTAACTTTAAGCTACCAACATTAATGTATTCTCTCTATATATGTAGATATATATTTTGATTGAAGAACTGTGGTAGCTTTATATGGTTAATTGTAAAGATAATGAATAATTATGTAGTGCATGATTTTCTTAAGTTAATAATATTTTAGTTTTTTGTATTTTTGCCATTATTTGCTATGGGGACATTGAGCCAGCCAGGTACACAAAAAGGATGTCAAATTTTGATTTGGCAACAATATAATTCGTTATCAAAGCATTGAACAAGTTTTAATATAGCAACAATTTTTTATACATTCAGCAACAAATTTTCGTTGCTAATGGCATTAAAAATATAATATTTGGAAACGAAAAATTAACCTAATAACAACAGAGAGGATATTGTTGCTAATACTACAATAAAAGGCAACATTTTTTATCGTTAAAAATCATATTAACTTTCGTTGCACATATAAAGAAATGGCAACATATAATGTCGTTGCTAATCAACGACTTTCGTTGCTACTAAAAAATAACCATCAACAAACATTTTCGTTCTTGATTCAGCATAATGTCGTTGCCAAATAATATAATTAGCAACAAAAATCATTGCTAAAAAGTTTACATTCCGTAATGAAAGCAAGCTTAGGCAACAATTTTCATAATTTACTGCAACGAAAAATGTCGTTGCAAAATGGTGTCAATTGCAACGAAAATGCATGGTCGTTGCAAAAAAAAGAATTCATTTCGTTGCCAATTAGAAGGCTTTTGCAACGAAATGTGATTTTTAGCAACAAAATTTTAATTATTCTACAACAATACATTTTGTTGCTAAAGGATCGATGTCTCTGTACGAAAGCCAAATTTCGTTGCAAAATGTATTACTTTTGGCAACTAAAAAAATACGTTCGTTGCGGAACAATTAGCAACGCTCATTGCGCAACGAAAGACGCAACGACAGTAAAGTCGTTGCCAAAACCCTTTTGCAACAAAATTTGGCACCTTTAGCAACGAAAATCGGTTGTTACTGAAGCCCCATTTTTTTTGTAGTGTAATATTATACACTATCCGATCATTCATTGATCAATAACTCTATGCAGTACAAACGCGTACTCATCAACACAATTATTAAAATTGTATTTTCTACTAAATCCCTATCCGTAACTAGGGTTAGGGTTTTTATTCTCTATTAAGCACAACTCTACTCTTATTTTCTCAGTCAATACACAAATTGACTACTTCTCAAAACTCGTATCACAGATACACAACACAATATTGATAATCAATATCAATTTTTATTAAAAATAATTATTGGTAAAATTCGGATTATTCAAAATCTCGGGTTATCACAATGGCCATTTTCTTTAATATGGTTGAGCATAATGTTGAAGTCTTCATGGACGATTTCTCAATTTTTGGAGATTCTTTTGACCTATGTTTGGAGAATTTGGTAATAATGTTAAAAAGGTGTGTTGAGAAAAATCTTGTTCTAAATTGGGAAAAGTGTCATTTTATGGTACAAGAAGGTATAATTTTGGGACATAAAGTTTCAAAGAAAGGATTAGAGGTGGACAGGGCTAAATTAGAAACTATTGAGAACTTACCTCCACTTACTTCTGTAAAAGGTGTTCATTACTTTTTGGGGCATGCAGGCTTCTACCGTCGGTTTATAAAGGACTTCTCGAAGATTACCAAGCCACTTTGCAGCTTGGTAGAAAAAGAGCTTGGTAGAAAAAGATGTCCAATTTAGATTTGATGAGGAATGCATGACTGTTTTTAAACACTTGAAAAAGAAGTTGACTACGACACCAATGATTACAGCTTCAGATTGGGATCTTCCATTCGAGTTGATGTGTGATGCAAGCAACTTTGCTGTGGGAGCTATATTGAGCCAGCGTAGGGATAAGGTCTTTCATGTGATCTATTATGCTAGCAAGACCCTTACTGACGCCCAGTTGAACTACACTACTACAGAAAAAAAGCTTCTGGCAGTGGTGTATGCATTCGACAAGTTTTGTGCTTACTTGATTGGGACAAAAGTAATTGTGCATACAAACCATGCAGCGATCTAATACTTGATAGCAAAGAAAGATGCCAAACCCCGTCTAATTAGGTGGGTACTTCTTTTACAAGAATTTGACATAAAAATCAAGGACAAAAAAGGGACTGAGAACCAAGTGGCTAACCACTTATCTTGATTGGAAAATCTGGGAAGGGATGTAAATGACAAAGTTATGATCAATGAGTCCTTCCCAGATGAGAAATTGTTCGTGGTGAAAGGCGAAGTGCTATGGTTCACAGATTATGCAAACTTCCTAGTAAGCAATATCATCCCTTCTGACTTGACTGGGCAACAAAAGAAGAAGTCTCTACACGATGTGAAATGGTTTATTTGGGATGAACCTTACTTGTTCAAGCAGTGTGC